>OX457025.1:25102864-25802936 GCA_949752745.1 Protula sp. h YS-2021
CTTACATTAAATGACACAGCCGATCAGATTTGTTTGATGCCTATAGTTTATTAGCCTTGAACAGTGTTTTAGGTCTAAAATGCATACCTGTTTCTGATATCCATAACAGTTAGGACTGCAACTACTGCTAAGAGTATTACTGCTAGGACTGCCCCAACACAAAGGCTGATAACTAGATCTATATAAAAATAAAAGAAAACAAACAAAAGTTCTCAATTATATTTTTCAAACTCATTCACTTTTTATTTGCTATTTAAAGTCAGTATCCGGTGAATAAATAACACAAGCTATCCACGAAACAAAACGCAAAACTATTCAAATTTAAAACGTCAAATAAACCACACCAAATTCCGCTAGATAGCGAGATGACACACTTGGAGAAACCGCAAGAGAAAATGTTTGAGGTATATTATGACCCAGGAAGTCAAGCTCACAGGGGTACTTTGTATGTAACGTTGTTTAGGAAAAAAGGTCGTAAATGAGCTCTATTTCTAACAATTTTTGATGTAATAATAAACTTCCAATTTTTGTCCGTGACCGACAATGTCAAGGTTACTGAGGTACCTTATGTGTAACGTCCTGGAGCCCAAAAAGTCAGAATCTCTAACCGTTCTAGCGATAAGTCATCCTATCATTAACTGTACACGAAATCCCACGACCTTTCACCCTGATGGACAAAGTCAAGAATCGGGATCCGAGGATACCTCCTATCAAAACGTTTATGTGTAAAGCCTGGCAATTAAGCGTTTCTTCTATCCATTTTTTTCATGGTAGAAATTCGTTCTGAAAATGTTATGACCATACTTTTACCTGGCTATTTTTTAGGTAACGGTCAAAACATTTGCAGATTTGCGAGATCTTATTATTATCTTTTGGTGTACAAAATTTGAAGCACCTCCGACTAACAGTCTAGGCCAAGTTTTCTGGAAGCTATTTTGTTTTAAAAATTTTGCTCAATTTCACCTTTACTTTCACTTTTCAGGAAATCATCGAAATGAAAAATATGAAAGAAAAAATGAAAAAATGGCAGAAATTTTCAGAAAACAAACAAGTTATAAAGAGGAAATAACAAAAACTCTACACCACCTTGAACTTATGTCTCTTGCAAGTTTTTACATATCAATGACCTTTATTAATCCGAGTAATATAATCATAAATCTTTTATTTATCATTCAAACACGCCTATGCTAGATACAACTTAAATACATACTTATTGCCTTATTCTGTAATATTTCGCAAAAAGTTATCCAAAAACTCATGCACAAAATGGTGACAAAATATGGGTAACTTTTTGCTCTTAATGATCTTTACGGAACCTATTTTGTGCCATGACCTTATTGATCATTTGCAAATTGTCAAAAACAGATAGAATACATCCTAACTTATATTAGACATCAGCATGTGTACGGAACTGATCGAAAACATTTCGAAAACATAAGCAATAGGTTTTGACTGGCACTCTTTGCTTTGGCTTCATGGCCAGAACCAAAATCTACAAAATATCTTAGAAAATGTCTGAGTATTGTCTTTGCGATTACAAGCAATACCTATTTATAAAATGCATTCTGCAAAATTCTGAGGATATCTGCTTCAAATTATATATTTTAACAATGCGAGGTACCTTCTCTCCGAACGTTTTCAAGCAGACCACTCGGATTTTGTGCATTTACACGCCCTGTAAATACAAGAGATGTCGTCAGTATAAAACCACAACATGTTATTTATAAATACACTTTAATTATTAATGTTTATCATTATTTTCATTATTGATAGTATTGAAGTAGAGTATGCTAATAGCACTGATGTTCAGGAATCTATTTAATATTACTAAGAAAATAACCTACCATTTTGACACAGAGATCCATAATATCGACTACTGCAGTTACATATATAACCATTAATCTGATCGTAACACTTCCCACTGTTGTGGCATGGCATTGACAAGCACTCGTCAATTTCTGAATGAAAGTATCAAACAAAATATAACATCTTAAGATCATCAAAAAATATTAGAATCCCAACGAACAATAGCGTAAAAAAATAGTTAACTTTTTTAATTATGCAAACAAATAATAATTGATATAACAATAAACCAAAATATGATAAACCTAGATGAAACTCATCCATTATTAAGCAATATCTTAACGTAAGGTTCAAGGAAATTCATATTCTTCCAATTTTATAAGTGATTAAACTAATAAAAGCTAGCTATGTTGCAACCAATATGCAAACATTTTCCGTACATTTAATGTGACATCTTTGCATCGTTTTGCAAATTTACATCAAAACGTATCAAATATTTATTTTGACATGCACATAGACACCATAAAAAGCTTAAAAAATCTATCTAATCATTTTCGAAACTAAGCGTTCAGCTGCGATATATAATTAAGAATCTAGTAAGTCTGTTCTTCATACATCCCTTCCCTCCCTTTAGTGCCCATCCCCCTGTGTTCAGAATCTGCACTAGGATTCGGGATTGGCAATTTATTTAACTGGTGACAACCCCACCTGATCAATAACGTCGTCAAGCCACCCCTTCCATGTCATCAATGACGTCATCAATCTCCTTTTCCCCCAAGTATATAAATGAAGTTGGTAAAGTCAACGGAGCATAACTCCACAACTACTGGGCCGATTTCAACCATTTCTTCAACAACACTAAAGTATTCAGTAAGGCTTTACCTTTTAATTGATGACGTTATTAATGACATCATTAATGAAATTTTAAACGAGCATAACTTCAAAACACTGGACAGAATTCAACCATTTTTTTCAGCATAGACATTTTAAACGAGCATAACTTCATAGACATAGACATTTTAAACGAGCATAACTTCAAAACACTGGACCGAATTCAACCATTTTTGTCAGCATAGTTCAGCATGACTTTGTCTTTTATCTGAAATGAAAGGTCGAGACTTGCTACTAGGCTACAAAAATGTCAACGTCCATTACAAATGCACCTGGTTCAGAAAGCAGTGAATATCCTATGTGGTTAGCTGAACAGTTATTTAAAGAGAGGAGACCTACGAAACATACGACACCCATTGAACCTACAGCACCAACCGAACCTAAGGCACCTACGACACCTACGGCATCTACGAGTGAATTGTAAAAGACGCGATAAAGGAGTTTTTTCCACTTAGCATTTAGTCGTAATTCTCATTTGATTTGACTGACCAGTCGGTTGTGAAATTTGCAAAAAAATATAGGGAGTTTTTGGTAAAATATCGGCTCAAATAATGCGCTACTGAAATATATCTTGTTTCTCAGAAGATTTACAATTTAATTTTATTAATTTGTTTAATCTTAATAAATCAAATGTGACATGTGATTGCCTTTGATAAAACCAGTGATCCAGTGACTTTATACTGTGAAGAGTAAAGGAAACACGTCGTGTAATATATAGGTGGAAATCTACTTTAGATCTACTCTAAAGTGACAAATTGCTCTCGTTTACTATTTTTTAGGGGTAAATAATTTTCCTAGGCAATATGCTCTAGTTTTTTGTCTTTTTCACATTCGTCACTTTCGAATAATTGTCATATTTGTCATATTTATTTTTTTTTATCATATACTCCCGTATAGATACATATGGTTTATGAATTGTGTACTCCGACTGGTCGGTCTGTTTTTGCGACATTTTTTATCATTGTGAGATTTTTTATTTGATAAAAAATGTACAATATACAAACAGAAAACAAATAACAACAGAAAAAAAACTCATATAGATATATTATCGCTTACTTATCTAAATTAATATTTTGCAAACCATTTAATATGAGGTTCTATTGAAAGAAAACAGAAAAAAACAAAAACTTCAGCACATACTTTATTTTATAATGCTCTTTCAAGACGTAAAAAATCTTATAATTTTAAACTCCTGTTCTCTAACGTCATTTTTTATTATTAGTTCTTTTTTCAAATATCTTTAAAAGAAAATAAAAGAGGGTGTTGAGTGTATGCTATTTTGAAAAGAGCTCTGTCCATTCTATACTGTCTAAAAATATAAATTCCTTTTGCCATCGTTGAATGCAGTTTTATGTTGTTTTACCAAGAATAAAATTGTTTAACCAATGTTTGTACCACGACGAAATTTTAGTTTCTCGTTTTCAAAATCAATTCAGACGACAAATTTGAAGCAATATTGCGGGAAGCTTGGATTAACATTATTCTTTTCCATTCATGTGGGATTGCTTCAGTTAATCCGATTGCTTTTAATATATTAAGATTGCCATATTTGGGTTTATAAATTTTCCATCGTCATCAATAAGATCATTTATTTTAATAATGTTTGATTTGAAGAGTTCGTCGAAATATATTGGTTTTTAATTTATTTGGATGTATTTATTGTACCAAATGCATTCATCTAGTTTTGTTTCTGGATCTCTTTTATTTGCGTACCAATTATAGAGAATTTCATAATAAAAATTTGGCATTTCTTTATTCAAATAAGAAGGGTGCATCGATAGAGATAAAGTGATGTTAAAGGGTAACTTTGAAAGATATTGTGGCATAAATGTGAAAGAAAAGCTGTCCTGTGATTCCTTCAGTCGTTTAATCCACATAAGTTTTTAAGCATCTAAAAACTCTTTAAGTGGAGGTGGCGTAGCCCACCCTCTTTATACTATTGAATGATTACTGCTTTTTTAATTAAAGGGGTCTTTTTGCCCAACATAAACCTTTTTATGCTGTCACTTACTTCGTCTTGAAACCATTTTGGAGTGTGTGTGATATTAGTTATGTGTATCAATTTAGGCAACTAACTTTTTATGTTAGTTATTTTACCTTTTAAAGTGAGATATAACCGAGACCACTGTTCAAAAGTTTTTTTTAAATCTTGTAGTTTGAATAAAGGAGTTAAGTACCAATATCAAAAGGACAATCAAGTGGAAAATAAAAGGCACATTTGAAACACCAAGAAGACGTACAGAAGAAAGAATACTTTAAAATATTGAAAAGACATTCATTATATCTCATCTTCAACAGTAAAGGCATAGTGAAACTTCAAGAACAGCAGCAGAAGAAACTTACGATGTTTCTTTGATAAGACTTTTTAATAGGGGTTTGAATAAACTTTAAAAAATATTTATTAGACATTTATCATGTCTCCATTGTGTTTAATAATTGTGGTGATTTTTATGAAGTATTTAACGGTTGTTTCATGTGTAGATTTATATTGGTAATCGGCTCAGTTCATTAATTTTCATGTTAGTTCTTGCGCCATTTTACAACTTTAATTAAGTCATCTATCTCTTCATATTTTTAAAATGGTTTAAAATATAAAAGAATGTAAATTGGTATTACACATTCAGTGACCTTTTAATCCCAACTTAATTATATGTTCCGTTAACACCACCGGGTAGTTAATAGGATGAGCGACCACTAAAGTAATTAAACTCTTAAGCTATGCTGAGGTCCTACTGTACCATTGCAATTAAGGTTAATTAAAGATGCGTCAAACTAACATTCAATCTTCGGCTTATTCAGGTACTTAGGTAATTGTGTCAACATCTGGGGAGTGGCTAAGTACAATTAATCCGTAGTTCTTTAATGTTAGGAAAAGTTGACACGCTTCTATTGGTTCGGGGTCGAGTGGTCATTCGTGCATCAACTTTGATGTCAGCCCCTTCTCCTATAAAAGTCGTGATTTACCATCAAAATTCTGTCTGAGTTTTACTCAACCACCATTTGAGAACTACCAACAACTGTGATTTTTGCAATAAAAAGTATTCTAAAATTTCGTCGAATTAGGATTTAAAGAACTTCGCTTTCCAGCCCTAAACGGATAATTTATTGTATTGACATCTATTCAGGACGCCAGGTTAGTAACCAGGTTAATGCAAAATGACAAGATTTATAGCGTACCTATTTAAGAATTTTATTACGAAGTAAAGAAAGATTGTTCAGTTACTGAATCGTGTAATAAATGTAAGAATAAAGAGTAAATGGGAATAAATAAATAAACGAATGACGTCTTGATTCAAATTAAATTAAAGTCTTTTACTTAGTCTATGCCTCCAGCGCCTCGTGTTGAGAGACGCTTATGGTGTTACGTCACACGCTTGTTCCGATCGCGCATGCGCATGAATAATTAGTCTCAACGCTTTCATGTTTTTTTTTGTTTTTTTCTAGATCAAACCTTGAATTAACAGCAGCGTCTGCTGCGTGATGTAAACCATTATCATTATTACCATTAAAATTATACCACGATATCAACTTTAAAAAGGATCAAACATAAGACTATTTACATCAGTTCATGACAAGACAGTGTCGAAATGAAATGTGATGAATTTTGTGTGTGCTTGGTAAAACAGTGTTGCCTAGCTTTGTGCAAAAACACTTTTGTAAACCAAAGTTTGTTTAACTTAGAGGACGTAAATTAAGGACTTGTCGTGTTTGCTGTGATGACTTTGATACGAACGCCAATCATACATGTGATAAACCCGCAAAATTAAAAAATGATGAACCATCTTTTCCTGCAAAGAAACGAAAGAAGTTTCATGCAGTGCAAGCTGGTAGAGGCAGAAGAGCAATTCTTGGTGGACATGTACAAGAAGAAATTTTCGAACCTGAAAATGAATATGACTTGCTACAAGAAATGTAAGAGCAGGAAAATTGTATCGGGCGACATTTGACAGATAAATTACATCATAGCATGAAATAGAACAGCAACATTAACACTCAGTTCAAGAAAATGGTGACGAATGAAGAAGAGTAGTTGACTGGACATATGAATGCAAGTTATATTAGCACCAGAGGTTTAGGGCGTTTAATCAAATGATAATTGACAATGATTTACCAAATACATACAGGGATCTGTTCAACAATTTTGATGAATATGAATGTTAAGGATCTGGATGGATGCTGGATAAAATTCTTCAGACTGAAGTCCTGCAGCTTCTTTCGATCCCTTGCAAGCCTCCAACTACACTGAGTTGCCAAAGAGAATAAAGTATACAAAATGTATCATTAACATTAAGAACACAGACAACAAGTGCTTCCTATGGTTTGTATTGGCTAAGCAACAGCCAAGACATGCCAATATATGCTTAGCATTCAAGTATCGACCGTTTGAAAATGAGCTCAATGTAGAAGGCATAATATTTCAAGTCCAATCCATCAAATTCCAAAATTTAAAAAGACGAATACCATGTCCATCAATGTCTTCGGCCGGAAAGATTAGGCTGTGGTACCCACCCACATTCGTCGACAATGACAGGGAGACTCAAATCGACTTACTACTCATCACCGACACTGAAAGAGACATCACTGCCTTATCAAGAATTTCAGCTGCTTGATGGCTTACCAATCAAAGAGTACACGTGCAGGCTTCTTCTGTTGCAACTGTATACATTGCTTCATCAGGCAACATCTGTTGGCCTATTTTGCCTATGTTGTTATCATTGAGCATGAGCAGCGTGAGTCCTTGTTTTACCTAGAGATGATGACTTCTACATGTTTGTGTAATGTATGATGTATGAACCTGAGCATATTTTGCCATTGAGAATGACAGTTTGCAGTAGCTTTTGCTATGAGTTGATTTGATATGAGTTGATGGGAGACGATCGTGTGCGCGATCATGACCACATCAGTGGAAGGTACCGTGGAGCAGCTCATAGTGAACGCAATCCAGTTTCTCTTGAGAAAGGATCAACAGTAAAACAGGTATTCGTTCACCACCCCTATCCTATTTCACAAGCTAGGCTGTCACAGAGTATGCCTGAATGTGGGTTTGGGTTTGGAGGATCCACAATCTCTAGACTGTATAAAAGCGAGTGAAGATGCTGAAACAAGGATACATTTTAGATGTGGATCTTGAATACCCTGATGAAATCCATGATCTACATAATGACTATCCATTGGTTGCTGAAAAGAAAACTATTCGGAACAGTGAATTGTTCGAGTACAATGAGACGTTGAGAAAGCCTTTTGGAATGAAAGGTAACCCTGCTGGAAAGTCTTCCCAATCTACACAACAAAGAAGTACCTTGTTCATTACCGAAATTTCTAGCAGTAACAGGCTCTTTGACTGAAAGTGACAAAAGTGCATCGTGGCATCATGTTCTAGCAGAGCAAGTGGCTGGCAAAATACACTGCTTTGAACAGAGAGAACAGAAAAGTGGCAAAATCCCTTTTGAGAAAGACGTTTACGAACTGATGAACAATGTCGTTCTTGGTAAAACCATGGCAGATGCGAGGAAACGGTCCAATATAGAATTGGTTCACAAAGTCAAGCCCTTCAAGAAGGTAGTGGCTAAGCCAGCGTTTCACAAATTTAAAGTTTTCAATAAAAATCAAACAGCTGTACACTGCCTCAAGTCCGATTTAATTTTTAGCAAGCCCATTTAGGTTGGGTTCAGCATTCTGGAGCTACACAAGACCCTCATATTCCATTTTCATTATAATTGCATTAAGAAGAAGTACGTAGAAGCAAAACTTCTCTTAACTGATACAGACAACTTATGCTATGGCATGCCCACCAATGACATTTACAAAGATATGCAAGAGGATGTTTATCTTTTTGATACAAGTGATTATCCAAGGGAGAATTTCCTACATTCCACTGCAACAAGAAAATGTTGGGGGGAAAATGAAGGGTGAACTAACACGGGTTCCTGTAGAGGAATTTGTGATACTTAGACCGAAGATGTATAGTTTGCAGTATGATAGTGGAAAAGAAAAACGTACTGCCAAGGGCATTATGCGCGCCTGTCAGAGGAGAATGAAACATATTCAATGCAAGGACAATTTATTCAAGGAAGACCTAACATTTACTATGGGTAACAGCATTCGAAGTCATAATCATGAACTTTATTCGAAAAACATTGCGAAGAATGCCCTATTCCCATTTGAAGACAAGCGATATGTGTTGAGTGATCGTTGTACACGTTAGCTCATGGCCATTATAAGAGTGCCACCTTCTGGACATTGTAATCATTTCAGATCTCATAGTGAAAGAGTAAAAATGTCAGAAGTCACATCTGAAATGCAGGCTGATGAGCCTAAAATGGAAAATGAATCTAGGGAGATGGAAGATGTGAAGCGCAAGCATAAGCCTAATGGTAAGCGCAAGACTGAAAAGCCTAATGCTAAAAGCATTCAACGCCTAAAAGACTGAAACTTGATCTAGATGAGAAGTACAAACAGTCTGAGAAGCCTAAAAAAAACCCTTATGATTCTTGAAAAGAAGATATCCCAGAACGATTTGACCATTATGACACCCATTCATGGAAATAAATATGTGAAAGTAGATCAGAACGAAGAGCAAGGCTTCATCTACCTTCGTGAATATATCATGGATAAAGCTAATGGAAAGCTCCATTCTATCAAAAAGAAAATTTACTATTCTTGAAAGAATGACAAATGTTGAAAGAGTAGTTCAACCTAGTGCATGAGATACTTCAGCAGAATGATGCGTGTAAATGCTGCGACATTCATGAAAACCAGAAGTTCATATACATGTGTCAGAAAATTTTAGTGCGAAAGTCAATGAACGTGGTGGTGAACGCTATGTACAGCTTCAACAGTATGACGAGCTTAATGAAGCCTAAGACTTCATCAACCTCAGTGCAGAACATTGCTTGGCAAAGGCATATGTACAGTTGATACGTTTTTTTTTCAAAAAGAATTTAGACCTGTTATGTGAACTATGTAAACTATGATTAAGATTATGAACGGTTTTAATGAATTGACACTATTAAACCATGTCGATGTTAAAGTTATTGAACTGGATCAATGTATGTTATGTCAGTTTTCATATCATTTACAAACAGATGGCAATAATGCGAGTGGTTATGATACTTAGATCAATTTAAATCATTGTGAGTGGGCTAATATGCTGCATGCATTTGAATAATAAAGTTTTACACAGTGTAAAACTGAAATATCTTGATTAGTTAAGTTGTTGTTGAATTAATTGTAAATATTCTGATTTGTTGAATAAAAAATTAAAAAAGCATGAGCATGAGTATGAGCACTTTTTCAAACATACTTAACTATAAATTAAACCCTATAGCTAAATTGCATTTAATGATAATTAAACACGTTACACTTTTTAAAATAAACTTAAGCTACATTACATTTAACAAGCACAAACTTAACTACATTAAAATTTAATAGAATAAAGATTTGTAATGTCTATAGATAGTCTTTCACTACACAATCTCCATCACATCCTTTTAACTTATCGATAATATTAAACATACTGTGATCATACTATAATTCCATATGTAGTATGGAATGCACATAATAGAAACTACACGTATGGGAAATGGGCTGTTATAACGTCGCTGAATTATACTGATATTTTCCATTTAAAAATTCTTCTAAACATTCACCTATAGGTAAGAGTCAAAATATTCTAAAGCTTAGTTGACATACACGTCAACCCAATGTTTGTCAGGCGCTTCCTTACCAGCAGTGTTGATGACATAGGTCCTTCTGTAATTAAGTTAGTTGATCAATGTGAAACACGCCGTGGAATAAGTCTTTTGTCATGACGTCGTGCGTCAATTTGACATCCCTCTGCTTCGTGTTCATGACGTATAATCAAACTCAACACTACGATTCACTTTCATTCCAGTGATGTTGTCAAACTGTATTTGCAAGGCATTGACAAAATTCATACTTAACCGCAGGTTTCCATGCTTGATACGGGTATAATGATCATCAGTATCATGGTAAGGTATTAAGTCAAAAGAAAACAAGGCATATCCTACCGCCAATCTTCCCGTTTGATGATGGAGCTTTTCTCATCATTCAATTTATCAAAAGATTTGTAGAGGGTTTCAAAAGCGTTGAGATATTTTCCTTCACCAATGGTAAGCTTCAGAGAATTTGATAGGACTGGCTCACCAACAGTGTAAAGTTGTACGAAGCTGACATTACAACGCTCAAAGTTGTAGAAATTTCTTGTCACCGCTCCAGAAAAGCCTTCAGTATGAACCATTTCAATAACAACACTCTTTGTAAATTAACCCAAAAATATGTTGTCTTTTACAAAGAATTAGATTCAGGGATAGCCAAAATTTTACATTCTGGTGATAGGTGATAGGTAAATTGGCAGGAGTTTTCATCAGTACGTCTGTATGACCTAGCTGAATCCCTGGACTGGCTCTCACTTTCCGCACGGCTAGAAACACATCTGTCAGTTCAATCCTATAGGCATAATTCTCAGGTAACTACAGAAGTTCATCTTTCCGCCTATGTAGGCTCAATTTCGTGCTCACGCCATTGGAAAGATAGCAGTCTTGCTCAAACAGATCGGTTCTTAAGCTATCTGTAAGCATAACTTCATGGCTGTGGCGAATGTGCAAATAACGGAGATGAAGATCATTATTTCTCGCTTCCGTTCTATTACATTAGCACCTGTATGAAAGCCGTTTGTGATTTTTCATGATTGAAAGTTTTCACCGCATGAGAATTCATAGCTCCAGCTATATCCTGATAAACGAGACCACAACAATATTTTCTCGTAGTGCCCCATGTTTGTATTATTGAATTTCAACTGAAGTCGCTTATTACTTTCTTTTCAACTATAATGTACGAGGCATACAAATTTGAAAACTCAAGGCCTTCTTGTTCAGGTATTAGTCCATGCTCGAATTGCTCGGCAAAGTGGTGTAGAAACCTGTGGTCTCCATGATGACTAAATCCTATTTGCACGTTGACGGATTCTATGCACATGTACTTGTGCTACATCTCTTTCACAACAAGCACTAATAAACCTTATTTTAACACGAACAGATTCCATTTCGCTACAGCAAAACAATTCGTTAAGTCACTTAAGAAAATTTTCCGACCTGCTGGAAACTGCCTTTGCTTTATTTAACTTTTAATATCTTCACGTGTTGTCATTTTGCCAGAGAAAGATTTTTTTGGAATATTCGCATTTACAATTTCTTGAATAAACTGATTCCAAATGTGGCAATTGCCGGTTTTGTCTTCTTCAATAAATCAATGATACGGGATCTTCGCATTACATCTCCAGTTTTAAAAATCAGTTCATGCTTCTCTGTTTAACTTATTATATGTTTCTTTAGTTCTGTCAGAATGAAAGTCATTTTGGTATGATATATGGGCTGAAAATCTCATCATTTGAAGGCTGACTTGATAATAATTTTCTATGTTCTGGTTCCGAAATCAGCACCATTCTCAGCGCATGCTCCATTTTAGTAGTAATTCAGCTAATAATGGAAGCGCAATTCCAGCAACGGTTCCAACAAATCCTCCCTTTTTGTTGATTAACTTCTTTTTACGCCTGCGGGAATTTTCCTTTTCAGCCAGTTGTCGAATGGTTTGTAGTTCACGCTTTTATATTTTGTACATATGGGGCTTCAATGGTAAGTGTCCATGCAACATATTCAAGCATACTTCAAACAAACTTTTGTTGCTTGCTTCAATAAGGATTTACGTCGTTTACGCCGTTGTATTTCTTCTTCACACATTATCTTATTATCATAAACGTAATGTGTATCACTTGGTGGAATTCCTGTCTGAATACGTAACTTATCTCCTGCCTTTGGTTTCAAATCAATAAATAAATAGCCACGAGGTTTGTTCGTTGCATCTTGATATGCCTCAATGAGAAACTGAGGTTTTCCTGGATACATTTGCTCACCCAATGCGTTGATCTGTTGATTTCTCTTCGATTTTAGAGGATTAATGTAATGTGTATTTTAACTAATATTACGCATTTTCATTCCTTGGTGAAACAGATTTTGCAAGATATAAATAATGCCTAGATGTTTATGACTACTTCCAACACTAAACAATATGTTCGTGCATTCGTCACTATTGCATTTCTTCATGGGATCACCAATAATTAATAAGTTATTCTGAAGCTCTTTTCAATTTCCTCTGGAATACCTTGATGAAATTTTACTCCGTTCATGTATTTGTTCAACACCTGATCCGCCATATAGAACCATAAAATGTTTTTTATGAAATGGTTGAATGGCTTATGTTCAATGAATGCTTTCACAAGAGACGTTTTCCACTACCTGTTGGTCCAGAAACCAGACATGCAAACAGATGCTTCATGGTGCTGGACTATCATATTCCTCTACCCAGCTATTAAGTTTCTTTGTCCAGCCTAACCACTGACAAATCATTCTTTCACACCGCGTCTTTTTCGTGTCTTTAAAAGTTTTCGAATTTTGTACACGGATTGAACGTTTTTTGTAATAGCCTGTAATTCTTCTACATAGAAATTACCATCAGTATGTTCATCTAAGAAGTCTTTGACACAACACAAGTGTATTCCTTGTTTCTTACAACGATGTGTGCAGAGGAACTTCTTGTGTCCACTTTAAATGGTTATTCCTATGAAATACATATTTCATATGTGAAATGCGAACATGCTGAGCAATGTTAAACTTGAAGGGTTTCAGCTTTTTCAATTTCAGTTTATGAATATACATGTTTCCACACTTTGGATTCAATCTTCTTGGTAATTTCTGCCGGTGAGTAATCATGAACCCATGAAGCCTACGATTATAATTGTAGACTAAGTCTTGGAAGACATCTGTATACCGATACGTTTGCCGGTGCATAAAATAGCGGTACATCATTCTTTTGAGAGTACATATGACTCTTTCAGCAAAGCTGGCTTTCGTATTATTCTTGGTAATATAGGCATGGATGCCCTGTTTCTTTAGTGATTGCTTTACCAATCTGCTCTTAAATTCTGTCCATTATCTGACCTCAATAATCTAGATCTTGTTGTTTCTTCAACAATCTTTTGGAGCCTTTAATTCCACTAGTTGCAGAACGAGTAGGTTGTATCCACAAGTTTTCAGAACAAACATTTATACGACTAGTAGAAAGTGATTGCCTTCATTATGCTCTGCAATGTTGCTCAGCCCACATCCAGTTTATCATCAATACCAAGGGTAACGATGCGCTGTCTTTTAAATTTGTATTTCACTAGCTGAAGTAAACGAAAGGCATTTTGATCTTGCAACCACTTTTTAACTTTGGAATGTGTCACAGTATGCTTGTTTTGATTCAGTATTTTGTGTAACTTAGTAGGTCCTGCATATGCTCCAGGGATTCCAGGTTTAATGTAAGTATTACTTAAGTAGTCTGTCCACATTGCCATCGTAACTCGAAATCAAACTAATCATTCACATAGCAAAACTTTTATTTACAAACTGTAATTTGTAAACTGTAAACATTTCGCAAATATGTATATTTACTTCAACTCGTCCATTGTTGAAAATAACAAGCTCTGTTATATCCGTTGACAGTGGCTGAGCATCATCGTCATAATGTAAAATAATTCTAGCAGCCACAGCCAGCATGAGGTCAGCTGCCCAAATCGTATTGGTGTTGATAAATTCTAAATCAATGTTATACATATATCTTGCAAATTCAGTTCTTTACATTCACTCATAAACATTCAATGAAACTTTAAATTGTCCTTCCAACAGCTTCTTAGTGTTTATGCAAATTATTTACTTCCAGTACCCGGTTTGATTCAAAACAAAGAAGCTTTGAAACACAAAGTCAATATAGTTCACTTTAAATACATCATCCAATGTCTCTATGCCTCTGCAAAGAAAGAGTTGAGATGCTTCAATTGCTGACATGTTTTACTTTACAGCAATCTGTTAAATAGTCCACCACGCGATAGAACACTTCTATATCAATGCGGGAAAGTAGGGTGTAGCAATCATAAAGTCAGCATAGGTCTTTTCAAGCATAAGTTCATCTTGTCTTCATTCACCAACGTGTGGAAAACAAATGTGTTTATACTTCATCTCACAGACTTAAAGTACTTCATACTTGCCGTAGAAGTTGTCAGGTTCATATATCTTGCAGTCATATCCTTGGCAGTGACAGTCACTTTGAAGATAACCTTCAACAGCTCCAAGTGAGTATTTTATTTTCGCATTATACAATCGAGCCTCGGCTAGCTGATTCTTTGTCAGCTTGGATTTGCTCATCCGTTTTTTCTTGGTCACCTTGATACTATTTTCACACCATGGCATTCCAAGAACGTTTCATCAATTAAAAAACTGGATGCTGATGATGATGCTGTTTATTTGTGGCATTACTTCTAGCAACGTTGCCCATTCCACATTACAGTTGGTGTAGTAGGTATAGTCTTTTCCTTCAAAGCTGACATTCTAATGAATCAACCAAAGTTTCCATCTTCAACCTTCACGGTTAAGGTAGCACTCATCTTGAAGTTATCCTTTATTTCTTGTCCCTCCATTTCAGTTAAAAACCAAAGTCCTGCTGATCGCTAAGCCGAAAAATGATTTAAATTGGTTCACTACTTTTTGAGATTATGTTATATGTTGCATGTCTGCGTATTATACTATAAGCTATTGGGGGGGGGGGGTTCGGTCACCAAAAAAAAATGATGGAGGGTGGATGACGACATTGGAGATGGTCGCCAGTTAAAAGAACTGTACTGCCAAGTCAAAAAACCGGAAATGCTGTTTTACACCTTTGCATCGCTCTATGACATTTTTGCGAGCGCTAGCACATTATGAAGCTAAGAAAGACTCAACTGAGTCAGCAACTATTACTTGTTGACTCGTCACACAGAGATACTACAAATTACCAAACAGCAAACTGGAAGTGCTGGTAATTCGGAAGAGCTGATAAGCACAACTGGAAGGTATCGATAACCACAACCGCAAGTACAAATAACCGCAGCCAGAAGTGTCGATAGCCACAATCGGAAGAGCCGACAACCACTACCGGAAGTACCGATAATCACAAACGTAAGTTATGAAATGAGCGGTGATCAGGGCAAATGACGATGCCACTTCCGTTGAGCAATAATAGGTTATATGATGACGTCACTTCCGATGCGCGATAATAGATGTACATGATGACGTCACACCAGTGTATTCTACACTTCCTGAAATGAACTGAAATGTAAGTCTTAGCACCATGAAATGTAAGTCTGAGCAATGCCGTTGACCTTGTTCGGGAGAGATATCTATAGCTGCAAACATCAATTATTATTAAATTTCATTAAATATAATCATCTTTCTGTAATTCTATGCAATTGTATAACGATATATTAATATAATAACCACACATAATATTTCGCATTAATGTCTTTTGAGGCCCACTTTTCTTATTTGAAGTGCGACACACATGGCACTTGAGGCACGGGTTTACGAGACTTTTCTCAACTTTATCGACTAATGTATTCATCTAAAAGAAATCAAGGAGGACCATTCACATATCAATTGGATAGCTTTTTGAGACGACATCTTAACGCACAGTACTAATTTTAAAATAACTGCCCCTTTTGTTACAATTAAGCCATTTCTCAGCATTTTCTGAATACGCGTGATGACACATATGCTTAAGTCCCGCAACCCTAAACTGCCGAGAAAATGTTGTCATGAAAGCTTTTTTTAACTACACATATTTTGGCTTACATCACAGCTATTTTCAAAGACATTCTTTAATGTATATTTTACCCGACAATTGAACGGTTTTGGAGACATTCGATATCTTCAGAATGTCTCTGCATTATTAAAGATTCTAAAGCTCATTTACAACTTTGTTCTAAATTTCTTAAAAGCCTTCAAAATTTTAAAAAAGTGGAAGGAATTTTCAGAATGCTTTGTACAGAGCCAATACTTTCAGCAACGTTTGTTCTAGCAATGACGCAGCACAACTGGCTATAGACAAGTACTTGATTTACTGACAAGACTAAAGAGGATGCTTCGCCTGACGTGGTAGCTAGGATTAACAAAACTGAATACCACCATTCCAGTAGTATCGTATCAAAATTTCATATTGCTTTTGTCTGAATATTCAGTGTGGTCTCACTTGAAAATATATGTTTGGATGGTTTTGTATTGCCCCACTTTTTTCAATTCGAAACCGACATTCTCACATTTCAAACGAAAACGGCAGTAAAAGTGTGGATAACAATTGTTGTTGGCAAACTACAGTCAGTTTCTAACGTATTGATGATAATGTGAGTTTATACAGACCAGTTTCACAATTTATGCCACTAAATCCCGTCAAACAGCTGCATTGATAACTTCCTTGAGCATCTTTGCATGTAGCATTGTTCTGACACGGTTTATTCAAACATTCATTTATATCTGAACAAAGTTTATGATTAAAAATTAAAAACGTTTTTAAAAACTTTTATAACAGTATCGGGTATCGGATTACGTTCTATTTACTAGATTTAACACAGTATTTTAGGTATACATTACAACCTGCAGATAGACCCAATACCAGTTTTCCTCAAAATCTAAAGCCATGTTTATGAATTCTAATGTGATTTTAACATCTTTTAATTGTCCCAGTTTCGCTCATATCAATTCATTTAGGCTGTAATATACAGATAAGAATTGTATTATTGTGCGAATATTGCTTACTTTGTGTACAGTTATCACCTTCCCAGCCCTGCATACACAAGCAATCGTAGCCACCCAAAGTGTTCTCGCATGTTGCCCCATTCAGACATAAAGGTTCCGGAGACTCACATTCGTTGAGATCTAAAATCAATATTGACGTTTGCAACAACAAATTAAATAGTAGTTATAAATTTATTGCAATTCAGAAACCGGCTTCCTTATACTAGCAATTAGTTTACTACTGGTGGGCATTACTTTAGCACTAATGAGAAATACAAGGAAAAATACAAGTACAAAGAGTAATGTAACTACAAACCACATTATGAATGAAAACTATATATGAATCTGGTATTTTGTGTGAATTGAGACTGAACTGAAATGGTTCAATTTTTGTGGCCCTTTTCGTTCAATTCCCGTATATCCTTGTTATCTATTATTTATTATTTTTCATAACCCGTGTACTTTAGAATCTTTGTGTGACATTCGTTTAGACTTAAATCTTCTTCAGTAGAGCTTAAGCATTGAAGCTTTCACAAGTCATATAAAGAGATATTCCTTATTTTTCTAATTTCGTGATGCAATTCCTTGCTGAGATTTATCAGCAGCTAACTTCACTAGCTGCTTCAAATGGATTAGCCACCGAAGGTAAAGTTTCCAATTTGTCAAATTTTCCCCGTTGCTTCGTCCTTTTGTCCAGCCAAATGTTGAGCCGAAAACAAATCCTAAATAATATGATGGAGTCAAAGTCTGGGTCACTTCAGCTATTAAGGATCTTTAGGGAACCGTTTTTAGTGAATTGAAAACCATTGTCAAATTGTCAAAAATGGTAGAGATAATGTGTTTTGAGGCCCAATTTTTCTGATTGTAGTGCGATTCACATATCACTTGAGGCACGACTTTACGAGGTACTCACATCAAAGACTACAGTTTTGGCTAAAAGCCTTGTCTTTTCTCAACTTTATCGAATAATGTATTCATCTGAAATAAATCACTTGGGACCATTTACATATCAGCTGGATACCATGCGTTCTATTGCTTTTGGAAACAAACTATTAACGCACAGCACTAATTTTTAAATAATTGTTCCTTTTGTAAATCCGCGTGGACCGCAACTGACCTCAAAATTACCCCCTTTCTCTCCACATACGATAGAAATTAATAGTTTTGAGAATATTCGATATTTAGGATGTTTGTGCGCTGTTAAGGATTCTAAAGTTCATCTACAACTTCGCTCTGAATTTCTTAATAACCTTGGAAATTTCAAAAAGTTAGAAGGAATTTTCGCAACGCTTTGTACAGAGAGAGTACTTTCAGGCAATGTTCGCCCACTCAGTGCTATGGGGATAACAAATGACGCGGCACACCTGGCTATAACGAAGTACCTGATTTATTGACAAGACTGAAGATGGCCCTTTACCTGACGTAGGATGAGCAAAACTGAATACCATCATCCCAATAGTATCAAAATTCCACATTGTTATTGTCTGAATGTTCAGTGTTGTCTCACTTGAAAATATATGTTCTGGGTAGTTTTTTATTTCAGGGCCGCCTTTTTCAAGTTGAAGCCCGACATTTTCACATTTGAAACTAAAAAGACAGTAAAAGTGTGGATACAAATCGCTGTTAGCAAACCCCAGTTAGTGTCTAACATATTGATAATGATGTGAGTTTATATAGACCAGTTTCACAATTCATGCCACTAAATCCCATTACACAGTTGCACTGATAACTTCCTTCGACATCTTTGCATGTTGCATTGTTCACACACGGTTTATCCAAACATTCATTTATATCTGCAAAAGTTTTATCAAGTGCACATTGTAAACTTGTCTCAAAACTTTTAAAAAAAATTTTTGGTCACTGTGTTCTTCTTTCTAGATTTAACACAGTATTTTAGGCATACATTATAAATTAAAGATAGGTGCAATACCAGTTTTTCTCACATTTTGAAGCCAGGTTTATGAATTTCCACGTGATTAACTTTTTTTCACTTTTTCCCTGTTTCATCCATGCTAATTCATTTTGGCTGTATAATGCAAATAATGATAATATTATGATGTGAATATTGCTTACTTTGTGTACAGTTATCACCTTCCCAGCCCTGCGTGCACAAGCAATCGTAGCCACCCAAAGTGTTCTCGCATGTTGCCCCATTCAGACATAAAGGTTCCGGAGACTCACATTCGTTGAGATCTAAACTAAATATTACCTTTTGCAACAACAAATTTAACTGTAGTTATAAACTAACTGCAATTCAGAAACCGGTTTCTTTAAAATAGCAGTTACTTCACTACTAACGGGAATTAATTAGCACTACGGAGAAATAGAAGTAAAAATACAAGAACAAAGAGTAATACAATTACTAACCAAATTATGAATGAAAATTATGTATGAATCTTCTATTTTGTGTGCATTGAGACATTTTTGTGGCACTGTTTTTTTTTCAATTCGCATATATCCTTGTTTTCTATTATTTATTATTTTTCACAACCAGCGTACTTGGAAGCTTGTTATGATATTGGTTTAGACTTATGTTTTCTGCACTAGAACTAAAGCATAGAATCTTTCACAATACTTAAAAGTCAATGTTTTTGTGTGTTTTTTTCAGTTCGTGATGCAATTTCTGAATACCATTTATGTGCTGTTAACTTCACTAGCTGCTGCAAGTGGATTAGATACTAAAGGCAAAAGTTTCGAAGTTGTCAAATTTTCATGGTTATTCCGTCCTTTTGTCTGGCCAAGTGGTCAGCCGAAAGCAAGTAATAGATGGTGTAATGCAATCAAAATCTGGGTCACTTTCGCTATTTATGGCTTTTAGGGAATCGTTTTTTCTTCAGTTGAAAGATCAATGTCAAATTGTCACAAATGGATAGACATAATGTTTTTTGAGTCCCACTTTTTCTCATTGTAGTGCAATTCACGTCTCACTTGAGGCACGAGTTTACGAAGAACTCAGCTCACATCGAGGCCTAGACTCTTGGCTAAAAGCCATGGCTTTTCTCAATTCTATCGAATAATGTATTCATCTGAAACAAATCACTGGGGACCATTCACACATCAACTGGATAGCATGCGTCCCATTGCTTTTGAAAGGACCTCTTTACGCACAGAACTAATTTTGAAATAATGGCCCCATTTGTAAATCCGAGATGAACACAACTGACTTCACAATTCTTTCCTTTCTCTGTGTTTTCTAAATACCCAAGGTAGCACAACCCAAAAAAATGAATGGTGTTGGGAATATCTCATATTTTTAGGATGTTTGTGCAATGTTAAGGATTCCATAGCTCATCGGAAACTTCGCTCTGAATTTCTTAAGAACTTTGAAAAGCTTAGAAAGCTAGAAGGATTCCACAACAGAGGGAGTACTTTCAGCAACATTTGTCCACTCAGTGCTATGGTGATAACAAATGACGCACCACACCTGGATATAGCAAAGTACTTGATTTATTGACAAGACCATAGAGGGCGCTTTACCTGATGTAGCACCTAGGATGAACAAAACTGAATACCACTATCCCACTAGTATCAAAATTTCATATTGTTATTGTCTGAGTGTTCAATGTTGTCTCACTTGAAAATATATGATCTGGGAGGTTTTGCATTTCAGGGCCGCCTTTTTCAATTTGAAGCCCAACATTTTCACATTTGAACGAAAAAGGCGGTAATAGTGTAGCTACCTATCGCTGCTACCAAACTTCAGTCAATGTCTAACATATTGATGATAATGTGAGTTTATACAGACCAGTTTCACAATTCATGCCACTAAATCCAATTTCACAGTTGCATTGATAACTTCCTGGAACATCTTTGCATGTTGCATTGTTCACACACGGTTTATCCAAACATTCATTTATATCTGCAATAATTGAAAACCCCAAATTGAAAACTTGTCTCAAAACGTTTTTAATGATTTCTGCTCATTGCATTCCATTTACTAGATTTAACACAGTATTTTAGGCATACACCATAAATTACAGATAGGTGCAATACCAGTTTTTCTCAAATTGAAGCCAAGTACATGAATTCGAATGTGATTTTAACTTCTTTCACTACTTGTCCTAAATACAGCCATGTTAATTCATTTCTGCTGTATAATTCAAATAGCTTCCGGAGATTCACATTCCTTTGGCCTAAAATAAATATTAATTTTTGCAAACACTTAAATAGTAGTTATAAACTAACAGCAATTTAGAAATCACTTTCCTTAAAATAGCAATTATTTAACTACTACTTCTAGGAATTAAGCACGACTAAGAAATACAAGTAAAATACGAGTACAAAGACGGGTGTAATGAGTATCCAAATAATGAATGAAAATTATGTGTGAATCTGGTATTTTGTGTGAATTGAGACTGAACTGAAATGGCTCAATTTTTTGGGCACTGTTTGTTCAAATCCCATATATCCACTATTTATTATTTTTCATAACCCGTGTACTTTGGAAGCTTAGTGTGACATTGGTTCAGGCCCATATCTTTTTCAGTAGAGCTAGAACATCGAAGCTTTCACAGTACTTAAAACGATATATTCTTCTTTTTAATTTCGTGATGCAATTCCTAATCAGATTTATGTGCTGTTAACTTCAATGGTTTTAAGTGAATGTTTTCGAACAAGCTAACTTCACTAGCTTCTACAAATGGATCAGTCAGCAAGACAAAAGCTACAAAAATTTTCCCGTTATTCGTTCATTTGTTTAATCAAAATGGTCAGCCGAAATCAACTCCTAGATAATATGATGCAATCCATATCTTGGTCTGAAAGATCATTGTTCAATTGTCGAAAGGTAGAGAAGATCTGAGCTTATTTTTTGGACTTGAACACTGTATGGAAGTGACAGGTCTACACTCTGCATGAAAGATGTGATCACAAACAATATCCACAAAATATTTGAGTTTTGACGTTTCTGGTTCATCTTCAAAGAAAATGATCACAAGACTACTTGGCTTTGAAACCGAGGGAAAGGTTGTTCAATTTTATGGCCGAATCTCTTGTCGCATTCTATAAGACTACTTTAGAAGGTTGCGACCTTGAGTTTGAATGCCAAAAGGTTACGCGAGATCTGTGCCTTGATAACTGATTGAGTGATGTTTATCTCATTCTTAAATGAAACTCCAACCTTTTGAATTCTTTAGGCTATTAATTTTAAATATTGCACTGATTCATAGTTAATCGGAAGGTATTGTGCTTAGAGATAAGGGGTTGCACTAAAGTGGGCCAGGCGAGATCTGAGTCTAAGCGATGCCCTACCCGCTTTTTCTTAGCTTTCAGTATATCCCCTTTCAATCTAACAAGGAAGTTATTTTAAATAATCGCGCAGCTCCGTTGCTTTTACCTACCTGAGTTATAATCATTTCTATTTACATTCTATGGTTTTGTGTTGATTACATTATATTAGAAGTAGCGGAAGGCTTAAATTCGACTCTTCTTAGCTAATCGGCAATACTCTTTCTCTACGAGGTGTAAAACAGACGGTTTAAGTGGTTAGTTCTTGTGTTTCCTGTTTTTCTATGTCTTTTCCGCTTTCAGAAGATAATATAAATGAAAACTTGGGTTACACATCATGGTCTAATTTTTAAATTGAGTGTTTCTTGTTTCCAAAAGGCCTCTTCGTTACCTTTATACACTGTCATTGTTTTTTAGTGACAATGCATAAAGTTTTTAGAGTCCCAATATACACAAATTACAATTGCTCGGGGATTTCCGTGCAAAATAGGTGACTAAATAAAAAGAAAGTCTTTTTATTTGAAATACTTTTGATATTATTAAGGCTTTATAAAATACAGTGTATGTATTTTATTTTACTACAATTTATGAGCATTACAGCCATTATGAGTCTCTTATATTCTGGATTTTTTAAGTACATCACCGTATTTCTGCGGCATCTTTCTAGAATCTAGAATGCATGTAACTGACGTTTAATGGTGCATAAAAGATTCCTAAAAGTTTTTACTCGATATAACCAGTTTGCCACGAACTCCACGACAAGTCAATTTCTGAAAGAACTACCAATTACAAAGGAAGGAAATGTTTGCTATTTACAATATTTATATAAGCTTAAATAACAACACCGCATTTGATTTTCCCGGCAAGTCTTGAGTGTAGGTGAAAAATTAAGCCAAACATATTTTAAGCACTAAAGCATACAATTCAAAATACAAACTTTGCACAAAACCTCTATTATTGACTTCATGTTGTGTTAATAATTTTCCAAAGCAATAAAACCGAGATGAATAACAGCGCAAGAACCTCCAAGAAAGATATTGTCAGGCCATTGCAAGATGCCAAAATCTGTTAGAAATTAGAAGGCATCAGAGCCTGAAGCATAACAGAGCGACCTTACTCAGCACTCAAAAACCACATCTTGAAACGCCAACTCAGCAGCAACTGTTAAAATGGCTGTGCAGTAAGTATAAGGTTGTCTTGTAACGCTAAATATCTTCTGTCTAATCTTTCTTTGACATCATTGCAATTATACTGCATGTCAAAGTACAGCGGAAAAATCACATGACACGGGAAAATGGTTCTAATATAGCGCTACACCCAGTGTGAACAAATGCAAAGGTAAGAAGGTAAATGCAACCGTAACACAGCATTCACAACGTGCCCAAAGACCCATGCATAGAGCAAGACATAATTAAAATACAGCACAACACAGCACAGAGAGATTGATCGCTTTCGTGATAGCATAGATAGCTTCAGAAACTGGTTAAAATGGTTGTTTTATTTCTGTTAAGAATTTAAACAAGTTTGAAAGAAAAACCTGTTCTTTTATTTCTAACCTATTTTATCGATTTTAACATTCTAAAAGTATCCCTTTAATGCCATATCTTACACTAGACTCATCAATTAAAAGGCACATTCAGAAAGTCTAATCATGCACTTGTAAGCAATTTTTATGAGATCAAAAAAGTTTACGCATGGATTAGTTATGCCGGAAAGAGGAACAAACTGAAATATTTTTTGCAGCCAATCAAATAGTCCATGCAACTTTTAACGACGATATTTCTGTTCATTGATAAGACACGAAAAAACATATATGCACGGCTTAAATAGTATAAACAGCGCAAATTTCAATGTGTGAGGAAATGCGTTCATAGAACGTAGGTAAATAATTGTGGGTTTTCCGTATGTAAATACGTATTGTTTCACATTGCTTACTTCATTTGTTAATTTTCAAATTTATTTTGCGTAGAAGGCATCACCTTTGATTTAATTAATTAATTGTTTTGTACAAGGTTTATAATCATTTAATTTTTAGGCTATGAATTTATCACTAGGTAGTTTTGACGGTTTCGTTAGTGTTTCGTTTTCTCGAGATTTGATCTAATAATTTCTCATAATGAGATTAGTTTGAACTAAGATTACTGATAGTAGAAACACAATAATTGATCTCAGCAAAGAACCATATAATTTAAAATTAAATAAAAGTTCAGTTCAAAAAGTTATCATTTAAATTGAAATCAAGCACCTTAGATGTCATAGTTCAAGGTCGCGATCGTACTCGTTACGTTCTGGGTAGTCAGGGAGTCTCTCTGATCCACTTTGCACTTAATAACCTTTGGGTGTGATCTGGTCCAGATTCAGTACAGAATATTGGTATAAAGGTATCCCCTGGGGCTTGGGTTTCGATATGGAAATTGAATACAAGGTGTGATGACTATGATAACCATCCGAGCTGCAGAAAAAATGCCATCCCTAACCCGCCTCCCCCCCCCCCCCACCCTCTCAACAATACCCCTTTTTGGAGGAATGACGTTACATATACCTGTCCTTGTTTGTTGTCCATAACCATACCATGATACCCACTACGACAATGTCGCATTGCGACATTACCGCATTGCAATTACATGGAACATCGGTATTATCCGTAAAACCTTTACAACCCACAATAGTAAAATATCTGTCATATCCTAAAACCCTTTATCAAAATATCGTTAAACATCAATCAAGTTATGTTGACTCCACATTTCAAAAATTAGTGCTGACATTAGCAGTAGATTCCGCAATAAAATAGTGCAAGTTAATATATTGAATATTTCTATCCAATTCTGGGTTATATTAATTTACTCTGTTATATAATTTATTTTCTGTCTAGAAGAAGATAGTTTACATGATTTCACACCGAGCAGAAGTCAACACTGCAGTACTAGTGAAGAAACACACAAAACCAGTTTAAACCGGTTTTTCGAGCGCCCCTCATGCCAGCATTAATAATAAGTAGGTTATACACAGCGAATAAAAGGTGTTGTTTGACTAAAACCGTCAACCTGTTAGTAACTGAATAAGGGGATGTTATTGTCATGTGGTCACCTAACCGATAGCGGATAAAAGGCTTAACCTGCAAAGTTGTCAACCCTGTTAATAATATTGTCACAAGGCTAAAGTATTTCAATGGCAAATTCAGAGCCGTATCGTGAACATTCTATTAAGACGGTGCATTTTCCATTTTTAGATAATGTTTTCTGAACTAAAACCGACATTATATTCGTGCGACGTGTGCAATATACAGCTTACACTAAAAGAACATTTGAGTCAGCATTCATTGAAGCCTGCAGATTTTGTACTATTGTGAAGAGGCCAATCATTCCCGTGATATGATTCTTTGCAACACCAGCAGTTAAACATCAAAATGGTGTAAGCGCATCCACGATTACCACCCCACACCCCCTTCAAAGAAATTAAAAGAAAATTCCCTGCATTTATGAGTTAAAAGAAAGAAAACAAAACAAAAAATGCCTAAATTCAGCCCCACTATTGTCATGTGTAAGGTCAATGTGAAAGATTTAGAAGTGGGTGATCTCAAACAGATTCTCGGGGCTCTCGAAACCTTGTTTATATCTGTCATGGATGACGTTACTCATCTTGATGAAGACAACGATTCACTGTGCATAGATTTCCCTATACAATTATCGCTTATGAAAATCACAGCTGACCGTAGAACATTTCCTCTCTGCAACCTTATGAAGAGTCTATTTTAGATGACAGTTTTAAGACAGACATGAAACATGTTTCAAAGGTGACGTAAGCTCCAACAGCTACATCGATTTAAATTTATTTCTAAAGAACAAAAACTGTATCATTTACATGCAAAAAATTTAGGTTTAAACCAGACATAATTGTTGTATTATACCAAGGCTGGCAACCACTTTACACCGAAATGCAAGGCACCTGATATTGAATTTATTCAAGGAGTGCCTAGCAACCTGGATAGCGATAACTTAATGTCATCCACTTCAAATAATTCGAAAATTCCTGATCCGTTTGCCGAAGGATCCTTACATCGAAATTTAAGCGAATTGAAGTTACCCCACTCTTTGTTTCCACCTGGCAAGAATACCGCGATCCAGCGACGAAATACACACTATGTGATTATTTTCAAATCACCAGTGAGTCAAGATCAGATACGTACACTTGGCATATTCATGTTTCTGTTGTTAGACTAACTAAGATCTTACAAGTGTACCATACAGCTACTTCAAGGTCATATGGATACCTCCTTATAGATACAAAGCAGACCAAGCAGACTATAAACAATTCAAAACAAGTGGTGAGGCAAGCGGTCAACACCAAATGAAAAGTATAAAAGGAGAAGCCGTCACAGTGAATTCACCTCCATAAACCATTTCTAACTGTTAACCTTTTAAAGGAAGAAGAGGATACAATATCAAATCAGTTGATACCCGACAGCCAAAGCGAACATGCATCAAATGAAATAAAGCCAATTGCAAATCAGCACACAGAAATTGCATCCTACTGGAGTCTGGATTGATATTCACGACCTCCAGAGACATGTTACAAATTGGTGACCAGAAAGTCATCCACATGCTAAGACAGCAAGGCTGGAGGAGGAAATCCCTGCAAAATAAATCAAACGTTCAACAGAAAGTGAACTGTCTGTTTTCCGCAGCATTATGAAAAATTCAACTGAAAAAAACCAGGAAGAAAGAGAAAAAATGAAAAATAATTGAAACGAGGAATGGAACAGATGAAGCGTAAGACCTGCCATTTTCCAATATACAGCCATTAGACATGGCTATATTCATTGATGACTACGCAATGATGATCTATCTCATAAAGTAATAGGCTAACGGTCTTGTACGTAACCAAATAATGGATACTATAAAAGATCTATCTTAAGTCGAAAAATTATACAGAAAATAGGCTGCATTTCTGGTTGTGAAACCGTTTAAACACCATATGGCAGTCTACTGCTTAACCTCTTGGGCACAGAGTCTATTGCATCTGATGACAGTGACGAAGATGAATCTGAACACGGACGCGATGTAGCTTCTGAAGATGGTAGTGGAGTTGATTCCTAAGATGGTTCAGAGGTAAGCGACGAAGAATATATATAGATAAGTGTTTGTCTTTAATTCTATCAGTTTTCATTTCTATGTTGAAAAAAACGACATTCGGAGAAGTTTATTTAAAGAATATTTACTTTAGACCATCTGCACCTGTCAGTTTTTTTTTCAGAATGAGATAAACTGTATCAATTTGTGAAGTAAGATGCTGAATTTTACATAAGTAAATATAGAGTGGTTACCAAAGCAAGAGCCCTATAGCCTCCAAAGACCGAACAGACAACTTCCATTGTTGTTTCAGGAATTGACAATCAATGGTAAGCAGATCTCATGGATGTGGTTGAATTTGCAAAGGACAATCATGGTTATAAATATGTACTAGTGGTTATTCATACGTTCGCAAAATATCTGTGGCTGCGCCCTTAAAAATAAAGCGGGGGCCTCTGTTGCCTATCATTCAAAGACATTTTTCGTGAAGGAAGAAAGCCAAACCGAATTCGTACAGATAAAGTCAAAGAATTTCGTGCTAATGCTGTCAAGGCTCTGATCCAATCAAAGAATATCCGAGAAAATGTTTGCACAAAATGAAAAAAACAAGTTTCTGTTAGTCAACGTGCGATCAAAACCATCAATCCAAAATATACCACTATTTCACCTACAAAACCGCTTTTAAATATAGACCAAATGCAGAGTTTTGCAGATTGGTATAATCACACTGTGAATAAATCAACGGATACTTCTGCTGATGCAACAAAATATAATGAGAAGGATAAGCTGGTAGTGATGTACTTTAATAAACCAGAAAGCCAACCAAAATCGAGACCATACAAGTTTAAGTCTGACGACAAAATTCGTATTACACATTTCAGGAAAAATATTTAGCAGAGAATACGATCAAAAGTGGGCTGATGAGATATAACGGTGGCCCAGCGTTGAGAATAGGTCAATTGCTTATTTATAGACTCAAAGGCTAAAATAATAAACCTATTTCAGGCAGTTTCATTTGTAAACCCTACATTTCAACAGCAAAGGCAAACGGAACATTTAAATGACTGGACAAAAGAGTCAGGTCGTTTGTGTGTTTGACGCCCAAACAGTTATATGGTCACTAGCGACTACCCGTAAACCGTCATAGTCCTTCCTATACAATTTGTTTAGCTTCCTGTTTGTAATCTGGTTAAAATTTCCATAAGTAGACTATGTGTTAATTTATATGTAGTTTTTTTAATTGCTGTACATGTATGCCTCAGATGTAAAATGTAATTTGTATCCAAGTGCTGTTGTCTATGCAGTTTTTTTAATTGTTGTACATATATGCTTAAGATGTGAAAAAATTGAAAATACAGTGTCTTTTTTCCTCTCAAGCGGTTGAACCTACTACTTAGAGTTGAGTGCTCCTACATTCAAACCTCTTTCCTAACACATGCTTTTAAGCGGGTGGTAAACTAGAGGCTGGGTGACAACAATATCTTTATTAAACACTGCTGACTACACTAAATGCTTGTAACTTAATAAGCAAAGGACAAAATGGCAAGTCAAAGTGCATGAATACATGACTAGTCTGTATAACGTCATCGCTCTATATTATGGGTTATGATGGAAGGGAGGGAGGTTAGGGATGGCATTTTATCTACAGCACAGATAGATATCATGGTCATCGCACCTCATGTTCAATTCGCACATTGACACCTACCACCCTGTACTGAATCTGGACCAGAGCACACCAAAAGGTCATTGAATACAAAGTGGGATAGATAGGCTCCCTAACTACTGGAATCGATAGGCGATTTAACACCTTCCTTTACTGCTGCAACTCAAGTTTACTCTCAAATGAGGGGATGTACCAAAAAATTGTCAGTCATCTTTTGTTTTGCATTAGCAATCTCAACACGTGGTTCCTTTGAGAGTTATGCTTTGTTGTTGTGTTTTCATCTTCTTATCTCATGAGTTCTGAGAGGTAAAAAACGAAGCATGTAGGCACCAGCGATGCCAGTGTATAAAATGCTTAGCATAAAGAATCGAATAACACCATTAAACATGCTGCTTGGTATAAATATTATCCAAAGCAGCATTATTACGCATATTGACCTGGTCTATCGTTACAAGCTTGTTTAGACAAAAATAAACATTTCGACGGTTTAGATTGTGAACAAAAGATCGATGAAAGTTCGTACTCATGTATATAAAAATAAATATATTTATATTTTGATTTCAATTACGATTACGTGTTTAAATGTTCGACATATTAAAACCCTCCCTTCATTACGAAATTCTTTAGCTTGTTTTTTTTCTTTTATTTTCCAAGAGTACAGAATAAATTGCTTTGATTCATTTTACATAAATATATGAAGAATGAAATCGTTTTATCTCACATAATTTAAAATGAGGATCTGTAAAAATCTCTTTTTTCATTTCCTTCCTACATTTAAAAATGCAAAGAAATGCAAATTTTAAACGGTGCCATGAAAATTGATCTGAGATGCAGGTAGGATTATTTAAGGGGATTTGGTACAACTGTGTAGGTGTTAATTTGTTCAACTACCATTTCAATATATTCCATCAGACACCATAATAGCGAAATTGCTAACTGGTAAGCACTCTGTTACCGATGATAAATCTGTTTCTACTAAACAAGTCCAATAATTCACATAATATAATTTATAAATAATTTATTGCTGTGTCGTACATTACTTCTGCTATTTTTTATTAATTATATATGTGTTCACATATCTACTCAAATATTTGAGGGATCATGTTTGGAACCATTTTTATTTATATTTACTTAGAAGAGCAGTTTACAAATCGAGATTTATCAGGTTACTTTATAAAGCAATCTTAATTTCACAACACGAAGAAACAAAATTATAAATACACAACTTGTTTTGTGAATTTTCAATGATATACATATTTCCTGATATTTGTGAACAAGCGAATCCCTTCAGTTTTTCAAGGTATATGAATATTGTTGATTACATGAACGGACAGTAGCAACTGCTTAAATCATTGTGATGCATAGTCAGTTTTAAAACTTAAAATGGTTCATCAAATATTTTTCAATGTAAGCATAATGAGACCATCGTTTAGCGCCATAACAACAACATTTAATTGCAGAATGAATAGTAATGTATTTTTGTTGGGAAAATTATACCCAATGCATGCATAATGCTTCTTGATTATGATAAACTTTTTAATATCGGTCACTCGACACGGCTTTAGACCACAGCTACATTACCTACTGGAATATAAACATACAAGGAGTAAAAACTAAAACGTTGCCGGCATCATTAACAAAATTTGGTTTTAATCCTCAGATGGAGAAAAAGTTTGCTGGTACATTTGCAAAGAAAGAGTGATTAAAATGCATTTCAAAAACAACTGGAGTGTAAAAAGTTAGCTAAATTATACGAAACATTAGACCAAGAACAGATGTTGCCTTATATTGCAGTACTTTCATACAGTGCAACACAAGAGTAACAACAATGAAAACAAGTATAGTCACGACAGCAGAATAGAGACGTTGCCACCACCGAGAAGAAAGACGATATAAACGGCTTTGTGCAGAAAAATAACAACACCCTACAATTACTCCAAAAGTGCTATAAACTGAAAAATGTTGAATTTTGAATAACATCTGTATGTGGCATGAGCTAAAAACTGCATGCTGGGCAACAAAATTCATTTGGAATATTATCCTCTTCTGTGATATCAACGCAGAGCAGATGGAACCCCCTATCAAACGTATCACATTGTATCTACAAAATATTAGGAGGTTGCTCAGAAAGACAAACTTGGCAATTTTCAATGTTAATCTATAAAAAGATTATGAAAACATAACTAGTGGTATGACATATATGTGAAGTTTATCTTAACACAGAATTGCTTACCATTACAATGTTTTTGCACCTGGAGAAATGGTACTTGTTTAAACTTAAAACAACCATGCACTATTGAATCAGATTATATTTAGCAATATTGACCTTAGGTTTCCTTCCTGTCTCCTTCTTCTGTCCTCTTTTGGCACGTGTAGAACTTGTCACAGCGCAAAATAAATTGTACATTGTTTTGCGTTATCTCTATACTTAATGACGATTTGAAGAAAACTTTGCAATCACTTAACATTTGCCTTTCTGATTTTCCGCATTCTTTCAGCAATTCATCTTGTGGTTGAAGTCATTGGGAAGTGCTGAAATTTCTGTTAAAATCTTATTGATTTCACAACTTTTTATTCCTAACCTTTTTGGCATATTTTAATTGTGTACACTGTATTTTTCTTCAAAGTAGTAATGAGTAATATGTATGAAGTGTTTTAATTGTTTTGATTATATGGAAAGCACATAAAAATTGGGAAAACAGGACTTCACTAACTTTCGCTCTTTGACTGCAATCTTCTCTGTTCCTTTATGCCACCATTTTCATCATATTGCCTCCCATTATTACACGGGATTCAGTAACAATGTGCCTCTTCTTTTGTGCCTTTGTGAATTCTCTGACAGGAAATACAGCTCGCAAAGGCGCTGACAGTTCCTGGGCTTCTTTAAAGTACAATAATGTTTAACTGTATCGTAAGCTCGGTCTCTTACCGCAGTATTGGTTTTGTCTAGTATATATAGCAACAGCCAGTTGGTCGCATAGCAACAAGAAGTGAAATAAACTGTACTGCATTAAGTGCATGCATGGATTGGGATGAAAGAATCGTATCCCTTCAAGTTTATAAGATAGCACTCTTTTGGTAGAGACTTTGTACGTTTCGCTTTAACTTTCGCAAAATAAATGTATATCTTTTATTGTACCACTCGGCTAGTTTATAATAACAAAGTATTACAATGAGTCAATGAAATTTTAGACATTAATACCAACACCAACATAGCATGCAAGTGCATAAAGTATTAAAAGAACAATGTGCATATAACTGAGCCATTAATGGCCTTACGTAACTTGTTAATCTCCAGCAAGGTGATTTTATTAGCAGTGCTGAAAGGAAATGTTTTGTTTGGCCTTCTCTTTCACCTGCAAATAAGAAAATGACATTGCATGATGCTTCACTCGATAATGGCAGCAACGATTCATGCAAGATTAACGAAGTGTTTGTCTCTGGACAACATGCAAAATATTTTTCGAATATTACTATTTTGAAGAAACTGGTGAGCTTAAAATAATTAAAGTATTGCATTAAATAATAAAATAATTAAAGTATTAAAGTATGTGCAAAAAGAAGGCTCATGTGGCATAACGATATTACAGGGAGTTTCCGAAAAGAAGCTTCCCCCATATAAAAGCCCCGGGGCTCTTATTAGGAAACTGTTTCCCAATAGAAGCTCCGGGGCTTCTATTTGGAGTTAAAATAAAGACCTGAAAAAATGGTTTCCTAATAAAAGCCCCCATCATTCCGTGCAAGTCTTTTTAGAACTCGCGTTTACTCGCATTCAGACACTGTTACTGTTGCTTTGCACAAGGCGAACAGACACCCCCCTCCCCACTGCCACCCTTACTCCGGAGTATTACTGGTAATATAACGGGGCGAGTACTGAAACGGGCAGCGTGATGCTGCCCCTCCTTCCCTGCAAGTCTTTTCAGAAATCGTGTTTACTCGCAATGCAGACACGGTGCACTTAATCCTTTGCTGTGAGGCAAAGCCCTAGACACGTTCTGCGTCGTTGCTTACACCTGTGCTTCGCACAAGACAACCCCCTCCCCACTTTACCAGACATTTTTAGTTACTGTTGTTTTTGTGTGTTTTGTTATTTTTTGTGCGGATATCTGTAGCATGTAGCGCTTACCAAGAGATTGATGGCAAATTTTCTTTTTTTCCAATAAAAACTTATCGACAACCCCCCACCCCCATCTAAAAAATAGAAGCCCCGGGGCTATAATTAGGAAACTGTTTCTTTATAGAAGCCCCGGGGCTTCTATTTGGTTTCTAAATGAGCGCCTGAAATTGGCCAGTTTCCAAATAGAAGCCCTGGGCTTTTTTCGACCAGTTTTCTTGAGACTGTTTCTGACGAAACTGGGCGTGCACACTAACTGTACTGCGTACTTCCATATCAAAGGTAGGTCCCGACGGTTAACAACATAATCACTGTTAACCCTTTTAGTTGTTGTTGTAATCCGTCATAATCTTTTCTTGATTGCGATCCAAACATAAGAACGTCCAGTGGTTGGTATAAATGTGTGGTATGTGGAGGAAAGAAGTTTCATTTTAGAGAATTTAGTATCGGTCGAAGTAATTTTCTTTCTATTATGCTACTTTATATGCAACTTAACTTTACAACCGCACAGTAGACATAAATAAGCATTGCGTTAATAATAGAAAACCTTCATTAAACAAGTGATTCAAAACTTTCTTGTGGTACAGGTCCTTTTAACATATCTAAATTGAATTAAATCAATATTTGGCTGTTTGCCATCTGTAGAGAGTGAATCTGAGCCATTCATGCTATTTTAAAACAAGTTTTATCAACCAAGTGTAAGTCCTGCTTAAGATACTCAATAGTTAATCTCTTAGTTAATCTTTTAATGATAGCAAGGCGAGCTTTATTCTCAAATTGATAATCAGTTCTGACGGAACCTATTCGAACTAAAGTTTGTAGGAATTAGCCCTTTCAAAATGGTAAAAAGCAATTTGAAAATACTCACATAGAATTCAATTTACTATTATTCATGTTATTTGTAATAATTGTTTATTTCATCGCTAGTAGCCAAATTGTTTTTAATTTTTAAATAAACACGGTGTCAGTATGACATTTTGCCACACATAGATTATTGCATACAACATTGCCCGCTGTACAAAACCAAAGTCTTCATTTAGCCCACAAGAAATTAATAATCTTATAAAAATAAATAAATAATACATTAAATTATTTAAAATAGAAAGATTTTCTCATATATATATATATATATATATATATATATATATATATATATATATATATATATATATATATATATATATATATATATATATATATATATATATATATATATGTATATATATTGATTAATAAAACATCTTAATAGTTTTAACGTTTTAATATCTGTGTTCACTAGCTTTATAAAACCTTCTCACTACTCACGAGAAAACAGTTAATTAAAACCATTAACGCCATATTAATTCATTCACACCTTTGAAGATATCTGCGCCAAAATAACCTTATTATAGCATGGTTCCTTTTCACAGGATTTCTGTGACTGCTGCTCTCTACATGCAAGGATTTCTGTGGTTGTCATTGAACGTGGAGGAAATACCTGATTTTATTTATCTCTATAATAATGCTTCATCGCATTAAATGGTTGATTTTCTTGTTTCTGATCTACAAATGTTGTTCATTAACATGCGTTTTAAAACATATATATATAGCACGATAATATGGAAGTACGAATATATATCGATAATCCAACCACCGTGTAGTTAACAGTGCCGTTGGATTAGTTTTCAACTGCAATGTCTACAGTTTTATCAACATCTGAGAATACCACAGCAATTCGTTTGTCTGGTTTAATGCCTTTACATTTCACATGGAATAACCGGGATTTAAATCAAGCATTTCGGTCCTCAGACAAGAACACTCAGCATGCAAATTTCTCGCGAAACAACAACTATCGGAAATTCTATTTTACGAAAGGGCATCTCCGGCAAGCTCCGGGTGTCTTGATAGCAGTAATTATATTGTTGTTAAAAGTAGTTAATGTAATTCGAGGAGCTCAAGTGAGATAAGCACTGCTGTAAAAAGGAATTCCTTTGGTATATTGATAATTATTAACACAACATTTACCGGTGTAGCGTTTGTTATCGCGTTATTGTTTTAAACTGTAGAAGGTAATGTAAAATCACAACAATTTTATGGCTAAATTACTGCGCAGCGTGGTCATATAGAAGTAAACTTTTTTAAGTTGTTATAACTGGCAGTTTGACCGTGTTCTGTCGTTACCACGAGGCCTAAAACAAAACCAAACAAAGGTACATAAAAACAAAGAAATTTTTCAGCCTTTTGTTATTTCTTAATTTGTTGATTCCTTGATATACTTCTCGATGTGTTTCCCTCATAAATTAAATGATACAGCTAACTAGATTTATTTGATGTATACATTTATTTAACTTATGAGCCTTTTACGTTGCTTTACGTCTTCAGTGCGTACCTGTTTCTGATATTCATAACAGCTAGGACCACAACTACTACTAAGAGTATTACTGCTAGAATTGCCCCAAAACAAAGGCTGATAACAAGATCTGTATAAAAGTAATTCCATATACACCGAAAAAGAAAATTAAGGAAAAGTTCTCAATTATAATTTCAAAACTCATTCTTTTTATTTTGCTACTTAAAGTTATTATTTGATGAATTAATAAGACAAGCTATCTGCAAAAAAATAAATGCAAAATATTAGTGAAATCTAACACTTCAAAGAATAAACTAGACCGAATTCCACTGGATAGCGGAATGATCTGCTTGTAGATACCACAAAAGAAAATATTTCTGTTAAATTATGAATTAGAAGGTCAAGGTTATAGGAGTACATCTTATGTCGATTATTCAAAAAGGGTCTAAAATGCGAAATGTGACCGACAAGGTCAAATTCATCGAGGTACCCGATATGTAAAGCCCTGTAAGTCCAAAGGATCGAAATCTCTAACCATTATAGAAATAAGTGGCCCTATCGTTCCCGGTACACAAGACCACTGACTTTTGGGGTTGACACCAAGTTCAAGAATCAGCATCCGAGGATAACCCTTACTCAAAATGTTGATGTTTACAACCTGTGATTTGAGCGCTCTTTCTAGACAGTTTTCCTGATAAGTATTCGTTCTGACCTCACTTTTACCTTGATCTTTGAGGTCAAGGTCAAATATTTTCGACCTTATCTTCAAAAATGGAAGAAGACCTTGACCTCAAAAATGGTAGAGAAAATAAAAAAGAGCAGAGAAACAAGAAACTTATTCAAAATTGTGAACGAAGCTACAAAGTGGGAATAACAACAATTTTTTGCACTATCATGAACTTATATGCCTTACACTTACGTTTTTAATATCAATGGCGTTTATTTATCAGAGTATTGGAAGTACAAATCTTGTATTTATTATTCAAACACGCCGATGTTGAACACAACGTAAATATATATCTATGTACTCCTTGTCAATATCATGTTCACAAAATTTGAATCACTTTTGCTGTTAACGATCTTTAAGGAGACTTTTTACCTTGGCAGTATAGACCATTCATAAATTGTCAAAAAATAGTTAAAATAGATCTTAACTCATTTTCGCATTTTTAGATAACAGGAAGTGATCAATAACATTCCCTTGTATAACATAAGCAATAGTTTTGGGCCGATACTCTTCATTCTTGCAATGGCCACCCCGAAGTCTAAAACATATCTCAGAAAATGTTTGAGTTTTGTCTTTCGATCCCGATCAAAACATATTTACAAAATGTATTTGCAAAATTGAAAGGATAATTGGTTCAAATAATATATTATAAATTATTATAATATATTATTATAATAATATGTTATTCAAATAAGATACCTTCTCTCCGAACGTTTTCAAGCAGGCCACTCGGATTTCGTATATTTATACGCTCTGCAAATATAAGAGATGTCGGCAATGCAAAAACACAATAAAACATTAATATGCATACATTAATCATTAATGTTCAAATATTTTAATGTCATATTTTTATATTATCAATTATTGTTTTTTAAGTTTCTGAAGTTAACAATACATTTATACAGATCATTTATACAAATTGTGCACACCTATAATACTGAAACTAAAGATAAATAATAGAGGGCTGTTAATAGAGTCCATTCATTACTATTATTTTTGTTGTTATTATTATTATTATTATTATTATTATTATTATTATTATTATTATTATTATTATTATTATTATTATTATTATTATTATTATTATTATTATTATTATTACTAGTAGTAGTAGTAGTAGTTGTAGAATGAGTAGTAGCAGTCGTAGTAGTAGTAGTGTAGTAGTAGCAGCGGTACTAGTAGAAGTATTAATAGTAGTAGATGCTCAATAATCTATTTATGTTGTTATGAAAATAACTTACCATTTTGACACTGATGTCCGTAATATCGACCAATGCAGTTACACGTATAACCATTAATCTGATCGTAACAGATCCCACCGTTCAGGCACGGCATTGACAAACACTCGTCAGTTTCTGAATGAAAGCATCAAACTAAATATAATATCATGAAATGATCAAAAAGATAAATAGCTCAAAGCACATCGACGTAAAAACTTTTGAATTACGCAAAAATCTAATAATTGTGCATAACAGTACACCAAAACATAATGAGGCTAGATTAAACTTATCCATAATTAAGGAATGTCTTCATGTAAAGTCTAAGGAAATTTAGATTCTTCAAATTCTATAATAAATTAATGAAAACCAACAATGTCGCAACCAATATGTAAAAATTCTCCATACGTTTAATGTGTAAAAGTCATCTTTGCAGATTACTAAGAAGCTGAACTGAAATATAAAAGTCTTAACGCAATTTCGTTAACCTGGTGTGAAAGGAGATATCTATACCTACGAAACACGCATTATTATTAAATTTCATTGCATATTATCATCTTTCTATAATTCTATAACGCCACATTAGTACAGCAATCGCATCTTTTTGTTTGATGTTAATGTGTTAGGAGGCCCACTTTTTCTTATTTGAATTCCTACACATGTTACTTAAGGCACGAGTTTACGAGGGCCTCGAATGCCCTATGGAGGGCGTCAAATGGAAAAATAAATAAAAACGTAGATCACATCAAGACCTAGACCCTTGACTAAGACCCTTGGCTTTTCTGAACTTTATCAAATAATGTATTCATCTGAAACAAATCAGAGGGGACCATTTACATACCAACTGGATAGCATGCATAAATATCAGACTTTTGAAAGGACCTCTTAATACTTGAGCTAATTTTGAAATAATTATCGCCTTTTAAAGCAACCGTATTGAGTACTGAATGAAAATTACCCTTTATAAGGACATTGATACTCCGCGTCTGACCTCAAAATTACCCTCTTTTTCTGTATTTTCGGAATATGCATGGTAACACATATGATGCCAAAGTGCCCCCTCCAGCTATTAGGAAAATGGTATTAGGATGGCTTCTTTGAACGACACATCTTTTTGTTTACATTTTTACCTGACAAATGAATGGTTTTGCGAATATCCGATATCTTTAGAATGTTCGCGCATTGTAAGGAATTCCAAAACTTTTTGACAACTTCGCTCTGAATTTCTAAATGAACTTAAATATATAACTATAAAATAAAACGAAGTAAGATAAACATAATGTAGAAAAATTTCATAAAGTAGGAAAGAATTTTTACAACGCTTCGTACAGATTGAGCACTTTTAGCCATGCAATGCTATGACGAGAACAAATGACTCTGCATGCCTGGCTATAGCTATAGCGAAGAAGAATGAAGAGAGCGCTTCGACTGACATCGTACCTAGGACTGACTACCACCCCTTAAAATAATATCAAGATTTCATATTTTGTTTGTCTGACTGCTCAATTCTGTCTCATTTCAAAATATATGCTCTGGGTAGTTTTGCATTTGAGGCCCTCCTGTTTTTTTTCAGACATTTTCCAGACATTTTTCACCTTCGAAAAAGTGTGGATGCAAATTGCTGTTAGCATAATTCAGTCAGTGTCTCAATATTGACAATAATTTGAGTTTATACATACCAGTTTCACAATCCATGCCACTAAATCCCTTTACACAGTTACACTGATAAGTTCCTTGAACATCTTTGCATGTAGCATTGTTCAGACACGGTTTATCCAAACATTCATTTATATCTGCAATAATATGTGTGGCGCAAATTCAAAGCGTTTCTTAAAACTTTTTTTTAATAATTTCTGATCACTGCATTCCATTTACTAGATTTAGTACAGTATCATTTATTGCAATTTGAGGGCCTTCATAATAACTTGTAGATGGATACAATACCAGCTTTTCCCAAAGTTTGAAGACAGGTTTATGAATTTCAATGTGATTTTAACTTCTCTAGCTTGTCTTAATTTCAGTCATGTTAATTCATTTACGCTATATAATGCAAATGATGTTATAGGATGATGTGAAATATTCCTTACTTTTTGCACAGTCATCACCTTCCCATCCCTGTGTGCATAAGCATTCGTAGCTGCCTAAAGTGTCTTTGCATGTTGCTCCATTCAGACATAAAGATTTCGGAGACTGACATTCGTTTAGGTCTAAAATAAATGTTAACTTTTTTAACAAACGCTTAAATAGTAATTATGAATTAAGTGCAATTCAGAAATCGGCATCCTTAAAATAGCAATTATAATACTGCTACCGGGAATTACTTAAGCACTGCGGAGAAATACAAGTCCAAATGCAAGTACAAATACATGTACAAAGAGTAATGTAATGAGTACCCAAATTATGAATTAAAAATTATGTACGAATCTGGTGTTCTGTGTGCACTGAAACTGAACTGAAATGGTTCCATATTTTTGTGACTCCATTTGTTCAATTCCGATATAGCCTTGATATCTATTAGTCATGTATATCCGATACGCTTTTGCTTTGTGTTTGAAGATCGGATTATTGGGATGTGCATGGGGATCCTATTTGTGCTTTTTGTATCTAGATGTAAATGGTTTAATGCTATGAAACATTTTTTATTTTTATTAGGTGAAGTGTATCAGTGATATTCCCGATGCTTTGGTGACCAGAACTTGTTGGCTGAGACTATTTATAACTGGTGTACTTTGGAAGCTTGATGTGACATTGGTTTATACTTATATCTTCTTCATTAGAGCTGAAGCTTTTACAATACTTAAAAAGATAATTGTCTTTTTTATTTCCTTGATGCAATTCCTTAATAAGATTAATGAGCTGTTAACTTCAGTGTTTTCAAGTGAACGTTTTCGAACAAGCCAACTTCAATAGCTGCTGCAGAGGGATTGGACAGCGAATGCAAACAAAAAGAATTCCCTTTAGGGAACTGTTTCTTTTTAACTCAAAGGTTAGTGCTAAATTGTCAAAATGTTAGACAAGATCTGAGTTTACTTTTGAACATGAACACTTACGTAAGTGACATATCTACAAGTTGCAATAAAGCTGCGATCGTAAACGAAATCCATAAATATCTCAAAAACATTTTCAGTCTGTGATACTAGTTCAAACGATCGCATGACTACTGGGCTCCTAATGTTGTCCTAATTGTAGGGTCCGAATCCCATGTCGCATTCTAACAGATCGTTTTGGAAGGCCGCGACCTTCTGATCTATGGTTAATCGGAGGGTATTGTGCTAAGAGATGGGGATACAACGAGTGTCGCAGCAAATCTTGCAATTTAACAAATTTTGCAATTGCAAAATCATAAATCTAAGCAAGGCACGCGTCGCAAAAAGAGGCTGTAACAGTACAAACTGCTCCTGTCTTTAATTGGTTTCTTTCTCACAAAGTTAATTGATGTGCAAACTGATTGCAACTGATATATTAGTAACTGAGCGCAAGATAGTGTACGTTTACCTCTGTAAATTTCACTCAAGCGCTGTTGTGTGTAATTAGGCTTTAAGAGCTCAGTGCTTTCTTTGTGTTACCCAGTTGATCACAAACAACAAGGAATTCTCATGTACTTTCGATTATAACATGTCAAATGTAATATCTAATATGATTTGAAATTTCTTTATTTTTCTTGACGCACCTCTTTCACATATATAGCGCATCCTGGTTGCGCAAGGATAATCAGCCCAACCAGATGCAGTCAATCGTCCACAGGTGTTATCATCAGGCTCACCGTGGTTCCATTGTTTATAAATTATTAAAGTTCCATCGTGCCAAATCCATGTATCACGACACTGGGAGCATGGATCACATGGTATACACAAACGTCGTAAACCAATCCAGCGATCTGACTCTCTCAAGTCACGCCTAAGCGAAATATTGGATAAAGATCAACAGATCGTTACAGTAATAATATGATCTGGGTTTTTGTAGATTACTGAAACGAGGCTTAGGGGTATAATTCAAGATTAAAGAATGTCAAATTAATACAACAGAACGTTTCTTTATTTATTTATGTCTAGAATCTAGCGTGTCGGGAAACGATTATTTGAATATGAAACATTTCCAAATTTTAATTAAAAATTGGCATAATTTCAAACATTTGTTATGACTTTAATACATATTTTTAACCAGATAATTGATTACCTGTCTGGAATAAAGTGGCTTAAGTAATTATTCTCTTCATTTCCAGTGATTATGGCCAGAGTAGAATTGAAAGTTTCACAAATTTCTTGCGCAGAAGTCCAATCAGTTCTTTCGCTTCCAATGAAATATTCAGATCCTTCCCATGTCATCCAGGAACCTTCATTTGCTAAAACAGCAAAAGATAAAAAAGAAGAAAGAAGTTCGCAATTTCAACACATGTACGACTGTAATGTAAAGAGAAAAATGAAAAGTAAAGTTTTACGTCAAGTTATTTCTTTTGCATATTTGGATTTTAAGTGAAATAATCAACAAAGTTTTGGTTTACCACTGAGACACGTAAATAACTATCCTATTAATTATTACTAAAATATAATAAAAAAATACTCAAAGCTAACAGTGCTGTTATTTTGAAACGGAAAATAGTAAGGAAATTCCAAACAAAGTGATAGAGCAATAAAAAATTTTTATGCATCGGAGTAATGTGTAATGTTAATATGTGTAATGTTAACATGTATCAGTAACAAATCTAAATCTTTTCATGAATAAAACATATAGGCAACCCTCACCAATTAGAACATTGTAAAGTGAAAACCTGTTTTCGGCATTTATACAATTTCTGTCTTTCTTAATATCATTGAAAAATACACATATTCTATTAATCATTAAAAGAATATTCAGTTTGCTAATTTTCACCATTTTGAGAGGTATTCTACACTATTTTATTTTTAGAACCTGTAAAACATTGAGCATCCTGTTACCGATACCTGTGACGCATCAAAACAATAGAGAAAATACGTCTAATTATATCGGCTGCCATTTGATCAATTAATCATATCACAAAATGAAGTTTAGTAAAATTATTAGAACAGGACCTTAGCGTGTATCGAAGTTTCGTCTGATTTGTCCGTATATAAATGCATGGCGAAGTAAAATACTTCCATTCATGAAGAAGCTTTTCTGTCAGTTTGGTCTAGCATTATATATTTTAAACTTGTGGATTTTCAACCCCCATAGTGTGATACCGTATGGTGTTTCGGTATGATTCCTTTTTTGTCATAATCTCGTCACGCCAACAAGACAGTCAAAGTGAGGACGACTCAATTTGATAGAGACATATTGTAACATGTCTTGTTGGTCCACTTCATTTCTTGACGAAATTCAGTAACATTTTATATGTAGAAATGGAAATCGAAATTTTGCAAAGCCGAAACATAAGACTATGAGAGAACACATTACAGCATATTGACCTCTCAACTATTGCAATGAGTGGAAAATTCTTGCGCGTGTGTGCTCTGTGTTATATCTTGCCGAACAGCAAATAACGTTTATTTCCAACATTTCGGTGATTTTCAAATGAACACCTGCTGTTAAGTTGTATTCATATTATAAACGAGTGAAAGCTATAAACATTTGGTTCACCAGCTATTTCCCTTTTGCAGTGTATTTGTTAGTTTATAAACATTTCTTATTCTTTTTTTCAAAAGAGGTTAAATGTATTTCAAAATACGAATTTTATACTTCTTACTTTAATTTTGTCCTTTCAAGTGTCCATAACTGTAAAAATGAAGTAGAAAATTAAAAGTTTTAAAAGATTGATCTCTCCACTTGTCACAAAAGTGTGATGTACATTAGTGCTTATGAAGTTGTTATAATTTTGTTTTAAGGTTTCATCAAGGTCTGATTTTCGTTGATTATGGAATGCACTTGGCAAAATATCCGGGTGAGACAAAGATTGGGAAATGCAGCTGCATAATTTTTTGTGACCTGGTCATCTTTGTCACCTCGATTTTTCGCGGTCTCAAGAAATCGTTGATTTTTTCTAAATTTCTTCAAAGCTGCATCAACGTTAATTAAGTATCGAAAAAGTTGAACTTCGCAACGTCACGTCTAAAAAACATTTTTATCCAACGTATGTTCAACTGATGTTAAAGACGCTGCGTGGAATATCATCTATGATCGCTATAAACGACTCACAACCAGATTTAACGTTGCGAAAGTAATTTCATGTCTTCACATCGTTGCTTATCCATCGTTTATTCAATGTTTCAGAACCAGAAGGGGTTTAGATGATTGCTGTGTTTCTAACTGCGTGTAACATTCAGCTTTGAAGTTAATGGCGGTCAGTCAAATTACTTGGAGATTCCGATTCATTTTAGGATTTATCACGCATATTGTGTATGCGCGTTTTCAATATATATCAAAGATCAACATAAATACTTGTAAAACTTATATAACTTGTGCATTATTGATTTTACATTTAGTTTTTTTATATAGATGTAGGATGTGTAGGGGTTATATGTGAGCTTCTTTTTCCCAGTAATGGTCTAGACTTCAAAGTTTTATTTAATTTGAAAAATATCAGAAACAATTGTTGGCAAAACTTAATACAGTTTCTTTTCGCCATCGAACACCCATTAAAGGCGCTAGGCTTTTCCATCACGCGTGAATGTTTTAATAGTTAATAGAATCCATGTTACTCTTACCTATAACTATCGAATACCAAAATAAACAAGCGAATATCCAGTACATGAGCGTCATAATGCGCAGTTCGCATTTCATTTCTGATTAAAATAAGCTTTCGAATTAAGATTTTATACCTGCCTTTTGCCCTTGCTTGTAATACATCTCCTTTCAGTATTAATACAAGGAAGTTAGTTCAAACAATCGTAGAGTTCCATTCTTTTTGTACCTACCTCGGTTATAATCAATGTGCCCCACATTACATTATTCGATTCGTCTTAGCTGGTGCGCAAAACTGTCTATATGCAAGGTGTAAAAAAAGAGAGTTTAAGGGTATAGTTCTTGTGTTGGAGTTTTTTATGCCTGTTCTGTTTTCAGAAGATAATATCAATGAAGAGTTGGGCTACACATCATGGTCTGATTCTAAAATTGAATGTTTGCAAAATCCTTTTCATTATGTTTCTACACAGGTCTTATAATTGGTGTCTAACGACCATGCATAAAAAAGTGTTGATGTTTGTCAATCTGGATTTGTCTTTTTTATTTTAAGACCGTTACAGCCACTATCAGTTTTTTATTCGCAGGACTGCTTTCAAAGTAAATCGCCATACTTGTGTAGAATCTTGTGTAGAATATGTTTGTCATCAAATAAGTTGGTCATCAATTGCATCAGAAGTAAAACACGTTATCAATTATATTACAGAGACAACGGCTTTGCACACTGGTGTAGTCGAAAATAATTTTGAAAATAACGTAATGGTGGACTGGTGGCCCAATTTCAAAAGGTTGTAAAATCAAAGAAATAAAGTTATTGTACAGATATGAATATCTGAAAAATTGGATCAAAAGGACATGTGTTCTTTCTGAACCCATTTCAATTTCGGTTTTCTGTTTTGTATTTCTTTGCATATATCAGTGGTTTTAGGGTATATTCTTTGCACTTTATTTTAAAAATGTATCTAACAACTTTTTTGTGAGAGTGGCGTCATAATATTTTTATCATTTCTTTACAAAAAGAAGAAATGTATCTCATTTGTATTATCTATTCAACATAAATAAAATATATATCATACAGTAAAAAACACAGGAAATGGTCATAATGTATTGCTGAACTCAATTTAAACTTTTGCAAATCATTCTCAAAATGTACAGCCCAGCACAGAAATAGTGACCTTATTAACAGTAACACCCCAAACGGTTAAATGACAAAATGTACGTTACAGACATCTCGTCAAGTCTAAATAGTATATAGTATATAGTATATAGACAACTTCAAAAGGTGGTTAAAATTACTATTTTGCTTCTGTTAACATTTGAAAGAGGTTGGAAGATAACCTGTTCCTTTATTTCTAACCTATTTTGTAGAATTGTAGAGGAGGTTTCATTTAAAACACAGTCGAAAACTGTTGCTTTACTGGCATCTTTCACACCAGACTCACTGATTGAAAGACACATTTAGAAAGTCTAATCATGCACTTCTAATGTTTGTAAATATTAATGCTATGCATTAGGCTGCCACTTTGAATAATTTTTATGAGATAAAAGGTTAATGAATAGATGTGTTATGCAGGAAAAAGTAAAAAAAAAACTGGGCAGTTTTGCAGCCAGTCAAATAGTCGCTGCAACTTTTTAACAACGATATTCTTGTCCATTTACAAGACACAAAAACAAGATGGCATAAGTCATCTAAACAGAGTCAATTTCAATGTGTTGGAAAAATGCGTTTATGTAATATAAATATAAATACCTATGGGTTTTCAACATTTAAATACGTATTATTTCATACCGGTTACGTCATTTGTTAATTTCCAAATGTATTTTGTGTGCAAAGCATTATTTTTGAATTAATTAATTGATTAATTAATTGTTCGGCATAAGATTTATAATACATTTTATTTAAGTCGTTAGTTTATCATTTTTTAGGTTGTGAGTTTATCAAAAGGTAGATCTGGCAGTCTCGCAAGTTGTGTCGTTTTCTTACATTTTGATTTGAATAATTTCTCATAATGAAATTAGTTTGAGCTTATGACATTAGTTTAAACACATAATTTAAAATTAAATAAAAGTTGAATTCCACGAGTTATCCGTCAGATTGAAATCAAACACCGTGATGTCATTGCTCCAGATCAAGTTCAAACTGATTACGCTATCGATACGACATTTTACACTTTCTCTTACTGGTGCAAATTTATTTTACTCTTAAATTGTCAATCACTAAACCACATTCAAACATCTGATCCCGTTTGTTTGTTACTTTATCTTTTCCATAAGCAATTTTAACATGTGGTTCCTTCAGAAATCATGCTTTGTTACTGGCTTTTTGTTTTATCTTTCTGTCTTATGAATTCTGACAGGTAAAAAACAAACCGATGTGCATAGGCACTGGCAACGTCAATGCAAAACATTCTTAACACAAAGAATCGAATAACACCGATAAACATGCTGCTTGATATAAATCTAAGGTCTAAAGCAACATTAGTACGCATATTGACCTCAAATATTGTAGTTCATTGTTGCAACCAATTTATGCAAAAATAAAAATTTTTAAAACATCATGAATAAAAGAGTGATGAAATTTCTGACTCATGTCTTTCATTTTCTAAAGCTACAGAATAAATTGTTTTGACTAATTTTACATAAGTATATGACCAATGAAATTGTTCAATGTCACATATTTAAAATGAGGATTTGCAAAAATGCCTGCTTTCATCTTCTTCCTACATTTAAAAAACGCCACAAACTGCAAATTTTAAACTGCGCTATGAAAATTCAACTGAAATGTAGGTAAAATTATTCAAAGTGTTTGGGTACAACTGCAACAACAGAATGTGTGATTTAAGTGTGCTAATTTGTTCAACTACCATTTTGATATATTCCATGAGACACCATACTAGCGAAATTGCAAACTGATAAGTACTATATAACCAATGATAAATCCGTGCCTACTAAACAAGTCCAATAATTCGCTAAATAATTTATTGTTGTTCCATACATCACTATTACTATTACTATTACTATTACTATTACTATTAATACTATGTATTAAATTTAAATTCACACAGCTATTTAAATATTTAAGAGATCACGTTTTTTTAACCATTTTCATTCATTTTTACTTGAAGTACATCTTACAAATCGAGATTTATCAGGTTATGTTATAAATTAATCTTAAGTTTAGAGTGTAAACAAACTAAATTTTAAATACACAAATTGTTTGAGAATTTTCGAAAATGTACATATTTCTTGACATTAGCAGCACAAGCGAATCCCTTCCAGTTTCCGGGGGGTATATTTATTGCTGATTACATGAACGCACTGTAACAGTAAATTGATTCCCACAGCCCCTCTAGAATAGCTTTGGTATCGTGTAATTTTTCAAAACAATGGACAAGCTAAATCAGCTACAGAAAAGATTCACAGGATATGAAATACAACGAAAGAGATAGAAAATTTACAGAGGCAAAAATTAAGCTGTTCTGTTTGCCTTTATTGTATTCAAATAGTACTGACATTTTCGAAATACTATAATATTACACAAATATTGTATTTTTACCCACATCAAAAAATCCCTACGACCTCGCCCTTTTAAATTGATGGTTTTATAATTTTTCAGTATGGATAACTTTATCAATACCGACTTTGCTCACTGAGTTTATAATCTACCATTTCACTGAGTCTCAAAGCTTATACTTTGAAAAATGCTTCTTCTCACTCAGTTTTGTTCGGATTCCTTTCAAATTTGCATGAATGTTCTCTAAGTAGGCCTCTCTTTAATAATTACTTTTTGGCAATCTGCCAAAAATTGGGCAAATGGCTATTATGTAACAATGTTTAAAATGCCTCTTCTCCCACAATTTTGATCTGATTGTCTTCAAATTAAATTTCGCATAAATGTTTACTAAGAAGGTCTCTCTTGAAAAATTATTGCTTTAGACGATCCGCCGAAAATGGCTAAATGGGGAGGGACATTTGTAATTTTTCGGTAGCCAATTTTCAGAACGCTCCTTCTTACACAATTTTGACCGGGTTCCTTAAATTTTTTACGAATTTGCAATAACCGGTTTTCAAAATATGACTACCACTTTTTGGCGTCGACACAAGTATGTTGATATTTGATTCACTACATCTAGGCTGGTCACAACTTCGCCGAACTGCTCTTCTCACATGAGTGGGAGCATCCGTAGTTTGTATATACGTATTTAAACTTTTGCTTACAATGCTTCTTTACCTACGAACCAGATGTCTTTTGTTAAGTATCTCAAAATGAGTTATATTTCAGTCGAAAGTTTGCGGAAGTTTTAGGTGGTATAGTATCAGTGGGAGCCACTTAAGTACCAACTGGTTACTATGCTTGCCCATGACTTTTTCAAGCGACCCCTAAAGGTTGAGGGCTACTTTTGAAATAATGCTCCCTGTTTTAACCAACCGCGAAGTTCAGAAAGAACCACTTGGACCGACTCACCTCAGAATTACCCCCACTTTCCCCGCGTTTTTTTTTTGTGTGTTACACGTCTGTAACGCATATCATATCAGGCACCCCCCCCCCCCCGAGACTTTTAGTTGAGTAATGTAACATCTTGTTATCACCAATTATGATCTACCGTAGTCAGTTCTATCTCCTCTCCCTCGTACAGGTTTTAGCCAAGCCAATTTTCGTCGGTGGCCTATAACCTGCAGTGGTTGGCTATCTGTCGTCTGTTATGTGTGTTTGTATAAGTAACCAATTTTTCAAAAATGCTATTCCTCCTACATTTTATGTCAAATTGTTTTGAAATTTGACAGCAATGTTCCCTAAGTAGTGACCCGCACGGATATTAGCTTGTTATTTGAGAGGAGCCTTTGGGCTAGTCATAATGTAACTAATGGTTCTTCTCTTGGATCTTCAATCGGACTGTTACTAATCAGATTGGTGGTTAAGATAATACAAGTAGCTGCATAGTTTTATTACATTTCGATGGTCATCACTGTTTGCTGTTGCATGTTAGGATACCACCGAATGCTTGATAACGATTTCTTATGCAACAAAGAAGCGCTCTTCCGTGGTAGCACAGCCGAACAAAGGGAGACATATAGTGTTTGTACATTCTGTGTGGATATATATGTAAGAGTGTGTGTGTCGGTCTGTGGTGAACAAAATGTGTGCAAGATATCTCGAGAACGAAAAATAGGATAGACTTCAAACTTGATCTCTTTATTTCCCGGATAGTTCGGGCGATTTTATTACTTTCTGACGCATGTCACATTACTAGGGCAGCGCATGAGGTTATCAGGTAAAAATCTTGTGTGCCATATTGTTGAGCTGCTTAACATCGAAGAAAGTTCAAACTTGGCGGATTGTTGCTTGGTAGGTAAAACAGATTTTACTAAATGTTGTTACAAGTAGAACGAGCGGCGTGTAACGTCATCACGTAAAATATGTTTATACTGCGAACAAGCTCTTGCTTTCAAATTTCAAATTTTATAATTTTAATCCTTGAGTCAGTCTTACGGTTCTTTCAACTTTCGACGTATGTAGTGAAATTAAGAAAGGTGCTTGACATCATAACGCTACAATCTTGAACAGTAAAAACCGGCTATTAGGGACAGTAACTATCTGGCTGATTTGCTCCCTAATAGCGGGGTGTCGCTCATAGCGCTATGAATCGTAAACATCAATAAAATATTTTTAAAAGCCTCTTATAAACATTTCATACCGTCTTGTAAAATTGGGTTAGTCGTCACTAAATTTTTGGGTGAGTTGCCCAAAGGTTTTGGGTGAGTTGGTCATGTTTTGGGTGCGTTGGTTTTTGGGTTGTCTGACATTCTTTTATTAGCGACGCTTGCCGGTCTACTGTAACGGGTGTCAGACAACTCACCCAAAAACCAACTCACCCAATTTTGGACAACTCACCCAAAACGTTTGTACAACTCACCCAAAATGTTTGGACAACTCACCCAAAATTTAGGACGACTCACCCAAAAGCTTTGGATGACTCACCAAATTTTTTAAACCATTTTGATATTTGTGTTACTGCCTTGGAAATGTTACATACAGTCCTCTTGCATAAATAAACTTTAGACATTGCTAAAGAAAGGGTTGGGGCGGGATGATTAATCTCAATAGATTAATATGTTGCTCACGTAGCCTCGCTCATCGATACTCATCGATACTTTTTAATTGCAATCAACGCTGCACATTTTACACTGTGTCAAATGCTAAATGTTAATTGCAATTATGCAGAACAGCGCGAGCCTTTTTCAAAGTCGCTCTAGCTGAGTCGTACATTTCGGCGAATACTCCTGAGTAGACCTTCCAGTGGTGAACACCGGAGTCGATCATTCCTGAGTAGCTCAACACATTTAGCAGTTATTGTCCATGATCTTAACTGGCACGTCCGCTGACGAGTATTAGAAGAGCTGCCACTGCTGAGTTATTCAACTCACTACTCAACTCACTATTCAACTCAGAATTTTGTGCGAAACTTGTGCTTCTTGTTTTATTTCAGTAGTTTCACAGAATTTTCATGTGTTTTTTGACCACGCCATGTCATTATTTTAGAGTAGTTTTCGCATAGTTTGAAATAAAGAGGTCGATTTTAATTGGTTTTCTTAACAATCCATTAGCAATAGTTTTCGCAGATTTTGCAATAAAGACAACGATTTTTCTTTACAAACCGTTAGCATGACTGTTTGAAACTATTTCTAGAACTATCAGCCACATTGGTCATTCAATAAAAAAATTGGGTGAGTTGTCTAAAATTTTTGGTGAGTTGTCCAAAAAATTGGGTGAGTCGTGCAAAATTTTTGGATGAGTTGTATGAATTTTTTGGTGAGTCTTCCAAAGTTTTTGGGTGAGTAGTTCAAGAAATTTTGGGTGAGTTGGTTTTTGAGTGAGTTGTCGTGCTCCCTACTGCAACAGCTGCAAAAACCATTGTGGTGCATGTAGTCATTTTCAAAAGTTAGGATGGGTCGTCATATATTTTCCAGTATGCGCATAATAAGGCCATCGTTTAACACCGTAGTGATGTGTAAACGTAGAATTAATAGTAAGGTATTTTCAGTTGTGAAATTATATCCAGCGCAGGCATCATGCTTCTTGGTAACTATTAAGGTTTAAATATCGCCCACTCCACACGGCTTTGGCCCTAGAGCAGAGTGCCTCCACAGTGTAGACAGGTTAGCTTTCTTAAGGCTAGCTTTGGACCACAGATATATAAACCAAATCATATTTTGGGCGTTCCGAATAAAATGCGCAGATTTCTGCATATCGAATACAAACTAACCGGGTGAAAACTGACGGAGAAATTTCGCCTAATATCAAATATCTCTTGCACCAAAATGCAATCATCTTTTTAACAACGTGCATACTATTTTAAAAAATTATTAAAAGTTTTAACAAATAGTTTTTAGTTTCAATTTCTTTTATGTTCCGAGTATCAACTGTTTGTGTATTTCTTCTATATTTCTACTATTATTTCTTTCATTTTTTACCGGTTCCCTTGCACTCGAAATTCAAAATTCTTGCGCATTTTACTGGAAATCATCAAAGTGTGATTAGACCTGTTTCCCGGTGGAACTTCAAAACACAAGGAGCAAAAACAAAATTAGTATCCCGGTAAATGTATTATTGCATAATACCTGTGCTGTCAGTAAATTAGTCCTAGATGACTCTTGCAGTCTCCCTAAGACAGTAAGAATCATTGTTCCTATCTCGTCGCACTGCTGGAACCAATGGCGGTATTTTAACAAGTAAGTATTTGTGAAACACACGCAGGCCCCAACCGCCCCCCCCCCAAAAAAAAAAATTCATAGGGGTATAAAGCGATGACGGACAGACGGACGGACACCCCAAACCTATAGGCCCCAATCCAAAGGGTTGGTCCTAAAAAGGGGGTATCACACAAATGGTCCAGCTATAAACTATGGCGCACAATTGTTATGATCAATAACGATTTTGTACTAGGAGGTGTTTTCTTGAGATCAGGATATGGAATTTCCCATTGTGGCCCACAACAACAATGAATATACAGTTGCAAAACTGCTCTTTACTCAAGTATGGTAGTTTAGCCGGAGTAGAAAATAATGCGCCAGGATACTTCTCTGTGTGCTTTTTAAGAAAAATCCTGCTAGTCCGAGCCTCGGTGTCCTGTAACGTGCGCCGAAAGATCCAGAGCCTCGAAAGTTAAGACCAATGGCTATTTCTATTGCAGGAATTGTGACTCTTTCTGACCTAGGAAGATAGAAAGGGTCCGCTGGGACTACCAATAAGTAAAGGTTATTGTTGCAAAATGACAATAGTTTGAACTGTTAAGAAAAAATTGCTGTAAAATAAGAGGATCTATTGGTTCACGGATAGCTCGGAGTCAGCTGTGACTTGAATAATATCGTATATCTCTTTGTCAGAACTACGAAGCCTTACGTTGTTCCGCTACTAGGGGTCAGCTTCATATGTTCTGTAGGCACGTATCCTGCAGACCAGTCCCAATTGTTCTAACATTTATTAAGCCCCAACCCTACAGGGTTGGGGCCTATAGACTTGGGGTGTCTGTCCGTCCGTCTGTCTGTCCGTCATCGTTTTTTTGTACAAGCGATATCTCGAGAACGCAGAGGCCTAGAGACTTGATGTTGGGCTCATTTGAAAGATCTCGACTTGTAGACGTGCCTTTTGGCCATTTTGGCCAAATTCGATCACGTGATCTTGGCCAAATTGGCCAAAAACGCCAAAAAATCGACTTGTGTTTGTACAGGCGATATCTCGAGAACGCAGAGGCCTAGAGACTTGATGTTGGGCTCATTTAAAAGGTCTCGACTTGTGGATGTGCCTTTTGGCCATTCTGGCCAAATTCGATCACGTGATCTTGGCCAAATTGGCCAAAAACGCAAAAAATCGACTTGTGTTTGTACAGGCGATATCTCGAGAACGCAGAGGCCTAGAGACTTGATGTTGGGCTCATTTGAAAGATCTCGTGTTGTAGATGTGTCTTTTGGCCATTTTGGCCGAATTCGATCACGTGATCTTGGCCAAATGGGCCAAAAACGCAAAAATTGACTTGTGTTTGTACTGGCGATATCTCGAGAACGCAGAGGCCTAGAGACTTGATGTTAGGCTCATTTGAAAGATCTCAACTTGTAGATGTGCCTTTTGGCCATTTTGGCCGAATTTGATCACGTGATCTTGACCAAATGGGCCAAAAACGCAAAAAAAGTCGACTTCTGTTTGTACAGGCGATATCTCGAGAACGCAGAGGCCTAGAGACTTGATGTTAGGCTCATTTGAAAGATCTCATGTTGTAGATGTGCCTTTTGGCCATTTTGGCCGAATTCGGTCACGTGATCTTGGCCAAATTGGCCAAAAAACGCAAAAATCGACTTGTGTTTGTACAGGCGATATCTCGAGAACGCAGAGGCCTAGAGACTTGATGTTTGGCTCATTTGAAAGACATTTTGGCCGAATTCGGTCACGTGATCTTGGCCAAATTGGCCAAAAAACGCAAAAATCGACTTGTGTTTGTACAGGCAATATCTCGTAAACGCAGAGGCCTAGAGACTTGATGTTGGGCTCATTTGAAAGGTCTCGACTTGTAGATGTGCCTTTTGGCCATTTTGGCCAAATTCGGTCACGTGATCTTGGCCAGATTGGCCAAAACCGCAAAAATCGACTTTGAGTTTGTACAGGCGATATCTCGAGAACGCAGAGGCCTAGAGACTTGATGTTGGGCTCATTTGAAAGGTCTCGACTTGTAGATGTGCCTTTTGGCCATTTTGGCCGAATTCGATCACGTGATCTTGGCCAAATGGGCCAAAAACGCAAAAATTGACTTGTGTTTGTACTGGCGATATCTCGAGAACGCAGAGGCCTAGAGACTTGATGTTAGGCTCATTTGAAAGATCTCAACTTGTAGATGTGCCTTTTGGCCATTTTGGCCGAATTTGATCACGTGATCTTGACCAAATGGGCCAAAAACGCAAAAAAAGTCGACTTCTGTTTGTACAGGCGATATCTCGAGAACGCAGAGGCCTAGAGACTTGATGTTAGGCTCATTTGAAAGATCTCATGTTGTAGATGTGCCTTTTGGCCATTTTGGCCGAATTCGATCACGTGATCTTGGCCAAATTGGCCAAAAAACGCAAAAATCGACTTGTGTTTGTACAGGCGATATCTCGAGAACGCAGAGGCCTAGAGACTTGATGTTTGGCTCATTTGAAAGACATTTTGGCCGAATTCGGTCACGTGATCTTGGCCAAATTGGCCAAAAAACGCAAAAATCGACTTGTGTTTGTACAGGCAATATCTCGTAAACGCAGAGGCCTAGAGACTTGATGTTGGGCTCATTTGAAAGGTCTCGACTTGTAGATGTGCCTTTTGGCCATTTTGGCCAAATTCGGTCACGTGATCTTGGCCAGATTGGCCAAAACCGCAAAAATCGACTTTGAGTTTGTACAGGCGATATCTCGAGAACGCAGAGGCCTAGAGACTTGATGTTGGGCTCATTTGAAAGGTCTCGACTTGTGGATGTGCCTTTTGGCCATTCTGGCCAAATTCGATCACGTGATCTTGGCCAAATTGGCCAAAAACGCAAAAAATCGACTTGTGTTTGTACAGGCGATATCTCGTAAACGCAGAGGCCTAGAGACTTGATGTTGGGCTCATTTGAAAGGTCTCGACTTGTAGATGTGCCTTTTGGCCATTTTGGCCGAATTCGATCACGTGATCTTGGCCAAATGGGCCAAAAACGCAAAAATTGACTTGTGTTTGTACTGGCGATATCTCGAGAACGCAGAGGCCTAGAGACTTGATGTTAGGCTCATTTGAAAGATCTCAACTTGTAGATGTGCCTTTTGGCCATTTTGGCCGAATTTGATCACGTGATCTTGACCAAATGGGCCAAAAACGCAAAAAAAGTCGACTTCTGTTTGTACAGGCGATATCTCGAGAACGCAGAGGCCTAGAGACTTGATGTTAGGCTCATTTGAAAGATCTCATGTTGTAGATGTGCCTTTTGGCCATTTTGGCCGAATTCGGTCACGTGATCTTGGCCAAATTGGCCAAAAAACGCAAAAATCGACTTGTGTTTGTACAGGCGATATCTCGAGAACGCAGAGGCCTAGAGACTTGATGTTTGGCTCATTTGAAAGACATTTTGGCCGAATTCGGTCACGTGATCTTGGCCAGATTGGCCAAAACCGCAAAAATCGACTTTGAGTTTGTACAGGCGATATCTCGAGAACGCAGAGGCCTAGAGACTTGATGTTGGGCTCATTTGAAAGGTCTCGACTTATAGATGTGCCTTTAGGCCATTTTGGCCAAATTCGGTCACGTGATCTGCTAAATTTTGGGGGTAAAAAAAGATTTTCCGCCAGCCAGTATCATTGTTTTTCAAAGTTTTGAGCAGAAGTAGGAAATTTATTTTTCTTGGCCTAAACTGGCCAACAGGTTCAAAACCATAGAAGACCCCTTAAAATTTTGGGGGCGTTGGGGCCTGTTAGTGTTCACTGAATACTTGTTTACAGAAAGTTTATGCCCTATATATCCTTTTTATACAACAGGCAAAATTTTTAGTGTGCTGTATATCTTTTATTTTTTTCATTGTAGTGCTGAACAGTTAGCTTCCGCACTCACCTGTGAAATGTTTGTTTAGGCTATTGCTGTCGGTCTGTCCGTCCATCTGTCTGTCCGTAAACTTTTTATCGGAGCTTCACAAAACCTTACAGGAAGAAAGTGTATATAGTGTAGATGTGCAATGGAGGGTTCAATTTATCCCATGTCAGTCCGTCGTTCTTAAACATTTTTCTTGTCCGGGCGATATCTCAAAAAGTATTCATCGGATCTTCACCAAACCTTACAGGAAGGAAGTATATATAGTGCAGATGTGCGACGGGGGTTCAATTTGTCCCTTGTCCGGACTTCTATCCGTCCGTCACACTTTAAACTTTTTTCTTGTCCGAGCGATATCACAAAAACTATTCATCGGATCTTCACCATACCTTACAGGAAGAAAATATATAGTATAGATGTGCAACGGTGGGTTCAATTTGACCCGTATCTATCCGTCTTGCCGTCCGTCACACTTCAAACTTTTTCTTGTCCCGGCGATATATCAAAAACTATTTATTGATCTTCACCAAACCTTACAGCTAGGAAGTATATGTGGTGCAGATGTGCAACTGGGCGTTCAGTTTGTCCCATGTCCGTTCGTCTGTCCTCCCGTCGCACTTTAAACTTTTTCTTGTCCGGGCAATGTCTCAAAAACTATTCATCGGATCTTCACCAAACCTTACAGGAAGAAAGTGTATATAGTGTATATGTGCAAGGACCCGTCCGTCGCTCCATCCGTTGCACCTTGTATATTTGTTTTGTCCGGGTGGTATTTCAAAAGAGTAACTAGATCACAGTGATGTAACCGCTATTGGCTGAGGGCTCTGCATCTCCGATGCCTATGTTTTAAATATCAGTTCAACAGTTTTTTGTAGATAATGGCAACTTGTTACTTTTTCATGTTATAAACTATGCTTCCTGTATACAAACAAATGTCAATTATTGCGATAAGACTTGTGGTTATTTCCGTATTACTTTCTTTCAAAGAAATCGTTGTATATCATTACTTCTGTACTTTGAGGGCCTTTTGCAAATGCCAATAAAGACTTGTGGGTCGTTGAATCTCGCACAAATAGCCACAGAGATGCCTCGAAGCGAGATCAATTAACTTACCTAACGCTATATAGCGAGTATTTGAAGCGGTACGTGGAAACCTTGTAGTGTGCCGCTTCTTGGAATTAGTTCATGGGTAACGAGTTTTTAAAAATGTTTTGAAATTTTTAAATAAGAAATAAACTGTACATGAAGAATACCACATACTGACTGATACCTATCAACGGACATTCATCTTAAGTTGTCAGTTAACACACTACATTGTCATCACTCTACCAGTACACAATGCAGCCACAGAAATCCTGCGCAGTCTATGACTTTCGAATAACAAAGCTAGCAGTTGCTGGCCTATAGCAACGTTGACACATCTACTCCGGGTATCTGAGTGGGTGTTTCTAAGGGGTGGGGAGGGAGGCAGAAGGGTTTACAGTAAGGGGGCTGAAAGGGGGCTCACTGTTAACCGCACAGGAGAAAGAGGTCGGATATGTACACAATAGGTCAAAAATATAGGTGACAATATGTTAGCTAAACAAACAAGGAGCAACTCACGCCCGTGAGTGAGTTTGCTTCAAGTTTAGCACCGTTTGAATAGTCACTCCTAATTCTGCAATTAAGCGGTGTTTCCCATTTAAAAGAGAAAAAGCTTTGCCTTTATCCGGTTTACGATAAAGCGGTATGCAATTATAAGGTTAAAATACATAATTTTATGCAATCAACCGATCTATGCTTTTAACCGGTATGCTATTCAGTCATTTTATCTGTATGCAGTTTTGACGCTGGTATTTGTTAAATTAAACGAACAGTTTACCAGGAAATGTGTGTTTTTTTCTTCTAAGTGCTTTGAAAGATTTCAAAAATTTGAATATTTGTGAAAAATTTCAAAAATTTCAAATTTCGTGAAATTTTTAAAAATTTCGAAATTTTTACCAGCCCTGGTACTGGAACGAACGCCTGCATTTTTCGACCGATTGTTAAGACATTTTATATATGGCTAGTGCTGGAACGAACAAGGATCGATATTGTAAATGAGCCATGTTGGCCTACATTTCTGGATCGACTGTTGAAATCCTTTACATATAGGAAGAATCGGAACCAACAAAGGTCGGTACTGTAAATTTCCCAACCCTTACATACTTTAATGAGTTTGTTAACACACTCAAGCCTACATTTCTCGATCGATTGTTGAGCTATTTGAAACAATTTGACAATAGTGACATTGGAAGAAATGCCTCACAGTCAAATCCACCAAGCCTTAAAAGGCCTTGTTACGATTCGTGCAGGGACTGCAGGATTTACAATATTTCGTTCAAGAGTTATACCAGTAGGACGAACAAAATTTCCAGGTATTTTGGCTTGGGCTCTTACAGTTCACAAATCCCAAGTCAGTACCTATACAAGAATGGTCGGTAATCTAAAAAATGGCAAAGAAAGAAAAGCACCTGTGTCACAAGGTCTCGTTTACACGATGCTCAGCCGTGTTGCTTCGTGTAAAGGATTACCACTCATAGGTTTTGATTTGTCTCATATAAAAGTCAATAAAAAGCCCTAACGGAAATGACAAGATTAAGAGACAAGAATGTTTTATCTTGGCCTTGCACCCTGTTTGATATTACAAATAATTCTAAGTGTGTCTTGCATTTAAATGCTCGATCCTTGAAGTCTCATTTCGCTCACCTCACATCAGAAGAATGGTTTCAAATGGCTTCAGTTATCGGTTTGACTGAGACACACCTATCAAAATATGGTGAACAAACAATACCGTCCCAAAACGTTGTTTACAAGGCTACAAAACATGACTTAGCTCTTGTTACACAAGAACGATACCCAATCACAAACTTGGGGTGCACTTGTGAAATTGAAATTTTGGCTGCCAGAGTTCATTTTCGAGAACTCAGTGTATTAGTGATAATTGCGTATCGGCCTCCCGGTTCAAAGCATAACTTTATCGATCTTCTTTCACAAGAACTGTCAGCCCTTAATGTCAGCAAAGAAAATGCTGTTGTGATGGGAGACTTTAATCTGAATGACGCCTCTGACTTGGATGAACTTCTTCAAGAAAGATTTAGTTTGTCAAAATGCGTCCATCATCCAACGTACAACGAAGGAGGACCAGATTTGATTTATTCTAATTGTTAAGACGGCATACCACAGATGCCCTTTCCTGTGTATTTCTCTGATCACTTTGCGGTTTGGTCTTTGTTTCACTTCTAGACTCTACAGAACAGTATTTCTACCAGCTAGAAAATATAGAAGATATACTTCTGGCATTTAACTGCATTTCATCAATACGCGTACAAATGTGTAACGTGAGGCACAATGTAGGCAGAAGCAATGTGTTATCGTCACGATATCAAGCCGATCGCAACATATATGCAGCTGCTGAAAAGACGTCTTGCGTCTAGCCGTCTTCTTTCCTCCAACGGTACATTGTTGTTGTATTTGTTTTTACACCGTTACAAATATGTAATGGTCGTGTATCTAAATAAATTAATTTATGAATTTAGTTAAACAAATCAAACATTTCTTAGAATGTTTTATTGCGAGATTTTTTTGTTCCTTTAAACTTGTAAAATCGTTGAAAATCGTTGAATTTTGGTGTCTTTCCGTTATCAGTTCTTTATAATTTCTCCCAACGACACCTCCGTCGGAAAGGTTCGAAAGTACGAATTTGTTAATTACCGTCCCGAGCTGATAGCCATCTCACCCTTGTCAACTTATCAAAGAATGGATTACCAATTAGATATAGGAGATGCCTGCATGCACTCAGTAATAACAATCTCTATAGCGGATTCGTACTTGGAATCTTGCTTAAAATTTTGGCGTTTCGATCAGGATATAAATAAGTGATAGAAAAACTTCCAAATATCAAAAGAACACCATTTTACCAGAAAAATATTCACATGTCGACTGTAAGATTGTTTCTGTATCTTGACTGACAATCTGGAGTTTGTAGTTGCGACATTAGACACCGTAATTTCTATCATACACTCAGGACTTACTCGACTCTGGGCGATATCAAAATACAAATAGGCGTAAAGGCGTATGATGCTTCGCTGATTACCCTGCTGATTCGCCGAATTCTGAGAGTGTAATTTCGCTCACTCAAGGGAACTCCTATCCGTAACCTTCATCCAATTCACAATCAGAAATAAGGATAAAATAAGCGGTAATTGGAGTATTTTTCACTATTGGATATCATTACAAAAAGCTGGCTTTTGCTATAATGGGGCATGGTTTAAAAGTATGGAAGAGGTGTATCCGAGTGGCCGCATCAGTAACAATAACTTGGTTTCAATCCGGGGTTAGAAAAAAATCTGCTCGCACATTTGTAAAGAAAGAGTGATAAAAATGCTTTTTCGCGTCAAAAAGTTTCGTTGCCAGGAGGGAGGGGGGGGGGGGTGGGGGTTCCCTTGACGCTGATTGGATGAGCTACACTTGTAGATGTATACGTAGGAATAAGCCAGTTTCAGAGTTCCTGATAAATTTTTCCTGCGTGTTGGATTCGTTTCGAGTACAAAACACCAGGGTAAACACATGAAGAAATTATATTCTTTAATCACTAACATGCTGAAAATGGTTTTATATAGGCATTTCCCAACAAATACATATTTGAGGATTTTAAATAAAAATTGAAGTTTTCGTAAAATTTCGTTATATATTTCAAGCTAAAATTTCAAAATTTGAAATTGTTATCTCACAGAAGTCCATGTGTCTCTTAATGTAAACATTTAACCTTTTGTTTGGGCATAAGGTCGTAACGATTTCTTTGCACTGTTTTCCGCAATGTCCTGTGGTAGAAACTATAGAGAAGGAGTTACTCATGTCGTTTTCTTCATCGAAAATCAGGGTTACGAAACAGCACTCAGGACTCATACATTTTACCGCCATTGTCCACCAATTTTGTATAGTTAGGGGGCCGGGTGTCCCCTGAAATTCACGATCGCCATTAATTTAACCCCTCTTTACTGAGGGGACATTTTCAAGATTAAAACCGTGAAAAACATATTGGTGACATCCCAGACTAAATATGAATGATAATAATAGCATGTCAACATGTACTGCGGAATTGACCAGTTTCTATGAACAAAGGAATTTGTTCAAGGCGTGGTTGTGATGTATAATAGATACAGCCCCTGTTAACCATGCAAGAAGAATTTCTGTCCTCTTTGCTTTGCAGGAATCGGTCACAAAATGCATCTTCTCAGGTATTCAGCCTACTGGGATCCCTCACATTGGGAATTACTTTGGGGCTATCAGACACTGGGCTGAGCTGCAAAATTCGGGCAAATACGAGTCTGTGATCTACAGTGTTGTGGACTTGCACTCCATCACCGTACCACACTCACCGTTAGAACTCAGGTACAGCGATATAACAAATATATCCTGAGTGTGCGACAGAATGGGCGAAACTATCCACAAAGGGAGCTGCCTAATGTCCTGTTCCTGTATCTGGTAGTGGATATTGTCAACTCTGAGTAGAGCCAAGTCAGGAATGAGACTTAGATATTACGAAAATAGAGTAAGCTGAATCGCTAAATTTACAGCAAGACGACTGACATATTAAAAAAAAAAAAAAAAAAAAAAAAAAGCAAACGAGTGTAGTTAGCAAGACGCGGGGGGAGCAATGTTTCCCCGGGATAGGATAATACTAGAGCTGTTTTGCGGGAGTGATTTGTTTTTATTTCCAGGAAGAACACGCTGGACATGGTGGCCTGTCTTCTGGCGTGCGGCATCGATCCCAACCGCAGCATCTTGTTCAAGCAGTCCGGGGTAGGTTCTGGATCAGGTTGTTTGCTTCCGGCCACAGGAGCCAGTGGTGGATTATATACATATAAGAGAGAATTTATATCATAATAATTGGCTGTAAAAGTAAAATAAATTAACAAATCAAGCTTTGCGAAAAATAGAAGCAAAGCCGCAAATAAATACAATTAAAACCGCTTTATATCAATATTCTATGCGCTTATTGCGAGGTTGGTCTGTGACCATGACCTTGCGAACGGTTGCCTGTTGACCTTCACGCCTATGACGCATGCCAGAGGTTCACTTGACGTAACGTTTACCGTTGGCCTTTCAGGTGGCCGAACACGCCGAGCTTGCGTGGATTCTAGGCTGTTTGACAACCATGCCGAGGATACAAAACCTACCGGCGTGGAAGGTATGATACTGCTGCCTATAGTCGTATAAATTATTGTAATCTTATTCAAGCCTTTTATTTCTAAAAAAATAGGATACATGGTTTTGCCAAACAATATAAAGGCTGTGTTACCTGATGGAATTAATTCGGTGCCGGCCTGCCGACAAGGAATTCAGTACAAGGGGAAAATTAATAAAGATATGATTGTCTTAAAGCAGATTGGCCGTGTTTCTGTGTGGTGCACAGATGTGCGCATGATCTGTTTGGGTCATTCAGCGTTGAGACTTCGTAAAATTTCATGGTCGCCCTCCGGACGACTGACTTTAAAAAGTTAGTCGCCCGGCACAATTTTTGCAAAATTTGTCTAGCCCGCCTCACATGAAAAAAAACAACAACAAAATGGTGTTTAATATAATCAACAGTATTTACTTGAAAATACTCAGAAAAAGGTAGTCGCCACTCGGGCGACCAACTCGAAAAAGTTGGTCGCCCGAGCCAAAAGTTGGTCGCCACGAGCGACCGGGCGACCGCGAATCCTGTCATTGTGTACTGTGGGGTAGACAGTTGTGCTCATATCTTGTTTAGCAGCTGTCCATATATCCTGTTTAGCAGCTGTGAATGCGTTATGATCGCTTTTATGATATTTCAGCCTGTGTCTTTTGATTAAAATGGATAAGAATCATTATTTCCTTTTTTTTTAATTCTCTCCTTCCGTGTTTTTGGCGACAAAAAGCTCCAGGCGCTTCATGGGTTCGCCAATTTCCGTGACTATGTTTTTCATTTTTATATACAGTAAAAGAATTGCTTTAATTCCTCTACTTGCAACTGGATTACCTTAGATTGGCGATTTCGAAACGACCCCTTAGCTGCGTAGGTACACTTTGCCCACTGTTTGCACGTGGACGGTCCCTAAACAAAAGCGATTGGATGAATTCAATGTCTTTACGCGAACGATTGGACGAGATTATCAAGTGCATAGTTATTCATTTTTAGTTTCATTTGTTTGTCTAAAACGAGTGTGTCATTTATTTTCCTAAAACATTTATTTCCTTGATGAAAAATCATCATGTTTCCTGACCCCAGTCTCCCCCAAGCACTCGCCCCCCCCCCCCCGGCTTTCCTCTGTTAATACTTACACTGCTGCAGGAGAAGTCCCAATCGATGAAGGAGGTGCCTCTGGGTTTGTTCACCTACCCCGTTCTACAAGCCGCGGATATCTTACTCTACCGGTAATCTCTTCTGTTTTTACATTTTTCCTACAATTGATTTCCTGGGTGTTGTCGTATTTTAATTTTTTTTTACCCCTGCCCAACTTTGTGGGCGAAGGGGGTATAGGATTTGATTAGTCCGTCCATCTGTCTTGCCGTCCGTCCGTCACGCTTTTTGGGTAGTGGTCTTGTATGCACAACTCCGACGAACGGGTGAGCACACTAATTTCAGATCCTATACAGATTTACTCCTCATGTATTATAGTTGTGCACCTCGTATTCAGTTTGTCCGACTATTCATTTATTTCGCCATAATTGAGGTCGAAACTTAGCATAATTTTCGACTATAAAGGCTCCATAGTCCTGTATGCACAACTCCGAAGAATGGGTAAGCACACACATTTAAAATCCTATGTAGATTTACTTCTCATGTAAACACGTGCGAAGGGCGAAGGGATTTGCGGTGTTCCGGCGCTCTTGTTTATTTCAATGTTTTGGAGAAAATTATATGGCCAAATCTGGATAACCGACCGATTGACTTGTAATTTTTGTAAGTCAGCTGTTAACTTGACTTGTCGCCAGGTTGATTTAAGCGGAACCCATTGTCCTTGGACTGGGTGTGTTTGTTATGTCAGGGCAACGCACGTGCCGGTGGGCGATGACCAGGTGAAACACGTGGAGCTGTGCAGGGATCTCGCCAAGGCTTTCAACCGCAAGTTCGGCAATTTCTTCCCCGCGCCAGAAAGTATCGTGGGTGAGTAGAACCCCGAGCCAGAAAGCATCGGGGGTGAGTTGAACCCCGTGCCATACAGCATTGGTCTTGGGTCAAGTCGGATCCATGTCAAGTCGGACCGTAAAACTCGGACCAACCTAAAAGTCAAGTCGGACCCAAATCTTGGTCAAGTCGACCAACGTGAAAGTCAAGTCGAAGTTAAATGGTCAAGTGTGGCCCCATGCTTGTCGTTTTCTTTTAGCAATGAATTCTGTATTCCTTGAAGTGAGAAGTCGTTCTTTGTACATAAAAAAAAATTACTGAAAACCAAACAACTCTGTTTGCAACCTTTTATTTTACACACAAATTTCACATGAAAAAATTCATTAAAACCAAACTAACTTGTTTATGTCCACACCGTTTTTATCGCGAAACAATGACATGAGCGAGAATAATTTACTCCAAAACAGTCCAAGAAAGTACTTGAAATGCTCAATTCTTGCTTTTTCAGAATGCCTTAAACCCTTTAAATGCAAATGTCTGTCCTGTACTAGTTTCAAAGAACATATTACAATCATTGACATGTTTGACTAGGCAATATGAGTATTGCTAAAAATATACAAAAAAAATTCTAAAAAATAAATCTATCACTGTCAAGGCATAGTCTTTCAAATCTAGCGAGTTGAGACATAAAATGATTGATTACAATTCACTGCTACCCTGCTCGAAATTGCAATGGGTGTAAAATAAATTGCAGTTCACAAATTTCCTGGCTGGAATTGCAATTCAGATAAAAGAGGCTCTGAATTTTGGTCTCAAATTGCACTTTACATTAAAAGCGCAGAAATTGATTACTGAAATTGTATTTAGCTGCTATTCAGGTTGACATCAATTGACATCAAACGTACTTTGAGTAGCAGCTATTAATTTGCATTGCAGTCGGGGTTCATTGAGTAAGTAATATTACAACTTGAACCAGTGAATTCTAGGTTTATGTTGACATTAACTCTCCGTCTTTGAAGATGAAACAAACACCAAAAGCCTTTTATGAGTTTCAGTGCTTATTAAAAATTTCGTCTGTATCCATCATAGTTAAATAATATTTTTATCAAAAAAAATGTTTGGCCCGACTTGACCGAAAAATTTGGGTCCGACTGGGCCAAATGGGTTCGACTCGGTCCGAGTCCGACTTTCCATGGGTTCAACTTAACCAAACCCCAAAGCATTGTTGGTAAATGGAACCTCGTGCCAGAAAGCACCACGGTTGAGTAGAAGCGACGATGGGTAGGAGCGGGGATGGGTAGGAGCGGGGATGGGTAGGAGAGGGGATGGGTAGGAGCGGGAATGGGTAGGAGCGGGAATGGGTAGGAGCGTGGATGGGTAGGAGCGGGAATTGGTAGGAGCGGGGATGGGTAGGAGCGGGGATGGGTAGGAGCGGGGATGGGTAGGGGCGTGGATGGGTAGGAGCGGGGATGGGTAGGAGCGGGGATGGGTAGGAGCGGGGATGGGTAGGAGCGGGAATGGGTAGGAGCGGGGATGGGTAGGAGCGGGGATGGGTAGGAGCGGGGATGGGTAGGAGCGGGGATGGGTAAGAGAGGGGATGGGTAGGAGCGGGAATGGGTAGGAGCGGGGATGGGTAGGAGCGGGGATGGGTAGGAGCGGGAATGAGTAGGAGCGGGGATGGGTAGGAGCGTGGATGGGTAGGAGCGGGAATGGGTAGGAGCGGGGATGGGTAGGAGCGGGGATGGGTAGGAGCGGGAATGGGTAGGAGCGGGGATGAGTAGGAGCGGGGATGGGTAGGAGCGGGGATGGGTAGGAGCGGGAATGAGTAGGAGCGGGGATGGGTAGGAGCGTGGATGGGTAGGAGCGGGAATGGGTAGGAGCGGGGATGGGTAGGAGCGGGGATGGGTAGGAGCGTGGATGGGTAGGAGCGGGAATGGGTAGGAGCGGGAATGGGTATGAGCGGGGATGGGTAGGAGCGGGGATGGGTAGGAGCGTGGATGGGTAGGAGCGGGGATGGGTAGGAGCGGGAATGGGTAGGAGCGCTTGTGATTTGTGGAGTGCCTTCACAAATTTACTTACGGGAAAGGTGTTGTGGTGGAGGAATAAACAAAAGAAAAGAAAATCAGATAAAAATGGGGAATAAAGAAGAAGAAAAATAGATGCAAAGAAAAATGCGAGATGTTTTCTGTCCGCAGATTACTAATAAAGCCGCGCCCGTTTGGTGGACTCCGTGGCTGTAGACCAACTGTCTCGTTTTGAGCAATGTTTGAAATGATTGTGCTGATTGAGTCTCGGTATATATTTTTTCGTCGCAGGTGATTTCAAAAGAATAAAAAGTCTCCGCAATCCTGAGAGTAAAATGAGCAAGTCGGATGGGGACAGCAAAAGCCGGATCGAGCTGCTGGACAGTCCGGACGAGATCCGGATGAAATTGAAAAAAGCCGTGACAGACAGCCACTCTGTGATAACCTACGATCCCGAGAGACGGCCCGGCGTTTCGAATTTAATCGATATTCACGCAGCGTTTACGGACCGGTTTCCAGAAGAGTTTGAAACGGAACTGTTGTTAACAGATAAAGTGAGTTATAAAGATAAAGTGGCCGATATCGTCATAGAGACGTTGTCTCCGATAAGAAAGGAAATATTGAGATTACAAGCCGATCCAGGGTATCTAGAAAAAGTTGTTCAGCATGGGAATTCTAAGGCCAAAGAGATAGCTCATCGGAACCTGACTACGGTGAAACAATATGTTGGACTGAGTTCATATTAAAAAAAAGTTAATCAGTGAGAAAGAACTTGTCACTTTAAGTGGTCTTTTATTATTTTTTTTTAATTCAGGTCAATTTTTAGCTGTTTGTCTTGTCTGTGGTTGAAGAAAAAAAAAGAATTTCAAACTGTTTCTCCTGGGATTTAATGAGTTTTCTTGAAACTTCATAGAAATATTTCTGATGTTTTCAGGCTGTACGGCTTGTGCGAATCTCCAATTTTGAAATTTTAGTGATTTTAAATTCTTGTTTGTTGCATCTTAGTGATTTCGTAATGTCATGTGGGAAATCTGCCACATTGGCTGCTGCGATTCAAAAGTGTCATAAAGAATGCGCGGAAAAGATTGTGTGGAATACGGTGGACATTGTTTCTTTCGTGACATTGCCCACACACTAAAGCCACGTGACAAACTTCAAAGAAATATATGACTCAATTGCTTGACCCTCATTAAGGCAGCCACTGAAATGTTTCAAATCAGGACTCCTACATAAAACCCTTATGTTGAAATCAAGACATTCAAGTTTTAATATCGGAAACAGAGACAAAACGAAACTGCGAAACCACTGAAGTGTACTGCATGTGTACTGAGTGGATTCGTACATTTTTATGTCTCCCCGACCAAGGGGAGAATATAGTGTTGTACGTTCTGTGTGTATGTGTATGTGTGTCAGTCTGTTGTGAACTAAATGTTGTGTGCAAGATATCGCGAGAACGAAAGGTTGAATCGACTTTAAACTTGATCGATTTATTCCTTGGTTAGGTCGGACGGTTCTTTCAACTTGTAACGCATGTCACGTGATTAGGGCAAACGTATGACGTCATTACGTATATATTATTACGTATGTATTATAAACAAGATCTTGTGTGCAAAATATCTCGATAACGAAAAGTTGTGTCGACTTCAAATTTTATTTGGGTATTCCTTGGGTCAGTCGAACGCTTCTTTCAACTTTTGAGGCCTGTCACATAATTAGGACAGGTGTATGACGTCATTACGTAAAAATCTTGTGTGTGAATTTTCTCAGCCGCTGAACATCGGAGAAAGTTGAAACTTGGTGGAATTGTTGCTTGGTGGGTCCGAAAAATTCTATAATTTTTTTTTGCGAGTAGAACGAACGAGTGTGGTGTATGACGTCATCACGTAAGATATGAGTATATTATGAACAAGATCTTGTGTGCAAAATATCTCGACAAGAAAAAGTCCTATCAACTTCAAATTTTATTTGGGTGTTCCTTGGGGCAGTCAGCGGTTCTATCAACTTTTCACGCATGTCACGTGATAAGGGTCGGTGCATGACGTCATTAAAAGTCTTGTGCGCGAAATTTCTCAGCTGCTGAGCGTCGAAGAAAGTTGAAACTTGGTGGGATTGTTGCTTGGTAGATCAGAATGAATCTGTAAAATTTTTTCGCGAGTAAAATGAACTAATGCGACGTATGATGATAAAATATGAATATATTTGGAACAAGATCTTGTGTGCAAAATATCTCGATAAGGGACAGATCTATCGATTTCAAATTTTATATGGGTGTTCCTTGGGTCAGTCGGACGGTTCTTTTAACTTTTCACGCGTGTCAAGCAGTTAGGGCAGGCGTATGACGTCATAGTGCAAAACTTTTGTGTAGGAAATTTTTCAGCCGTTGAAGATCGATGAAAGTTGAAACTTGGTGAGACGTCATATCGACGTAAAAATTTATATGGATATTCCTTGGTTCAGTCAGACGACTGTTTAACTTTTGACGCGTAAAAAAATTATTTGTTGTTGAGCAAAATATCTCGATAGCGGAAAGTTCGGCTTTAAACTTGGTGTAGTTATTCCTCGGATAAGTCGCACGGTTTTTGGATAAACATTATTAAATTCGTATAGAAAAACCAAGAAAGGTGCATAACGTCAACCCCGCCAGACCCCACTTTCCCCCTTCTCCCCATTTTTTTTTTTTTTTTTTGACTCCTTTGTAAACTAAGCATAGTTGTAACTACGCTGGGTGTTTCAGCGTTTTCGAGGAGATTCGCGAGTGTTCCTGCATTCTTTAGAATGCTTCAAAACAGTAACAACATTACTGTCGGTCCAGTGCTATTTGTTATTGCATGAAATTGAGCTTTTTGTGCGTTTCTCATCTACGGCTATTAGGTAACATGCCACTCAGTCAGGGGTCAATGTCATTTTTGCAGGATTAAGTCGTAATCTACGAGGTCCTGGAATGCTATTGTCGTATTTATAGGTCTCAGCAGGTCTAGCTATTGATTTTTTTTTTCGCCGCATACTTGATTCGGTTGCTAAGGTTTTCCATTTATGGGCGCTGTTTTTATCGGTTAGCATTGTTTGCAGTACCTGGAAGCATGTTTCGCATTTAAAGTGTTTCATCTGATATCTTGTGTTATGAGAAGCAGCTCACCATTTTGGCACCAAAATGCCCTCCCCCTTCTCCCACCGAGGTGCGTCATCTGATGCGCAGTTATGAAGAATGCATGTCTAGTGCTTTTTGGCCGATGGGACTGTACATAGACAAGGTCGTATATCATGGCTATAACTACACAGACCCTTACCGTTACCTTGGGTAAAAGGGTTAGTTGTTTGGAGGATGATGTTTAAAAGAAAAACAAAATCCAGACCACCTTCAACACCTGGATAAAAGGATGTGAAGTAAGACCCGTGTGTCGTGACCCCTTTCAGATTCGGGTAAAAAGACGTACGGTAAAACCTGCCTGTCTTGACCAACTTCCAGACCCGGATAAAAATGTAACGTACAGTAAAACTACTGTAGTGACCAACTTCAGATCTGGATAAGAAGGGTCTACAGCACAGCCCGTTTTAGCAACCATCTTCCAGACATGGATGAAAAAAAGACGTGCAATAATATCTGTCTTAGTGACCACCACCTGTTTTCTTTATTTTGAATTTTTTACAAAGAATTATGATTATGTTTGCAGAAATGAATATTTTATTTCAGTAATTAAAAAAAAATATTTTTTTGGGGGGGGGGGGTGGTGGGGGGGAATTATGGGTTTACGGACCACGGAACAGGCGCCAAACAGTGTCGGTGAAATGGTGAACTAGTGAAAATTAAAGCTGGCGTTCCCGCACACATGCTAAAACTAGGGCAAATGAGCTCATACATGTTGACATGCGAAGTCGACAGGTTTAGATTAGGGAACAACTATTTTAATAAAACACCTAGCCAAAAAAGGACGCCCTCCATCCCTCCTCCCCGAACTGACGTCGACCAAGACAAAAGTGGATCATTTCGATCGAAAGATGAAAATAAATCACTAAATTTTGTGCACTTCCCGGGTGCCTGAGGCATTTTTATATAACTAATGTATTACAACTACTAGTGCTAAGATGACCACTGGTAGGGCTTTCCAACCTCGAGGAGTAGCAAACTGGTACAAACCAAAGCTGGCTTGCCCGCGCATGTACTAAAACTAGGGAACATGCGCTCGTATTTTGTGGGGTTAATTTAAAAGTCAAAGTGGCCAGGTTTCAGGATAATTATTTCAAAACACTTGGGGGGGGGGGGGGGAGTTATCAATTTCTTAAGGACTATTCAAAGAAACACAATTAGGGATGAATAGCATGCATTCATTTAACACACATAACTTAACCGTATAAACTAACTTGTGCGAGCTTGTCTTCTCATAATAAAAGGCATATTCTATATGTTAATCACTAAAAGGACAAAGAACCTGCTCAAAGTAATCTGCTTAGGTGTGCTCTCTCGGACAAAATGGAATAGATAAATATCTAGATATATACCTTTTCTGAATCCCTTTTATCGCCTTGGCCGTTTTGAATTTGTTTTTCTGTGCGATTCTCTCAAAGCCCTTCCACGCCTACCCGAAACCAATGCAACATACACCAGTCCCATGATATATCGCTATTATAACACCAACACCGATGGCCAAGAAGCGGAAATAATCTTTTTTGCACTTCTGAGTACTCTCTATCACGTAACTTTCGTTCGCAAAAATACAAATGGTTCACCACAAAGGCTTTATCAGCATTACCTTGGTTTATGTGAATATCGCTAACGAAACTTTGTGCACGGCTAGAGAACGGTAGCATTTTCCTCATTGCTTTATACGCGAGGTCACTATTACTCATTGTATGTTACATTCGTTATTGTAACAAAATGCGAAATATCACGATGGTATGCGATCATTCGAATTTCGACAAGAACGTTAGACCAGGAAGAAAAATAATATTGTTTCTCACTCAAATTTGTTTTTAAAATAAATGTGACCCGGTCAACCGGCGAACTCATCAAAAATAAATTAGACGAAGTGGGGCCATACCTTTTTTATTTTTGAAAATTTTGAACTGGTATTCGCAAAATTGTTGCTTCGGGGTTTTTTTCGCAAAATAAGGTTTCATATGTTTATATAATGCAACCATGAAAAAGACTTCTCACTTCATTATCATTTCATTATCACTTCACAAACTGCTACTATTGAGCCTTTGAAGTGTGTCTTGTATGAACACCCGAGCGTCAAAAGCGCGAACGCCAAGAGTTTTGGATAAATGTCTCTGTTGATTGTTTGGATAATTCCGCTGCTGGGGTGTAGGGGCGGGGGGTATGCTATGCTTGACCTGAGTTGTAGCCCTAAATATTCACTCTGACAACTTGTTTGATGGGGTCTAAAGGGCTGAGGATTTTCCCCTCCCTACTCCCCCCGTATCCCCCCAAGCCTCCGATGGCGTACTACGCTTTGTTTTCTTTTGTATGTGAAAACAAAGCGTGCGGCTTGTATCAGATATCGAGTAAGAAAGTACTATATAAAATGCTAAATGGAGAACATTGTCTGAGAGGTGCATCATGTGGAATCGCGGTGACCGGCTGTCTGGTGGTCAGCAGTCCGGTGAGCAGTAGTCCGAAGGCCAACAGTCCGGTGGGCAGCAGTGCGAAGGCCCTAGTCCGGTGGGCAGTAGTCCGAAGGCCAGCAGTCCGGTGGGCAGTAGTGCGAAGGCCAGCAGTCCGGTGGGACGGGTGCGAAGGCCATTTGTCCAGTTTGTGTGGACACCGAGAAAACGCGTCTCGTGGTCTATCAAAGCCTCAGCACTTTACAAGCTCTTTTCAAGCTATCAAGTAAACAAATAAACACAATAAAGCGTTGCAGGTGTTCATGAGCTGAGCACACTTTACATCAACTGTGTCGGTATCACGCCTCATTATCCCCCGTGAAACGGAGGGATATAGGTTTGAGATTGTCCGTCTGTCCGTCCGTCCGTCTGTCCGTCCGTCCGTCCGTCCCCTCTTCAAGCTAAGGACTTTGTGGACACCACTTCTATATCAACGAAGCATAATTCAGCTTTCATATTTCATACAGGCAAAATATAGGGTATAAAGATGTGCAACGTCAAGGTTTCAGTTTGATCGAAGCAAAATTGACAAATTGACAGGCTTTTGAAAATCGTCGAAAATAGACATATGTGCACATGTATAGGACTTTGTGGACACCACTTCTATATCAACGAAGCATAATTCAGCTTTCATATTTCATATAGGCAAAATATAGGGTATAAAGATGTGCAACGTTAAGGTTTCAGTTTGATCGAAGCAAAATTGACAAATTGACAGGCTTTTGAAAATCGTCGAAAATAGACATATGTGCACATGTATAGGACTTTGTGGACACCACTTCTATATCAACGAAGCATAATTCAGCTTTCATATTTCATACAGGCAACATATAGGGTATAAAGATGTGCAACGTCAAGGTTTCAGTTTGATCAAAGCAAAATTGACAAAATGACAGGCTTTTAAAAATCGTCATAAATCGACATATATGCAAACGGAGTGGACTTCGTGGGCACCACTATATGAACGGACGTTAATTTGTTCTTAAAGCGCATTAGGTGAGTAATATTTTTAAATGATTTTTATCCTAAAGCTAATTATAATTTCAGTTGTCATATGTCATGATACGGGTGATTGGAAATGCTACACGATTTCATGCGTATAGCATTTTCATACGGTATATAATGAAATGCATTTAGGGTTTCACGGGGGATATTGCTGCTCTCTGACAGCATCTAGTTGATTATGCCGCATATTATTCTGACGGCTGTGGGTATGACAATGGAAATATATTGATGCCTCTATATACACTGAAGGACTGGAAAATGTTATCAGTTCCTACTGTGTGGGTGTTTTTGTGTTCTCCCTCGACTACCATTTCAAGAAGGCAAAATGACAACCCATTCTCATATACAAATATATGCACATTTTATTCACGTACTGTCACGTGCTAATCAAATTTTCCACATTTAAAGCATGTCTGTTGCTCCAAATGTTCTTAACCAAAAACTCTGAGAGCTGAACATTCCGGATACAAATCTGGTTTGTGCCTTTCTGGCTGGTAGCGGACCAACGGTCGAGATAAAGAAGTATGTTTCTGATTGGTAACATTTATGAGGTAACACCTCTCAAGGCACGCTACTAGGTGTTTTCTCAATTTACTAAACTATTTGGGTCTAGATATGTTTTATAACCCAGCCGACTTTGTAGATGTTTTAAACTTTTTCTTTAAAATGCTACTCCTACAGTTTTGCTCCAATCGTTTTGATATTACGCAGGAATGTTCCCTGGGTGGAACTCCGCCTAGTGGATCCTTATGGTGAAACTTGCCGGTCCCAAGCCCGGGAAAAGGAGGAGGGTTGTGCGCAGGGCTAGCAACCCGGCCACGTAAAAAGACTATTGCTACGGAAACCAAAACCAAAGAACTACAAGACACCGGTTGGAGAACTGAAGCGTGCCAAGATATTGGAACCAGGACGGATGTTGGCCAAACCCAACCGGGCGCTAACACCCCGATAGTGGATGTCCTCCGACCAAAAACTATGCGTAGAGTGGGCTGCTGGAATGTGTGTACCCTCTACCAAACTGGAAAACTAGCTCAAGTCATTAGGGAAATGGACACCTATAATATAGGGTTACTAGGCGTCAGTGAAACAAGATGTACAAAAAGTGGATCTAGAAAGTTAGCATCAGGACACAATATACTATACTCCGGAAGACCAGACGACAATCACAGTAGAGGTGTTGCTATTATCACATCCAAAGAGATCCACAGGTGCCTAATACAGTGGAAACCGATAAACGAAAGACTCATGACTGCCAGGTTTAACTCAGCCTACGCGAAACTATCAGTAATAGCTTGCTATGTCCCTACGGACGATAGCACAGAAGAAGACAAAGACATATTTTACGATAAACTACAAGAATCCGTTGAGGAGATACCCACCCACGACGTCTTGCTCATCTTAGGAGACTTCAACGCCAAAGTCGGAAAGAACAATGCAGGAGCCGAAGCCACAATGGGGAGGCATGGGGTCGGAATTGCGAACGACAACGGTGAAAGACTTATAACCTTCTGTCAAGAGAACCGTATGGTCATAGGTGGAACCATCTTTCCACACAAGGAGATTCACAAGGTGACTTGGAATTCACCAGATGGTCACACTAAAAACCAGATTGACCATATCATTATCAACAATAGATGGAGAGGAAGCCTGCAAGATGTGAGAGCGATGCGGGGTGCAGATATAGCCAGTGACCATGAACTCATAATGGCAACCCTCAAACTGAGGAAAGTAAATAGGCGCGACCAACGTCAACCCCAACTTGATGTTACCAAACTCAAAAACGCTAAGACTAAGAAAGCTTTCCAACTCGAAATAAGGAACAGATTCTCAGCACTACAGAACCAACAGGAACTAAACTTTCATAAGTTCAACCAAACAATTCTGGAAGTGGGAAGGAAGGTGCTGGGCACAAAAAGACGCAAGAAAGAAGAATGGATATCTCTGCGGACATGGGAGAAAATAGATGAAAGAAAAGAAACCAAAAAGAGAATACTTGCAACAAAATCAGAGCGTCTCAAACATCAGCATAAAAATGCCTATACCGAATTAGATAAACAAGCAAAGAGAATGTCACGATCAGCCAAAAAAGCGTATTTAGAGCATATGGCAGACGAAGCAGAAACAGCAGCTTCTAAGCAAGACATGGCAACACTCTATAAAATCACCAAATCACTGATGGGTGGATTGAATACACCAAATCAACCAGTAAAAAAACCAGGAGGGTAACATCATCTCAAACGAAGAAGATAAAATCAAACGTTGGAAAGAACATTTTGAGGAAGTTCTTAACAGAGATGAACCGGAAATTGAGGCTTCTATACAACCCGCGATAACTGAGCTCGTTATCGAAACGGGGCCACCGACGTTAGATGAAGTGAAAAATGCAATAAAGTCACTGAAGAATGGGAAGGCTCCAAGTGCGGATCAAATCCACGCAGAATTGCTCAAAACAGAACAAGAGCTGACTCCCAAGACACTAACGGCAATCCTCGGCAATATTTGGCAATCTGAAATAGCCCCAGATATATGGAAAGTCGGTCTTATCGTCAAACTGCCTAAAAAAGGTGATCTGGCAAACTGTAACAACTGGAGAGGTATCATGCTACTATCAGCAGCAAGTAGAGTCCTAAGCCGTGTCATTTTGAACAGGTTAACAACAACAGTTGACAGACTATTGCGCAAAGAACAAGCAGGGTTCAGAAAAGGCAGATCCTGTGCTGATCAGATTTTCACGCTGAAAAAGCACAGGAAAAGGCAGATCCTGTGCTGATCAGATTTTCACGCTTCGGCAAATCATAGAACATTCCAGACAAGATCATATCTATCATCAAGATGTTGTACAAGGATTTCAGTGCTAAAGTCATATGCGGAACAGACCTATCAGACCAATTCGCGATAAACACAGGAGTGAAACAGGGCTGCTTGTTGTCGCCGTTACTTTTCTTACTATGTGTAAATTGGTTACTGAAGGAAACGGTAAACAGTGAAAAGAGAGGTCGCACCTGGACTTTTACAGAAAATCTCGAAGACCTAGACTTTGCAGATGATATCGCTTTGCTAGCTCAAAGACACAAAGACATCCAATGCAAAACTTCAGGTCTCACATCAAAAAGCAAACAGATTGGCCTGAGTATTAATACCGACAAAACCAAACTCATGAAATTGAACACCATCTCAGAACAACCTGTTACCATCGAAAATAGAAATATACAAGAAGTGACTGAATTCATTTATCTGGGAAGTAAAATCACAACAGATGAAAACTCGGAAGAAGATATAAACAACAGACTAACAAAAGCCAGGGGAATGTTTGCGTCACTCAAAAGCATCTGGAAATCCAACAAGATCAGTACAAAAACTAAAATTCGTATTTTCAAGAGCAATGTTATTACAGTACTCCTCTTTGGGTCCGAATCGTGGAAAGTGACAGAGACCATCAGCCATAAGCTAGATGTTTTTCAAACAAGTTGCCTCCGTCGTATATTAAAATTTTTTTGGCCCAACACCATTTCCAACGACGAACTCTATCGCCGGACAAACACGATACCAATCTCGATTGAAATCAAACGCAGAAGGTGGCGATGGATAGGCCTTGTATGCAGAATGGAGTCAACGGCTATCCCCCGGATCGCAATGAGGTGGACCCCAGGAGGAAAGAGGAAAAGAAGTCGCCCAAAAGAGACATGGAGGAGGTCGGTGGAGAAAGAGATGAAAGATCAAGGCTGGACATGGGGTCAAATACAGAAGTGGTCAACGGACAGATTACACTGGCGTTCTTTGGTGATGGCCTTATGTGCTCCAAGCACGAAGAGGATTAAGTAAGTAAGTTCCCTGGGTGGTCCCCCACCTGGCTATTACCTTTTTTGACGATTGACGAAAAACTGACAAAATGGCGGCACTTTTTGTGCCCGTTTTGACCCATCTTTGAAATGCTGCTCCTACAGTTTTACACCAATTGTTTAGATGTTACGCAGGGATGTTCCCCAGGGGTTCGCCTGCCAGGCTGTTATTTTTTCGCGGTTAGCCAAAAACTGCCGAAATGGCGGAACTTTGAAGTTTGGCAAAAACTGGAATAAATGGTAGTAAATAACTGAATTGTCAAACCATTCTTTTCTCTCAGTCTTTTTCAAACAGTTATAAAATTTTAATCGAAGGTTTCTTAGGTGCTTCTCCACTTGGACTTGCTTTTTGTCGCAAATGACAAAAAATGCCGAGATGGTTTAATTTAAATTTTTTTTGTAAAATTGTGTAAATGTCGGTGTATATGTGAATCGTCAAAACCCAACCTCTCCAACATCCCTTTTCGGGTAGCTGCCAAATCCGAATTAAATGTATTTTACATACTTCATTTTTTGGCCTAACAGTATTCGTTTCAGAGTTTTTCTCCCTTTCCTTGTTTGGTAACTCGGCTGGGTCATGTCCTTGGACATGCTTGTTTAAGTTTGTAGGCGACACCACCGCATACGAAAGTACTTGTGATGAAGACTCCAAGGTTCTTGAAATTGCCAAGGGTTCTCCAAGCTGACCACATAAATGAGTTGTCTGTCTCAAATAAAATGAATATCAATTAATCAAATGTCAAAGACCTAGTAATTAGTTTCACTAACCGCCCCTTCCCTCACACACGCACACACACACACACACACACGCACAAAAAAACACCTCCACCTATCAAGTTAATGTTATGGAACACATTAAACCAACAAAACTTGTCGGACTTACCATTAGTGATAAACTAGTTAGATATTTTGTTTCGAAGGCATACGACCAGCCTCGGTGGCCTAGTGGTTAGAGTGTCCGCCTCGAGACTGGAAGATCGTGGGTTCAAACCCCGGTCGGGTCATACCTAAGACTTTAAAATTGGGACTCCTCCTTGCTACCCTGTGAGGCACTCCACATGTAAGGGTTAGAAGGAGGGCTGGAATGCCCCATTTCAGTATAATGTGGCAGGGGGATCCCGATATGACCACAGCAGTTGAAAGGGATCTAAAGAACAATACAATACAATACAATCGAAGGCATCTTCTTGTTTTTATTTTATAATAGTTGCTAAACGTTCAGAAGGAATCCGGGTCAAAACGTCTCCGCCCAAAATGTCTGTGGTCATAATTTGCAAAAAGAATGTAAGGGGGTCAGAATGTCTTCCCCACCCCCCCCCCCAAAAAAATGTCTCTGTGAAAGAGGGTCAAAATGTTTCCAGAAATGAAACTAAATAAAATATTACAATCGATTGTAAACTGTAACAATGGTAAGTAAAATAGCTTTTGATTGCACTTAAAAACCTTTATTCCTTTATTGCAATTTATTCTCCGGTAATCAAAACTAATGGAAACTGGGAGGAATGATACGAGTCCACACCTTTGATCCAACCAGCCTCGGTAGCCTAGTGTTCCGAGTGTCCGTGGGTTCAAACCCCGGTCGGGTCATAGCTAAGACTTTAAAATTGGGACTCCTCCTTACTACCCTGTGAGGCACTCCACATGTAAGGGTTAGAAGGAGGGCCGGAATGCCCCATTTCAGTATAATGTGGCATGGGGATCCCGATATGACCATAGCAGTTGAAAGGGATCTAAAGAACAATAAAATACAATACCTTTGATCCATTCATTGCAATTTGTTCTCCGGTAATTAAGTAAATTTGAAAACGAGCAGAAATTCGTGAACCCTCATCTTAATGTATTGTTGTAATTTGTTCCCCGGTAATTGCGTAAATTCGAAAACCCGCCGAATGTTATTTGAGTGAATACTGAAGTGATCCTTTGCTGATCCCGTTTTGCATAAATATAGAGAAAATTTTATGCCCATCATTCAAATCTGAAACACAGTTCAATATGGATATAGAGATAATTGAAAGCAATAACGGTATTGTGCATTGGATAAAAAGTGATGCTATATGGTGGCCACAGTTACCGGAGAATAAATTCCAGGCAGAGGCATTTTGACCCCCACCCCCACCCTTTCACATAGAGACATTTTGGCCAGAGACATTCGGACCTCCTTACACTCTTTGGAGACAATATGACCGGTGTAACAGGCTATCTTGCCCCCCCCCTGAACAGCTTCCCCCCCCCGGGGGGAAGCTAGACTAGACTATCTTCTCCCCCTCTGGGATATTTAGCCCCCTCCATAAAAAACGAACAAATGAAACAAATACTTAACTGCAAATGATCTCTATACAGTACAATTTCTTCTGTGCTTGAAAATTATCAAGTTTTTGCGTAATTCAACAGTCATTTACGCAATTCACTGCAGTTCACTGCGCTTTTGGTCCAACCAGGTCAATGCCGATTTATTTTCATTTATTTTTATTTATTTTCATTCACTACTTCTTTTCAATATTTCCTCTACTGATCAAGTAATTAATTTACAATCAAAATAAAAAAAATGAAATGCTCATACCCTTTTGCATACCCTTTTAAATTTCTCAATTCGGAGCAAACTTTTGCCGCAAAATCCATTTCCCTGAGATTGTTTGTACTGTTATGCATTATCGTCGAATACATTATTGATCAATCAAAATGGATTATAAAAAGAGCTGTGGCTTTATTGCAGTCAATTCTAAATCCCCGATGACCGCGAATAGAGAGCGAGTATACAAACGGATTACCCTTTATGTAAAATACAACTAAAAATAACCTTTTATTTTAGGGGGGCAAAATATCCCAGGTGGGGGGAAGCTGAACAGGGGGCAGAATATCCCAGAGGGGTCAAGATAGCCTAGTCTAGCTTAAAATACAACTATAAAAACTGTTATTTTAGGGGGGGGAAATATCCCAGGTGGGGGGAAGCTGAACAGGGGGCATAATATCTCAGAGGGGGGGCAAGATAGCCTAGTCTAGCTTAAAATACAACTATTAAAAACTTTTTATTTTAGGGGAGGGGGGCAAAATATCCCAGGTGGGGGGGGGGGGGAAGCTGAACAAGGGGGCAGAATATCCCAGAGGAGGGGGGCAAGATAGCTTAGTCTAGCTTCCCTCCAGGGAGGGAAGCTAGACTAGCCTAGCTTGCCCCCAGGGGGAAGCTATACAGGGGGCAAGATATACTGTTACACCGGAGACATTTTGGGAGGAGATCTGGTTTGTGTGCATACCACTGAAAATGCTACAGACTTTCTACGCAGATTCCGTGTACCATTCGAGTTCAACCAAAGAACACTGTGGAACCATCCAAAGTATGCAAAGTATTGCAGGTTGTACATATCCAGATGTTCTAGAGCAAGCAGAGAAATTAAACTGTTTGTTTAAACTAAACTGATAAACCCTGAATATAGATAGAACTGCATGTTAATCTTGTGTTGGGACACAAACTATAATACCACAACTTCGTTTCGGCTTTCATTTCCCAAATACAAAAGCAATCTTTTTAAGAACACTTGTTTGACCTATTGTGTTTTCAGTTTCAACTGATAACACTCAGTATTTATGTCTCCCCGACCAAGGGGAGACATGGTGTTTGTACGTTCTGCCTGTATGTGTGTGTGTCAGTCTGTTGTGGACAAAATGTTGTGTGCAAAATATCTCGAGAAAAAAACGTCCGATCGATTTCAAACTTGATCGATTCATTCTTTTGTTAGGTTGGGCGGTTCTATCAACGTTGCATGTCACGTGATCAGGGCAGGTATATGACGTCATTATGCAAAAATCTTGTGTGCGAAATTTCCCAACCGCTGAACATCGGAGAAAGTTTAAACTTGGTGGGGTTGTTGCTTGGTGGGTCCGAAAGATTCTATAAATTTTTTTACGAGTACAACGAACGAATGGGGCGTATGACGTCATAACATAAAATATGTATATATTATGAACAGGATCTTGTGTGCAAAATATCTCGATAACGGAAAGTCCTGTCGACTTCAAATGTTATATGGGTATTCCTTGGTTCAGTCAAACGACTGTTTCAACTTTTGACTCTCGTGGTGAAATCAAGAAAAGCATCATTACGTAAAAATTATCTGTTGTTAAGCAAATATTATTGATATCTCGATAGCGGAAACTCGGATCGACTTTAAACTTGGGGTAGTTATTCCTCGGATAAGTCGCACGGTTAACGTTAAACATTTTTAACCTCGTGTAGAAAATGAAGAAAGGTGCATAAAATCAACACCCTCCCCCTACCCCCGATCCCGCCTCGACATTTTTTGGCCCCTTTGTTAACTAAGCATAGTTGTTAACTACACTGGGAATATCAGCGTTAACCAGAAGATTTTTGAGTGACAGAATTACTGTCGGTCCATTGCTATTTGTTATTGCCTGAAATTGAGCTTTTTGTGCGTTTCTCATCTGTGGCTATTATGTAACAGGCCACTCAGTCAGGGGACAGTGTCTGTTGATATGCATGAAGAAATCGTTATCTATGCTATTATCGTATTTATAAGTCTCAGCAGGTCTAGCTATTGATTTTTTTTCGCCGCATACTTGATTCGGTTGCCAAGGTGTTCCGTATATAGGAGCTATTTTGTATCGGTTAGAATTGTTTGCAGTACCTCGAAGCATTTTTCGCTATCAAAGTGAGTCATCTGATATCTTGTGTTATGAGAAGCAGCTCACTATTTTGGCACCGAAATGCCCTCTCCCCTTCTGCTACCGTGGTGCGTCATCTGATGCGCAGTTACGAAGAATTCCTTTCTGGTGGTTTTTGGCCGATGGGAATGTACGAAGACAAGATAGTATATCATGGCTATAACTACACTTAGGGTACACACCGTTACCCTTACCTTGGGTAAAAGGGTTAGAGTTGCGTTTACAGCAGTACTTACATTAGATAGCCGGGGTGGGGGAGGGTGGAGGATGATGATTAGCAAAAAAATTCTGACCACCTTCAAGACATGGATAAAAAGATGTAAAGTAAGACGCGTCTGTCGTGACCGCTTTCAGATTCGGGTAAAAAGACGTACGGTAAAACCTGTTTTTCTTGACAAGCTTCCAGACCCGGATAAAAATGTAATGTACAGTAAAACTACTCTAGTGACCAACTTTAGACCTTGATAATAAGGGCCTACAGCAAAACCCGTTGAAAAAAGACGTGCAGTAATATCTGTTTAGTGACCACCATCTGTTTTGTTTATTTTGAATTTTTTGCAATGAATTATGATTATGTTTGCAGAAATAAATATTTTTTTCAGTAATTAAAAAAAAAGGAAAATTGCTTTTTTGGAGGTTGGGGGAGAATTATGGGTTTAGTCGTAGAGAACTTTGTTTTTGTTTACAAAAACAAGAAACTACCGGTAAGTAGGTATCGATTCAAAGTGTGTAATATAAGCCTGTAGTGTTATGTTCTGTGTGCACCGGCCGCTCTAGTTTGCAACGTCAAAAGGATGGTGAACAGACCGCGCAATGTTTACTGGATCCGGAAATGGGAAAAGAGATTGAAGGGATGACTTAAGAAGCGGAAAAGCAGCCTCGGGGATCCCTACCCTTCTGCAGATGTTACGAAAGGGTCTGTCTTCAGTTTTGTATGAGGTGTCTATGCTGAAGTGCAAAAGAAAATTGAGGTTTATTTGTTAGTCACTTAATTGATCAAGTCGTTTTAAAATTTTAACAGAGAAACTCTTTGTAATAAAGCAAACTCACGACACCACCAGTTCCGTAGCTAAACAAAACTGCAAATGAAATAAAACTGGGGTAATATTTTCAGCGTCCACAGAATTTGGTTTTATACAGTCTCACTCAGTAAGATCTTTGCTTACCAAAAAGCACACTTTGTATAGGAACAGAGCAATTGTGAGTGCCATCCCAATTGCTTGGCGTCCTAAATCATCACGCCGCCAGTATCATAGCCATAGATCTTTCTGACATGAACCGACGCGTCACGTTTGCCGATGCATCTGTATATGTGCTGGTGCCCGCCTGCGCGGTAAAGTTGGAAACCTGGACTCATCACTAAAATGAGCCGTCGCCAGTTACACAGTTGCAAGGGAATACTTTGATTGTGATTGTTCGCTTAACTTCTTTGATTTCGATGTCTTAGGTCATTCAGCGCTATTCCGATGTGCTGTCAACGCGCCCAGTTTCTGATTTCAGGGGGAATGTAATGACTATTTTTGCACTTAACCGCTTTGAGATTTCTACTGGGTCTGTGTCATGATAACGCCTCCGCAGCTTGTAGACAGCAGCTTCATCGCATCCGATGTGCCCAGACACCGACGACATTGAAGCACCAACCTGTAACTTGCATATGACTTGGTTTCGCCAGTTTTGTTGCAGTCGGCATCTTAACTTGCCCTCGTTCTCACTGAACCGCTGCATTACACCATCTAATTAAATGCGGTTACGCATATGACAGCTCAAAGGAAAGGAAAAAAAATAAAGAAAAATGACCCACCTCTATTAATGTGCCACGGTAACCTGATACCGACAATTCGTCCAGCGACAATTCATCTACCGACAAAGTGCTTGGGTACGACAATTCGTTTAATTCACAATAAATGTACATTCGCAATTTGCTGCAAATTTGCCTGTTCAACGGACAAGTACTCCGGCTCGTGTAGATCAAAAGTATGTTCACTAAACTACACTAGCAGTGCCACAACCTGAGTTGGAGACGTGCTAATCCCACGCCTTAATCCCTCCAGACTTAATTCTGAGAAACATACCTGTCACAAGAAAGATATTTAAACTGTCTAAAATTTATGGGCTTATACACAACATTTGTGCAACATGCAGATAATACAGAGTGAAAGAGGGAAAACTAAATTTCTGCTGAACAGTTTCATGTACAGTAAGAAAAATGAAACAAAGCGATTTATTACTTAGTATTGCGTTATGGCAGCTCTTGCAAGGCTGTACTAAAACATCACCAACAATGACAGAGCCAGAGCTTACAGCTGAACATAATCACGATGCGAATAAAAATGAAGTTAAAATTTTTCCAAAAAAAATTTTAAAAAGGAAATATAGAATGTATTAGTTGTGTGAAACTGAAATGGGCATGTAACGTCATTTGCCCCCGGTCAACTGGCCCTCCAGTCAACTGCCCCCCCCCCTTTTGCAACCCGGTCGACTGCAGCCCCCCCCCCTGCAATTTGACGGGGTCGTCATCTGGCCCCTCCTTTTTTTAGTGGAAAAAATTCTTTAAAAAATTAGGCAATTGTGATGTCCCCGTCTACTTCGTCTCTGAAACAATTGATCTTCATTAATCTATTCACCAATATTGATCTTAGGAGAGACTGATCCGTAAACTAATTGCAATTCTAATTGCAATTAGTTTCCTATTTGGTGAATTATAATTTACCGAGCTGCAATACATTAAAAAAATAATTATAATTTTATTTATTGTGTCTTTGTAAGCCAAGAACCCAAGAAAAAATAATATATGGAAGGGGCAAGCGACCACCATTCCACTTTGAAGGGGGGGGGGGGCAGTCAACCGGGTTGCAAACAAGGGGGGCAGTTGACGGGGGGGGGGGGCAGATGACCGGGATTCCATGCGCCATGCTCTCAGTTATTACGCCCCATACTGAATAAGTGCGAAACTATGGATTTATTCCCTGACCCTGTCACGATACATTGCGACTTCGAACAGGCCGTTTTCAGGACGTTCTGGGACCGGAAGTTGACGTCAAAGCGTGTTTCTATCACATGACTCAGGCCACTTGGCGTAAAATCCAGGAACTTGGTTTGGTTCCTATGTATTGGAACAGCGAGCAATTTAGCATCGGGACGTTAATCATGGTGCTAAAAAAAGGAGGACTGTACCGCACGCACCATTATTGCACAGGACGCCATAGGGATGCCGCCTACCAAACGGGTCCGTAGAGAATACCAAGAACTGCAAACGCGGCTAAAAACTCTTTGCCGTCAACGAGCCAATGGCGACAATCCCATTCCGGAGTTTTTACGTGGCGTAGACCACAACATCAGATGGAAAACCATTAATCGTGAACATCAAGAAGGCGTGGAATAAACACTTTGTACAGATGGTGTATTGACAGACTTTGTAATGTGGGACAGTGTATTTACAGACTTTTAGTTCAGTAAATCTTAAACAGTTATTCTGTTTTGCCAGCGAAATATGGTTGGAAATTAGGAAGTTGGTGAAAACGTTACTTTAGATGAATTGTCGCACAGAGTCACTTTAGACCAATTGTCGGCAGATGAATTGTCGATAGATGAATTGTCGATTGATGAATTGTCGGTAGATGAATTGTCGCTAGACGAATTGTCGTGGATTCATGTGCCATATATCATAACCCTTCATCCACACCTGAGATCTGAGATGTAAAAATTTCAGATGTAAAAAATCAAACAACAGCATTTGGTGTAGAACTGGGAAAGGTTCTAGTTTTCATAATTTCGTTAAAACAATTTATTCTTCAAACGTATATTCAGTTGAGTAGCTGTAAACTTTCTTATGTCCATCGGTATAGATATAGCGCCCATATGATGATTCATTCTTAATCTTTCAATTTCCTTGATTTGTTGGTAGAACGCGAGGATTTTTATGCTTAAGCATATGTAATTATCTGTATTTTGGTACCACGATGGTGCTTACTTACTGGTACTGCAAAGATTCTGGATTTTAGAGTGGGTGTTTGCGTACCAATAGCACGATTCCATAAAAACAATGTAAGTTGAAAAAATTTACATATTGTTTAGTGCTGTTTAGCCCTAGCCTCGACTGGTTGTAGGACAAAATGGCAACGGACATAATGGCAAGCGGACATAATGGCATGCGGACAAATGGCAAAGCGCCAGGAAGGACAAAATGGCAAATGAAATTTTAAAAAAGACGATATTTCAAATTTCAACTGAATTTTTATTCAGCCCAATGGCATTTAATGAATTCATAAATAAACATAATTGAATTCCGGTGTAATGCATCTATTTAGATAGTCACTTAGCCAATCAGTTCACAGTTCTCATTTACTGCTCTAGAACATTTCCCCAAGGGTTCCACCGAATGCTATGCCCTGCTCCAAGTAGAAACTGCCCAACAGTCTTGCTACCATCTCAGGCAGTTAGACGGCAGGCAAATGCCAGACCGAACGGCGACCAGACAGGGGTATACTACTCTGTGACCGGTGACAAATGTGCAGCCGGAGTGGGTGAACAGCGTAGTTTTGAATCCTCCTTTCTTTGTTTTATTCCAGATAACCAGACAGTTAGACGACAGGCAAGATTCGAGCCGCCTTCCTGCTTGACATGAGGTGGATGCACCGTAAACTAGTTGCTTTATGGTGCGGTTAATCAAACATCTTTTTATTCATTTTTATTTCTTTTTCTTTTTTTTGTCATTGCCATTTTGTCCACTTTGCCATTATGCCCGTTGCCTTAATGTCCGTTGCGATTATGTCCGTTGCCATTACCCCCCTCGATACCCCACTCGACCATACTCCAGCCAAAGTTTATCTAACTTTGCAAGAGGTAAATTCTACTGCGAAAGTAGTTTCTGGACTATCACCAAAATAACCAACCAAAATAATAGGCACAGGGCTATAAATACGTATTTGTTGCATAAGTTTTCCCTGCGCGTAAAAACAGCCCGTTTTTACGTAGAAAAGGCCTTTTCTACGGCCAAACCCGTAAAATCTACCTGTCAACCCATTGTCTGTAATATTGTCCTGTGCATAGAAAAGGCCTTTTCTACGGGTGCTGTAAAGGGAAAACTTACGCTTCAGGAGCGTAATTTTTCCCTGCATCAATAAAATTCAGCTTTAGACATTGTGTCTCCCTATCGAAAAAGGAACAAAGAAACAGTATATGGAGAGGAGATCATTGAAATAATGCGCTCACAGCTGAAATATACAGTCTTGCCCGTAGAAAAGGCCTTTTCTACGTAAAAACAGCCTGTCATTTTAGTATTGAAACTAGACATGAATTTCTGACGCACAGGGTATTTTTACGCCATCAATCCGTAAAAAAGTCCTTTTTTCTTTTAGCTATCAAGCCTTAAAGCAAGATATATTAAAATCTATCTGTAAGTGAAAAGGGCATTTTTTACGCCTTAATGGGCGTAAAAAAGTCATTTCAATCACAAAACTAGACATGAATTTCTGACGCACAGGTCATTTTTACGCCCTCAATCCGTAAAAAAGTCCTTTTTTCTTTTAGCTATCAAGCCTTAAAGCAAGATATATTAAAATCTATCTGTAAGTGAAAAGGGCATTTTTTACGCCTTAATGGGCGTAAAAAAGTCATTTCAACCACAAAACTAGACGTGAATTTCCTACTCACAGGCCATTTTTACGCTACTTTCCGTAAAAAAAATCTTTTTTTTTCCTTTTAACTATCAACTTCAAAACTAATGTAGACACGCATGGTAACCATTCGGTACGTGAGTGCTCCCCCCCCCCCCCGCCACCCCCTCCCCCTGATAAATTCATTGCAGAATACATCTGAATTCTAGAACATTAATTCTAAAACTTTGTGTGTGCGTGCGTGCGTGCGTGCGTGCGTGTGTGTGTGTGTGTTTGTGTGTGTGTGTGTGTGTGTGTTTTGGCTTTTTTCGGGGGGAGGGTAGAGTGCAAATAAATAAATGGGGAGGGTCTGTTACTCTGTTATACCCTTCCCCCAAGGCCTTTGGGGTCGGGTCACGGTCTGCTAGGGACCTCAGTACCACCAACCAAGCCTCAGGGCCACCAACAGATCATCCTTGCCACCACTTAGATTTTTTTCGAAAAATATAATTTTTGTTTTTGTTATAATGGTTTATTTTCCCTCTCAAACATGACAAATCTAATATGTAAAATGAAAACAAAGTAAGAATGTCCAGGGACATTGTGACCAACCGAAATCTAGTATATCAAGTATCAGTAGGCTTGTATGGTCGCCAGAAAGTAATCATATTGCTAAACCCGGCTGCAGAAAAATCTTATAAATTTATAAAGGAATTGTGGGAGAAGTAGCATTTTGAAAATTAGCCACTGAAAAATTGTAAATGCTCCCCTCCCCCGCCCCTCCACTTGGATGATTTTCGGCGGACCTCCAAAAAAGTAACTTTTCAAGAGAGAATCTTCAAGAGAACAATCGCGCAAAATTGGAAACGAGGCCGATCTAATTTGTGGGTGAAGAAGCATTTTGAAAATTGGATGCCAAAAAATGAAATGTCCCAAATTCAGCCAATATCTGGCAGATCGTCAAAAATGCAAATTTTCAAGAGAGGCTAAAGAGTATTCGTAGAAAATTTTAAGAAAATCTGATTACAATTGTGAGAAAAGAAACATTTTGAAAACATTACAATCACAATATTAAAAAATGCCCAAATTTAGCAATATTTGGCCAGTCGTCAAAAAATGTCATTTTTCAAGAGAGGCCTATCTAGAAAGCAATCGCTCTAACTTAGAAAGGAATCCAATCAAAATTGTGGGAGAAGAAGTATTTTAAAAATCCGACGCCAAAAAAATTAAAAAAGAAAAATGCCCCCACTTAGCCAATATTAGGCTGATCTCCAAATGAAGTAATTTTTCAAGACAGGCCTACCTAAAATATTCTTACAAATTTAAAGAAAATCTGACCAATATTGTGGGATAAGAAGCATTTTTAAATTTAACAATCGAAAAATTGTTTATGCCCCCGCCCCCATACATATATGCCCCCGTCTGAATCCAAAACGACAAATTACATTTTTGCTCCCCTCCTCTCCGTCCCCCCCCCCCCTTGGGGACCTCAGTACCACTAGTGGTACTGAGGTCCCGAGCAGACGAGAACCCTTACTGAGACGTTTTGTCAAAGCACGGATTACTCTTATGGTATGTTGAAAAGTAATTTGCGGGCAATCCGACCAGTTAATATTTATGACGAAACACACTCTCACAGCGTTCGATATATCGTCATAGAATATTGAAATCATTTTTTCAAGGGGGGGGGGGGGGGTGGGGCGACGCTTAGGCAATAAGCACGATAAACGAATTTGCTAAAATAAAATCCATTTAACCAGTTTCTTCCTCAGTACCACAAAAGTGCACCAGGACCACCAAAGCGCATCTGTAATACGCGGTGGTACTGAGTCTGGCCTGTGGAAAACTCAGTGGTACATGCTTTTGAAGAAGTGTACGCAGCTTTATGGGGAGAAACAACAAGCAAATTACAAAAGCTGCCTATCAATACACAGGGAAAATTTACGCACAGGGAAAACTTATGCAACTGTGAGCGTAAGTTTTCCCTGCGCGTAGAAAAGGCCTTTTTTACGAAGTGCAAATCTTACGAAAGGCAAAAGTTACGCGACAGTATTTACAAGCCTATAACATTAATCAGGAAGTGTCCGTGAATTTGTTTTCAGAGTTTTTACTTGTCTCCTTCCTGGTTTTCCTTGTTAATTGGCTTCCATATGATGTTGTAGCCAAGTCCTCGCAAAGCCTCTGCCACGGTTTTTCTGCCGCCAGCGCGGTCGCGGCTGAGCTGAGCCAGATGTTGTTGTAGGTTGCCCTATTCTCTTCTGACTCGTTTCCTGGGTGGGTCTCCGATTTGGTCCTGTGCGATAAGAGATCTGGCGGCGAAGTCCTCTTGCTTCAGAGCCCGTATCAGCGTCCAGATGCATGGGTGCGTATAATCTACAATGCGTGTGAAGTGATTATTCCACCCTTCACACTGGTTATTTGTGCGTGGCTCATCGTGAAGGGCGGCATCACGCACGTTCCATAGGTTCGGTGCAAAACGTCTAATGCGAACCGCAGCAGCGTCGTTTCGATTCGCGTTCGCTCGTCTGAAGGTACCGGTCACGTATGTTACCGCGAAACATGTCAGCAAAGGTTCGGTTCCTTCTGGAGTGTTTTCTCGCAGGTGTTCAAGTCCGAGCTCCAAGTCGTCCGGGTGGCACTTGTCCTCGACCCATCTATTACTAGAAATTCACGTGCGACTTTTTTCGACGAGATATTTATTATAACCCATCTGCAAATGCGCCAACCTAAATCCTCACCGTCGATTTGATTGTCTTGGATTAAGAAGGCATATGATTACTATGAAGGAACAACTGAGTACGGATAGAGAAATTAAAAAATGAAAGTAGCAAACCAGTCACGCAGACAACTCCATAGGGCAAAATATTATTGTAGCATGCAGCTGTGTTATAAACTTTCGGTTTTGTTTTTAAGTCTAGACAGTGACAAATTTATTAACACTTGACAAGCTGTTAGCTTGCAAGGGTTATATGAATTTGTGCGAGCAGCCGTTCGTCCTTTTTTTTTCTTGTTGACAGTTTTCCCGATTTTTTGTGTCTTCTTCTTCTCTGACATTATGGACCCTAGGACCATGAAACTTGAGACTTATGAAGAGCTTGATCTGAACGTGTGCATGTCTTTTTTTATTTTCGTCTTCGAATTCGTTTCTTTGTTAAAACGCGATGTGAAAAGAGTGTATTTTTGCAAGTAAATGCGGAGCATTTAACGTACAGTACAGAACACCACACAGTTGCTCAGCTTTGTGCGACCTCTCACTGGGTAAACAGATACACAGCGTATGCTTAATTCAACAAAAACCAAACACTACTCGGCTTATAAGACGTATTCAAATTGTGTTATGTGCTAATACTTTAGCTGGTGTTAAGTTATCAGCCTATGGAGTTCTTTCTTGACATTGGTCCGATTTTTCAGAATAAACGCCGCATACATGCTGTATCATAAGCTCTGTACACATTTGTATAACACACTGTATGCATGCTGTAAAATACTTTATATTATTTAAGAAATCACCCATTGAAGGAAGTATTTTTGCCTTTTAATTTTTGTCAAGTGTTTAACATTTCGCTAGTGAAATACGGTTCTAGTTTCATTTACTTTGGAAAATGGCTGTTTGGAAAGTTTCCGGTTGACATTTGTCTGTTGGTAAGTTTCCGGTTGACACTTGTCTGTTTGTAAGTTTCCGGTTGACACTTGTCTGTTGGTAAGTATCCGGTTGGCAAATGTCCAGTTGGAAAGTGTCCCGGATTCATTACAACATTATACAGATGTCAACAAGGAACGCAAATCGTACGACAACTGGGAATGTCAAGTCGCAGGACAAGTGGGCCGCAGGCGAACTTGGAATGCAGAATCTTAAATCGCAGCTCAAGTTGGCCGTGGGCCAACGGACGTGATCAAGATTTCGTATGGAACATGGCCGTTTCTAAAGAGAAACAATGCAGCAATTTATGTATTGGCACTTTTGGCCCAGGGGGTAGGGGGAGGTGCATGGCTTTTTAAAACGACCCCTAAACACGGAAAGCTAAGTTTGAAATAATATCCCCTTTTTTTACCCAATGCGGAGTGAAATTCCGAAATAACCCCCCCCCCCCCGTTTTGTGGGAAACGCACGGTACCGAATGAAAATCACTCCACGCGGACAGCGTTCGGGCTTCAGACCCCCCCCCCCCCCCGCACCCACCCTTCCTTCACGTCTTTCTCTGGGCTTTCGGCTCTTCCGTCCATGTCCAATAAATAACTTGCTGCTTTGTTGCCATGTAACACATGCATGCGGTCCTCGTGAACCAGGCAGGTGCTTCGCCTCGTCGCTTACCCAAACATTGTTTACTTAGCAAATTCTTTGCCACAGGCTGGGTTCTGAAAGCGGAAATTCCCAATGTTTCCGATATGTAAGCTTGCTTTGTCCCCAACATAAACACCACGAAAACCTTACCTTCACATTACGCTTCAACTATTACTTTGTTGAGTGTATATCTTTCATACCAAAGGGCAAGTTTTTTTCTGTTCTGTACCACTAATCAGTGACGTTGGAAGCAGGGCGAGGGGGAAAGGGGGCGGTATTGCGGTGACTCAAATGCATTCTTCACTTACGAGAAAAATATAATGCAGAATTCATTAAGGGGGTTTTCACGATTCCTTTTGAAATCCTTATAAAAACGCCTGCGTTTTATGAGCTCCACCTCTTGCTGGTTTACGAAGGGCGATTTTTTACAACTCCATCTTGACTCAATGAGCTTGATCCCTGAGGTGTTTACACAGAGGGTTTTTATTGCTCCCTACTCCCTATCTATATTTAAACAAGGATACCAGTGAACTGGTTAAGTCCACCGAGGCACCCCCGTCTTTGAAATGAACAGTTCTTGTTTTAATTATCAGTAACAAAGGGAATTTATTTTGAAAAAAAGCGACAAATAACAACAGTTCGCAGATCTCCATTATTTCATTTCCAGTCTTTGAAATGAACAGTTCTTGTTTTAATTGCCAGTAACAAAGGGAATTTATTTTGAAAAAAGCGACAAATAACAACAGTTCGCAGATCTCCATTATTTAAGAAAATCCAAAAATAACCTCGCGTTATATATATATGCTCTCTCTACATGCAAGAAAGAAATTAAATCACTATATCACTTACTGAGATATGGCGCGTACAAACTTACCACGTACCACTATAGATTGAGACAGACAGACAGACGGGCGGTCGCGGCCCGTTTCATGAATCCCCCGCTCTGCGCTGCGCGAGGAGCGAGGGACTAATAATTATAATGAATGTAATGTAAAAACATACCAAATATATCAAAAGTTTCAAAGATGGAGGACGTGAAGAGAAAAAAATATATAAAATTATAAAAACATGCTAAATGCCCAGCAAACATTAAGACGTCGGAATGACGTCGGGTCGACGTCGTGACCCGACGTTTGCGACGTCGGACTGACCTGCCGGTTTTGGTTGTATATGAAATGAAACCGGTGTTGGGTTTTCAACGTCAGAATAACGTCGGGTTCCGACCTAAATTCGACGTCGGAATTAAGTCGGTTTTATGTTGTATATGAATTGTAACCGACGTCGGATTCCAACATGAAACTGACGTCGGTCTTACAACCTCGAAACGACTAGTCTTAGACATGTCTTGCAAAATAGTCTAGAGTTATATAATTAATAGATAATTAATCATTGTGCTGCTGTTGCGAAATACATACGAAAGCATTTCCATGTAAATTTTTACTATCTGGGAAGAAAAATACCGACGCGCCATCAAAATTCTAAAATTTTCATGTAAAAATCACGTTTTTTTTTTTCCTCTTTTTCAAGATGACTTCCATTTCCGGTGAGCGATAATAAATTTTCATCGCTTTTTGGTCGTTTTTGTAACGTCGGGATGACGTCAGAAACCCGACGTCGCCTCGACGTCGGAATAAAGTCGCGTTTTGGGGGAATAGGTCGTGACGTTATTCTACCCATTTTACAACCTTATTTTATTCAGAATATGGTTGTGAAGTCGTTGCGACCAAAATCCAACTATTCAAAAAAAAATGACGTCGGTTGTTTTCTGGGTATATCAAAAGTTTCAAAGATGGGGGACGTGGAGAGAAAAAAAATTATTGCACTGACTTGCAAAAAAATAAAAAAAATAAATCGGAAGAAAAAGACGTGTTGGGCGAGACCTTGGATACAGAGATTTGCCACATTTTTCAGCTATTTACTTCAAAGTCGTTGTTCGTTTTTCCTTTTTGTGGTAGTCTTCATGCTGTACTTTCCACAAAATATCTTTCTCTTTATAGAGATCTATTAATTTAAAAGTTTCGTCGTTCAACCAAGTATCCATTTTATTTTATATTACTTTTTGTGTTGTTTGCAGGTGCACGGTCAAACGGAATATGAATTAAAGCTACAGTGAAAAAGAAAAAAACATTGAAATAAATGTGGCGTTGTGTAATTAACACCTGGCAGCGGCGGTTTTCCCGGGATCCCTTTGAAGTGATGCTAATGAGCCCACTCCGTGATGCCTGGAGGTAGAGCAGTACTCTATCGCAGGATGCGTAGGGTGAGTAGGGTTTACACGGGGACACACGGCTCTTTCATCAAAAACTTTCGCAAAACAGGCCTCGTGTAAAGCGGGCTTTATACTACAAGAATGTCCAGGGACATTGTGACCAGCCAAAACAATGAAAAAAAAATCTTTAAAGCACAAGTCACGTTGTAGATCCCGTGGGTCAACTTCTCCAACTTTGGAAACGAACCATCATATAACGGAAGAGGAGAGTCAGTTTTTAAAACGATAGCAATATTTTTCAGTTTTAACATAAACATATCTAAATTATGTAGATAGGATATATGTAGGTTTATGGTAAAAAATAAACGCTATTCGGTCATAACTGTAGGAAAAGCCACATTTTAAGGTTTCAAATTTGCTTGTATGCTCTGCCAGTAATAAAATATAATGTAAATTCTCAAAAAAAGTAAACTTTAACACAGATCCAGTTTTCTTCTTTTGTCCGGCTCTGTCTAACACCAAGTGCAAATCTGTCTGTCTATCGCTACTTCTTGTTTATACCAGCCCCAAAACACACAATAAAAACGTTTACACTTATTTACCGATTATCTATATAGTGTTTACATACCTTTGTTCTCCCAGAAAAGAAGCAAGAAAAAAAGAAAGAAATTATTTCAGTGTATTGAGACTTATGACTGAACGGACAGTTTGTGGTTCGCTTTGAAACAACGTGAAGTGAAAACCTCTTCGATAACTCAATTATGGGGATAAGGAGAGACCGTAACATGAGAAAAAATACAGCCATAGAGACGTGAGCCAAAGCGCAAGTTACATGAGTGACCGCATTGCTCGGCTACAACAACCATCTTGTTTCATGCTTGACAAGGCGTAAAAATGTAGAACGCAGTTCAAGGCGTTTTGAACAAAATATGCTATATGAAATGTTCCTAGTGACTCGTACATAAAACGTTAACAGTTTTCGTGAAAAACCGGGTAATAATAAAAACGGGTCATGTATAGCTATCCGTTCAGCAAGTGTCACCCACCCACCAAGCCTTGCGTTATTAATGTGAGAATGACCCTTCATTTTTAAGGAGAAGCAAGTTTTTTTTATTTTTCCCTGTGACTGGCGTTCCACCACTCAATATTTCTGCTTAATTTTTAGCATTTCGCTTAGTTTCTATACAGCATAAAAACCCGTCCCTGTACCCTCTAGAACACTTTTGTGAATAGCCCCTGTTTGCCCTTTCAACTGAAGTCGTAATCAAAACTATCGTTTTATTTTCGTAAAACGCGCTTTTACGAGTAAAAGCGCAATTCGCGTTCTCCACTTTAGATGGGTTCCCTTCCGGTAAATAATACCACGCAAATAAAAATGAAATTTTTCCTTGTGAATAGAATGGTCCCTCTACTCTCCATCCTGTCTTCCCTCCATCTCCAGCCAATCAGCAAGCGAGAACGATAAGACTTACGTCATTCGAAGACATCAATCATTCCCTTCAAGCCCCAAAAAGTGGTGACAACGCACCCAGGCTTGTTGCGGGTTGGCTGGGAGGGAAGATAGGCTAAAGTGGAGAACGCGAATTGCGCTTTTACTCGTAAAAGCGCGTTTTACGAAAATAAAACGATAGTTTTACTTCGTAAAAGCTTTAAATTCGCTTATCTCCACTTTAGATGGGACTAAAGTCCGGAGAAGGGGAGCCTGCCATTCTGTTGAAAAATTGATAAATAATTACGCGAATTGTGCTGTATACTCGACAGAGTGCAATGTCCTTGGACATAAGGGTACAAAGTGAGAGAAAAATAAAAGACTCAAACCATGTTCCACTTTTACTATTCTTCCAACTAATAGTCGAGAAGAGCACTCTCGATCCATTGACAAAGAATAACAAAAAGTAGTACTAACGGTCAAAGGACTCCGACGTAGTACCAAGCTAAATTGACCATCAAACCAACCGTTTGAATGAGTATCCTATCCATCCCCCGCCTGCCTCCCACTGGATGGAGCCCGACCTGGGATACTCTGATGCTATGTATTATCATGCAGAAGGTACAAAGTAAATCAATTTTATTGACCTTAAAAGCTTATTTAAAAGTAGTAAATCCAAAACCTGATTTACGTAAAATAAAATTCTTAACACAGAGGAAATTAGCTCCGTCTGTGTCAGTAAAAACATGCTGGCCTTAAGGCCTGAACACATAAATGGAACACAAATTGAAGTATTGTCACGATCTCTAGCATAAGTGAAAATACGGATAATAAGCACCTTATTCATGAAATTAAAATTACTACACACCCACAGGGTGAAGGCAAAATCACAGAATTATAATTTGTTGAGAACTGTCACAATTTGCATATGGGATCAGTCCCAGAAAAAATGGCACCTACGGTACTCACGGTATGGTCACTGTAGGAATGGGATACCTTCTTCAAGGGATCAAGTGAAACTAGACTATATCGAACCGGGCAAGGAGAAGAGATGTCTGTCTCTGCTCTCCCCCCCCCCTTTTCTTAGTAATACTTAGAAAAGGGGTTACATAATCAGCCCTGAAGAAGGAAAATCCCTGCTACAGTGACGGTACCTTACACAGACTCTTGAATATGGTACGAAAGTATAAACTGTCTTGGTCCAAAAATATGGGATCGAAAGAAAACTTCGCCGTTAAGCGTGGCTAGATGTCTCTAGAAGCGGTTGTAGTCCATCAGGAGGAGCGGTTATTCTTGAACTTATGTTGATAGCCGCCTCGACCCTTGGATGGTCCACCTTTCTGTTTGCCCTTGCTTTTCGGTCTAGGGGTGACCGGTCTGTTAACAGAACAAAATTAAGCCTTAAATGTTGATTCTGCCGCTATAAAAGGGGCCACCGAATAAATCCCGGAGATTTCATCTTGGGAGAAATCTTTTAGGTAATATTTGATAAAAGAGTTTGGCGAAACCCAGCATCCCGTTTTGAGGATTTCAGAAAATGACACATTGCGTAAAGCCCTAAGTGAATTTGCCACCTGTCTTACTTGATGGGCTTTAACGTTCAATTCTGATAGGAGCTTGGTATCAGACTGCGACCTTTCATAGGCTGTAATAATGACCTCTTTAATGTAACGAGAAATTATTTGTTTGGAGATGTCCTTATTGAAATTCGGCATGTGGGAAATGATCAAGGCTTTTTGACCTGATGACCGATATGTTTCCGAAATAACTAAATACTGTCGTAGTGCTTGTACGGGGCACAATGACACACGATCTCCCGGGCTATGTTCTTCGGGTAGGGACGGTAGGGCTATATGATCAAATGTGCCCATCCCGTGAGTTTTGATGTGTGTTTTGCCCATGAATCCTGCCCTTGGTACGAGGAATACCTTATCCCAAGTCCCATTTTCCTTACTCACTGTTCTGTCTAAGGCGTGAATTTCACTTCTTCGTTTGCCTGATGCCAACGCCAATAGGAAGGTGAACCTTAAGGTGGCATTTTTAGCTGATATTACTGATTCGTCAAAAATGTCAGGCCTTTGAAGAAAGCGAAGAACTAGTGACAGATCCCATTTTGCCACTGTGGGCGTACTGGGGGGGGAATTCACCTTAAAGTGTCTGATCAATTGTGATAGGGCGGAGTCTTCTCCTTGGTCATAGCCTGTGGACGCTTTGAGTTTAGATCCTATGGCTGCCCTGTATCCCTCTATTGAACCTACTTTTAAATGTTCGTCCGTAAATAGATAGTCCAGAAAATCGGCCACGACTGGTGGGGATGCCTGGAATGGATCTATTTTCGATTTGGTACACCACGAGGCAAATTTATTCCACTGGGCTCTGTACACCTTAGTTGTGGATTGTTTATGACTACTAACCATTTTATCCACTACCTTATTCGAGAAACCTTTCTTTTTTAAGAAAGATTGGTCAGACACCAAAGGTGTAGGTTCAGCAGATGAGGAGCCGGGTGGAAGTGATGCCAGTGTGGTTGGGATAATAGTTCTTTGTGGCATGGGATCGGGACTGATTTGACCACCTTGCATTGTAGCAATAGGGCAAACCATGGAGCTTCCGGCATCCATGGGGCCACTAACAGGAGGAATCGTGGTTTCAGTTTGATTACCCTTTGGAGAACCTGAAGGAGTATTGCCTGTGGGGGGAAGGCGTACAGTACTTCTTGGGTTGGCCATGGGCAATTGAGTGCGTCCACCGCCCATGCAGCTGGATCCGGGCAGGGGGAGATAAACCTGGGCAGTTGGGTCGTCATGGAATTGGCGAATAGGTCTATGGAGGGGGGACCCCATGGTGATTGACCTGCTACCCATCGGAAGGATGTGTGTGCTAGGCACCATTCCGTGTGAATTACTTGTCCCTCCCTGGAGGCCAAATCTGCCAGTACATTGAGTTTTCCCGCTAAGTGATGGGCTGTTAGGGTGATGTGACATTGGCGAGCAAAGCAAAGAATCCTGCATGCTAATTTCGAGAGATGAAGAGACCTGGTCCCTCCCTGTCTGTTTAGGTAAGCTACTGCCGTAGAGTTGTCTAAAAGGAACCGTACGGATTTGCCCCTGAGAATGTGATTCAATCTGTTTAGGGCTATCCACACTACTCGTAACTCTAACCAATTGATGTGGTAGCTGTTTAGGGGGGAGCCCATAACCCTTTCCATACTTGACCCTGACAATGTATCCCCCAGCCCTTCTGGGACGAATCGGTCTGAAGTTCTATCTCTGGGGGTGGGGGGTGAAAGGGACACCCTCGGTCATCACTATGGGATCGCACCACCATTGTAGGGGAATTAGTGTTTTCCCAGAAATTTTTGTTTTGGCACGGGGAAACCTCCCTTTTCTTAGTGCAAATCTGACCTGTCTTTGAAATGGTCTGTAATGCAAGCGGCCTAAAGGGACCGTTTTTTCGGTTGCAACTAGGAGACCTAACAGGGATTCCATTGCCTGTAAGATCACGTTTTTGTCTGCTGGGATTGCTTTTATTGCCTGACAGACTCTTTGGCGTCTCTCTTCGGTAGGAAAGGCTCTTGCATTTTTTAGATCCCATCTTTCCCCGAGGAATATAATGTCTTGTTTGGGTGAAAGTTCCGATTTGGGTATGTTGACTACGAGCCCTACCTGAATGGCCTTTCGAACTAGAGTTATAGTTTGAAGACGGGCCGTTTGTTTGTCTTGATGGGCTAGTAACCAGTCGTCTAGATATTGGAACACCAACATGCCTTCTAGGCGAGCCCAAGACTTCAGAACTTTCATTACCTTTGAAAACACATACGGAGCCGTGGAGAGACCGAAAGGGAGTGCCCGAAACCAAAAACGTTGTAGGCCTATTTGAAAGCTTACGAATTTTTTGGTTGAATGATGCAATGGGATATGGAGGTACGCGTCTGACAGATCTATCGACGTGCCCCACATCCCTGCCTGAAGACTTTCTTTTATAACTTGGGCTGTGTCCATTTGGAAAGTTGTGGTCATTAGGAATTCGTTGAGGGAGGAGAGGTCTATGACTAATCTCCACCCGCCTGATTTTTTGGGGACTAGAAAGACCCTGCTGAAAAATGCTTCCTGGGTTTCGGGCATTTCCTCTATGGCCTCTTTTTCTTTCAGGGATATCAACATTTCCTGAAGGGCTACATCTTTGTCTGACCCTTTGGGATAGGAGGTGACTAAGTTTTCTGGTGCCCGGGCAGTTAGGGGAATTGGGACTTTGTGACCCCTTTGATCCCGTTTGAACGGTAGAGAATACCCGTTTTTTAGCCATCGGACTACCCGACGAGGGGCACCCATTTCTGCCCAGGCCTTCCAGAATTTGCCTAGCCTTCCTCCTACGGGCCAGTAGGAGATGCAGGAATGCAAATCTTTTGGATTTTCTACACTTATTAAAGTATCGCCAGGAGACCAATGAGTCTCTGGGCGGTACTTTGATTGGCTGCTACCTGCTCTGTTGCGGTGATGGGCCCTCCTGTCGATTGCTGTGACCCGACTTGGGCTTCTTGGCCGGAGGGGGTTGCGATTGAGATATGGGCTTAGCCTGCTCCGAGTTTGGGCGTTGAACTCTCTTGCGTTTGAGCGGGCGCCGAAATGATGCCCGGGACATCCTGGACATCAAGGCGAAGTCTTGTGATAGGGAGCGGCTTTCTTGATTTACTCGCTCTATTTCCGCGGGAGGAAACAATTCTTTTTCACCCAGAATGGGAGCATGACGCAAATCCCTCAACCCTTTCACGCTTGACCAGCAATGTTGTAAGAAGGCATCCCGTCTGAGAAAAACCATGGACGTCATCAGGTAAGTAGATAGCTTGACCACGTCCCTGGTTGCAAGAGCCAGACATTCCAATAGTTTGGACGTGACCGGATCATTGAGGCGTAAATCCTCCCAACGCGTTTTTAACGCTTTCAGAGTGTGGTCCTGAAATGACATTACATTAAGAATATGTCGTGAGGACGCCTCAATGGTCTTAGCGTCTTTCTCCACTAGTGGAATGTCCGAATCATTGCGAACCGAGGGCATCCAAACCGTGCGTTTCGACGGTTGCTCCAAGGGTTCTGAAGATATTAGGTCGTCCGATGGTCGATACGGGCCTGGTCTTACAGCACAGTGGCGCGAGGCGTGAAAACGGGATAAGGTATGGCCCTCAGCATTATCCATCTTTTTGAACTCCCTTGTTCTTACTGTTACCGCGTTAGCGATGCCTTCGCTAGTAGGTAGCGCGATAAATGGGTCTTGATGCAGCGGGGCCGTCTGAGAGGTCATCCGGATCGGAATATCCTCTTTATCGGCTTTAGGAGAGCTGGCCGTGACCCTAGCCAGACGGGCAATTTCCTGAATTGCGTCGCGAAAAGGAACGTCCTCTGGCGCTATTGTAGATGCGGTGATGGATGGCGTGGCATTCTCGCTTCGTGGAGTGAAATCCGGTGGGGAGGGGGTCCTGATTGGGCGTCTTCCTGCTGCTGCCGGATCTTTCCAAAGCTTCTGGCCACTACGAGGGGATCTGATATAGTCCATTTCCCTGAGGGGAAGGCGAAACTGAGAGGAAGGGGGTGTATCTGCTGCCTCCTCACTCGATTCTCCCCCTACTGACTCTTGGTCCTCTGACTCCTGTTCAGGTTCCCGTTCGTGACTGGTGCCTGCCGATTGTGATGGGACGTCACCCGAAGGGGTATAGATCTCCCGTTCTCGGTTGAGTGGAATGGAAGACAGATGGGATGCCACTGACTGGACCAACTCTTCTTCCTCCTCCTCTCCCAAAAAGCCTGATCCTCGCCCTGATGGGGGGAGCCCTGAAGATTCAGCGTCACTGATCACTTCTACTGACGGTAGTTGTGTGCTGGGATCTACACGAGAAGGGGATGGAGTGGTGAGTGGCTGTAGGTCCGGTGGTGGTCGCGAAACTGTGGCAGACGGTTTATGTTTGCGACGAGATTCCTTGCCTTGGCGTTCGACTTGCTGTTGGAGGTCTAGCAATTGTTTTTGCAACTGGGCTTGCATCGACAAAAAGGCTGAAAACTCTCCAGGCAGTCGTGGCACTGAAGGGGGGGACGACAGTTCCGATTGTGCCGGAATGCCCAACTGACCGGCCAGAGCCGAGAAACTGGAGCCCGAAGCCGTATGAGTAACTGTCACTGGTTCCACGGCAATGTCTGTTTTCGGTGTCGTTTCGGTTTTATCCGTATCCGAGGGTGTAATAGCCCAAGCCTTCCTGAGGGTTTCCAACTCTTTGCCTTCTGGAATATCCAGGTCGGCCACCGTTTCGGTATATGCTTTACGTTTGCGGGATTTCTTGTTCTTCTTGTCCACCGCAAACGCATCGGACTCCGAACCTGTATCCATCTTAACGGGAGACGAAACTTGTTCCAAAATCACTGAGCTAGCTTTACGCATCGTTACTTGACCGAAATCCGAGGACGCACATGGGGATAAAGACAAGGCTTTACGTCTGTACCTTCTCCTATCATTGCGTATCCTGTTCTTGAGAATAAGTTTCCACTGTTTCGGTGACAAGTGATGGCACTCAGAGCAAGTATTCCACTCGTCGCAAAGGGGTACACTGTTCTTTCGTTTGCAACGGTCACAAATAGAGTGGGGGTTGAAGGCTGAAGGTGGGTGGGTGCACTGCAGAAGTATCGGCTGACTCCGCAGGCTGGCTTCTGTCATATCTGAAATGCAAGCAGAAAAAGACAGGTAAGTTATCTGTTCATGTCACAGCAGACTAGACAGATAAAAGAACATTTAGCGCAAAAACGAGAGTTATACCACCTTGGAGTGTTAGCAAATAATACCAGTACGTACTCTGCTCGAATAGGCGCTAAAATGATGCTCATAGGCCTCTCAGAGCTCTATCGAATGACAAGTATTCAAGATGAGCTTTCGATGGGCCCATTTTCGGGATGTAGGAAAATTATCCCATAAACGGGATATGACCATGGGCCCGAAAACGGGATCGATTCCGGGACCCTAAACGGTACCATCTAGTCCATTTGTGGGTCTCGTCCGACTGATCCCATAAATGGGATTCGGGCCTGATCCCAGGCAAATGAGGTGCCACAAATGGGCCACTTGGTGCCGAAAAAACGGCACCTCGGAACCATGTATGGGATATCGTAGTCCCATAAATGGGCTTTCAGCAGAAATTTCGCCAAAAATAGCTCGAAACGTCTATGAGCATAATTTCGCCTGAACCAGAGCTAGCAGAGTCTGGAGAAACCCTGACCTAACTAGCAGGTTCCGAAGGAGTGTCTAACCAGCAAAAATGGCCATTCACGTAATGGTACCATAAGCTGTGGTTGACTAGGAATCGAAGCAGGCACAGTGGGCTGCAGAGATTCTACCAACTCCGAGGCGGTGTGTGCATGAACTAGAACAAAATTCCGGTCCTGTAGCTTCCGTGTGGAGAAGAGAGGCACACTTCCCGGGACTAAGAGGTGTCTCCGCTGCGTGTAAACTCAACAACTACCAGACCGAAAGAAACAGTGCCGAAAAATTGCTTCAATCCGAGTAGAAATTTATCCACACAAATCACAAATCACGTAAGTTAATCCAAGAAAGTGAAAATAGTAGATTAAAGCAAAATCGCACCTTGCTCAGTTCCCTTTTTTAAATAAAAAAGTGGAGCACACAGAAAGGCGTGTGTTGTAAACACCACGCTTGAAGGGAATGATTGATGTCTTCGAATGACGTAAGTCTTATCGTTCTCGCTTGCTGATTGGCTGGAGATGGAGGGAAGACAGGATGGAGAGTAGAGGGACCATTCTATTCACAAGGAAAAATTTCATTTTTATTTGCGTGGTATTATTTACCGGAAGGGAACCCATCTAAAGTGGAGATAAGCGAATTTAAAGCTTTTACGAAGTAAAAGGGAGATTTACACACCGGTTGAATTGACCAAACGTCTTTCAGACCAAGGTCAAAGCCTGAACAAAAAATTTGAAAGAAATGTCTCAAGTTCAGGGTGTGATAGCTTTTCTGGACTTTTTCAAATTAAGAGTGGGATACTACGCATGCAAACACAACAGCGTACATAGGCCAAACGTTAATTTTAAATGGGTAAAACTATGATGCGGAATTATGTAGAATGTCGTTGATCCGTGTATATTTGTCCTTTTATTTTTTTCTTAAAACAACAAAATATAAAATGGATTTCTAAATGTTTTTTTTTTTTCATTTTACTTCCAGGGGGAAAAAAGGAAATTGAAAATTGAAACTGTCCCTAAATCCATTTTCCTAGCTTTATTGAAAATTAAAAATGGAAAATTATTTGGCTCTGCAGCAAAAAAAAAAAAAGCAACAAAAACAAACGCATGTTGTGTGGTGTCAGTTCCATCGATTCTTATGAATACTACAGTCTAGTTCCAAAAATCCCCCCATCTTCTTGTGTGTGTGTGTTTTTTTTTTTTGTTTTTTTTTTGGATATGTATAAAATGATATCTGATACCAAGTGCCCTGGTGTAGCAGTATATCTTGCCCCCTGTAGTACAGCTTCCCGCTCCCCCGGGGGGGGGAAGCTAGACTAGGCTATCTTCCCCTTCACCTGGTATTTTTTTGCCCCCTGTTGGTATCAGTTTCTAAAATGAAGATGAAGTTGAACATACAAGAAAGCGCGTCTTGGATAATGTGGATGTTATATATGATAATCTTAACGATTAGGACTATCCACCTGGGCTCTCTAAAATGCTAAAAAATAAAGATATCAAGAGAAAAAATAAAGAACTTTCTGATCAAGGATGCCTTTTTAGCCCTCAGCCAATATTGGCTGAAGGCTATTGCTATCGGTCTGTCCGTCCGTCCGTCTGTCTATCTGTCTGTCTGTAAACTTTTTTGTCCGGGTGATATCTCAAAAAATATTTTTCGGAGCTTCACAAAACCTTACAGGAATAAAGTATATATAGTGTAGATGTGCAACGGGGGTTCAATTTATCCCGTGTCAGTCCGTCTATCCGTCCGTCCGTCCAATATTGGCTGAAGGCTATTGCTATCGGTCTGTCCGTCCGTCCGTCCGTCTGTCTATCTGTCTGTCTGTAAACTTTTTTGTCCGGGTGATATCTCAAAAACTATTTTCGGAGCTTCACAAAACCTTACAGGAAGAAAGTATATATAGTGTAGATGTGCAACGGGGGTTCAATTTATCCCGTGTCAGTCCGTCTATCCGTCCGTCGCACTTTAAACTTTTTTCTTGTCTAGGCGATATCTCAAAAAGTATTCATCGGATCTTCACCAAACCTTTACAGAAAAGAAGTATATATAGTGCCGATGTGCAGCCCGGGGTTCAATTTGTTCTTGTCCGGGCGATATGACAAAAACTATTCATCGGATCTTCTCAAAACAAGTTCATACAGTATAGATGTGCAAAGGAGGTTCAATTTGTCCCATATCCGTTCGTATGTCCGCCCGTCGCACTTTAAAGTTGTTCTTGTCCGGGCGATATCTCAAAAACTATTAATCGGATCTTAACCAGACCTTATAGGCAGAAAGAATATATAGTGTAGATGTGCAAGGACCCGTCCGTCGCTCCATCCGTTGCACCTTGTATACTGTTTTTGACCGGGCGGTAACTGGACCACAGTGATGTAACCGCTATTGGCTGCGGGATCTGCATCTCCGATGCCTATGTTTATATTTTGCTTAAATTGTGTTGAATTTATTCAATAAAGTAGTTCAAGATAGCTTTATACAATTTAACCGAGTCCATTTATTCTCATGAACAAATATTTTCAAATATACTAACACGCAAAAAAGTTCGAAGGTGGAGCTAAATAAACTGGATGGGGGAGATAGCCTAGTGTAGCTTCCCCCGGGGGGGGGGGAGAAGCTGTTCAGGAGGTAAGATAGCCTGTTACACCGGGCCATTGTAAATTCATATAAAGAAAAAGCGCCATATCCTGAAGACACATTCTGAATCCTGAATATCCCCCCCCCCCCCGCTTTCTCACACACACACACACACACTCTCTCTCTCTCTCTCTCTCTCTCTCTCTCTCTCTCTCTCTCTCTCTCTCTCTCTCTCTCTCTCTCTCTCTCTCTCATTCTCTTACTGTCTTTCTTTCTTTCTCTCTCTCTCATTCTCACTCTCCCCCCCTCTCTCTCTCCCTCTCTGCGGTCTTTCTCTCTCTCACTCTCCCCCTCTCTGTCTCTCTCTCTCTCTCTCTCTCTCTCTCTCTCTCTCTCCCGTCTCTCTCACTCTCTCTTTCTCTCTCTCTCTCTCTCACTCACTTACTCTCTCAAATTTTAAGCGCTATATTTACCGCAAGATTCAAAGACAACAGTTCCAGTAAATTCATGAAACAATTCTTCTCTTGTGCAACAAAATATTCGCGTTGTCATATGAAATAACAATAACGATATAATAAAACTGACTAAAATAGGACTTACCCTCTCATAATGGGATAGCCTTGTCAGCAGTTCGCTTATACTTTTCAAGGGCACTGTGCAGTTTACCCGATTTTGTGAACTCCTTTGTCAATAAAATTTTTATACAGGAGGAGGGGTGAATGAGGCATATAGAAATCTGCAAATTTTTTGGTGTGCTTTAACAACAAAATCTCAGCGTTTAATACAGGAATTGGTTTATTGCATAAAGATTACTAATTCACAAGGTAAAGGAGAAATACGATCAATTTCAGGAACATCGATTAACAGCTGCGAGAAACGTTAACTCATAACTGAAGATCATTAATGTTGTTTGCGTACACTCAAAGCCGAACTGGACAGGCGTGGCGATTGAAACTGATGGTTCGGATGTTGAAGTTTATTAAATGTGTGCAGTGAGGAATTTGATCTCCTGGGGTTAAAAATAGTCTCACAGATCTAGGTACATTGGACAAATACAAAGCTGGAAAAAATTAAACCGGAATTATATGTCAAAAAAATATTTTGCAATTTGTGAGTGATGTCAATGTGTAGAATTCCCTGTTCTATTTCACAGGAAGTAACATAATTTGAATTTACTCTTTCATTTGAGTAGTGGTTTTTTTTTCAAACAGACATGGTTGAAAACAAGTATAAATACTTGACTTTTCTCGTTACGTTGTGCTTAGTTTCAACAGGGATTATTTACTCTTATTTTAAAAAAGACGGTTACATCGGATATTCATTCTTCAAAGGTGGAGAATTTACTATAAGTAAGTACGAATCCTGGAAATCGGCCCCTCGAAAAAAACCCCTACGGATAAAAGCCCCCTCGAAGATAAACCCCTTCCTTTTTACACGCGTGGGAAATATCCCCTTGATAGATCGGAGAAGATCCCGTTCCATAAACCTTTAAGCCGTATAGGGTGAAAAAGTAAGCAACGCAATAATCCTGATTTACGCCAACATGCTGTCCACTATCAAAATATAAAAGTGAATTGCAATTTTAGATAACGCACAGGATGAGTTTTATTCCCCAGTAATCAGTGCATGGCAAATGCAAGGCTTCGTGATGACAGACTCCTAAATTAATCCCTAATCTCTCAATCACACAGACAGCATGAAAAAGGCCCTTAAATGCTTACAAACTTAATCCTTTACACCTAACCGCCCACCGCCCAAACGGCTACACTTCTCCGCCGGAGCACAAGTATTAGTGAAGCGAAGGGGGGGGGGTATTCTCCGATGTATTTCCTTCTTTATTTATGCATCGGAAAATATGCATTTGATAGACGTATGCAAAAATGCGTATAATACACGTCTGCATTATCGGCATCTTTTTACCGATGTATTTCCTTCGTTATTTATGCATCGGAAAATATGCGTTTGATAGGCGTATGAAAAAATGCGTATAATACACGTCTGCAATATCGGCATCTCTTTTTCCGACGCATTTTCGATGTATATACGATGTTTCTAAAAATACGTATATATTCCGACGTATATCCGACGTATAAACGATGCTTCAAATCTGCTGCCGACGCTGCCGATACATTTTAGAGATTGCCGACGTCGTTTATGCGTCGACAGTTTTGTAGGGCCTGGACCATATGGGAGGGGAGCTTAGACTGATATCTCACGAGTTTGTGCGGCGACTCAAAAATTAAGATCAGTAGTAAATGGCCAAACCGAAAGCGAAAACGGAATTTTAAGTAAAACAGAAATTATCGAAAAGCTGCCTCAGATTCCTGCTAAATTCGCATCCCATTAGTCATGCGTTCGTGTTTTTTTTTACAAAACCAACCCGCTTTATACAAGATCAAATACTGCCCGGGTGGTATTGTAATCTATATACTAGAACATTCCCAGTCCCACGGTTGGGCCACTTGGTGTCATATGTGTTACCATATGTGTCCAAAAACGCGGAGCAAGGGGGGGGGGGGAGGGGGATAATTTTGAATCCTGACGTTAAGTACTCTGCGTTTCCTAAAAAAGGGAAGGCTGTTTCGAAATTTCACTCCGCATTTGGTTAAACAAAATGGGTATTATTTCAAAATTAGCACTCAGCGTTTTGAGGTTATTTATAAAGGTCATGGAAACGCATGGGACGTGAGTGGGGCCCCTGGGAGTCCTATTTGCGCCCCTCCTCATTAAGTCGAGCGTGTGTGAGGAAATCTGTAGAAAATCGACGTTTTCTGTCCCGGCCCGTTAAAACTTTCAACACCGTTAGTGATGATTTTATGGCGGAAAATACAGCTGCTATATTAATAATATTTTTTTGTCATTGGATTGTAGAATTTATTGTGCTTGTGTTGCAGGAAAAACAGTAGAGGAGAAACGAGAGTTCTGGCCCACTGACAAGTAGTTAAGAAAATGATAGTAGTTAAAAAAAGAGAGTTCCGAAACACCCTGAGTAGTATGAAAAGAAGAGTTCTACCGCACTTTGTGACGTCATACTGTCTGGAAGTGACGTCATGTCTGGAAGTGACGTCATACTGTCTGGACCGGAAGTGACGTCATAGGCGTGGTCATGGCAACGAAGTAAACATGCCGCCATTTTAACTGTGTAAAAAGTGAAAAATTTGGGATAACTTTCGTTGTACTTGGTCGATTTACATGAAAATTTCACTGTTTGATTCACTTTTATATCTAGTTTTGTTATAAAGTGGTCACAGGCTATTTACACCGTTGGCTGTATGCATTTTTGTAACATGCCGCCATTTTAACTTTGTAAAAAGTGAAAAATTGAGATAACTTCCGTTATACTTGGTCGATTTACATGAAAATTTCATTGTTTGATTCAGTTTTATGTAACGTTTTAACATTAAGTGGTTATAGGCTATTTACACCGATGGCTGTATGCATAATGTGACATGCCGCCATTTTAACTTTGTAAAAAGTGAAGAAATGAGATAACTTTCGCTATGCTTGGTCGATTTACATGAAAATTTCACTATTTGATTCAGTTTTATGTAACTTTTTAACATTAAGTGTTGGAATGGCGCGCGCCCACCATTCAAACATGTGTTTGAATTATTTTTTACGTCAAACTATTGTTCAACAAGTTGTTTAGCAATTGTATAACAATTGTTCAACAAGCTGTTGCTGAACATGCTCAACATGTTCAACATGTTCAACAACATGTTCAACAAGTTGAACATGTTCAACATGTTCAACAACATGATCAACATGTTCAACATGTTCAACATGTTCAACAACATGTTCAACAAGTTGAACATGTTCAACATGTTCAACATGTTGTTGCACAAGTTGAACATGTTCAACTTGTTCAACAACATGCTGTTTAACAAATTGTTCAACAAGTTGTAGTTCAAGCAAAGAAAAAACAAGACATATGTTGAATAGGTTTATTAATACATTTAAACACACTTAAATACACTTAAATATATACAGCTTAAATCTATAACAATATTATAACATATATTGATTTACAAAGTCTTTATTATAATGTTTAGTCAAATAAGTCTATTTTTCTTCATCTGCTTCACTCTGTTCACTGGCATCCATATCACTTTTTTCGTCACTGCTTTCATCTTCCTCCTCCTCATCTAGAAGCTCTTCAAAGAATGCATCGTTTCTTCTTATAGCCGCCTTTAGTGCCTTTGAATACTCGTAATGTTTTTCATCAACAAAGTAATTGAAGTCTTCTAAAATGGTTTCATAATGTTCGTTTTGTTGTAGACGTTGGGCATATTTGAATAGTCTCATAAACAGTTGTTTAAGTCGACGCTTATAAACGGGTCGAAAGTCATCACTTGCTATTTCACGCGCATCTTCAAGCCCTTGTTTTTCATATTCTGAAACCTTTTCTTGAAATTTCTTATCATATTCATCGTAGACTTCTTGAACCATATCATACCAAACAGAGTCTGTTTCTGACTCACTTTCAGAGTCTGTTTCTGACTCACTTTCAGAGCTGCTGTCATCATCACCCTCAACACAATGTTCCATATGTTTGAACAAAGCTTCTTGACTGTTGTACAACGCACCACATTCTGTACAAGCATGTGCATTCTTTTCAGTCATGTTGACGCTTTGACTTTCCATAGAAGACTCATCTAAAGTTTCAGTGATAGGTGGTTTTACAGGGTTTTCCATATCTATCTCCAATTCTTCTTTTTCTGAAGTGTGAGCATTCTTTAAGTGTCTTTTAAGACTTTGTGGCCAATTGTAAGATTTCAAACAAATGTTGCATTTATACATCTTTTCGGTTCAACATACACTTTTCAAATGATGAAAAAGCCTTTAAACATAGCCTTATATACAACTTGTTGAACAACATGTTAAACAACATGTTCAACTTGTTGAACAACATGTTGAAGAACATGTTGAACAACATGTTCAACATGTTCAACATGTTCAACATGTTGTTGAACATGTTGTCTACGCCTAGGGTTAGGGTTATGCTGCTTAGGGGAGTCTAACGTCATGACGTTCAACATGTTCAACTTGTTGAACATGTTGTTGAACATGTTGAACATGTTGAACATGTTGATCATGTTGTTGAACATGTTGAACATGTTGAACATGTTGAACATGTTCAACTTGTTGAACATGTTGTTGAACATGTTGAATATGTTGAACATGTTCAGCAACAGCTTGTTGAACAATTGTTATACAATTGCTAAACAACTTGTTGAACAATAGTTTGACGTAAAAAATAATTCAAACACATGTTTGAATGGTGGGCGCGCGCCATTCCAACAACCTGCCTATGCAAACTACTGTAAACGAAGACATCAAACTGAATCCAACGGGGAAATTTTCATTCAAATCGGTCAACCATAACGAAAGTTATCACACTTTTCCCACTTTTTAAAAAGTCAAAATTGCAAACGTCAAATTATGCATACAGCCAGCTGCGCAAATAGTCCATGACTACATTATAACAAAAACTAGATATAAAACTGAACCAAACAGTGAAAGTTTCATGCAAATCGACCAACTATAGCGAAAGTTATCTCATTTTTTCACTTTTTACAAAGTTAAAATGGCGGCATGTTACAAAAATGCATACAGCCAGCTGCGTAAATAGCCTGTGACCACTTTATAACAAAACTAGATATAAAACTGAATCAAACAGTGAAATTTTCATGTAAATCGACCAAGTATAACGGAAGTTATCTCAATTTTTCACTTTTTACAAAATTAAAATGGCGGCATGTTACAAAAATGCATACAGCCACCGGTGTAAATAGCCTGACCACTTTATAACAAAACTAGATATAAAAGTGAATCAAACAGTGAAATTTTCATGTAAATCGACCAAGTACAACGAAAGTTATCCCAAATTTTTCACTTTTTACACAGTTAAAATGGCGGCATGTTTACTTCGTTGCCATGACCATACAGCCACCGGTGTAAATAGCCTGTGACCACTTTATAACAAACTAGATATAAAACTGAATCAAACAGTGAAATTTTCATGTAAATCGACCAAGTACAACGAAAGTTATCCCTAATTTTTCACTTTTTACACAGTTAAAATGGCGGCATGTTTACTTCGTTGCCATGACCACGCCTATGACGTCACTTCCGGCCCAGACAGTATGACGTCACTTCCAGACATGACGTCACTTCCAGACAGTATGACGTCACAAAGTGCGGTAGAACTCTTCTTTTCATACTACTCAGGGTGTTTCGGAACTCTCTTTTTTTTAACTACTATCATTTTCTTAACTACTTGTCAGTGGGCCAGAACTCTCGTTTCTCCCCTACTAAAAACTGTTTCATTTTTAACTTCCAAACGCTTTTTCTAACAACTTCCAAAGAAAATTAGAATAACGTACGTCGACAACGGCTGCTGTTTGTGAACTCCATCAAAGCTAGCGTTTACAAAAAAAAAAAAAAAAAAAAAAAACGAAAATAGAGTCACCGGGCAGAGCCTATCTGTCACATTTACAAGCTCTCTTGTCGAATACAAATCTGCTTTTCAACACCAAGTTACACGACACGTACCATAGCGAACATCACACGGTTCAGTTACTGAACTGACTAAAAAGACTAAAACTAACACAACCCCTGCACCTTAAATGTAGAATGCAGAGTGCAGAACCGCAAGAACCTTTTTCAGTGGGGAAACGGGGAGCACTGAATGGTGGCCGTCCCACGCTCACCCTTCTAAAAAAAAATAGCAATCCGTGCGGACCGCGCAGACCGGAAGTGCTTTTCTTCTTTTTTATTATTATTATTATTATTATTATTATTATTATTATTATTATTATTATTATTATTATTATTATTATTATTATTATTATTATTATTATTATTATTATTATTATTCTGACACGCATGGCAACACATATGCTACTGAATACCACTTGCATACTCTCGATGTGCTCTTGGCGTTCGTAAAACCCGATGAGCAGTCTTTCGACTTTATCCATGCCTTTCTCAGGGGCTGATATACGTCTGCCCAATGTCCGAGGGTACGACATAACGTTCTTATTCTGGTGAAGCGGATAATACTTACAGTGTATATAACATGACTAAGCTCTTAAATTATGTTTACACCAAACAGAAAATGCAAGATCCAGGTCTCCAAGTTCTCCCGAGATCAGCAGCGTGAAGATGTGCAGTCACGAAAGCCGTGGGCAATATTTGAAGAAAATGTGCACAAATTACGGCCTTGACAAAAGAAAACAATTTCAGGAGATTCTTGAAGCTGCCCAATATAACCAAACAGAAGAGGATAAATTACGAAAGCGGCTTCCTGGACAGCTCTGGATAGATGATGAGCATCAATTATTGGTTTGTTTAGTGCCAAAGACAGGTGTCACATCGTTTAAATCAATGTTAGTGCAGTATTCACCAACATTTCAGCTCAGTCACCCTGGAAAAACTGCCTTTGAAGTGTACAGATATAACATCTACTTCCGCTTAAAAGACAACAAATTACGACAACTTCGTGAAATACCGATCAATGAAATAAAACATATTTTAAAACATTATTATAAAGCATTAACTCTCAGAAATCCGTTTTCTAAATTGTTTTCATTTTACAAGGATAAAGTGGTTGGTGACGATTGCTATAAAATGATTGGATTCACTAATAAAATTCTGAGATACACCAAACAAATGAAATTTAATGTAACGCGAGACGCATGTAAATTTAAAGACAAAGTAACATTTGGAGATTTTATTAATTATTATACAAAAAATGTAAAGAAGATAGCCACGAAAGAGATGCATATAAGAACTGTAACAGACATGTGTATGCCGTGTGAGATAGAATATGACACTTTTTTGAGGACCGAATCTGCAACGGCCGATCAACGGTTTATTATCAGTAAATTTCTCGATCCTGAAAATAAAATGGAGAAGTTGACGTTTCAAGAAAACGTCAAAACAAACTCAAGTGATTCCTTTTCAGGGTTTATGGCAGCGTTTTCAAAACATCACCGTCACGGCCATGCACTGGTTGGAAGGGCATTACAAGGATGACTTAAGGTTGTTTGGATATGGCAAACGGATTGTTGACAATGGTATTGTTACCGAATGCCGGGCGAAAATAGACGGCAGAACGTGTTGTTGAAACAATATGACATTAAAAAAAAATAAAGAAGGATTTAATTTTGTTCCTGACACTCAACAATAATAATTCAGTATGGCTCTTTGCCACACGTAAATACTTTTGCTAAAACCAGGACTTGATATTTAAAAAATACAAATTTTTATCAGGTTTTGGAAAAGAAAAAGAAGTGTATTTGGGGTACTCTTTAACATTTTGGAAATCTGTCCATGATGTGGAGACAGTAAATGCAATAAAGCAAATGTGATAAAATTGAAAACGAAAGACATCTTTAAGATTAATATTTAGATTAGCAAGTCCACAGGAATATTTAACCCCATTTGCTCCCTTTCAAATGTCACTAAAAGTTGCAACTTTCCCACTTTAACGTGAAGTCAGAATGAGATAAACCTATCTTAGGAGTTATGAAAAAGAAAATGATAAACATAGAACTTTAATTAACTAGACTAAATTTCGCTACACGTAGCGAAATAGCACCCACGTGCAAGGGCAGAGACACAACATATTTGATCAAAGACACATCTTTCAGTGTTTGGACATAATTGTCAGCTTCCGGATTATTATCTTGAACGAGGCCATTGAAATGAATATAATGTAACCTCATTTGGGGACAAATCAAATTCAGTTTTGTAACCGTTTTTGAGATACTGGTCAACTTACAGTTTTTGACCTTGACCATGATGGAGGAGGTCAAGATCACCGAGGTACCTCTTAAATAACGTATTTTAGGCCCAAAGGGTCCAAAATAAGCTCAAAATCGAAATATCTCTAATGGTTTACGAGATAATGATCAACTTCCGGTTTTTGACCTTGACCGTTACCCAGAAGATCAAGGTCACCGAGGTACCTCTAATGTTACGTTGTTTAGGCCCAAAGGGCCCAAAATAAGCTCAAAATCGAAATATCTCTAATGGTTTACGACATAATGGTCAACTTTCGGTTTTTGACCTTGACCGTGACTTCACGCGTCCTTAACGACAGGCCGACTCATCTCGAAAACGGTTAGAGATAGAGCGATTTTGAGCTCATTTTCGACCTTTCGGGACTAAACAACGTTATATAAGAGGTACCTCGGTGACCTTGACCTTCTGGGTCACGGTCAAGGTCAAAAACCGGAAGTCAAGGTCACCGAGGTACCTCTTATATAACGTTGTTTAGGTCCAAAGGGTCCAAAATGAGCTCAAAATCGCTCTGTCTCTAACCGTTTTCGAGATAATAGTCAACTTCCGGTTTTTGACCTTGACCGTGACCCAGAAGGTCAAGGTCACCGAGGTACCTCTTATATAACGTTGTTTTGGCCCGAAAGGTCGAAAATGAGCTCAAAATCGCTCTATCTCTAACCGTTTACGAGATGAGTCGGCCTGTCGTTAAGGACGCGTGAAGTCACGTGACCTTTGACCTTGACCCTCAAGGTCAAGGTTAGTGATGAAAGTTTACTGTTTACTGAATATGTTTTATGCATTAACACAGGGATTTGAGCACCTTTATGGCTACTTTTCGTGATTAATAGGTGTTTCCAAAAATATTTTGACCTCAATTTGACCTTTACCTCTGAGGTTCAAGGTCAAAAAATTTTACGGATTTGACGACAACTCGATAGCCTTTATGCCTCTGCCAAATGCCGTCTTTTTACGACAAACCCTGTAGGAGGAGTTTTCTGGAAACCATTTTGAGGTCAGAAAAACTTTGACCTCAATTTGACCTTGTTCTTGAAGGTCAAGGTAAAAAATTTTGTGGATTTGACGACATCTCGTCACCCTCTATCACTGTGCCAAATTTCATCGTCCTACGTCAAAAAGCCTAGGAGGAGTTTTCTGGAAACCCCCGTGACGGAAAAAAAGAGAAGAAAAAAAGGGGAAGAAAAGGACAGAAATTTCGAGAAAAACTACAAACTTATACCCATTTGCAAACGAAGTTTGCAAGTGGGAAATGACTGTTTTACAGGCGGTTTAAGGGCAGAACGAAATATTGCAATTTTATCTAGAGAAAATTTTTAGTTAAGCTTTTTGATTAGATGCAATTTCGATGTCATTAAATTGCTTCAATAGCCGTTGTTCTACACAGAATTTTTGGAAGATTCTGTAAGGTATTCCAGTTGAGTGACAGTTCAACCGAAATCTTACACCAGTTCGCGTTAGTGGAGGAAAATCAAATGTCTACAAACACCGGTATGCACGACTATCCTAAGAAGAATATAAAAAGGAAATATTTATGCATTACTTTTTTAAACTTTCGCTGCAGTTGAGAAGAATGTTAGCTTACCGAGGTACCTTAACGATCATATTGAATTTGCCAATTTGTATTTGGTACTTAGTAATCATCGCGAATGTTTGACCTGACCAACTGTAAGACGAGAACCAAAAGCAAAACATAAAGCACTTGAAAAAAGCTAAAACTAGACCGTTTTTGCTACCGAGTAGCGAAAATTACATTTGGAGTCACAAAAAACACGATTCTGAACTGGTCCACTTCCGGTTTTTTTACTTTGACCACGTCCGAGGAGGTCAAGGTCACCGAGGTACGTCTTACATATTATCTTTTATTCCCAAAGAGTCGAAAATAAACTCAAAATAGCTCTATCTCTAACCTTTTTCGAGATAATGGTCAACTTCAGGTTTTTGACTTTGACCATGGACGAGGAGGTCAAGGTCACCGAGGTATCTCTTAATAATCCTTTAGGCAAAAAGGGTCGCAAAATAAGTTCAGAATCGCTCTATCGCTACCTGTTTTCGAGATAATGGCCCACTTCCGGTTTTTTACTCTGACTACGCCCGAGGAGGTCAAGGTCACCGAGGTACCTCTTACATATGGTCTTTTAGGCCAAAAGGGTTGAAAATAAGCTCAGAATCGCTCTATCTCTAACCGTGTTCGAGATAATGGCCCACTTCCGGTTTTTGACTTTGACCATGGCCGAGGAGGTCAAGGTCACCGAGGTACCTCTTACTTATAGTCTTTTAGGCCCAAATGGTGGAAAATAAGCTCAAAATCGCTCTACCTCTAACCGTTTTTGAGATGACCCACTTCCGTTAATGGCCCACTTCTGGCATTTTATGGCCGGGGATGTCAATCGTTCTCTAAGGTCATGGTTAAAAAAAATTCGGAATTTAGGCGTCTAATCACCCTCTATCAGTTAGTCAAATTTCATCACTCACATGTAAAGGCTTTCATTGAGAGCTGGGCGATCAATACGCCTGATATTATGCCAGTTTAAACTGCATACCGAAGTTTATCATATCCAAATTTCCTCTTTCTAGCCGTAACGCCCTCTGACTAGTTCCACGGACAAACCCAAAAAAACGGAAAAACTTGCCTCAACTGCGGCTGAAATTTTCGTACAAATTCAATACTCTAGCGGATTTTGGCAAATCCCTAAGTGTAATAAGTACATCAATTTCTTTCTTCGAGCAGCATTTTATAAACTTTTCATTTGCAATTTGTTTTATTTTATTGTACATATGTGCCAGCTTTGACAGAAATTTTTCATCAGTTTCAAACCCTTCTTCAATAAAGAACATGGCTATTCTACTAACCTGGTGAAATAGTGTCTCCCACGCACCTTAACTCACACCTTTAGCTGTATCAGGTTTTTGTTAATTAACGCTACGCAGCATTTTTATGCCTTAACAATTTCCACTTTATTTGAAAAAAAAAAAACATACAAGAATCGTGTATAACCAGTAGTTGATAAACCATTAAATGCATTTTGAAAGAACAAACAGGACCTATACATCATCAGTAGTTGATAATCCATTGACTATAATAATGGGTGCATTAAATTTAGCCAGGTTAGATGCAGCATCCATATATTTGCCTTATTTTAGTAAGGGACACCGTGAGTGCAGCAGTATAACTGATGTATGAGGCTTTTATGGCAAAGCCTCATTTAGTCGCAGCATGGTTAAAACTATGACGGACCAATCAAAAGAAAAAGGCGAGAAAAGAATGGCCCTTTTGGACCTTTTGGAATCTTTTTGTCGCAGCTGTTAACTTGTAGCATTTATTGTAAAATTATCTAAAACATTATGGAAAATAATACAACAAATGCTGCATGCACCTGAATGACAAATGGACATATAGTGCCAACTAAAAGACTGTTTGTCCGTACAATATTCAAATAGCATAATTTTTCAGGAATATTGGTTTAAATTCTTGCTTGACTCTTACACAACACTGCATTCTGTTGATCTGTCAACAGACGCATGTGCAGGGTGATAAGATGTTGTTCAGCAAACTTCATTTGATTGAGAAGTGGCGAGTTGACTGTTTCCAGGGAATACTGAAACTCGTGTGATTTGTACGCCAGTGCAACTTGTTTTTGTATGTAGCATTGTAAATAACACGCTATTTACTGTTAAGTTTATGTCATTATTTAGACAAAGACAAGTAATTACACACATTACACATATTTAAAACAGATCTGCTGGACAATCGAAATATCCACAAATTATTCTATTTAAAAATGCTACAGCGAAATCTATTTGTGTCTTCGTCAGTGAAAAGAATAGGCTGAAAGTTGTCTGGCGTGAAGAAACATTAATTAACCTGAAAGACACGAGCGACTAGGTAAGAAATGTGATGAACTGAATACATGCGAAATCGATTAGAATAAAATGAATTAAAGCAAATTAATGTTAAAGCTAACAGCTACACTAATACCATAATATTAAGACAGATGACTACATCAGAAATTAACACAATGCGATTTGCACTCCGAGGCCTCTCATATAAATTTCTTCTTCCATAGACATACATTCACTTATGATGATTAAAGAGATTCCACAATCAACGGATTACTAAACAAAATAAAGTTTGCTTATTAACACTTGACAAGCCTTTGGCTTGCAAGGGTTATATGAATTTGTGCGAGCAAATTTCGTCCTTTATTTTTTCTTCTTGACACTTTTTCCGATTTTTTGTGTCTTCTTCTCCTCTGACACTATGGGCCCTTCGACCATGAAACTTGGGACTTATGAAGAGCTTGATCTGAACATGTGCATGTCACTTTTTATTTTCGTCTTTGATTTCGTTTTCTTTGTTAAAACGCCATGTGAAAAGAGTGTATTTTTTGCAAGTAAATGCGTAGCATTTAACCCACATCACACACAGTTGCACAGTGAGCTTTGTGCGAGCTCTCACTGCGTAAATAGCTAATACGGCGTATGCTAGATCAGTCAATAAAACCTTAAGTCAACAGAAACCAAACACTACTCGGCTTATAAGACATATTCAAGCTGTGTTGTTTGCAATATATTATTCAAGAAATAACCCATTGAAGGAAGTATTTTTGCGTTTTAATTTTTGTCAAGTGTTTAACATTTCGCTAGCGAAGTGAGGTTCTAGTTTTCGTTTAAAACGGTCGTTGGTGTATGCTTTATGGTCAGTGTTACTGTTTAAGTAAAAGAGAGCGAAATTTTCCTGCCTTGTAATGGGTTAAAAGAAACCTCTAAACTCTGTGACTGGCAAACTTTTGGTCCCACTGTGATTGGCAAACTTTCGGCACCCTAGTTTCGCGACAGTGAATACGCACGATGCCAGTACATGTGTTCTGTGCTTTGTGCTCACTGGTCAAGTGTCTGTCCTCAACGGAGTTGTTGTTATATATATACATCATCCTTTTCACCCTTTATTTATCAATGACAGTATGCAGCTTAGGGAACAGTTCTGCGACTAAAATTCTGCGACTTAAATTGGCTCGAAGAAAAGTTAACAACGATTTGTAAGGCACCAACATTAATAAAATTGCTAAAGATGGAAGAGCAGTAGGTCGAAGCAGCCATCGGAGAGCTTCGAAAAATGGGTGAAGAAAAAAAGCTCCAGACAGCTAAGACTAGAAGCACTCATACGGAAGGACTTTTTCTGTATGGATAGCCTCACCCGTATTGCCAGTGCAGATTTTAATGCCTTACAATTATTTCAATAATATTGCAAATGTCAATCAATATTTAATATATCCCTTGTAATATCTTTGAAATAAATTTGTGAATACTTGTGAATTAATTTTATAGCATACCGTGTCACATTTGCACAAAAGATGTTAAAACCTTGCAACACCTCCTTATTTGTTTTATTTTTCTATATTTATCTATATTTTCTATATAATATTTCCTTATTTAGAAAATCATTAAAATAATGTTAATTAAAACCCGTTAATGATATGTTTTATTGAATTCCTATGGTAGCACTCTGGTTAGAGTAAGGGGCATGATTATAAAATGATCACTGTTAAGAGTATGTTTAGTTGTTCTAAAGCATTTTCAGAACAACGCTGTTGTTGCGCCCTTTGTAAGGGAATATGCTGACGTTTATTGTATATCTTGCTCTCTGAATTATAAAACAATAAGGTATTTGCTCTGAACGCGTTACTATTTCTTTACACAATACGAAGGTACTTTTAGTCAATTGAAATATGTCTTAATAAACATTGTATAATGTCCTTCATGGTACAGCTTACTAAAATAGAATTTTTTCTTTGCTGGCAAGTTTGAAATCTCATAATCTGTGAATATTATTGCCATGCAAACTGTCACATTTGTGTAAATTACTTTTCTCCAGTGAAAAGGCATGGTGTAGTTTAATTGCTTCAGAACTATTACATAATGTAAAGTGCAGTGGCCTGAAACTGGGTCGCTAAATATTAATCTTCGCTCTACCATGATGATCTGGCAAACAATTAAAAAATACATAAATATTGTTTGTTGCGTGTGCCATGTCAACTTTTAATATTTACTGCAAGTTGTAAATAACATAAATGAATAGATAATGAGCAAGTAGTACAAGAAACAACATAAAACTAGTTCGAACAATTAGAAACTGAACTGCAAGGCTACATATAAATTGATTGAACAATACTCCTAAACATATATTGGTTCGTAGGTCATCCGGTTCAAGATTTAAAAAAAATAATCTTGTGAGTCACTTGTACAGTTTTACAAAAATGTGAGTGCAGGCCATACATAACGAATTATAATTTTTAAAATGCTGTTCTTTTACGAGCACCATTAAAGATAAAATTAATGTAAATACAGTAAAATTTTATTTCAAACAAACGCAGCAAAACAACGAGACAAATATTCGTCAGTTTTACATTTTTACACTCATTTCCACAAAATACCACAAAATACGACCATACGATGAGGAGGTCAACGGACAAGATGTCGGGTAACTGAATGATGTATAAAGCCACTGCCCATTTTCTCTAGTGCCACTGTATCTGTGCGCTGAGTACATTTTCTCAACAGCCAGAATTTAGAATTTGAACGAGTCTGCATCTGTGCAACAACTCTCTGAAGTTCTTCTAGTAGTGACAAGGTGTCGTCACGTGTTTCGACGATTCAGTGACGACACACTCGGCTTGTTTATCAAACCTGACTAACATTGAAGGCGACACTATATACTAACTCTATTCATCGTCTTGATGCTTCTTCTCCAGCCTCGATGCACATCTCAGAAGCCTCATAACTCCATATGCAATATGTCTATCACAATCTTCCCTCGTTATGTCCGTCCATCTGGCGTAAGCTTTGGACGGTCCACTGTTAACTCCCTACAGGTGCTGCCTCTATAATGACTTGTGGCATTTGTCTGCATTCGGGTACACCCTTTTACGTTGCATGTATAAGGTATTTTGTAATACTAAGATAAAGCTTGTGAGATGTATAACAGATGTCTCAGTCCGTCTATAAAATATATGTGCAAAGATTGATAAATATATCTCAAACTGAATACGCATATCATCAGTTCAGTTTTTGATTTATTCAAGTAATTTCCTATTACTTACTTAAACCTGTAACAAACATGTTATAGCCCTTGAGATCACATACGTCATTTGTCACATCACAATCTTCTTTCTAAGCTAAGCCCAACAGCTTAAATGCCCATTCCTTTTACACACATATGCACATGAATTTCTCCCCAAATACTCGGTATCATTACTCGATAGTGTAAGGATACGTGTCCGCGTTACATTTCACCATTGGGGTTTGGTGATGCGGCCAAGGCCTAAGTGTCTAAGTATTGTTCTGCGTTTTCTGCATACTCTCCTAGAAAATAAAACATTTAAGTGAACTTACAATACAGACGTATTGTAATATTAGCAATGACGGTTGTACATGTTGATCTCGGAACTGGAAAACCGTCCAAAGTAACAAAGGAGTGATATTGTCATACTGATCGTGGTAATAATCTTATTCGAAGCCTTGACGGCCAATTTCCAGCATTTTAGTCACTAAATAGGCACAAGAACTGAAGTTACTTGGAATCATTCCCTGTGTAGGTTGGTATACTTGGAAGACCATACTTGGCAGACCTGATTTCAGTTAAAACGTATACAAGCAGGTGCAGCCAAATTAGCGCGCTCTAATTAGGTAGAGCTGTTGAAAGATTTGGGAACTCCATACGTCATTGTCTCTAAATCCACCCAAATTCCCAACTCTTCTCCATGCTGCACGCTCAGGTGTGCTGCATTCTTATCAGTTAACCTCCAGATTTCTCTTCTTCGTATTCTTCACTTGCAAATCCCCCTTCAAAGAAAAAATAAAGTCTGGAAAAAGCCAATTCTGATCCCCCAAGAAGGAATAAATAAAAATGTAAAAAATGGAGGTTTTCATTTAACTGGTGGTCATTTATCTAGTGATCATATGACCGTTGGGTTCTTATCGGTGGTCATTTGGTATGCGCATCACTTATACGTGTATGTGAATTGTCGTACCTATCTGAAAGTTTGGCAGTCCCGGGAGTCCCCGGAAATATACCTCTCTTTTTTACAAGAAGCTATGGCTCAAAGAAATTTCAACTGAATGAATTACATATTTTGACTAGGAGTCGTATTCTACTTCCCAATCCTCATTTGCCTGTTTTGATTTAGCTACTATACGACCTAAACCTGGGCATTTTTCTTAAGCTTATGTACACTGTAGGACGGTTTTTAGACGTTATTTCATCTTGTGTTTCATCAGGAGAAGCACGATTTTTACCACAGACCCGTTTGGGATCACTTCTGAGCACCAAGATACCCTAATGGTCTTTCTGCTCTCTAGGAACGGTCCTAGTTACGGTCCGGATAGTGTTTCATCGGAGTTTTAGGCAAATAGCTTCGTGGCACCACCTTCAACACATGTGTTTTTGGAATTCTATTTTTTTAAGTCTTCAGTGTCGTTTTCCTTATGACCCCAAGCGTAAGTTTCTCTGTTATGTAGCGAAAACGGTCTAGCTCTTTTTTATTTATTTACACTTGCGAGTTCCAAGGAGTTGCTGAATTGCTGAAGCTTTGGAAAGGTGTCTGATTTTTTTAATTTATTTATTTATAAATTTATTTATTTCGTCAGTTTCCACGCAACTCCTCGGAAACTGCTGGGCTAGGAAAAGGAAATTTGGCAGATTTATAGTTGACCATGAGAAGTTGTTTTAATTGATAAATGTTTTAACTATGACATTATTATCAACATTTTATGCCGTGGCGAGGTTTTTAAAAAGCCAAATATTTCGAAGACAGTTGCATTTACAGCTTCCGAATAGAATACGCCAAACGACCTTTTCTGTTTGATGTCATTATATAGACTTTTCATTTTGGCGCCCTCAATGTTGATTTTAAGTTCGTATGATACAGCAAAGTTTAAATCACAAGGAACTGCCGTTTAAATGCACTGTAAAACTCCTAAAACGCCCCACAACTACCTATTCCATAATCCACAGTACCTAACAGTAGCCTATTAAACACTACAGCAAAGGAAAGACTTGTACGAGTACACCTTCAGCATGCGTTTCAGCACACACAGTAGGAGCAATGACATTTCAAGAAGCCTTTGTTGTGGTGATAACACTACTTGGCACTGGTATTATGAGATTCGTTGGCCATTTTGCAATACACCTTAGTCAGCAGTGGTCAGCCAATGCAAAATAGTATAGCTTTCGCAATTTAAATAACTGTAAGATAAGAACATTTATTATTTATTTATTTTGATATTTTTATTATTATTATTATTATTATTAGTAGTAGTAGTAGTAGTAGTAGTAGTAGTAGTAGTAGTAGTAGTAGTATATCATTATTATTATTATTTAACATTTATTAACACGAAGAGTTATATGCTTTGGTATTAGAGCACCCGTGATATTTTCATCGTTTTTTTTCTTTACAGTCGCCCATCATTTTTTCATCACAACTCGTCAGAAACTACTGGTCCGATTGGCACCAAACTTTGGAATAATATATAACTTGATCCAAAGGAGTTTTATTAATATTATGTTTATTATTAAGCTTATTTTCAAGGTCATATTAATACGCAAACAGAGGGGTTTTTTTCTTTACAGTCGCCCGTCATTTTTTCGTCATTTTGTCATCATAACTCGTCAAAAGCTACTGGTTCGGTTGACACCAAACTTTGGAATTATATAGAACTTGATCCAAACGAGTTCTATCAATACACCGGAACCCCGGGAAAAGACCATCCCGCAGTTAAGACCGCTTTTCGCCAGAACCGAATGTTTTCAAAAGGCTACTATAGTAAAGAAACCCCGCAATTAAGACCACTCCCTATTACGACCAAAGACTACTTTTTTCAGTCCCGCAGGCTATATTTAACCCCGCCTACGACCAGTCATAACGTTCACATGTTTTTCTTTCAATACGTTATCTTAACTGTCTCATCAACACGAACTCTCTAAAATTAGGAGGATTAGTCAAACAAAAGATATCAATGCCAATAGTGTTGTGCAAATAATAGCAGCATTTTTGTTTCATAACGCGTATGATGTGCAATGAAAGTCTGATATCTGTGGATTTATATTTACTCGTTGAGTTCTACTCTGGCTTTTAATTGGCCTCTTTATTGGCATATAAACAGGCATTTTTTCTGCTTTTATTTAAATGTTTTTTTAATGATTACGTTGCAAATATGGAAAAGAAAAGAACTCAAAAGGAACTCTCGCTTTAGGATAAAGTTCAAATAATAAACGCAGGTAAAGGTCAAAGTCAAAGAAAGTTAAAGTTATTGTGCTTGAATAAAGATCTTGGCTTCTTGTCAAAATTTGTCAGAATCAAAATGGAGTTGCAAACCGTGGTTGTAAAATCCAAGTGTTCTACCAAGCAGTCTAAACTGGATAAGTTATTCACATGAAAGCAGATTAAAAGAATGATTTTCATGTAATTAACAAGTTTTAAATGGCACATTATATAGTTACTAAAGGATGATCGGCTTAAGCGCATGATTAGAGACAGAAGAATTTAGTATGATTTAGCTAATTGTGATTTCATATTTTACTACTTGATTTAAGTATAAATCTTAGTTATGTAAAAAGACAGTTAAAACCCAGTGATTTCTTAATAGAAATAAAAGAGGCCACAACCTTGTTTCTTTCACGTTAGTAGTAGTCGAATGCATCACACTTTGATTGATATACTTCATCATGTACCCATACAGGTCAATTTTACTCGGAACCCCGGAATTAAGACCACTTACGGCCAGTCCCGCAAGTGGTCTTAATTCCGGGGTTCTGGTGTATTTTGTTATTATTATGTTTTTTTTTCAAAGTCAAATTAATTTCGCTGCCTATACTGCCTGCATAGTGGACGCTCAGCACAAAGCAAAAGCTTACTGTGCGCTGTTGCAGTTACATTACACTTAAGGCCCCTTGCTTTAAACACTGTGGAGACTTTGGGACATTGCTAAGACTACCAATATTTTTTCATTATTAAGGTTGTTTTCAAGGTCAAAGCAATACCCATTGGGGACGCTTACCCGACTGTTGCTAAGCACCCCATCCCCCTCTTGGGGTAATCGGCCCTAATCTTTTGTCAATCTCCGAAATAAGCGGCTCGGGTTCGCTTACCCGAGTTAGCACGGTAATATGTACCCCGATAAAAAGGACAACAAAGAAAAGCCTTACATAAGTACACACTCAGTATGCCATGTGCCATTCAGTAAGAAAATGTGCTATTCAGCATTGGCAATGGCTGGCAATAGGTCAATAGAAGTGTAGGTCATGATGCTAGAGATATTTGTCAATGCAGCGTTGAGCGTTTGAATTGTGCGTTTGCAATACACCCTGTCAGCTGCCAAGATGGGTTATTCTTGGTAAGAATGCAAATTATTTGATTGTTTTATATGCAGAGTATGAAGTTGCATTCGCAGTTTTAATGACTACAGGTTTAAAATATTTGGTTAACAAGTTATTATATATTTTTGTGTCTATTTACTTGTTAACGCTTGCAAAGTAAACTTTTTAAAAACATTTGTTTTACTAGGTGTGGAAATTGTGGATTTAAAGTATCTCTTTTTTCCTTTTTTAACGCTTGGAACTTCGTTCCAAGAAGTCTTTGTTATTGTTTTTCCTGGAATTGTGCAGGTTAAAGTACCTCTTTTTCCTTTTTTGTAAGTTTTTTGGAGGCTTTTGTTTGCTTTTTTAAATTTTTTCACGCAAAGTCCCCGTCGATTTCCAGACATCTGCTCCAAAACGGCTGAAGCTAGAAGAATGAAATTTGGCACACTTGAAGTCGACTATGCGAAGTGGTGTAAAATGAATTTTTTATTGACCTGTGACGTCATCACCTGCGTTTTGTGACGTCACGCCGATTTAATAGCTTAATATCTCCAAAACCGCTTGATCTACAGGTTTGGAGCTAAATACGACATGACACTACTTTTTGACAAAGAACATCGTGATAGCAATATTTTTACGTATTTAAAGCGGGATTTTTGCACACAGCACCGATAGCTTAGTTGTATAGGAATTGACAGTTAAAAGTAACTTTAAAATACCCAATGCCGCCATCACAAGACCAGTAAGTATACAGATACTGGTGTATTCGCACGAGCTATGTGCTCTGTGTGTGCCAAATAAGGATAAGCATAACAAGCCTTACTCATTTGTGCTTGGCCACATGCAGTGGTCAGAACAACTTTTTACAGTGGTGTTGTGGGTGTATGCATAAATAAGCAATGCTTGCTTGTAATTGGTTGATACAGAAAGGCTCCCATCACTGTACTCTTTACAGCTAGTGAACCTTCAGCGGTTAAACTGCTGATAGACATCTATTCAACTACAGCTACTCTGTCTTTAGAGGGTTCGAAGCGCTTTATCGCTTCCTCATCGTTTCAACATATCTCCTATGATACGGCTAAGCTTATAAGAGTGAAGCTTTACGCATAAAATTGTTGAATTTCAGAGATTTTAAGAACAAAATGTATTATGAGACAAAGAAGTTGCATTGGCCGATAAATCTCACAATGTTGTGTACACATCAAAAAGTACATAAATTATAAGGCATCCAAATACAGTAAAACCTTTTAATGGTCCTACAATGAACAAGTTTTCTCGGCCCCAAATTTCCCCATTTACTTAACAATTGGCTTTTGAACGGAAATTCTAGTTCAAGAGACAGTTTTCAATAGAAATGGACGACTTATGAATGCAGACATAATCTGATCCCATTTATTTGAACATCTATCCTACCCCTTGTGAAATGGAGTACCAGTTTTGTATCTCTTAATAGTAATGTTTACCTTGACGGGACGTTACTTGCATGCTCATTGTCACAGCTGAGCGAGTGTAGACATAAAACAAAAGGGACGCCGTAATTTAGCACGTGACAAGCCTTTAGCTTGCAAGGGCTATATGAATTTGTGCGAGCAGCCGTTTGATATCTTTTTTCTTGTCACTGATCGGATTTCTTGTGTCATCTCCTTCACTGGCACTACGGGCCCTAAGGCCACGAAACTTGGGACTTAGATAGAACTCAATATAACCGTGTGCATGACACTTTTTGTTTTCGCCTTCGATATCATTTTCCTGTTTAAAACGCCATGTGAAAAGAGTGCATTTTTGCACGTAAATGGGGTTCATTTAACGCCCAGCACAGAACACACAGTTGCTCAGCTTTGTGCGAGCTCTCACTGCGCAAACAGATAACACGGCGTATGCCTGATCAGTCAATAAAACCGTAAGTCAACAAAAACCAAACACTTCTTGGCTTATAAGACGTATTCAAGCTGTATTGTTTGCAATGTATTATTCAAGAAATAACCCATTGAAGGAGGTATTTTTGCGTTTTAATTTTTGTCAAGTGTTTCACATTTTGCGAAATGAGGTTCTAGTTAGTAAACAGGTTATACCTAACAATGGGAATGAAGCTCGATAAATCGCACACTATTGAAAACTCTCCTTACAAAAGTATATTAACGATAAAGTATATCCTTAACATTCTAACTGACTGCTTCCAGGCGTTATTTTCGTCACTCGGTGGAGAAATCGGTCTTGTTTTTGTTAGTTTTTTTTCAGCTGAAATTTTTGCGTCGGTTTCCAGACATCTCCTCCGAAACGGCTTAAGCTAGGCGAATGAAATTTGGCACTCTTATAGTCGACTATGTGAACTGGTGCGAAATAATTTTTTTGTTGATCTATGACGTCATCAACGACTTGTGACGTCACGGATATTTCAAAGTTGGATATCTCGAAAACGGCTGGACCTAGAGATTTCGAGCAAAATACGTTATGAGACTACTGTTTAACTAAGGACATCTTGATACCGTTATTTTTAACGCATGACGTCATAATGATTTCATTTGCCGTTTCGTTCCTGGTCGGTTTTTGACGTGGAATGATTGCATCGTTTGTATTTTTTATTCTTTTTTCATACAGAATCAATGAACTTGTATTTCGAATAATTCTAAAGGGCAGCGATTTCCAGATACCGGAATAATTCTCTGCTTTCAATTAAAGATGACCAGTTTGACTCACCGACATTGATCATTCAGTTCGATAAAACCATTTTGTTATGGGATTTACTGATGACCTTATAGAATGTTGGGAAACTGAGATTCGAGAATCTTTGCCACCTGTGTAAAATTGAGGGCCAATCATAGAGACATATGGAGGAGAAGCACATTGACTATATAGCAAACAGTGATTTTTTAGTTGACAAACCAAACCATTACTGCATAACATGAACACTGTGCTAATCCAGACAAATTTTGTCAGCTCAAAAGCTATTGGGTATTGTTGGACACGCAAGACATAGTTAGATATGCCCTAGCTCCTTTCTTTTCTTTCCATAAAAAGCACCTGTGTAGTTCTCTATTTTACCCGCTGTTTAGCCCCCCCCCCCGCCCTGCACCCCCGACATAGGTATAGGCTGAAATGATCGATCTATCCTTGCCCCCCCCCCCCATCCCCCAATCAATATGACTAACACCCACTCAGAATATAATTAAAGATATCAATAAATCAATGCAGATTTCATCAATTTATATTTTGCTATCAATAATTGAATTTTAGATGGCAAAAATATGGAATGCCGTTTTAACATTTAATGCTTATTTTTGATATCAAAATGTAGTTAAAGATATCAAGAAATCAATGTAGAGCTCAATAATTTATATTATGCTATCAATAAGTGAATTTTAGATTGCAAAAAAATATTTTTGAGATCAAATTTACAAACTTATTTTTGAGATCAAATTTACAAACTTAAAAAATCTTAAGAGAGACACAGATTTACATAAAATTTAACGAATCGTCAGTTAAATTTTGGAGATGAAAACTTGAATTATTGAGATCAATAATAACAACACAATTTTATCTCAAGAATTGCTTCTTTTTCATACAGTAAAAATTTAAAGAAAGATTCTGTATACAAGGACAAGTCATTTTTAATTTACAGATGTGTACTTCTGAATTTTTTATTTAAAAAGTAGGCTGATGTTTTGATATCAAAAATCAATTTTTGAGATCAAAAAATTATTTGCAGATTTCAAAATACAAATTAAAAAAGTCTCCTTCTGAAATAATTATATCTGAAATAAGTTCTTGATATCAATAAAAGGAAAATGAATTATTGAGCTCAAAATTGATATTTTGCTCTCAAATATTTCATTTTTGCTATCAAGAACAGAATTTTTGATATAAAAAATCAATTTTAGATATCATTAAATCATTTTTGACATCAATAACTATTTCTTGATATCTCTAAATATTTACTCAAAAAATATTTTTTGAGATCAAAATACATTTAGAGATATCAAAAATACAATAACAGATAGCAAAAATTATTTCTTGATATCAAAATACGGATTTCTTTAGATCAAAAGTTAATTCTTGGTATCAAAAAATCAATTCTTGAGATGAAAAATTAATTCTTGATATCAATAATTCTCTAATAAATGTGAAAATGGCATTCCATACAAAAATTTGTTTTTGATATCAAAATATTAATTTTACAAACTTGAACAATTTTAAGGGATGCACACTTTTATATAAAATTTAGCAAATCGTCAATTAAATTTTGGAGGGGAACTGTTTTTTTTTTGTGCAGTAAAAAAAATAAAAGAAAGAGTATGTGTACAGGGGAAAGTCATTATTTGATTCAAAAATGTTTGTTTCTGAATTTTCCATATATATATATATTATTGATATCAATTAATATTATTTGATATCTTTAAATATTTATTGATATCAAGAATTATTTTTTGATATCAAGAACACATGTAGAGATATCAAAAATACAATTGCTGATAGCGAAAAGTAATTCTTGATATAAAAAAATAATGCTTGAGATCACAAATTAATTCTCGATATCAATAATTGCCTAATAAATGTGGAAATGGCATTCCACATAACTGAGCATCCAAAAATCCCGGACTCATTGCAGTATGCTGATGCATATTCGCTATGTTTATCTACCTGTTGGCTATTCGCAACCAAGTAAGGAAAAGGGGAGACTTATGGGTAAGTTCCCCAGAGGCTAGGGGGGGGGGGGTGAGTTGCACAGTGGGGAGATGCGCTGACACACCTGTCTTCTCAATATGGCATGATTTGCTTGTTAACATTCAGTGCATAAAAAGGAATAATAAAAGACCGAAAAAAGATCAACTCTGACAAGTAAATGCATTTTATCTTTACACATAACCGCCACATAAATATTACAATAATGCTTTAATTGTAATTAACTGTAATAAGCAAAATATGAGATATCCTTAACCTTAAACGCATACTTTTAAAATATCATTACATTTGCGTTCAAATATAGGATTTATCAATCAAGCCTATTGCAGAAAGAAATAAAAAAAAAAGATTTTCCCCCAAGAGAGGCTGACAAAAAACGATTGATGCGAGTTACTTTATCTCATAATGCACCTCATTATACCCCCAATACCCAACAAACAATTTGAAAGAACTAATCACCCATTGATTTTAAGAACATCAGTTTAAATTTATTTTAAGAAAGAGAACTCACGGTTTTAAATGTTTGCATTTATAATGCAACTAGATGCTCGAGAAGCATGAATCCGCCGGGTTCGCGCAAATTGTATACCTGATTATGATGAACAACTGTTCCAAAGAACACCATACAGCCTTGTGGTCAGTGAAGTAGAGGTTTGTAGAGCCAGTGGTACATGGTTGATTTGGTGTGAAGATAATAATCAATCCACCCACTAATGCGGCCTGTAGGCGCGTGAGAGCGATATGTGTTATGCTCATTCCTAATTCATTTCTTCCATTTTTTAAAGTTTTGTCATTTTGACAATTTTAGTCGGATCCGGTCGAATCCTGGTCACTCCACTGTGGGATGCTTAGGAGCAGCCCTGGGTAAAATCTTAAATAAATCCACCCACTAATGCGGGCTGTAGGCGCGTGAGACTGATGTGTGTTATGCAAAGTCCTTATTCAGTTTCTGCAATTTTTTAAAGTTTTGCCATTTTGGCAATTTTGCTCGGATCCGGTCGAATCCTGGTCACTGCACTGCGGGATGCTTAGGAGCAGCCCTGGGCAAAATCTGAAATCAATCCACCCACTAATGCGGGCTGTAGGCGCGTGAGACTGATGTGTGTTATGCAAAGTCCTTATTCGGTGTCTGCAATTTTTTAAAGTTTTGCCATTTTGGCAATTTTGCTCGGATCCGGTCGAATCCTGGTCACTGCACTGCGGGATGCTTAGGAGCACCCTTGGGTAAAATCTGAAATCAATCCACCCACTAATGCGGGCTGTAGGCGCGTGAGACTGATGTGTGTTATGCAAAGTCCTTATTCAGTGTCTGCAATTTTTTAAAGTTTTGCCATTTTGGCAATTTTGCTCGGATCCGGTCGAATCCTGGTCACTGCACTGCGGGATGCTTAGGAGCAGCCCTGGGTAAAATCTGAAATCAATCCACCCACTAATGCGGGCTGTAGGTGCGTGAGACTGATGTGTGTTATGCAAAGTCATTATTCAGTGTCTGCAATTTTTTAAAGTTTTGCCATTTTGGCAATTTTGCTCGGATCCGGTCGAATCCTGGTCACTCCACTGCGGGATGCTTAGGAGCAGCCCTGGGTAAAATCTGAAATCAATCCACCCACTAATGCGGGCTGTAGGCGCGTGAGACTGATGTGTGTGTGGCAAAGTCCTTATTCAGTGTCTGCAATTTTTTAAAGTTTTGCCATTTTGGCAATTTTGCTCGGATCCGGTCGAATCCTGGTCACTGCACTGCGGGATGCTTAGGAGCAGCCCTGGGTAAAATCTGAAATCAATCCACCCACTAATGCGGGCTGTAGGCGCGTGAGACTGAAATTGCACAGACGGACAGACGGACAGACGGACAGACGGACGGACGGACAGACGGACAGACGGACGGACAGACAGACGGACAGAGTGAAAACTATATCCGTCCGGTTCCCGGCGGATAATAAATAAGTTTGATGCTGCAGCATTGCTGCCACTCTCAGCTGTGATCTTATTGTTACGTGCAATTGGGACTAGGAGTCTTCCAAGAAGAGAGTTAATTTTAGATAACTCGCCAGTTAGCTGGACACATTGGGAGAGCTAACTTTTGTTTAATTAACTTTAAGTAGGAGTTACTAAAATCTCACCTGACCAAAACTTACAAATGAACAGTTCACTAAAATCGTAAATTTTAAACGTTAACATTTGTGAATAGAATTTTGACGACCCCAGAGTATTCGTCAGTCAACTTTTGTCAATTTCAGACAAAATGCAACGCTACACACCCCGATTTCAGGGCACCAAAATAATATAACTCTGCCACAATTCAGACATCCTTGAGACAAAAATTAAGGCCAGATGAAATTAATTTAGAGATTTAAAAAGGCACTACTTTTTAAACTGTAAGCACAAATTAGGTGTCTTCCGTGGAAAGCTGGCTGCCAGAAAAAAACACATCCTGCGCAAGCTGCCTATTTATTGCAGTTTTCAATTCTGTTTACAAAATCAAGCCTTTTTCTTAACCGCTGTGGAGGGGCGAGAGTGACCCGCTGGAATAGAACCGACCACCAGAGCGCCCATTTTCTTCTGCTTGTCTCTTAATTTCGCCTCCTTCATCTTTTTCTCTAGGTCTTTCTCGGCTTTCTTTTTCAGATAAATGTCAACCAGACCAATGCCAAAAAAGATAGGGAAGAAAACGACGAAGCCAATGGTAATGCCTATGCCAATTATAAAACCTTGAGCTGTAAAAGAAAAACAAATACCAAAGGTCTCATACCAAACTTTAAAATATCGTTTGATCATCATCATAACTTCAAACTGTCAACAAACTGGATTTTGAACGTTTAAATTACTTTGTCCAAAAAACATATTTATTTTTATTTATTTTTTTATTTTATTTTTTAATTTTTATGTAAATCCACATATATCACATCACAGATTCCATTTTTTTTTTTTTGCTAAGTGGCGACACTTTAATTGAGACTTACACGATCAGAGCACCTGTTTCATAGAGGTCGTGTCGCTGTCGCTAATTGCAGAGGTTACCATAGCGACACTTTGATTGACACTTACTCAGTTTGAGCACCTGTTACATATTCACCAAGTAAGGCATGTCACTTAGTGTAGGGTTGCCATGGCGACCCTGATTGACACTTACACAATCCAAGACCCTGGCACAATTCATTGCTTTCATCGCAGCCAGGACCGGTACAACCGCAGTCGTTCTCGGAGTCGCAGACGTACGCCCATGGAACGCACTCCTTATTAGCACATTCCAGGCTGACCCCACGTCCAGACGGACGGCATCTGGGTACAGGATTCACATCCGCAAGGTTTCCTGTCAACATTTTAACTGTTAATATTATACCTGTCAACAACTATGCTTGTCCCCAAACCCAATGCATCAAAATAACAGAAAATGAACTTGTGAGGAGACAGTTCTACAAGTTTTTGCAAGTCAGAAAATTATTTCTCTATCTAAAATTATCTGTCGGGCAAGTGCCCTGCACCAGTGTGGAGTTCTGTGGTATGACTTAACATTTAAAAGCTGTTCAGTCAAGATCCCTCACCTTTGTCTTTCACCAGTCTCCATTGCGCTTTAAATCCTGTATTTCTGTTCCTTTCGTCGCTTTCAAACTTGACCCATATCCACCTGCTCTTACTCCTAAACGTCTCCGATGTGGTACTGTTACAGCTGTAGTATTTGACATTTTCGTTTGATGAACCACTCCGTACCTATACACATGTATATGCAAAAAAAAAAAAAAACGTATACAAGTATATCGTTTGATGTATTGTAATGCCGAATGCAGCTGAAGTGAAATTCAGTAACATCGACCGAGAAACTCGAGAACTTTGGCGAAGGCACCATCCAAAAAGTAAAGCGCAAAAATTTCAGACTTATTAACATATTCTGAAGATTAATTACTATGGCATATTGGACTCCCAAGTTTTGCGTACGCACGGACTCAGAGCCCCATCAGTCTACACCAGAGGAAAATAGTTCCTGAATGTCAAGAAAAATGTTTTTGGAATGCACATTTTGCCAGCGACATAACCGCCAGACATTTAGGACATCACATTTAGGACAGCGACATTATTGCACAAACCTGTACAGTGGTTCTGTTTTTGTTTTTGTTTTTTTTTTGCGTGTGTCTTACATCATTTTATTCCGTGGACCCACTGGGGATTCCGCGAAAATAGTAGATCCGCATAAAAGAGAGGAACTACTTTTTGAACTATCTATTCAACTCTGTCTTTAAGAAATAGCTTCCCCCAGAGGCCAGCCTTCTGATAACGGATTATTGTTGTCAACTGCGACACACAAGTCATCTGCGACAAGTTTTAATACATCTGAAATCTTGGTAAGCGCCCAGCATATATTCCGCAGCTCATCCAAATCTATCTGGAATTGCAACGTCGACTCGACCAAATTGCAACATTGAATCCGGTTGTAATTTCGTTGTGATTCGTTGCGCCCGGCCTTAGATCAAAGTCTTTCAAGCAACGTTGAATAGACGCTGGATAGCAACGTTGTTGACCCGTTGCTTTTGGTCGTATCCAAACTTTACGTCGAATCAACATCTTTAGTGCAACGTTGAATGGGCGTTGGAAAATCGGCGTTGAGAAAATGCCGAATAATCGACGTTATATAGATTGGGGGCCACAACAAAGATAACACGCGCGTCATGTTATCGCTCACCGGAAATTGTAGCCATGACAAGCCGCTTTGTATTTAGACCAAAACATGGACTTAAAATGTTGGGATTTCATGAGCTTACAAGTTTTGTCGAGCGTTAGTGGTGATCACGACAAGTTATCATTGTTACTGTCCAGAAGGTGATTCTAGTCGAATATTTTCACGTCGTTCTCCCAATTCTATACAAAACTGGGAAATAAGTGTTCTTTGACTTCAGTTTCCAACCTTTTCGTAACGTTGCATCGGATAATCGACATCTCAATGCTGGTAGGTAGACGTTCTTTTCATAATCAACCAAACCCTACGTTGAGAAAACGTCGCAATGTTTACTAGGCAGTTTCATAAGCATAAAAGGTTCACTTTACGGCTAGGTTATTTTGCCATTTTTGGGCAACGTTAGAAAAAGTGGTTTTTCAGTTAGAAGGACTGTCTCCAAATTACATTCTTGACAATTTTGAAGAAATATTATAAGCCCTAGGATTTTGAAAAAAAAAAAATTCGATAACACGATAACCCCCCCCCCCCCCCCCCCTCCTTCCACCCGCCCCACCAATCCCGTTTTCGCCATTCATTATAACACAGTAAATACAACAACGTTGCATCAACGTTGGACAGACGTCACATTTGACGTCGGATAAACGTCGGATGTTGATTGTGGAAGCCAAAGCAACCTCTTCTTTCCGCTGATGGATAGACGTCGAAAATCAGACGTCTAGTCAACGTTGAGTAAAGGTTGTAAATGGAAGTCGGAAGAACGTCTCCCTACGTTTTACAGACGTTGGAAAAGCGTCTAAAAGCAACGTCTAAACAACGTTGTTTACCCACTGTCTCTTCAACGTTATACCAAAAAGTTGATTAGACATTGATCTGTGGTTGCTACCGATCACAACGAAAGTATAACCAGAGTTAGTGTGGTTTGGTCGGATCAGACCTCAAATTGACCTTAGATCGACTTTAGAATGTTCGCTGGAAAAAGTCTTGTCTCCAGCCCAGGGCTGCCCTTGACTAACCTCAACGTAGTCATTGCACAAAGACGAATTGCCTCCTTCCTCTCCATCCATTGACGGAATGGTCATTTCAAATCTCCAGTCTATGGGCGCTTCCAGGAGCCATATACAGAGGGCTTTATTCGGGTAGTTCGAAGGATAATTCGGTGATTTAATATTCCCGGTGTCGCCTTTTTTCACTTCCTTGAAATATCCACAATCCTCCGGTGGAATATCGGCGGAAAACTTACCACTTTCTGTAAAATAATACAAAACTACGTAAACAACAGCACTTTTATTCCGAGACGATATTACTAAAGATGCGCCTTGTCCTTTTATTTAGTTTTTGTGCCATTGCTGCAAATAAAGAAAATCCCTTCGTAATGGACACGTTAGTGGCTAGTCATCAAGTGTAATACCTGGAGACTTAAATGAGGGGCAATTTCATGGTAAACAGCCATATACCTAGGAACTGGAGCCTTGCTTTTAGTCATAGGCTGTTTATTACAGGTATCTATCGCTTTTCTGGATAACTGAAGGTATAAATTTAATGAAGATATTTATTGTAAAACAGACACTTTGATACCAAGCAAAAGAAGTAAAAAAAATATTTAAAAAAATCAACGTCACAGTACTTATCATATTTTCGTCTATTTTTTTAAGAAAATCGTTACCATCGCACAATTCATTATAAAACTAGAAGCTCATTCCGCTAGCGAAATGTTAAACACTTGACAAAAATTAAAACGCAAAAATACCTCCTTCAATGGGTTATTTCTTGAATAATATATTGCAAACAACACAGTTTGAATACGTCTTATAAGCCGAGTAGTGTTTGGTTGTTGTTGACTTCAAGTTTTATTGACTGATCAGGCATACGCCTTGTTATCATTTACGCAGTGAGAGCTCGCACAAAGCTCTCTGAGCAAATGTGTATTCTGTGCTGTCGTTAAATGCTACGCATTTACTTGCAAAAAATATACTCTTTTCACATGGCGTTTTAACAAAGAAAACGAAATCAAAGACCAAAATAAAAAGTGACATGCACATGTTCAGATCAAGCTCTTCATAAGTCCCAAGTTTCATGGTCGTAGGGCCCATAGTGTCAGAGAAGAAGAAGACACAAAAAATCGGAAAAAACTGTCAAGAAGAAAAAAAGGACGAATTTTGCTCGCACAAATTCATGTAACCCTTGCAAGCCAAAGGCTTGTCAAGTGTTAAAATATCAAAAGTCTTTACATTTTTCAGAAATTGTTGGCATCGGGTGAGTGTATTTTTTTCTACCATAATAGTGGTGGATCCAAAGGGGGTGCGATTGTACAACCCCCTCCTCTTGATAAAAAAGGCTCTTTTAAAAAGGCCCCTGAATGCGCAGTTCTGTTTCATATATTAACCCCTTTTTAACCAAACCCGGACTAAAATTCCGAAAAATAACCACCGGGGGGGGGGGGGGGGGTAGAAATTACGAAAAAAACTTTTGTGGTTAACGCAGAGTACTGAATGGAAATTACCCCTTTTTAACGAAATTATTACTGTGGCCTCAAAACTGCCCCCTTTCTCCGCGTTTTTTGTTTTTGTTTTGTTTTTTGTTTTTGTTTTTGTTTTTTGTTTTTTGACATGCATGGAAACACATTTACCTCTAACAGGCAGGTTCGGTTGTGAGACTCACCTGCTACATCTGCTGTGAGTGCCAACAACAACACCACTGCTGACACTGAAACAATTCATAAAAAAAAACAACTAACTTTATACTTTACCTTACTCTGTCTCTATATTTGTATTACTCACTCTCTGTATATATTACGGACCAAACACCAGTCCGGTCCATTTGCAAATATCCGGTCCCAATTACAAATTTGCCATTTGCAAATTGGCCAGATTGGTAATTAGTCTGTAACATACAGATATGGTAGAAATGGCCGCCAAATATGAACAATTCTCACGTTAATCGTCAATTTCAAAATGATGGTTAATTATTTTGTGCCTGTCTGTTTTACCAGGAGCTGCATTTTGTTAATTTGAATTAACACCGAGCAAAGCTGAGCTAATGTCTGGGAAGGAGTGGCCACTTGATACCATGTACGTTACCATGCGTGTCCAAAAAAAACGCGGAGAGATTAATTCATTTCTCAGTCACTACTCCCCGTTTCCTACATAAAGGGGATTTTTCGAAATTACACTTCGTGTTTGGTTAAAAATGGAATATTATTTCAAACTGAGCACTCCGCCTTTAGGGGTCATTTTACAATGTCAATGACACCCATGGTAACCAACTGGCACGCGAGTGGCCCTCCCCCTCCCTCAGGGCTAATGTATAACAAAAGTTACAGAAAATAATTATGAAAAAGGTTAAAAACTTACCAACACTTGTCAGTAAAAAGGCCATGCCAAAGAACGAGGTTCCAGAAATTTTTCTCGATTGTTTCAATCCATACACGAGCTACTTTGGTCACAAATACTATTTTTAACAGACAGTATGGTTTGTTTACGTCTATAAAGACCATGGAACTGTATGAATACCAGTACCTAAGCGAATCCTCTCATACGAGGCCCTAGTATTTATCAGTGGAAAGGCATGGGGGTTCTTGAGGTGAAGGCGGGGGGGGGGGGGTTAAGGGATGTCAGCTTTTGAATATGCAACGCCGTTCCAGCATATTTCGCCTCTAGTTCGTTGACTGCGACTACAGAGCCAATGACGGTATTTGTACCTTGTCCCCTTCTTCCTGCGCCACCGAAAATCTATAGCCTCTCCCTCCCTCCCAATGTGGCTACGAGCTTGAAATACTGATCAATATCAGAAACTGATTGGTTTGTACTGACTGAGTCGGCTGGATCTATTATCCACTGAATATATTAGATGCGCTATTGAAATCCCCTATTATGTGTATAGTAAATCCTTGTCAACACAGGTCACAGAATTTTGTATTTATCAAAGAAGGCCTGCGTACGAGTAAATAAAACACAGTTTCCCTAGTTCTCAGTGTTGGGTGTGTTTTATAGAACAAGGGGGAGGTCGAGTGGGGTGGACTGTCAATTTAATTAAAAGTTAGCAGCAATTGATGGCAGGGGTTAGATTTTCAGAACGAGCAATCCCTTTTCTTGGATTTTTTTTAAAGTAATATTCATATACCAGTGTAGATAAAATTATACTGCAGCTCTGTGTGTCTTAAATAAACTTGGGTATAATGGGAAGTGTAAATATTTCTTATACAAGTTGTCAATTTTCTTTCAGTAAAAAAAAGTGGCATCATACTGTGGCAAAAGTCTAGTGCCAAAATTAAAATTTTATAATGGATCGCTTATTCAATTTTTGGAATTTGATATTTTAAGTTGAAAATCCTGTACAGATATCTTTTAATAATTAGAGAGATTATGGTTCAGTTACTCTGCAGTCTTCAACACAGAATTAATGGTGAAAAGTCTGAATATCTTTCAGTCATTAATGCTATGATATTTTTATCGATAAGCATGGTGTTTAGATGTGGCGATAAAAACCACTCTTTGAATACAATGCCACAATAACAATCGTTTAAGCAGATTTCAAGCACTAATTTTCTGGCACAGTTAATATTTTGTTCAACATTTGTTTACGTTACGCTTTGATTTTAAAATCAATAATGTCTTTTTTGCACATTACCGGTAGATATCTGTGACACGCATTATCGTGCATGTGCATTGTTTTTCAGTGGTGGATTGAGGTGCTGGTCAAAGGGTGGGGTGGAAAGGGGGGAGGTCGAGTTTAGCAGCCAAACTTTTTTGTGAAAACAAAGTTAAACATTCTTAAAATTTACGACCCCACCCCCCTTTGGATCCGCTACTGCTGTTTGATTCCAGTCACCTCAATCACTTTAACACCAAGTCAGTCATCTTAGCGCCATCTCAGTCGCCTTAACACCACCTCAGTCGCCTTAACACTGACTCAGTCACCTTAGCACCATCTCAGTCGCCTTAACACCACCTCAGTCGCCTTAACACTACCTCAGTCACCTTAGCAGAATCTCAGTCGTCTTAACACCACCTCAGTCCTCTTAACACCACCTCAGTAACCTTAACACCAAGTCAGTCACCTTAGCACCATCTCAGTCGCCTTAACACCACCTCAGTCACCTAAAAACCACCTGAGTCACCTTAACACCAACTCAGTCGCCGTAGCACCACCTCAATCGCCTTAACACCACCTCAGTCGCCTTAACACCACCTCAGTCGTCTTAACACCACCTCAGTAACCTTAACACCAACTCAGTCACCTTAGCACCATTTCAGTCGCCTTAACACCACCTCAGTCGTCTTAACACCACCTCAGTAACCTTAACACCAACTCAGTCACCTTAGCACCATTTCAGTCGCCTTAACACCACCTCAGTCGTCTTAACACCACCTTAGTAACCTTAACACCAATTCAGTCACCTTAGCACCATCTCAATCGCCTTTACACCACCTCAGTCGTCTTAACACCACCTCAGTCACCTAAACACCACCTCAGTCACCTTAACACCAACTCAGTCGCCTTAACACCACCTCAGTCGCCTTAACACCACCTCAGTCACCTTAACACCAACTCAGTCGCCTTAGCACCACCTCAGTCGCCTTAACACCACCTCAGTCGCCACAACACCACCTCAGTCACCTTAAGACCACCTCAGTCGCCTTAACACCACCTCAGTCACCTTAACACTAACTCAGTCACCTTAACACCACTTCAGTCACCTTAACACCACCTCATTCACCTTAAGACCACCTCAGTCGCCTTAACACCACTTCAGTCACCTTAACACCACCTCATTCACCTTAAGACCACCTCAGTCGCCTTAACACCACTTCAGTCACCTTAACACCACCTCAATCGGCTTAAAGGCTGCTTTACACGGCAGGGCATGCTCAAATTAAAAACTCACGAGCAAAGCGTACATCGAAATTCAGGGAGTTTACACAGCGCAGCACCGAATTCCTTGATTACCACATAACGACATTTTAATGGCCAAGCTGCCACACTTACCTCGGGGTTCAGTTGAAAATAGCTCCTTTCCCCCACTTTTAATGGAAACAACTGGCCTGGCATCCAGTTGAGACACATATCGGTTAATCTCTTTCATGTGGTCTGATTAGCATATCTGTGCTCACGAAAAAAATAGGACGGGCTCTATTTCCGCGAGCTTGCTGCGTGATGACGGGTGGGTCATAAAAATCATAAAAACTTTGTGTTTACACGATACAGCCTGCTGCCATGAGCAAGCCCATGCACCAAAAACGCATCGTGTAAAGCGGGTATTACAGTCCCTGAAACCCCTCTTGCCCGGTACAAACTGGGCTTCTTTGAAGCGTTTCACAATAGGGCGCCTTTAAAGATCCAAGTGTGAACCGAAACAAAGAGTCTTGAAGCTTCCGATAGAACATTGCTCCATCTCCAGGATTCTCTTATAGGGTTATTAACTTGACTTCAAAATATATCCCAAGACAAGGTCCGCTATTATGTCATATAAGGACGTATTTCAAGGTATATACTGAGCGTCAATGAAAAGTTCCGGGTAAAAAAATTGGTATATTTTACAATTTTCTTTTATGTAGTGTATAGTAAACAATGCTTAAGTATTGGGTACTAGGTTCTACACCGCTGTATAATATTGCCAATCAGTGTCACGCATGGGAGACTCTATCGGCCGACTTTCGACCAAAAACAGTTTTTGGCCATCTGCTACACGAAAGCTTGGGCAATACTCAGTATTTTGATTTCAACGGAAAGCGCTTTGAAGGGATATACGAATCAAGATTGAGATACCTAAAAACGGTTAGCTATGCCGTGTTTATCTCGTGAAGAACGCTTGATTGCGTTCGGCATGACGCAAGCGAACGCGAATTACAGTGAGGTAGGGCGTCATTTTGGCTGCAGTCGAACAACTGTTCGAAAACTAGTCGAGCGCTACAATTAAATGGGTTCCGTCGATGAAAGGCCGCGCCCAGGGAAGGACTCGGTCGCCCCCCCCCCCCCATGAATCCAATTGAAGGGTTCCGTGCACAAACCTGTTATGTAGGGTTAACAGCACTCGTGAAAACCGCTCAAAGTTCGGAAAACTGCAAAATTTTAATTTTAAGTCTGTGATTGTTATTGTCTGGCCGATTTTAATAAATGAGGTATCTCCAGATTTGTCACTGCTTGAAAAACACGATAAGCTATAAAAATGCAATATTTACGTGTAAATGTGCCAGAAAACCAAGAAAAGCTAAAAAAATCAACATAGTATTACGGCTTAGCATTCACAATGAAAATGTCGTTCAGGGTGCACAATCCTGTTATTCCGACTTAACATGTAAATAAATGTTCAGATAACATGTAAAACGCCTGTTTTTAGTTAGGGTTCAAAAGCATGCATATTTGTATGCATGACCGGAAGTAACGCTGTTTTACATGAGTCGCCCCACAAATTAAAAAAATAATGATTTCAATTTATTCGAAAACATGTTAGACACGTATTCGTTGGTTTTAGACATTTAAAAGGCATATTTTGGGAAGATAATCATATTCATTCTATAGTAACGTTATTTCACTACCACCCCCCCCCCCCTCACCCCACCCCCAACCAAGCAAGTTTAAGTAAATTTTTATATCTGTTTCCCGGAGTTTTGATGCGTACAGCCCCCGCCCCCCCCCCATCACTGGCCAGAATCAAGGACCGACAAACAGTTAATTCCCACTTGGCATTGAAAATGCCAAATGGGGATGGGTTGCCTCGAATTCTTCACCTATTTTTCCTTTTTTTTCTCGCTTTTTTTTTATTTTTTTTCTTCTTCCGCCGAATCGGTTTCCAGACATCTCCTCCGAGACCGCTGAAGCTAGACCAACCAAACTTGGCACATGTATGGAGGGCCATCTGAAGTGGTGCACCTGATAAAAATTTTTGACCTTGACCTTACTGGTCAAGGTCAAATCGCGAAAAAGGTCAAAAGGTTATCAGGCAATTACTCCAAGGCCGTTGAAGCTAAAAAAGCAAAACTTGGCACATATATAAAGGGCGATGTGATCTAAAGGAATCGATAAAAATTTTTGACCTTGACCTTGACCATGACCTTGAAATTGCGAAAAACGTTATTTAAGAAAAACAATGAGTTATCTCGAAAATCTCCAAGACAGCTGGAGCTAGACCAACTAAACTTGGCACTTGGATGGAAGGTGATCTGAAGTAGTGCACCGGGTAAAAATTTTTGACTTTGACTTTACTGGTCAAGGTCAAACCGCAAAAAAGGTCAAACGGTTTTTAGACAATTACTGCAAGGCCGTTGAAGCTAGAAAAGCCAAACTTGGCACATATATAAAAGGCGATGTGGTCTAGAACAACCGGTAAAAATTGTTGACCATGACTTTGACCATGACCTTGAAATCGCGAAAAACGTTATTTAAGAAAAACAATGAGTTCTCTCGAAAACCTCCAAGACAGCTGGAGCTAGACCAATCAAACTTGGCACATGTATGGAGAGTGATTTGAAGTGGTTCACCCAATAAATATTTTTGACCTCGACCTTACTGGTCAAGGTCAAATCGCGAAAAAGGTCAATCGGTTTCCAGACATCTACAGCAAGGCCATTTAAGCTAGAAAAACCAAACTTGGCACATATATAAAGGGCGATGTGATCTAAAGCAACCAATAAAAATTTTTGACCTTGACCTTGACCATGACCTTGAAATCGCGAAAAACGTTATTTTAGAAAAACAATGATTTATCTCGAAAACGGTAAGAGATAGAGCAATTTTGACCTCATTTTCGACCTCCACCCCGTACACGACGATACAAGGGTATAACTTTCGGTGTCCGTGACCTCCAGGTCACTTTCGAGCCCCAAACCCGAAGATGGCCTTTATCTCGAAAACGGTTAGACTCTCTTTCTGTCTCTCTCTCTCTCCCCCCCCCCCGCTCTCTCTCTCTCTCTCTCTCTCTCTCTCTCTCTCTCTCTCTCTCTCTCTCTCTCTCTCTCTCTCTCTTTCTATCTCGCTAACGTGATTTTGAAGTTTATCAGTGTGGAGGTGCGGGTGGGGGTTGTTTAATCACGAGTGTGTATCCTCCGATCAATATGAGCTTGACTGTAAAGACCTTTTCACGTGTTGTGTTGCACCATTTTACCACCGACCTTAATAGAGATTAAAACCATCATAATGTTATCATGTCGTTTACGATCAAAAACATTGAGGGAAATCAAAAACACATTCCCTCTCTTTATCTCAGTGTGACATTATTTATTTGGGCTTTTGGTACATTTGATATATATCACATTACTGTCATCGAAGGTAAGTCCTTTTTTCTCCCTTTTTCTCTGCTGTGCTAACTCGGAAATGTCTCTCTCGCTCTCTCTCTCTCTCTCTCTCTCTCTCTCTCTCTCTCTCTCCTCTCTCTCTCTCTCTCTCTCTCTCTCTCTCTCCTCTCTCTCTCTCTCTCTCTCTCTCTCTCTCTCTCTCTCTCTCTCTCTTGAAAATGCCAAATGGGGATGGATTGCCTCGAATTCTTCACCTATTTTTTTTTCTCGCTTTTTTTTTTATTTTTTTCTTCTTCCGCCGAATCGGTTTCCAGACATCTCCTCCAAGACCGCTGAAGCTAGACCAACCAAACTTGGCACATGTATGGAGGGTCATCTGAAGTGGTGTCCCTGATAAACATTTTTGACCTTAACATTACTGGTCAAGGTCAAATCGCGAAAAAGGTGAAGCTAGAAAAGAGAAACTTGGCACATATATAAAGGGCAATGTGATCCAAAGCAAATGATAAAAATTTTTGACCTTGACCTTGACCATGACCTTGAAATCGCGAAAAACGTTATTTAAGAAAAACAATGAGTTATCTCGAAAACGGTAAGAGATAGAGCAATTCTGACCTCATTTTCGATCTCCACCCCCTATACGACGATACGTAAGGTATAACTTCCGGTGTCCTTGAACTCCAGGTCACTTTCGAGCCCCAAACCGGAAATTGGCCCTTATCTGGAAAACGGTAAGAGATAGAGCAATTCTGACCTCATTTTCGACCTCCACCCCCTATACGACCATACGTAAGGTATAACTTCCGGTGTCCTTGACCTCCAGGTCACTTTTGAGCCCCAAACCGGAAGTTGGCCCTTATCTCGAAAACGGTAAGAGATAGAGCAATTTTGACTTCATTTTCGACCTCCACCCCCTATACGACGATACGTAAGGTATGACTTCCGGTGTCCTTGACCTCCAGGTCACTTTTGAGCCCCAAACCTGAAGTTTGCCCCTTATCTCGAAAACGGTAAGAGATAGAGCAATTTTGACCTCATTTTCGACCTCCACCCCCTATACGTAAGGTATAACTTGCGGTGTCCTTGACCTCCAGGTCACTTTCGAGCCCCAAACCGGAAGTTGGCCCTTATCTCGAAAACGGAAAGAGATAGAGCAGTTTTGACCTCATTTTCGACCTCCACCCCCTATACGACGATACATAAGGTATAACTTCCGGTGTCCTTGAACTCCAGGTCACTTTCGAGCCCCAAACCTGAAGTTTGCCCCTTATCTCGAAAACGGTAAGAGATAGAGCAATTTTGACCTCATTTTCGACCTCCACCCCCTATACGTAAGGTATAACTTGCGGTGTCCTTGACCTCCAGGTCACTTTAGAGCCCCAAACCGGAAGTTGGCCCTTATCTCGAAAACGGTAAGAGATAGAGCAGTTTTGACCTCATTTTCGACCTCCACCCCCTATACGACGATACGTAAGGTATAACTTCAGGTGTCCTTGAACTCCAGGTCACTTTCGAGCCCCAAACCGGAAATTGGCCCTTATCTGGAAAACGGTAAGAGATAGAGCAATTTTGACTTCATTTTCGACCTCCACCCCCTATACGACGATACGTAAGGTATAACTTCCGGTGTCCTTGACCTCCAGGTCACTTTTGAGCCCCAAACCTGAAGTTTGCCCCTTATCTCGAAAACGGTAAGAGATAGAGCAATTTTGACCTCATTTTCGACCTCCGACCCCTATACGTAAGGTATAACTTGCGGTGTCCTTGACCTCCAGGTCACTTTCGAGCCCCAAACCGGAAGTTGGCCCTTATCTCGAAAACGGTAAGAGATAGAGCAGTTTTGACCTAATTTTCGACCTCCACCCCCTAAACGACGATACGTAAGGTATAACTTCCGGTGTCCTTGACCTCCAGGTCACTTTCGAGCCCCAAACCGGAAGTTGGCCCTTATCTGGAAAACGGTAAGAGATAGAGCAATTTTGACTTCATTTTCGACCTCCACCCCCTATACGACGAAACGTTAGGTATAACTTCCGGTGTCCTTGACCTCCAGGTCACTTTCGAGCCCCAAACCGGAAGTTGGCCCTTATCTCGAAAACGGTAAGAGATAGAGCAATTTTGACCTCATTTTCGACCTCCACCCTCTATACGACGAAACGTTAGGTATAACTTTCGGTGACCTTGACCTCCAGGTCACTTTCGAGCCCCATACCGGAAGTTGGCCCTTATCTCGAAAACGGTAAGAGATAGAGCAATTTTGACCTCATCTCCTTCAAGACCGTTGAAGCTAGACCAAGCAAACTTGGCACATGAATAGAGGTCATCTGAAGTGGTACATCTGATAAAAAGTTTTTACCTTTACCTTGCTGGTATAGTTGGCAGTATTTAGGAGGATATTCTACACTCAGACGTGAAAATTGTTAACAAATACCAATATCATCTACGTTCCGTTTACAGTTATCATTCCAAGTGGGGTCTAATTCGCTGTGCGAATTTCGGTCTAGTTCTTATAGTTGATTCTAATACAGTGGAACCCTTTAATCCGACATCGTGGGAACGATCAATTTACGTTGGTTTATCCAACATAATTTTAATGCAAAACTGGACCGAAATTCGCACAGCGAATTAGACTCCACTTGGAATGATAACTTAAAACGGAAGGTAGATGATATTGCTATTTGTTAATTTTCACATGTCTGTATGTAGAACATCCTCCTCAATACTACAAGCTATACCGGTAAGGTCAAGGTAAAAATTTTTTATCAGGTGCTCCAGTACAGATGAACCTCCATACAAGTGCCAAGTTTGATTGGTCTAGCTTCAGCTGTCTTGGAGGAGATGTCTGGAAACCGATTGCTCTATCTTTTACCGTTTTTGATATAAAGGCCAACTTCCGGTTTGGGGCTCGAAAGTGACCTGGAGGTCAAGGACACCGGAAGTTATACCTTACGTAACGTCGTATAGTGGTTGGAGGCCGAAAATGAGGTCAAAATTGCTTACCTCTTTCAAGATAAATCATTGTTTTCTTAAATAACGTTTTTCGCGATTTGGCCTTGACCATCAAGGTCAAGATCAAAAATTGTTAGCGAGTGCCTCAGATCACACCGTCCTTTAATATGTGCCAAGTTTGGCTTTTTTAGCTTCAACGGCCTTGCAGTAAATGTCTGGTAACCAATTGACCTTTTCCTGATTTGACCTTGACCAGTAAAGTTAAAGTCAAAAATTTTTATCAGGTGCACCACTTCAGATGACCCTCGATACATGTGCCAAGTTTGGTTGGTCTAGCTTCAGAGGTCTTGGAGGAGATGTATGGAAACCGATTCGGCGGAAGAAGAAAAAGAATAAAACAAGCATGTCCAAGGACATGACCCAGCCGTGTTACCAAACAAGGAAAGGATACTCTAAAACGAATACTGTTAGGCCAAAAAACGAAGAACTCTGAATGTAACTTTTTCATAATTTTAATACATAAAAACGCGTTTTCCCGGGTGGAAGCTACCCGAAAAGGGATGTTGGAGAGGTTGTGTTTTGACGATTCACGTATTTATCGACATTTACACAATTTTACAAAATTTTTAAAATTCCACCATTTCCGCATTTTTTGTCATTTGCGGAAAAAAGCCAAGTCCATGTGGAGAAGCACCTAAGAAACTTTCGGTTAAAATTTTATAACTATTTGAAAAAGACTGAGAGAAATGAATGGTTTGACAATTCAGTTATTTACTACCATTTATTCCCGGTCAAACTTCAAAGTTCCCCCATTTGGGTAGTTTTTGGCGAACCACGAAAAAAATAATAGCTTGGTAGACGAACCCCTGGAAAACATCGCTTCGTGACATCTAAACGATTGGAGTAAAACTGTAGGAGGAGTTGCAATTTAAAAATGGGTCAAAGGGGCAGAAAAAGTGCCGCCAATTTGCCAGTTTTTCGTCACTCGTCAAAAAAAGTAAGAGCCAGATGGGGGACCACTCAGACAACATTCCTGCGCAATATCAAAACGACTGGAGCAAAACTGTAGCAACCGTCTATTCTGGAATAGACTACCGAAGTTAAAAGTTCTCTGGAATAGAACGCTTTAAATTTTCATACATATTACATATATTATATTGTAGCATATATTACTTACAGGTTTTATAACATTTAAATTTAAAATTACACAAAAACGCTCCATTTAAAAGGATTTGAAGGTCGGTAGTCTATTCCGGAATAGACTACCGTAGTCGTAAAATGCGGTAGTTCACCCATGACAAAAAAATATCTGATTTCTTATTTGCTTCATAAATTTTTATTTTAAATAATACACTGTTATATATTATATATATTATATGTAGATATTTACATGTCAACAAGGGATAACATTTTTGTGCACCCGAGAATTCTGCATTGTTTACATGTTATCTCTGATGTGACAGGATTGTGCAACCGGGAAAATTTCGAAATTTTAATGGGAAAGACCTGTTATCTCGGCATGTCATTATTGTGCACCCGATTTCTCATTTCAAAGTGGACTTAACATGTTTTGATGACCATTTCTAAGCATATTTCATCGGTGGAAACTTTACAGATGATAGACCTTGACTCCAGGAACTCAAATATACCTCAGTGCACAAACATGTTATCTCAACATAACAGGTTTGTGCACGGAACCCTTCAATTATAAAATCGGTTTCCCAGGACACATGTGACCAACAACATGTCTTTTATTTGGGGTGTTGGAGGGATTGGGCTGATTCTGTCGGATTAAGCAAACGGATAAAGAGACGGGTGGGGGTAGAGGGTTTGACTGGCAGTGTTGATTTAAAGATTTTTTATTCCCCTGTATTGTTTAATTGATTTAAAAGATTTCTAAATTACGAAATTTGTTCAGATCTGACACAATAATAAAACAAATAGAGCCATATTTCACTGCCAAATAAAACAAAAATCTCACAACGTCTGCAAGCAACAGTTTAAAATTTTCCATATGTATACATATACTGAGCATCAATGAAAAGTTCCGGGTAAAAAATTTGGTTTTACTTCGCAAAAGCTTTGAATTCGCTTATCTCCACTTTTAATGGGTTCCCTTCCAGTAATATTTACCACGCAATATAAAAAAGAACTTTTTGAGGTACTGTTCAAGATACTCTAACCCTTCCATCCATCCTATGGCCAATCAGAATGCCCGAGACGTCGTCTGCTAGTCTCGTATAAACGACATTCCCTTTTTGCGTGGCGTCGATACAACACGCCATTCTGTGTGCTGCCGGTTTTTTGCAGCAAGGGAACTGGTTTAAGGTGCGAATTGCTTCATTTTTTACTTAATTCACTGCCTAATGGATTGTTTTAGCTATTATTGTGCGTTGGGATAAATTTATGGAGCCGAAGTGTGTTTATTCGCCATCTTACTCTTCGGTCTGATTAGGTTGAGTTTGCACGATCACGGAGACACTTTCCTAGTCCCGAGAAGTGCGCCTCTTTCTCCACTTTCATTCAGATCGAGGAACTTACCAGTTCCACCTCAGTTCGTCTAGGAGTAGGATCTTTTCAGGCTGCTGGACCTGATCAGACTCCAAGCTTTACCAGCCAGCTGTGTCATCGCGGAAATGGCCAGTTTTTGCTTAAGCTTTACTCCATGGGTCGCTTCTCAGTCTTTGTAGAGCAGGTTCTGCAAGTCTGACAGCGTTCTCCGACGAAAAGAGACGTTTTCTGTGACGTCTGAGGGTCATTTTCTTTGCCAGGACCGTTTTCCCTTTGTGGTCTTACGGTCACGGGTGCGAGAAGACCATTCTGGTCCAACGGGATTCACAAAACCCGTTACGGTCCGATGGTCCCAGGTGCATCTGAGGCAAGAGAGATCCATATCCGACACGGGTGGTGCCATTACGGTCCAGCCCGTTACGGCCCGGGAACGTTATCGTTCCGGGAAGCATCTCTTTTCGTCTTTCCTTAGACCCAGCGAGTTATTGCGGTGTTTAAGCAATTGTAAACACAGCTTGGAAGGTTAAAGCTTGCAGTTGAAGCAAAGCACGGAGAAATGTAGTTTTGTGCGTTGTTTTATACTACATATTCTCACCGTTGTTTTTCTCTGCTTGCATTTCAGATATGACAGAGGCCAGTCTACATTCTCCACCGTTACTGCCTCAGTGTATCCATCCTCCAACCGCGTGTAACCCCCACTCCATCTGCGACCGCTGTAGACGGAATAGTGGAATACCTCTGTGTGAGCCAGACAGCCAGTGTGGCGAGTGTCTACATCTTTCTCCAGAGGATTGGAAAGTCCTATTACGGAATAGGACCAAGAACGAGCGCAGGAGGGATAAGCGCAAATTCCTTTCGTCAGCTTCGTTTGTTACTCGTGAATTTATTCGTGATACCATGAAGAAGGCTAGCTCCGTTATTCTGGGCCAGGTCTCCACCCCCGTACACGTAGACACTGGTGCAGAATCGGAATCCGCTACGCCAGTTAAGAGACATAAAAAGTCCAAGAGTAAAGGACGTGCATTTTCTGAGACTGTAGCAGAATTGGACATCCCGGAAGGGCAAGAACGGGATCGTCTCCGCGAGGCATGGGCCTCACCTCCTAGAGTGAAACCCAGTGGCAGTCCAGGAGGGGCGTTTAAGTCCCCGTCTGAGGAACAAGTGACTTTAACGCATAAGGATACGGGAACAGTACTTTCGGCGGTTACAGGCCAGTTAGGCATTCCCCCGCGAGAGGACTTATCCCCCCCTCCTCAGCTGCAGCGTCTCCCGAGTGAATTTTCAGCGTTTTTGTCTATGCAATCGCAACTGCAAAAACAACTTTTGGATTTACAGAGTCAAGTTCAGAAGCAGGAGAGTCTGCTTAGTCAAAGGCAAAAGCCTAAACCATCAGCTACGGTTTCTCGTCCTCCTCCGGAAATTCAGTCAGTGGCAGCGATATCGGGCTCGCCTGTACCTCACCTCCCGCTGGACTCTAACGTGGATATTCCCGAAACGGTCACCATCAGCGAGGAGGATTCCGTGGGCGTGCCCCTTTCGGGCCAAGTCTCCGCATTGCTGGAAGATGATGAGGAAATCGGGCCGATGGAAAATTCTCCCCTAGCAGCAGTCCCAAGCAACAGGGAGAAAGAAATTTACACCCCAGTAGGGGAACCCCACATGTCACATTTTTCACAATCCCAACTCCCAGAAGCAGCATCTGATGAACAGGAGTCGGAGGTGGAAGACGGGGAAGAAGAATCCGAGGGTACGTCAGTACATTCCCGTTGTCATTTACCGTTACGGGCAGTGGAGCAGGTGCGTTCTCCCGGCCAAGGGCATCGACTTTGGAGAGATCCAGCGGCAGCGGGCAGACGGCCCATCCGTACTCCCTCTCCACCAGATCTTGCCCCATCGGTCGAGGACGCGGCCCCCTCGAGTTCTGCTTCTACGATTGCACCAGAAGACGTGCCGTTCAGGGATGCCATTCAAGAGATAGCCCGCTTAGCAGAGGTCTCCTGTGGCTCCCCAAATTTAGATAAGGAGGATCCGCCCATTCGGATGACATCTCAGGCAGCTCCACCACAACAGGACTCGTTTATCGCACTAGCCACCAGTGAGGGCATTGCTCATGCTGTCACGGTCCGCGCGAAAGAGTTCAAGAAGATGGACGCCGGTGAGGGTCGCACGTTGTCGCGTTTCCATTTATCTAAACATTGCTCAGTACGACCAGGACCATATCGGTCAGCGGATGAAAAAATTCCCCTAGAGGCACTGGAGCAGCCCGTGAAGCGTACAGTCTGGATGCCCACAGTGCGTAGTGACTCAGACATTCCATTAGTGGAGAAAGACGCAAAGACCATCGAGGCGTCTTCTCGCCACATCCTGAACATTATGTCTTTTCAAGATCATGCACTTAAAGCACTAAAGTCGCGTTGGGAAGAACTTCGCCTTAGTGATCCCGTGTCTGCTAAATTGATGGAATGCCTGGCCTTAGCTACCCGAGACGTGGTCAAACTTTCCACTTTTTTGATGACTTCAATGGTCTACTTACGTCGAGATGCCTTTCTCCAGCACTGCTGGTCTAGTGTCAAAGGTTTGCGGGACCTGCGTCATGCCCCTATCCTGGAGGAACGAGAACTATTTCCTCCCGCCGAGATAGAGAGGGTGAACCAGGAAAGTCGTTCGCTTTCGCAAGATTATGCCCTGATGTCCAGGATGTCTCGCTCCTCCTTCAAACGTCCACTGAAGAGGAAGAGACCACAACAGTCCTCTCCAGCACCGTCTAAGCCGAGTGCGCAGCTACAACAGCCCCCTGTCAAGAAACCGAAACCCAGCCCCGGCAGCAAGACAGAGGGTCCGGCTCCACAGTCGTTCAGGTAGCAGCCAACCAAAGTACCGTCACGAGATTCCCTTATCTCCTGGCGATACTTTAGCAAACTTAAGAGACTTGGAAAATTTACTTTCCTTAAACGCCTCCTTGCCCGTAGGAGGAAGACTAGGAAAGTTTTGGCAGCAATGGGCAGAAATGGGGGCGTCTCGAAGGGTAGTACGTTGGTTAAAGAGAGGTTACTCCCTACCTTTCAAACGAGACCGGAACGGGCTCAGGTGCCCTATTCCCCTAACCGCCCATGCGCCAAGACAACTAGTCACCTCTTACGCCAAGGGGTCAGAAAAAGACCGAGCTCTCCAAGAAATGCTACTGAGCTTGTCTCAAAAACAGGCGATAGAGGAAATGCCAGAAAATCAAATGGGTTTTTTCAGCAGAGTTTTTCTGGTTCCCAAGAAATCCGGAGGGTGGAGGCTGGTAATCGACCTTTCCCCCATAAACGGTTTTCTTCGAGTGATCACCTTTCAGATGGACACGGCCCAGGTGATAAAAGGGTCATTACGGGAAGGGATGTGGGGTACCTCCATAGATCTCTCCGATGCTTACCTCCATATTCCTCTCCATCGCTCGGCAAGAAAATTTCTAGCCTTTCAAGTAGGGAAAAGACGATTTTGGTTTCTGGCACTTCCCTTCGGTCTGGCTACGGCCCCGTACGTTTTCTCCAAGGTCATGAAAGTACTGAAAACATGGGCACGGCTAGAAGGGATGTTAGTCTTTCAGTATCTGGACGACTGGTTTCTGGCGAATCAAGACAGGCAGGTAACCGAGAATCATACAATGTCTTTAGTTCGCAAGGCACTAGAGGTAGGTCTAGTAGTAAACCTAGCCAAGTCCGAACTAACCCCCAAACAGTCCATTACCTTTCTAGGGGAGTTTTGGGATCTGGCAATAGCAAAGGCGTTCCCTACGCCAGAACGCCGCCAGAGAATTGCAGATGCCATAAAAGGTATTTCCCCAGGAAAGAAGGTGAGATTACAGGCCATGGAATCGCTCCTCGGCCTGTTAGTGGCAACAGAGAAGACAGTCCCCCTGGGCCGTCTCCATTACAGGCCATTTCAAAGCCAGGTAAGATGGGCGTTGCATCAGGGTCGTTCACCCGCAGCGAGGATGCAAGTTTCACAGGTAACCCTACAAGCCCTACAGTGGTGGTGCGATGTTCTAATTATGTCCGAAGGAATGCCATTTCAGCCCCCCACCCCGGAGATAGAGATTCAGACCGATGCGTCCCATGCGGGGTGGGGAATTTATTGGAATGGTCAGGTATGGAAGGGCAAATGGCCACCCTCGCTTCAGTCCTACCACATAAACTGGCTGGAGCTTCGGGTGGTCTGGATTGCCCTAATCAAGCTGACCAACCAACTCAGAAACAAGGCAGTCCTTTTTCGGTTAGACAACTCCACAGCCATAGCTTACCTCAACAAGCAGGGGGGCACCAAATCACGATCCCTGTCCAAACTTGCATTCCAAATTCTTTCAAAGGCCAGGGAGGAACAGGTGACCGTTTCCGCCCGTCACCTGGCCGGGAAATTAAACGTCCTAGCGGACTTAGCCTCCAGACAGGGTCAAGTTATCAACACCGAGTGGTGCCTATCCCCTCGGTCCTTTCAGTGGGTGACACACCAATCCCCATGGGGTGCCCCGACTCTGGATCTGTTTGCAAACGCGATGACCACCCAACTTCCCCGGTACGTGTCTCCTTGCCCGGACCCAGCAGCTTGGGCAGTAGACGCTCTCAATTGTCAGTGGCCACGGGACGAGGTACTGTATGCCTTTCCCCCACAAGCAATCTTAGGGCAAGTCCTGCAGAGAGTAATCGAGTTGAAACCACCGTTCCTATTACTCATTGCCCCATGGACACCGGAAGCCCCATGGTTCGCCCTCCTACTCCATTGCAAGGTAGTAAGGTCGATACCGATCCCATGCCACAACGAGTTGCTATCACAACCCCATTGGCATCACTTCCACCCCTCCCCTCGCTTACTGAACCTCCACCTTTGGTGTCTGACCAGTCCTTTCTGAAAAACAAGGGTTTTTCTAAGCAGGTGAGAGAGAAAATAGTAAACAGTCACAAGGGTTCAACGGCCAAAGTTTACAGGTCGCAGTGGAATAAATTTGCCGCTTGGTGTAGCACTTCTAAGCTAGATCCGTTTCAGGCTAGCCCAGCAGTGGTAGCGGATTTCCTCGATCACCTTTTCACGGAGGTGAAATTAAAGGTAAGTTCCATCGAGGGCTATAGGGCCGCTATAGGGTCAAGACTCAAAGCGTCTACAGGCTACGACCCGGGCGAAGATACTTCCCTATCACAGCTAGTAAGACATTTTAAAGTAAGCTCCCCACCCTGCCCATCCAACATAGCGCAGTGGGATTTATCAATAGTCTTACAGTATCTTCAGCGCCCAGATATATTTAGTAAGGACGTGATTTCAGCAAAAAACGCAACATTAAGATTCACGTTTTTATTGGCCTTAGCTTCGGGCAAAAGAAGAGGCGAAATCCATGCCCTAGACAGAAAGGTAAATAAAGATAAGGGTACATGGGAGAAGGTCACCCTAGTCCCTAGAGCAGGATTCATGGGAAAAACCCACATCATGACCCAAGGGATGGGAACGTTCGATCACATTACTCTCCCATCCCTACCAGATGACCCCGACTCAGACGGTCTGGTCTCTTTGTGTCCCGTCAAAGCGCTGCAACAGTATTTGGAAATGTCAGAGGCCTACCGATCAGATAATCAGAAGGCTCTCATCATTTCGTTTATGCCGAAATTTAACAAAGATCTTTCGAAACAGTCGATCTCAAATTATATTAAAAGGATCATTTTGGCAGCCTATGACGATGCACAAATCGACCCTAACCCGTTAGGGGAATCAAACATCAAAGCCCATCAGGTAAGGCAAGTAGCCAATTCCCTCAGGGCGGTACGCAACGTGTCCCTTTCGGATATATTAAAAACAGGTTGTTGGGTTTCCCCCAACTCGTTTGTTAAATACTATCTGAAAGATTTTTCTCAAGATGAATTGTCTGGCTTATATTCATTAGGACCGTTCGTGGCTTCAGAAACGACCATTACAGGCTGAGTGTTTCTGTTGTAGGAATGCTTCTCCCAAGTTTAAGAACAAGGGCAAGCACAAGAGTAACTTCTCCAAGGGCCGTAATGGGAATAGTAACAACAACAACAAGCCACGAAAGTAACAACCTACAAGAAGGTCTTTCCTTCTTACTCTGAACATTTCGCCTTTCGCTCAGGTCCTTTGGACCATTTCGGTTCGTGCTTATATTAAGTTACGGACGAACGCTGGACGGTTATGTTTAATTAAGCATTTATTTACTCCGAAGTGTTCAGGATCGCATGTGTAATGAGTACAGCCCAGTCTTCGGTCTTACGGCTACTCGGATGCTTAAGTTTTGATCTCCTTTCTTCATGTTTTTCAGAAAGAAAGGGGGGGGGACCATGTCGGTCCCAGACGTACCCAGTGACCGTACACCCGTTGTAGCCGGAAGGCCGAAAGCCGGTTTATGGTTCATGGTATGAGGTACCATAGTATCATTATGGGCTTATGGGACCATAACGGCCCCATATAGGAAAACAGTCATAAATAAGCAAAATTTTTTCTGTTTTTCATTTTATGACGATTTACAGTAGTTTTAGTACTATCTAGTCAATCGCTATGAGTTTATTTCAAATAAACGTGGTAATTTATCAAATGAGAAGAAGAAAAGTTAGACAGCGGACTCGCTTTCTTTTTCAAGTTTGAATTGCATGTCTTGTAAGACACTTCAGTCACTTTACTAGAAGTGTCAAAGAGTTTATTTGCGTAATTCCTATGGATTTACGATCGTTTTGTAGTACTTCTAAATAAACCTAATTGTTCATCAATACATAGCAAGTGAATAGTGAGAACTTGAGGAAGGGATCCATCCGGTGGGCGGTTGGAGGGGGATGGTGATAGTTCTCAAAAAAGATGATGGCATGGTTGGAAGCCTTCTCATCTCAACTGACAGTTGCTGTGATATTTTTTACTTTGTTACGATTTACCTTATGTTGAAAGACCGGAATGGTACGCCTCCGGACTTTATTTAGGAAATCATTAAAAGAATTGAAACTTAGCTGACAAGTTTTATTTCTTCTTTGCGTCGAGTGCACAGCACTCCTCGCCTATATGCAATGAGCTTTTACAAGCCATAGTGTAATTCGCGACCTTTTTGGGCAGTTCAAGAATGGCAGGCTCCCCTGCTCCGGACTCAAGTCCCATTAAAAGTGGAGATAAGCGAATTCAAAGCTTTTGCGAAGTAAAACTATCGTTTTATTTCGTAAAACGAGCTTTTACGAGTAAAAGCGCAATTCGCGTTCTCCACTTTTAACTTTGATTTTAACCCGTCCCATCCATCCCCAACTAGCCTGGGCGTGTTTTACCGCCTTTTGGGGCTAAAAAGGGAATGTCGTTTATACGAGACTAGCAGACGACGTCTCGGGCATTCTGATTGGCCATAGGATGGATGGAAGGGTTAGAGTATCTTGAACAGTACCTCAAAAAGTTCTTTTTTATATTGCGTGGTAAATATTACTGGAAGGGAACCCATTAAAAGTGGAGAACGCGAATTGCGCTTTTACTCGTAAAAGCTCGTTTTACGAAATAAAACGATAGTATATTTTACAATTTTCTTTATACACTTGTCAACGTTTCAGCCGGATAGCGGCTTCTAGAATCCCAGTGTAAAACGATCGAGCATCTTGGCTTGTTAGCTGGTGAATACCACATGTGACTTTGGCAACTTGCATATACAGGCGGGAATACACGGGTTTCTTTAGGGAGATGGTTTCATGAAGTTCTCGATTTTAAGAATGAAGGTAATAGAATTTAGCATACTATGTCCCCTCAGTGGGTGATACATCCATTTCATTGAGACACAGTCAGCTTCACATAGGCAATATTAAAATAACCCCCGAGTTCATTGGGAGGAGGCATATTTTGAAGTCCATAACTTTTCAAAATGTCAAGACCACTGTTAACAGGAAATAGAAAGTTTCTGTTTTCTTTATTTGTGTTTGCTTTGGTAGAATTCCAAATCATTGGGAATTCAAAATATTCCTGTATTAAATACTGAAATGTTGTTTTAATCGCATTAAAATCCTCGTTGGTGATATTTCGCTGAATTGCGATGCTTCCCACGCGATCTTTGTAAAAAATACCTTCTGTTGTTACTTCACCTAAAACCAAGCTGCAAGATAGTTTAAGACTTGTGACGTCACCTTGGCCCAACCAATAATTATCGTCAAAAATTAAATGTTTAAATCCAGCTTTTCTGGCTTCGATAATACGACGAACAGGATTTTGATGGTCGTCTATAAAAACAAGTGTTTTCTCCGGTACCACAAAATCACTCCATTGAACATCCTTGAAATCAACAAAATTTTTTCCTGACATGTAGACGGTGTCGTATTTTTTGTCTTCATAAAGGAGTTCAGTATTGCCCAAGTCAAGTAAAATTAATTTAGCACGAGGCGCCGCCTGGCGTAGAATCCAGGTACCAAGTCCCCTGAAGATGCCGCTCTCAACTATAAACTCCGGCTGCAATATTTTTATGAAACACCATAAAGCAAACTGGTGCATAATCCTTGTGCCAAAGTAATTCGATCTTTCCGGACGATTGTTGTAAACTTGAATAAATTCAGCCAACTGACTTTTTATCCAGGTGTGTTCCATGATTTCCTTTCCTTTAAAACACACGCCATCTTTTAGTCGTAATGTCGAGAAGCCTGTTTTGCCAGTTCTCTCGCTCATTCCGAGCTGGAAAAGACTTCTGAGAACATTTCGAGACTGATATTTTAAAGGTTCATTTTGTACAATGGTATTTCCACAAGTAATCCAAATCACCACGATGGTAACAAAAAGAATGAGGGACGCAGTTAATTTGTTCTGTGACGTCAGATTGTTGTAATACTGGCAAAATGCACCATTCATTGTGCCTGGTAAAATTTTTATAGTGCGCACAGCTTTATTAATAGTTCTTTTTATGATTCCGGTTTACTTCCTTGTATTCCAATTAAAAGTTCTGCAAATATTAATTTATACAAATAGATAAATTCGTTTCAATTGAAAATGAACTTTTTTAAGTTGTTGGAATTCTCAAAAAAAAACACTATGAGCTAAAAACTGTCGTGCTGTTCTTAAGAACTACTTTGAAACATGAGATTCAAAAACCGTTGGCACCCGTGATGGAGCAGCCGCACATATTGGTGGTTCAACAACAGCCGAATGACCTGAGTATTTTAGTGCGCATATCAACATCACCCCTCAAGCAATATTCACAGCTCTGACTACCGCATATTTTGCTATTCTTCTGAAGCATAAAGACAAAGGGCATGAGCAGATGAATTCTTCGTCTTCTTCTTCTTCTTCTTCTTCTTCTTCTTTCTATCTTTCTTCTTCTTCTTCTTCTTCTTCTTCTTCTTCTTCTCTTCTTTTGCATACGGAGTTTTAAGGTACTTGCCCTTCACCGACGAGTCCTCCCAATATTGGGTTTATCCTTGGGTTTGAAGGTAACATTATTTTAAGTGTATCCTTTAAAATAAGGTCAAGGATCAGCCTGCTATATCGAATAAAACAAGGGAACATTGTTGTTTCTAAAAAAAAACACACATGTTGTAATACTTTTTTTTAACCTCTTATTGAACAACAAGTCTATACATATCTTTTTAGAGATATCGAATTTTTGTCACCCAGATACAAAAGAAACATCACAAGTTTGATTTCTTGATTTCTTGAACGCGTGAAATTTCTTAGGCAAAGATAAAAATCCTGTGTTTGGAGAAAGGTAAAACGCTGAACTTGACGACGATACGGAACCACTAATAAGATAGCAGACACTCCATCCATTATTCGTCGTATTATTCTCACAGCATTTCTGCATACTTAACCTATCTCTGCACAAGATAAAACGCCGAACTGAAACGTTGAATTTTGTTCTTTTCAAAAGGGATTCTGCAGCTGATATAACGTGATAAGTTATCTCGTGTTTTCTGTCATACAGTTCGGATTTGAGTTGGGGGAAACAGCAGCAGTCAAAATCTGTCAAATAGCAGAGTTCATCCGACAAATACGGGCATGCGGGATTTCTTTGTAAGAAGATGTGTTCCGCGGAATTTTCTCGACAGCGTATTCATTTACTATCTGTCATAGATAGCTCCATGCGGATTTTCTCTTCCGAAATGTGTTGTCGAGGGTGCAGAACTCAACGAAGGTACTGGCGTAATAAAGTCAACGAGAGAAATCAACACAGAACGAATGCAATAGGGAATGAAAGAAAAAAACAATAAAATGTGTGTCAGACCGGCTTAGTTATGCTGCTCTGGTTGAAAAGCTTTGCGCGTCGACGCATGTCTACATGTAAACTGTGCCGACGCATCTGTTCATGTTTCCAAAGCCACAGTTCTAGTTTTAGTATTTTACGTGTAGTAATCATATATAAGTTATCGAATACTGTGCTTCATATTCTTCTATGTCTCCATTGTTTCACCACGTGAAATATATTTTATTTAGTTATTTAGTTATTTATTTATTTTTGCAATATTTGTTTAAAGGTGAGGACATTTGAGTTTTTCAACTATAATACCAACACCCCCTTGAACTGAAATAACTTCAGTATACGGTCCCAATGAAAACAGTAAGTCCCCGAAATCAAAGAATGATAATAGTAATATTAACAACAACCATAATAATAATAATCATAATAAGTAGAATTACAATAACGTTGTCATTTCAGTATATCTGGTCGTTTTAAGATAACCCCTTCCCCCCTTCAATTTGACTTCAAAGCTGTACGTTTTTCTATCTTTTTTTCTTTTTGAAACTTGTATAAAAGATTTAAAAAATATCACTTCCCGATAATATGGTTTTCTTGGTGAATGTGCGTAGATGAGTAAATAATAAACCGGAGTTTTCACCACAAACAGAATTAGTCTTTTCGCGCGATTGTATATCAAACAACAAAAACTTAAAATCTCAATATTTCTGTTCCTAGTATAACAAGCAGAAATTTTGTTGCAAACATAGAAAAAAAGCGATTGCTACAGCATATATCTACACATTTGGAATATAGTAAAGATTTGTTAGTCACGGTTCATTCACTCAGCAAAAAGGCCACACAAAATAGCGAGTCACTTTGTCTGATAACGGGTGTGTCCGCTCTTGGTGTTGATATATATAGCACCATTGTGCATGGAAAACGTATCTATATATTGATATATATAAATTTTGCAAAAACAGCTATGCATTGACGTTTGGAAAGACGTCACAGAATGAATCTGGAGGGGGAGTGCTATTGGGTCACGCCAGGTCACACCAAGCCAGCTCTCCGAGTTTCCAGTGAGAGCTTTTCATTTGAATGACGGAAAGCCTCACTGTGTTGCAATTAATTGCATCAAATCAATGTTATGTTGATATATTATTTTTTTTAGCATCCGTTTATGAGTCATAAAAAACATGTCTGTACTATTTCTACAGTTAATAAAAAATGTTAATTACGAAGATAACTGTTCTGGAATTGTTAAACGGGATTTGTTGATTAGGAGTTAAGATATTTGTTAATATAATTTATGCAAAATAGAGCTGTTGGCTATATATTCAAGTATCCTGACAAATAGGCCAGCGACAGCAAGAACACATTTAGGCAGGCAACATTTAGCGCAGCAACATGGTGGCCACACTGTCCTAATATCGCTGGCCTACAGGTAGCTGACCTTATTGTCGGACATTCCTTTTTTTTAACTTGGCAGAGAATATATTACTGAAAGACTTTTCTTACACCTCTAACAATGAACGTCGCCTGAACGTTTATCTGTAAACCTTAAATTTCAAATGAAAGACACCTTACACACCCAAAAATTTTGTCGAATCCGGCTCTGCGTCGGCCCGAAATACATGCGAAATTAGCTTCATGCTGAAAAAAGCTCGGTTACCTTCCATCACCTTATCACTGGATACTTGCCTTTCATTTGACTGTTATTCTGATTTCTTTGACATAGTTTTCCTGCAATTTGAACTGAAATCAAAAATTAAAATTTTGAATGCACTGCACAATTTTATTATTATTATTATTATTATTATTATTATTATTATTATTATTATTATTATTATTATTATTATTATTATTATTATTATTATTATTATTATTATTATTATTATTATTATTATTATTATTATTGTTATTATTATTATTGTTATTATTATTATTATTATTATTATTATTATTATTATTATTATTATTATTATTATTATTATTATTATTATTATTATTATTATTATTATTATTATTATTATTATTATTATTATTATTATTATTATTGTTTCTATTATTTTTATTATTTCCCACCTCTGAGAAACACACATGACATTGAATTCAATGATTTTTTTCCAGTCTCCTCCAGTTGTGGAAAGAAGAAGTTTAGCACTGTGGAAATACCGATGGGAAAATTTCAGCGCTTTTCTGTAAGCAGTAGACAGTGAAACACAGCAGCTTGAAATCTCAGTTTTATTATGTTTTCGTTTTATAACCACATTCAAAGCCAGGATAATCATTAAAGAGGTGGAGAATAATCAGCAAGTTTATTCTGTAAGAATGATGTACTCTTTTCAGCGGATAACGTGGTTTCTTTTTACGGTAAAACTGTCATATTGTGAAACATGTTCTGAGCAGACCGTTTTGGTTCACGCGGATTTTCTGGCGTCTTACCCATTGGATACTTGTAATAATGTCACCAATCCTGCTGGATACTTGGAGGATTACCTCTCTACCTGTGCTTTCACGGTAGATGAGACGGAGACAACTTTCGCCGGCTGTCACCGCTTATGTGCGTCAGAGGCGCTTTGCGACGCTATGACGTTTTCGCCCAGCAGTGTGTGTGCGTTGTGTGTAGAACAAAGCGCAACGACCGGACTGGTCCCACAAGGGGCAATATTTGTAATGGTTCGGCGTTTCTCACAGTTCTTGGATGGTTAGTCTCTATTTATATCAATTTATTTTTGCTTATTTATTTTTTCTTGAAAATTAACAATTTTGCCAAAAGTAAAGAACTGTCCCTCAAAAATGGTTTTGCAACATCAGTTCGGTTACTATAGTACTAAAGTAAAATATTATAAAATGTCTAAAATGAATGTGCCTGTTCAGAATGTCTAAAAATGTCTAAAATGAATGCGCCTGTTCAGAGAACTCAGAAAAATTTTACCTTTCAAGGTTTCTGTTTGTTGTTTCATTAATGTAACAAGTTACTCTCTAAAAAAAAAACTATTTAATTTTGACCAAATTAATCGTATATTTTAGGGTTTAAGAGCCTTCAGTTACCCTGACAGCTTTTACTATATATAAGGGTATTGGTTAATAGTATTTATTGGAGCACTCTACCACTAGTAATTGCCCTATCCTCATAATATATCATAGGAACATTCCCATTTCATAACAACTCCTAATCCCTCCCCTCCCCCCACCCGTACAACAACCTTCCACATATGGGCCTGACTCAATCGTGTTTTTATTGTATTGGGTCGTTTCTTTGTGAAAATATAACTTCAGATCACAGTCAAGTAATGGCTAACTCTGTGGTGTTCTTGTCTCTTTTTTATCACAAACAATAGCGTTTATTCTCATAAAACGATTAATCAAGGCTGCAATACATAATTAACAGTGGCCTCTTTTGTGATGTGCTATTATAAGCGCTAATATAACGTCAGAAACGACTGCCACTAGGACAACAGTACTGAGACATGGAGAGCATTTCGATGAGTTAATCTGCCTTTGTCAGAACCCTCTCCCCCTTCCCCAATTAAAATGAAGCAGCCCTCCAAAAAATAAAAAAAGAAATAAAATATAGAAATCTGTATACAACAAACGTCCACAAACCACCGCCCCCCCCCCCCTCTAGCCCCAGTGCGCCTGGAATTTACCGCCCGGTGGGGATAGGGGAGGGGCGCTGGTATCGTATGTATTACCATGTGTGTTCAAATAATATGAAGAAATGGGGTAATTTTTAATCCCGCAAGTGGTCCCCATGGGGTGCCTATTTCGATTGAAAAAGAGGAGGGAGTTCATTTTCATCCAGTACTCTGCTTTTCTATTCAGTTTTCATCAAGTTCTTTCCGCGTTTAGTTAAAAGAGGCGGCATTGATTCAAACTTAGCACTCCAGGATCGTTTTAAAAATCACGGACAAGAGTGGTAACCACAGCCCAGCAAACATTAAGACATCAGAGTAACGTCGGATCGACCTCGTGACCCGACGTTTCCGACGTTGGACTGACGTGCCGATTTTGGTTGTATATGAAATGGAACCGACGTCGGGTTTTCAACGTCAGAATGACGTCGGGTTCCGACCTAAACCCGACGTCGGAATTAAGTCGGTTTTAGGTTGTATATGAAATTTGAACCGACGTCGGATGCCGACCTGAAACTGAATAGAGTTGTAATTAATAGATAATTAATCATTCAACTGCTGTTGTGAAATACATACGAAAACATTTTCCATGTAAATTTTTACAATTTAGGAAGAAAAATACCGACGCGCCATCAAAATTCTAAAATTTTCTCGTAAAAATTTTCTTCCTCTTTTTCAAAATGATTTCCATTTCCGGCCAGCGATAACAAATATTCGCTTTTTTGGTTGTTTTTGCAACGTCGGAATGACGTCAGAAAACCCACGTCGCCTTGACGTCGGAATAAAGTTGGATTTTGGGAAATAGATCAGAATATGGTTGTGAAGTCGTTGCGACCAAAATCCAACCTTTTTTCAACCAAAAAAGACTTCGGTTGTTTGCTGGGAGAGAGTGAGAGAGAGAGAGAAAGAGAGAGAAAGAGGGATAGAGAGATAGAGAGAGAGAGAGAGAGAGAGAGGGAGGGAGAGAGAGAGAGAGAGAGAGAGAGAGAGAGAGAGAGAGAGAGAGAGAGAGAGAGAGAGAGAGAGGAATACTGAAAGACAGCGGAGAGGGGGCGGATTGAGAGAGGCTATGCAGTATACACGGAATCATTATTTTCTTGTCTTACAGACCTTTTATGCACTTGCGAGGGGGGCGGGACGTGTCACGTGACAGACTGTGTCGTATCATGTGACTGCCCGACCTACAGAACAGGCGCTTACTGTGAAGGTAGGTATCCAGTTTATGGTCATCAATAATCGTGTGGCATTGGTTTTACTTAAGTTCAAAACCATAACTGCCTCTTGTTGGTCATTTTGGTGATGATCTTTTAAACCAGGTCCGACATGGACAGTCTCTGTCAGCAGCACAGAGCAATCTCAGAAACAGGACCAACAATAGAACTGAACTACAAGGGTATTGTTTCCGAGATGGTCGTATGTGGCAGATTCTCATAAACAAGTTGGTTCGATTTTTTGGGTGTTTTTATATCGGAGTTCCACATTACAAATCAGACTGCTGACATATAAAACAAATAAAATCTCACACTGGACAGATTCTCAGATCGACTTAAATATTCATCATACTTGCTTGGCATTCATATTATGGGATTCTGTTTTATTTCTGCTTTCTGTTTTATGGTACATCGCATTACAATACCGCCGCTATCTATATAAAGAAACTGTGTCGTTGGATATATGACGCATAAAAAGCCAGGAAAGGCCAAGTATTTAATAAATATTTCATTGAAGCCTAGTTATTTATTCATGTTGTTTGTGTCAGCGCAATAACCTCCGATGCTGTACATGATATTGTTACTATTTTTTGCTGTTTAATTGTATAAAACAGGAATCCCCCAGCCCCCCAACCATCAACGATTTTCTCATTTATATCACTGTCCACATTATCCACCGACCAGTTCGCCACCGGCAAGATTTCAAAAAGGTTCCATTCGCCACTAAGCTGTATTATATCGCATAACATTGAAGCAAACCGGCACTCATTTGCTTGAAGAGAAAGATAAGTGGAAGTTGGAGATTTTAACAGCGGAAATAATGATTCAAGAAAAAGATGTACAGAGGTGGTGACTGTGGTCATTTTAAATCAAGGTAGTGACGAATTGAATGATGGAGAAATGACCGGTGGCGAAGTGACGGTAGTGACGGGACCGGTGGTGAAGTGATTGGTGACGAATTGACTGGTGGCGAAGTGACCGGTGGTGATGTGACCGGTTGTGTTGTGACCGGGGGGCGAATGGACCGATGGCGAAGTGAACTGGTAGCCCATTAACAGATGGCGAATTGATCAGTGGCAAATTGACTGACGACGAATTGATCGCTGGCGAATTGACCGATGGCGAAGTGACCAGTGGCGAATTGACCGGTGGTGAAGTGACTGGCAACGAATTGACCGATGGCGAAATGACGGTGGCGAGCTGGTCTACACCGCTCATCAGCGTGAAAGGAATTGATTACTTTTTATATAACATGAATCACATTTCGACAAAGTTTTATCGGTTGGAAGAAACATTCTCATCGATGTTCATATGTCTGTTCCCTTTTCGACCAAGAAAAAAGAAAGAAACATGAGTATAACTGCAACGAAAAACCAAGAAAATGGACGTTTAAATACTGGCATCAGCAGTTTCCTTGTTAAGTTTAGATGGTTTAAAATATCTGAAAGGGTTAAGGAAATATTTCAGTGCATGTCTGATTTATTTACACTTGGGACAACGCCCCAAGGAGATTTTGTATTTCCGCGAATTCCGTACATTTCTCTTTTCTTCCCTTTTTAATTTTTTTTTTCATATTTCTTTCTTTTTTTCACTTGGTTTTCGCGCATCTCCTCCGAGACCGTTTGCGCTAGGAAAGTGAAACTATGTGGTAAACTCGATCCAAGCGAAAAATTTTTTACGTATAACGTCATCTTCCGCATTTATGACGTCATGAATATTTTAGAGCTTAATATCTTCAAAATGTCTGGAGATAGAGATTTGGTGTCAAATACGTTATGAGACTACTTTTTGACACAGGACATCGTGAAAACCTTAATTTCAGCGTATGACGTCATAATGACGTCATTTTTCGTTTTTTTTTTTTGTTCCTGGTCGGTTATAAAGCGGAATTTTTGTTATTAGTATACAGAACGCTTAACTGGATACCAATTGACGGGTAAAAATTACTTTAAACTCTCCAATGCCCTGTAAAACGCCCCCCCCCCCCCCCAATGCATACAAGTGTTAAAACACGCACATCTCACAGTACAAGGTGCCTATTGTGCGCACGCGACCATGTACAATGCAGATCAATACTGCTATATGTGGCTTGTGGCCTCTCAAATAATGAACAGCTACTCTGTGGCCACGTGACTATGCAGTATTGTTGTTTTGTAAGTAGCTGGCTGTGCTGAACTGGGCTTTTTCTCAATGCTGCAACCAGTGAAAAGTTGATCACGGAGAGCAAGTGCTGTATTTTTATGAAACTTTTTTTTACAAACAACTGCGTTACAATTTGTGAATATATTGAATGCTACGGAATTATGGTAGTGATAACTTTGTAGTGTTCATTTATTGATCACTCTTACTATTTTGTGACGATATATTATTTCGAAAACCTCGAGGTGCATACTTTGAATTTGTGACCTTGACCTTTAAAATTTTGTCCGGGCTAGTACTTAGCAACTACTGACAGTAGTATTGCCACATTTTGTGCAGTATCTTACCGTGACCCAGACATGTGCATCGTCAAGGTTGGATGGATTTGACCTTTGACCTTAGCAGTGTGACCGTGACTTTCACGGTCAGGGTAAAAAAACGGAAGTTGACTATAATCTCAAAAACGGTTAGAGATAAAGCCATTTTGAGCTCATTTTCGACGCTTTGGGCCTAAACTATGTTACATAAGAGGTAGCGCGGTAACCTTGACCTTCTGGATCACCGTCAAGGTCAAACACCGGAATTTGATTAATATTATTATTGATTTTGCGCTCATTTTCCACCCTTTGGGTCTAAACAAGGGTATATAAGAGGTCCTTATGTGGCCTTGACCTTCTAGGTCACGGTCAAGGTCAAAAACCAGAAGTTGACTATTATCTCGATGGACGAAAAACTGACAAAATGGCGGCACTTTTTGTGCCCGTTTTGACCCATTTTTAAAATGCTATTCCTCCTACAGTTTTACTCCAATCGTTTAGATGTTACGCATGGATGTTGGCCTACCGCGCTGTTATTTTTTTCGCGGTTCGAAAACATCTGCCGAAATGGCGGAACTTTGAAGTTTGGCAAAAACTGGAATAATTGGTAGTTACTAACTGAATTGTCAAACCATTCATTTTTCTCAGTCTTTTTCAATAAGTTATAAAATTTTAGTTGAAAGTTTCTTAGGTGCTTCTCCGCCTGGACTTTGCTTTTTTTCCAAATGACAAAGAAATGCCGAAATGGTGGAATTTAAAAATTTTTGTAAAATTGTGTTACTGTCGGTGAATACGTTAATCGTCAAAACCCAACCTCTCCAACACCCCTTTTGGGGTGGCTTCCACCCGGGAAAACTCGTTTTTGTGCATTAAAATTATGAAAAAGTTACGTTCAGAAACAAAGTTCTTCATGTTTTGGCCTAACAGTATTCGTTTCAGAGTTTTTCTCTCTTTCTTTGTTTGGTTACTCGGCTGGGTCATGTCCTTGGACATGCTTGTTATAGTATCCCAAGTGTTTGTTTCGCAACTCGGTTGCGAAATCGGGCCAGGTAACAACACTTCTGCAAGTTCTGGCTGTTTCAATAACATGCAGTATTTTGTTTGATGGGTTCGGTCAATATTCACTTCCTGTACTTCACTCTTGATCGGTATCCGGGGAGTTGACACGAGGTGACTTGCCACGCGGGGAGATGCCACACAGGGAGTTGCCACATGGAATTTTTGCCACGCGGGGAGTTGCCACATGGAATTTTTGCCACGCGGGGAGTTGCCACATGGAAATTTTGCTACGCGGTGATTTGCAACGCTTTTTATAGAATGATCTTTTTTCTTGAGTTTATTTATCTTTATATAAATTATATCGCTTTATTTGTTATTTCTTTCCATTGGGACTTCCCCCTAGTTTCCAGACGATTTAAGTTACATCTGCTCAGGAGCATTAATGTATATTATTATTGGCTACCTTATCAATTACACTTACTCCTATGGAATGCCATTTTAACATTTAATGCTTATTTTTTATATCAAAATATATTTAGAGATATCAATAAATCAATTTAGATCTCATTAATATATATTTTGCTATCAATAATTGAATTTTAGATGGCAAAAATTTATTTTTGAGATCAAAAAATCAATTTTACAAACCTAAAAAATCTTACGGGAGACACACATTCACATAAAATATAACGAATCGTCAATTAAATTTTGGAGATGAATATTTGAATTATTGAGATCAATAATAACAACATAATTTTTCATCTCAAGAATTGCTTCTTTTTTGTACAGGAAAAAATTAAAATAAAGATTCTGTATACAAGGACAGCCATTATTTATTTACAGATATGCGTTTCTGAATTTTTTACTTAAAAAAATAGACTGATATTTTGATATCAAGAATCAGTTTTTGAGATCAAAAAATCATTTGCAGATTTCAAAATACAAATTAAAAATGTATCAATCTGAAATAATGATATCTGAAATAAATTCTTGATATCAATATATAGAAAATCAATTAGTGAGCTCAAAATGAATACTTTGCTCTCAAATATTTCATTTTTGCTATCAAGAATTGAATTTTTGATCTCAAAAAATCAATTTTAGATATCTTGAAATCATTTTTGATATCAATAAATATTTCTTGATATCTCTGAATATTTATTGATATCAAAAATTATTTTTTGAGATCAAGAATACATTTAGAGATATCAAGAATACAATTACAGATAGCAAAAATGAATTCTTGATATCAAAATATGGATTTATTGAGATCAAAAATTAATTCTTGATATCAAAAAATCAATTTTTGAGATCAAAAATTTATTTTTGATATCAATAATTCACTAATAAATGTGAAAACGGCATTCCATATTCTCCAGTGAAGCATGCACATTGGCCTGTATATGTTACAGGGAATCTGTGAAGCTAGGGATTTCACGATGCTTTTATTGAGAATTTTCATGTTTGCAATGTAGTATTTTACCGAAAACATTAGCAGATTTTGAATTAATGTACTCAGAGCACTCGATTGCCAAACTATCATTCATGAGATACTTCAGTACCTGAATTTAGCGATATTTTTATCCTATGTAATTTATGTCACATTTCACGTCAAATTCTGTTATTTTGGATGGTAATGTTATAAATTCCAATTCCTTTCGATGTGAAAAGGGATACACAGTTTTGAAGAACCACTAAACAGTCTTCCTGAATGGATAATTTTTCAAAATAGTTTTATAATTAATAGGAGCTTATTCATTACACGAATTCCCTAGGGATTTTATGAAATCCCCAATTACACAGATTCCCTGTAACACGAATCCGGGACAGAAGGGCCCTGGACAAAAGGGCATTGGACATAAAGACCTTTCCCAAAACGGCCTTTTCCAAAAGGGCCTTTCCCAAAACGGCCCTAAATGAAAAGTTGGACAAAAGGGCCTTGAGAATTTTTTCTTGGATATGGTTCTCAAAATTATTTTTATTTTTTGTTTTATAACAAAACAAAGTTTGTTGATTTAAAAAAAATGGTCACAGTTCAAGTAAAGACCGCATATTCAGAACTCATATATCGGCAAGACAGTGACACGCCACCGTCATCCCGATTAGCGCGTGTGCAGAGGAACGAAACAAAAGACAAAGATTATCTTTTGTGGCACAATGACTCCGAAATCTGGCATCTAAAGACAGTGATGGGAAGTAATTGAAAGAGTCTTTGCAATGAGTAAAACATCTAGGCAGTGCAGACAGGGATTATTCTGTGGCACAGCGCTTCGGAAATCTCAAGAGAGTGATGGGGAGTAATTGAAACAAAACATCAAAGCGGTTATCTGTAAAAACACAATAAAGTTTGTTTTTTACTTGTTATTTTATTACATATTTTATTAAATAATTGAAATTCAAAATCCTTGAAAAAATTCTCAAGGCAGTTATGTCCATTTTTCATTTAGGGCCGTTTTGGGAAAGGCCTTTTCGGGAAAGGCCATTTTGGGAAAGGTCCACGTATCCATGGCCCTTTTGTCTGGATACCCTGTAACATATATAGTTCGGAGTATTGCATCTCCGGAGAACATAGAGTATAAAAGAACAGAGTGCTGAGATGACAAGCATCTTTAATAATGGAATTCATTAACTCAGTCAGAGGAAATCCAAAAGCGATTTACGAGTTATTTCTCTATGTAATGCTGAGATATCTAGCAAATAACTCCACATGCTATGAATGAGAAAAGCGGCAATGGGGTGAATGCAGAGCTAAAATCACAGTAAATGGAGACACAGTGATTGCTGCTCCGGTACGACATTCAACTCGATTTTCCATTTTTCATTTTTAATTTAAAACGGAAATTGAAAAACAAGAAATAACAATTTCAAATTTCCTTATTTCGTCCAAAATGAAAAATGAAAAATTGAGTGGCGCTGCAGTAAGCCACATAAACAAACATACTTGGTATGACGCTAGTCCGTGTGTTCTCACTCATCATATGACCATATGAAATATGTCCGGTGTGTTCTCCCTCATCATATGACCATATGAAATATGTCCAGTGTGTTCCCACTCATCACATGACCATATGAAATATGTCCAGTGTGTTCTCACTCATCAGATGACCATATGAAATATGTCCAGTGTGTTCTCACTCATCACATGACCATATGAAATATGTCCGGTGTGTTCTCACTTATCATATGACCATATGAAATATGTTCGGGGCTGTTCAGGGGCAGTTTCTGTGTCTCAAATACATCTACAAATACCAGCTAAAGTGAAGAGTGAAAAGGTGAATTTCTTCTTCTTCTTCTTCTTCTTCTTATTCTTCCTTTTTTTCTGATTATGTTTCTTTTTCAGTATATCAATGGAAAATTGAGTCGATTTTCCATTTTGTATTTGAAATGAAAAGTTGAAAGGACGCTACCAGTTCTACCGTCGGCGGAGACATGTGAAAGGGGTAGAGATGGCATATATATATACATGCCTTCTAGACCGCGCCCACGTTTCGCTGCCGTAGAGTAGTGTGGATATAGCGATGACATTATAAACGCTTATCTTCGTCTTAAGTTTGATGCTAGTTAGTTACCCCCCCCCCCCCCTCCCCCATCGAAAGCTGTGTGATAGTCTACCAAGCGCTGGACAGGCTTTCATTTTACCTTGGATTATCCCTACATCATGCTTCCGTCAGATGAGATTATGTCTCCAAGACAGCCAAATGTCTTCACAGGGTTCAGTTTGGTGTTTGAAGATGCTGCTATCAGAAGGCACTTGTATGCACACGCCTATGTCAAGGTCGCGTAATGCATATCTAAGCAGCAGCGAAAAGCCTTTATTTAGCAAATACATGCTCTTTGGCAGTAGTGAGAACCGAATTCCAAAAGCCACAGTTTTGTTCCGTACTATCTCTGATTTCGACTGGGGCTGAAACACCTTCTTTCTCTTACTCATCCCCTCATGCCATCATGGAACGCATGCATCATCATGATCATTTTATCTGCGCACTCTGCCTTGTGTCGGAGCTTCCACAACCAGTCCCCACTCACTGTGCGCAGGCCTGTGTGAGGTTCACAAATTAAGTGACTGTAGAGCCCCAAGCTCTGCTCACGACATTTTTCCCGCAGTATAATGGCAGACAGGACCTACAAGTTCTGCTACGACCGCTTCGAAAACCGCAATGAGATTCTGGATATATATTATCTACTCTGTGTTTAAGTAGCAGATTCAGCATGACATGTGCTTGGTAAACGGTCATCTGCCTCCCCCGGTCAACTGCCCCCCAGTCAACTGCCCCCCCCCCCCTTTTTGCAACCCGGTCGACTGCCCCCCCCCCCCCCGCGATTTGACGGGGGCGTCATCTGTCCCCCTCTTTTTTTCAGTGGAAAAAAATCTTTAAAAAATTAGGCAATTGTGATGTCCCCGTCTACTTCGTCTGTGAAACAATTGATCTTCATTGATCTATTCACCAATATTGATCTTAAGAGAGACTGATTCGTAAACTAATTGCAATTCTAATTGCACTTAGTTTCCTATTAGTGAATTGCAATTTACCGAGGTGCAATACATTCAACAAAATAAATATAATTTTATTTATTGTGTCTTTGTAAGCCAAGAACCCAAGAAAAAATAGTATATGGAGGGGGCAAGAGACCACCCCTCCACTTTGAAGGGAGGGGGGGCAGTCGGCCGGGTTGCAAAAAGGAGGGGGCAGATGATAGGGGGGCAGTTGACCGGGGGGCAGATGACCGGGATTCCATGTGCTTGTATTTTACCAGCCGTTGATAATAGCGGAGTGCACAGGTCTACTTCGAAAAAGTTTGTTTCGCTCAACTCCACGTTCAGACGGGATTTATAAGCAGCGTTGGTGTAAAAACCTCGGGACACGCTCATTGTGGAAAATTTTATAACGAACTATAGTTTACTGGTAAATGTATCGTACAAAATCGTATAAAAGACAGCAAAATATCTTTTGATATTTTAATTCTCCATAAAATGATCAACTTTTAGCATATGACGTAATAGAAGGTAGGTAGACTAGTGAACTTGAGTCGTGTGTCACCCCTTCGATGAGGCCCATTTTATAAAAAGCTGGTAACAGATTCCAGGTTGTCAGGTGTAGGAGATGTGGAGCGGGTGACGGTGGTGGTCCCAGGGGGGTTAGTATGGTAACCGTAGATGGCAATGGCTCTGCAGACACATCTCTATCTATTGCCGGGAAAACAGGGTGAACCAAGATGCCTCCGTTTGCCGCAATGGAATAACTCTGATCTCCTTGAATAGACTCGCCCTGAGTAGAAACTGCTTTAAAATGCTTGTGGGAGAAAGGCATAGAGTAGATGGTCCGTCCGCTAGCCGGGTTTGTGTGTTTGGACAGGGTGGGAGGGAAGCAAAGGGGAAGTTGATGGGTGAAAAGGTTGGGGGCAACCCACGGGGAATGAACCACTACCCATTGAAATGAGGACCAACGTAGACATCACTCCGTCTGCAGTAATCAGGTTTGATAATACATCTGCTAACATTGGCAATGTCATCTGCTGAAAGTCAAATGCCCTGTGTTCTGGCAAGACAAACGAATGTGAAACTAGACCGAATTGCGCTACACGTAGCGAAATGGCACCGCACTTGCAATGACAGGCCAGAGACACAGTATATCTGGTCAAAGACAAATATTTCAGTGCTTCCACATAATTATCAGCTTTCGGATTATTACCTTGAACGAAGTCATCGAAATAAATATAATGTAATCTCTTTTAGGCGTAAATAATCAAATTCAGTTTTCTAACCGTTTTCGAGATAATGGTCAGCTTCCAGTTTTTTACCTTGATCATGACGGAGGAGATCAAGGTCACCAGGGTACTTTTTATATAACGTCTTTTAGACCCAAAGCGTCGAAATAAGCTCAGAATAGCTCTATCTCTAACCGTTTGTGAGATAATGGTCAACTTCCGATTTTTACATTGACCATGACCAAAGAGGTTAAGGTCACTGAGGTACTCTTATATAACGTCTTTTAGGCCCAAAGGGTCCAAAATAAGCTCGAAATCGCTCTTTCTCTTACCGTTTTGAGATAATGGTCAACTTCCGGTTTTACCCTTAACTATGACGGATGCGATCAAGATCATCGAGGTGCCTCTTGCATAACGTCTTTTAGGCCCAAAGAGTCGAAAATAAGCTCACAATTGCTCTATCTCTAATCATTTTCGAGATAGTGGTCAACTTCCGGTTTTACCTTGAATATGACGAAGGATGTCAATGTCACCGAGGTGCCTCTTATTGAACGTTCCTTAGGCCGAAAGGGTCGGAAATAAGCTCAAAACCCAGCTGTTTACGAGATAATTGTCAACTTCCGTTTTGACCTTGCCCATGACGGAGGAGGTCAGTTCACCGAGGTACCTCTTATTTAACGTCTTTTAGGCTGAAAGGGTCGAAAATAAGCTCCAAATCGCTCTCTAACCGTTTTCGAGATAACTATCAACTTCAGGTTTTTACCTTGACTATGACAGAGAAGCTCAAGATCACCAACTATCGTTTTATTTCGTAAAACGAGCTTTTACGAGTAAAAGCGCAATTCGCGTTCTCCACTTTTAATGGGTTCCCTTCCAGTAATATTTACCACGCAATATAAAAAAGAACTTTTTGAGGTACTGTTCAAGATACTCTAACCCTTCCATCCATCCTATGGCCAATCAGAATGCCCGAGACGTCGTCTGCTAGTCTCGTATAAACGACATTCCCTTTTTAGCCCCAAAAGGCGGTAAAACACGCCCAGGCTAGTTGGGGATGGATGGGACGGGTTAAAATCAAAGTTAAAAGTGGAGAACGCGAATTGCGCTTTTACTCGTAAAAGCTCGTTTTACGAAATAAAACGATAGTTTTACTTCGCAAAAGCTTTGAATTCGCTTATCTCCACTTTTAATGGGACTTGAGTCCGGAGCAGGGGAGCCTGCCATTCTTGAACTGCCCAAAAAGGTCGCGAATTACACTATGGCTTGTAAAAGCTCATTGCATATAGGCGAGGAGTGCTGTGCACTCGACGCAAAGAAGAAATAAAACTTGTCAGCTAAGTTTCAATTCTTTTAATGATTTCCTAAATAAAGTCCGGAGGCGTACCATTCCGGTCTTTCAACATAAGGTAAATCGTAACAAAGTAAAAAATATCACAGCAACTGTCAGTTGAGATGAGAAGGCTTCCAACCATGCCATCATCTTTTTTGAGAACTATCACCATCCCCCTCCAACCGCCCACCGGATGGATCCCTTCCTCAAGTTCTCACTATTCACTTGCTATGTATTGATGAACAATTAGGTTTATTTAGAAGTACTACAAAACGATCGTAAATCCATAGGAATTACGCAAATAAACTCTTTGACACTTCTAGTAAAGTGACTGAAGTGTCTTACAAGACATGCAATTCAAACTTGAAAAAGAAAGCGAGTCCGCTGTCTAACTTTTCTTCTTCTCATTTGATAAATTACCACGTTTATTTGAAATAAACTCATAGCGATTGACTAGATAGTACTAAAACTACTGTAAATCGTCATAAAATGAAAAACAGAAAAAATTTTGCTTATTTATGACTGTTTTCCTATATGGGGCCGTTATGGTCCCATAAGCCCATAATGATACTATGGTACCTCATACCATGAACCATAAACCGGCTTTCGGCCTTCCGGCTACAACGGGTGTACGGTCACTGGGTACGTCTGGGACCGACATGGTCCCCCCCCCTTTCTTTCTGAAAAACATGAAGAAAGGAGATCAAAACTTAAGCATCCGAGTAGCCGTAAGACCGAAGACTGGGCTGTACTCATTACACATGCGATCCTGAACACTTCGGAGTAAATAAATGCTTAATTAAACATAACCGTCCAGCGTTCGTCCGTAACTTAATATAAGCACGAACCGAAATGGTCCAAAGGACCTGAGCGAAAGGCGAAATGTTCAGAGTAAGAAGGAAAGACCTTCTTGTAGGTTGTTACTTTCGTGGCTTGTTGTTGTTGTTACTATTCCCATTACGGCCCTTGGAGAAGTTACTCTTGTGCTTGCCCTTGTTCTTAAACTTGGGAGAAGCATTCCTACAACAGAAACACTCAGCCTGTAATGGTCGTTTCTGAAGCCACGAACGGTCCTAATGAATATAAGCCAGACAATTCATCTTGAGAAAAATCTTTCAGATAGTATTTAACAAACGAGTTGGGGGAAACCCAACAACCTGTTTTTAATATATCCGAAAGGGACACGTTGCGTACCGCCCTGAGGGAATTGGCTACTTGCCTTACCTGATGGGCTTTGATGTTTGATTCCCCTAACGGGTTAGGGTCGATTTGTGCATCGTCATAGGCTGCCAAAATGATCCTTTTAATATAATTTGAGATCGACTGTTTCGAAAGATCTTTGTTAAATTTCGGCATAAACGAAATGATGAGAGCCTTCTGATTATCTGATCGGTAGGCCTCTGACATTTCCAAATACTGTTGCAGCGCTTTGACGGGACACAAAGAGACCAGACCGTCTGAGTCGGGGTCATCTGGTAGGGATGGGAGAGTAATGTGATCGAACGTTCCCATCCCTTGGGTCATGATGTGGGTTTTTCCCATGAATCCTGCTCTAGGGACTAGGGTGACCTTCTCCCATGTACCCTTATCTTTATTTACCTTTCTGTCTAGGGCATGGATTTCGCCTCTTCTTTTGCCCGAAGCTAAGGCCAATAAAAACGTGAATCTTAATGTTGCGTTTTTTGCTGAAATCACGTCCTTACTAAATATATCTGGGCGCTGAAGATACTGTAAGACTATTGATAAATCCCACTGCGCTATGTTGGATGGGCAGGGTGGGGAGCTTACTTTAAAATGTCTTGCTAGCTGTGATAGGGAAGTATCTTCGCCCGGGTCGTAGCCTGTAGACGCTTTGAGTCTTGACCCTATAGCGGCCCTATAGCCCTCGATGGAACTTACCTTTAATTTCACCTCCGTGAAAAGGTGATCGAGGAAATCCGCTACCACTGCTGGGCTAGCCTGAAACGGATCTCGCTTAGAAGTGCTACACCAAGCGGCAAATTTATTCCACTGCGACCTGTAAACTTTGGCCGTTGAACCCTTGTGACTGTTTACTATTTTCTCTCTCACCTGCTTAGAAAAACCCTTGTTTTTCAGAAAGGACTGGTCAGACACCATAGGTGGAGGTTCAGTAAGCGAGGGGAGGGGTGGAAGTGATGCCAATGGGGTTGTGATAGCAACTCGTTGTGGCATGGGATCGGTATCGACCTTACTACCTTGCAATGGAGTAGGAGGGCGAACCATGGGGCTTCCGGTGTCCATGGGGCAATGAGTAATAGGAACGGTGGTTTCAACTCGATTACTCTCTGCAGGACTTGCCCTAAGATTGCTTGTGGGGGAAAGGCATACAGTACCTCGTCCCGTGGCCACTGACAATTGAGAGCGTCTACTGCCCAAGCTGCTGGGTCCGGGCAAGGAGACACGTACCGGGGAAGTTGGGTGGTCATCGCGTTTGCAAACAGATCCAGAGTCGGGGCACCCCATGGGGATTGGTGTGTCACCCACTGAAAGGACCGAGGGGATAGGCACCACTCGGTGTTGATAACTTGACCCTGTCTGGAGGCTAAGTCCGCTAGGACGTTTAATTTCCCGGCCAGGTGACGGGCGGAAACGGTCACCTGTTCCTCCCTGGCCTTTGAAAGAATTTGGAATGCAAGTTTGGACAGGGATCGTGATTTGGTGCCCCCCTGCTTGTTGAGGTAAGCTATGGCTGTGGAGTTGTCTAACCGAAAAAGGACTGCCTTGTTTCTGAGTTGGTTGGTCAGCTTGATTAGGGCAATCCAGACCACCCGAAGCTCCAGCCAGTTTATGTGGTAGGACTGAAGCGAGGGTGGCCATTTGCCCTTCCATACCTGACCATTCCAATAAATTCCCCACCCCGCATGGGACGCATCGGTCTGAATCTCTATCTCCGGGGTGGGGGGCTGAAATGGCATTCCTTCGGACATAATTAGAACATCGCACCACCACTGTAGGGCTTGTAGGGTTACCTGTGAAACTTGCATCCTCGCTGCGGGTGAACGACCCTGATGCAACGCCCATCTTACCTGGCTTTGAAATGGCCTGTAATGGAGACGGCCCAGGGGGACTGTCTTCTCTGTTGCCACTAACAGGCCGAGGAGCGATTCCATGGCCTGTAATCTCACCTTCTTTCCTGGGGAAATACCTTTTATGGCATCTGCAATTCTCTGGCGGCGTTCTGGCGTAGGGAACGCCTTTGCTATTGCCAGATCCCAAAACTCCCCTAGAAAGGTAATGGACTGTTTGGGGGTTAGTTCGGACTTGGCTAGGTTTACTACTAGACCTACCTCTAGTGCCTTGCGAACTAAAGACATTGTATGATTCTCGGTTACCTGCCTGTCTTGATTCGCCAGAAACCAGTCGTCCAGATACTGAAAGACTAACATCCCTTCTAGCCGTGCCCATGTTTTCAGTACTTTCATGACCTTGGAGAAAACGTACGGGGCCGTAGCCAGACCGAAGGGAAGTGCCAGAAACCAAAATCGTCTTTTCCCTACTTGAAAGGCTAGAAATTTTCTTGCCGAGCGATGGAGAGGAATATGGAGGTAAGCATCGGAGAGATCTATGGAGGTACCCCACATCCCTTCCCGTAATGACCCTTTTATCACCTGGGCCGTGTCCATCTGAAAGGTGATCACTCGGAGAAAACCGTTTATGGGGGAAAGGTCGATTACCAGCCTCCACCCTCCGGATTTCTTGGGAACCAGAAAAACTCTGCTGAAAAAACCCATTTGATTTTCTGGCATTTCCTCTATCGCCTGTTTTTGAGACAAGCTCAGTAGCATTTCTTGGAGAGCTCGGTCTTTTTCTGACCCCTTGGCGTAAGAGGTGACTAGTTGTCTTGGCGCATGGGCGGTTAGGGGAATAGGGCACCTGAGCCCGTTCCGGTCTCGTTTGAAAGGTAGGGAGTAACCTCTCTTTAACCAACGTACTACCCTTCGAGACGCCCCCATTTCTGCCCATTGCTGCCAAAACTTTCCTAGTCTTCCTCCTACGGGCAAGGAGGCGTTTAAGGAAAGTAAATTTTCCAAGTCTCTTAAGTTTGCTAAAGTATCGCCAGGAGATAAGGGAATCTCGTGACGGTACTTTGGTTGGCTGCTACCTGAACGACTGTGGAGCCGGACCCTCTGTCTTGCTGCCGGGGCTGGGTTTCGGTTTCTTGACAGGGGGCTGTTGTAGCTGCGCACTCGGCTTAGACGGTGCTGGAGAGGACTGTTGTGGTCTCTTCCTCTTCAGTGGACGTTTGAAGGAGGAGCGAGACATCCTGGACATCAGGGCATAATCTTGCGAAAGCGAACGACTTTCCTGGTTCACCCTCTCTATCTCGGCGGGAGGAAATAGTTCTCGTTCCTCCAGGATAGGGGCATGACGCAGGTCCCGCAAACCTTTGACACTAGACCAGCAGTGCTGGAGAAAGGCATCTCGACGTAAGTAGACCATTGAAGTCATCAAAAAAGTGGAAAGTTTGACCACGTCTCGGGTAGCTAAGGCCAGGCATTCCATCAATTTAGCAGACACGGGATCACTAAGGCGAAGTTCTTCCCAACGCGACTTTAGTGCTTTAAGTGCATGATCTTGAAAAGACATAATGTTCAGGATGTGGCGAGAAGACGCCTCGATGGTCTTTGCGTCTTTCTCCACTAATGGAATGTCTGAGTCACTACGCACTGTGGGCATCCAGACTGTACGCTTCACGGGCTGCTCCAGTGCCTCTAGGGGAATTTTTTCATCCGCTGACCGATATGGTCCTGGTCGTACTGAGCAATGTTTAGATAAATGGAAACGCGACAACGTGCGACCCTCACCGGCGTCCATCTTCTTGAACTCTTTCGCGCGGACCGTGACAGCATGAGCAATGCCCTCACTGGTGGCTAGTGCGATAAACGAGTCCTGTTGTGGTGGAGCTGCCTGAGATGTCATCCGAATGGGCGGATCCTCCTTATCTAAATTTGGGGAGCCACAGGAGACCTCTGCTAAGCGGGCTATCTCTTGAATGGCATCCCTGAACGGCACGTCTTCTGGTGCAATCGTAGAAGCAGAACTCGAGGGGGCCGCGTCCTCGACCGATGGGGCAAGATCTGGTGGAGAGGGAGTACGGATGGGCCGTCTGCCCGCTGCCGCTGGATCTCTCCAAAGTCGATGCCCTTGGCCGGGAGAACGCACCTGCTCCACTGCCCGTAACGGTAAATGACAACGGGAATGTACTGACGTACCCTCGGATTCTTCTTCCCCGTCTTCCACCTCCGACTCCTGTTCATCAGATGCTGCTTCTGGGAGTTGGGATTGTGAAAAATGTGACATGTGGGGTTCCCCTACTGGGGTGTAAATTTCTTTCTCCCTGTTGCTTGGGACTGCTGCTAGGGGAGAATTTTCCATCGGCCCGATTTCCTCATCATCTTCCAGCAATGCGGAGACTTGGCCCGAAAGGGGCACGCCCACGGAATCCTCCTCGCTGATGGTGACCGTTTCGGGAATATCCACGTTAGAGTCCAGCGGGAGGTGAGGTACAGGCGAGCCCGATATCGCTGCCACTGACTGAATTTCCGGAGGAGGACGAGAAACCGTAGCTGATGGTTTAGGCTTTTGCCTTTGACTAAGCAGACTCTCCTGCTTCTGAACTTGACTCTGTAAATCCAAAAGTTGTTTTTGCAGTTGCGATTGCATAGACAAAAACGCTGAAAATTCACTCGGGAGACGCTGCAGCTGAGGAGGGGGGGATAAGTCCTCTCGCGGGGGAATGCCTAACTGGCCTGTAACCGCCGAAAGTACTGTTCCCGTATCCTTATGCGTTAAAGTCACTTGTTCCTCAGACGGGGACTTAAACGCCCCTCCTGGACTGCCACTGGGTTTCACTCTAGGAGGTGAGGCCCATGCCTCGCGGAGACGATCCCGTTCTTGCCCTTCCGGGATGTCCAATTCTGCTACAGTCTCAGAAAATGCACGTCCTTTACTCTTGGACTTTTTATGTCTCTTAACTGGCGTAGCGGATTCCGATTCTGCACCAGTGTCTACGTGTACGGGGGTGGAGACCTGGCCCAGAATAACGGAGCTAGCCTTCTTCATGGTATCACGAATAAATTCACGAGTAACAAACGAAGCTGACGAAAGGAATTTGCGCTTATCCCTCCTGCGCTCGTTCTTGGTCCTATTCCGTAATAGGACTTTCCAATCCTCTGGAGAAAGATGTAGACACTCGCCACACTGGCTGTCTGGCTCACACAGAGGTATTCCACTATTCCGTCTACAGCGGTCGCAGATGGAGTGGGGGTTACACGCGGTTGGAGGATGGATACACTGAGGCAGTAACGGTGGAGAATGTAGACTGGCCTCTGTCATATCTGAAATGCAAGCAGAGAAAAACAACGGTGAGAATATGTAGTATAAAACAACGCACAAAACTACATTTCTCCGTGCTTTGCTTCAACTGCAAGCTTTAACCTTCCAAGCTGTGTTTACAATTGCTTAAACACCGCAATAACTCGCTGGGTCTAAGGAAAGACGAAAAGAGATGCTTCCCGGAACGATAACGTTCCCGGGCCGTAACGGGCTGGACCGTAATGGCACCACCCGTGTCGGATATGGATCTCTCTTGCCTCAGATGCACCTGGGACCATCGGACCGTAACGGGTTTTGTGAATCCCGTTGGACCAGAATGGTCTTCTCGCACCCGTGACCGTAAGACCACAAAGGGAAAACGGTCCTGGCAAAGAAAATGACCCTCAGACGTCACAGAAAACGTCTCTTTTCGTCGGAGAACGCTGTCAGACTTGCAGAACCTGCTCTACAAAGACTGAGAAGCGACCCATGGAGTAAAGCTTAAGCAAAAACTGGCCATTTCCGCGATGACACAGCTGGCTGGTAAAGCTTGGAGTCTGATCAGGTCCAGCAGCCTGAAAAGATCCTACTCCTAGACGAACTGAGGTGGAACTGGTAAGTTCCTCGATCTGAATGAAAGTGGAGAAAGAGGCGCACTTCTCGGGACTAGGAAAGTGTCTCCGTGATCGTGCAAACTCAACCTAATCAGACCGAAGAGTAAGATGGCGAATAAACACACTTCGGCTCCATAAATTTATCCCAACGCACAATAATAGATAAAACAATCCATTAGGCAGTGAATTAAGTAAAAAATGAAGCAATTCGCACCTTAAACCAGTTCCCTTGCTGCAAAAAACCGGCAGCACACAGAATGGCGTGTTGTATCGACGCCACGCAAAAAGGGAATGTCGTTTATACGAGACTAGCAGACGACGTCTCGGGCATTCTGATTGGCCATAGGATGGATGGAAGGGTTAGAGTATCTTGAACAGTACCTCAAAAAGTTCTTTTTTATATTGCGTGGTAAATATTACTGGAAGGGAACCCATTAAAAGTGGAGATAAGCGAATTCAAAGCTTTTGCGAAGTAAAAGGTACCTTTTATATACCTTTTCTTAGGCCCAAAGGGTCGCACATAGCTCAAAATCGCTCTATCTCTAACATTTTCGAGATAATGGACAATCTTTCTCTAACAGATTACGATATACAAAGGTCACATGACCGTGACCTTGACCCTGAATGTCGAGATTCAGTCCATGATGTTACTGCCTACTGACACCGCACATTGAAACAAGGATTTGAGCGCCATTTTTCGTGATCAATAGGGTTTAAAAAATATTTTGACCTCAGTTTGACTGTGACCTTGAAACCAAGTTCAAAATATTTTGCGGATTTCACGACAACTCATTACCCTCTATATCTCTTCCAAATACCATCTTTCTACGACTAGCCTTGGTGAAGGATTTTTCTAGAAACCACTTTTGAGGTCAAAAATACTTTGACCACAATTTGACCTTGACTTTGAACGTCAAATCAAAACAATTGCGGATTTCACGACATCTCATCACCCTCTATCTCTGTGCCAAATTTCATCGTCCTACGTCAAATAGTGCAGGAGGAGTTTTCTTGAAACCTCCGAAAAGAAAAAAAGGAATCAACAGCCCGAATTCTTAGCAAAGCATACCCATTTGCAAACTTTGTTTCCAAGTGGGAACGAGTCCCTTGGAGGCTGGGACTCCAGACATTGCAGTCCCATGAGGAGCACACCCCCGCCCCCTTTCCTGGATTCCTTACATCTGGCGACGTCCTGTTCGGATCCCATTAACCACAAGCTCCCATACATGTAACAGTTAGAAACCTATATGACCCTGGAATCAATAAGCAAAGATATAGCCATGAATATATAACGTGGATATTACAAATGCTAACACAAAATGCCTGTGGTTTAAAATCACACCTGTGACGCCAGCCTATTTATTATTAAGTTACTTGTCTGCAGTGACCGTGTGTTCTTTACAGAGGAACTCAGTGCTTGTAGCAGCTCGCCGTGCCAGAATAGTGGCACATGTTCCGGTGACGTCACTGCCTACTCTTGTTCCTGTCCCGCTGGCTTTCATGGTACTCATTGTGAAGGTAAGTGTCCCTATGCTTCTAGCTCTCTTTACAGTTTTCAGTTGCACGCTACCGCAGAACAAAATACCGTCGTACATTTACTGCAAGCTGTATCCCTTCATTGAGCCCTCTGGTTCCACATCGCGAGTTGAATTAGGCTTTCTGTAATTACTGTGTTGTGTTGACCAATTGCACCGAAAAAGACACCAGTTTGTTATTAGTTCTTAATACATTATCGTTGTAAATTCTAGTTATTAATAAGGTCCGTAATCTCAGCTGATTCTTTTGCAAGTATGTTGGTACATTTTTTTCATTAATGTTTTATCCATACCAAATACAGACGCCGTTGCGATATTTCAATGTCCGTCATCCACTACTCAATATGTACTGGAGTATGGACAAGTACATTTCTTTGTTTACTCAGAGGGCTGTGGTACCCTTATGGCAGCACAAAATTCCCTCGAAGGTAAGTCAAGCAATTGGCAATAATATGTATGATTTACTTCAAAACCGGAAATATGCTCTGTAGAAGAAACTCGCAGGATTCCAATGTGAAAAAAAAGAAACAAATAAGAACAATATACTAAAAGTGTATTTTAAGGTGTCAAAACTTTATTGGATTATGGGAAAATGTATTTATGACATTGTCACAATGGGTTTCTAACAGAAAAAGAGCACCATATCTACTTCAAAGTGATTTTGATGTATTTCTCCATTGACTTCTACCCAGCAAACAACCGACGTCTTTTTTGGTTGAAAAAAGGTTGGATTTTGGTCGCGACGACTTCACAACCATATTCTGACCTATTACCCCAAAACCCGACATTATTCTGACGTCGAGGCGACGTCGGTTTTCTGACGTCATTCCGACGTTGCCAAAACGACAAAAAAGCGATGAACATTATTATCGCTCACCGGAAATGGAAGTCATTTTGAAAAAGAGGAAGAAAAAACGTAATTTTAACATGAAAATTTTAGAATTTTGATGGCGCGTCGGTATTTTTCTTCCTAGATTGTAAAAATGTACATGGAAAATGCTTTCGTATGTATTTCACAACAGCAGTTGAATGATTAATTATCTATTAATTATATATCTCTAGTCAGTTTCAGAGATATCAGAGAATCCGACGTCGGTTCCAATTTCATATACAACCTAAAACCGACTTATTTCCGACGTCGGATTTAGGTCGAAACCTGACGTCATTCTGACGTTGAAAACCCGACGTCGGCTCCATTTCATATACAACCAAAACCGGCACGTCAGTCCGACGTCGGAAACGTCGGGTCACGACGTCGACCCGACGTCATCCTGACGTCTTAATGTTTGCTGGGTAGGCTTCTAAGTTTCTCTGCTTCTGCGTTTATCCCAAAAAAACTGAAATCCTGTTTTTGCTTAAAATCGAAGACGAAATTGTGAATCCGTTTAAAAAATAAACAAACAAATGAAATTCTGTATTGGCGTTGTTTCCGTTGAAATATTCACTGCTGAAACACAGATGAATGCCTAATGATGAGTTATTGATTAAGAGTTTGTTTACAAATAAAAATGTAAACTTGTGGAATTTAGAAAATCCCGATGGTTAAAAATCTGATTAAACGACAGTTCCAGGAAAGCGATTAAAGATTCACTGCTTTGAATTGTGCCTAGTTTTTAGGCTGTGAATTTCTCGAAGCTTAAACAAATCAAAGCAGATATACTATACATTTATTTATTTTAAGTAAATGCAAACAATGAGTAAATACCAACTGCATTAAAATAATTTCGAAAAATATCCATTCTGTTTTTCAAGAATTAGTGTAAAGAGAACTTCTCAGCAAAAGAGGTTTTGGATTCACCAGATTGGAGAAAAGTTGCAAATGCCAAAATAAAATAATAACGTGCCGTCATGCTTACAGATGGGGGACAGACGCCAGAGGCTACCATGGGTATAGCCCATGTGGCTTGAAGACCAGATATGCTAAAACCTAACGGAATCAGTGGCAAACAAAACCGCATTAATTTTCAGTCAGATTGATAAAAACATAATATATAGTTTTGGCGGAGATATGAAGTGAACATGACTATTTTATACTCCTCATTCAAAACCGTTTCAACAGAGAGCCACCGGCAATTTAACTCATCATGAATTCTTTGAGCTAAGTGAGCGCTCTTGAGGTCTATGCATTTTTAATGCATAATGACGACGAAGCAGTGCACTATATTCATGGTAATAAAAAAGAAGAGAGAGAGAGAGAGAGAGAGAGAGAGAGAGAGAGAGAGAGAGAGAGACTTTCGCACTTTTCAATAAGGCAATGACACGCTAGGACTTTAAGTCCCAGCTGTAAAAAAATGGGGCCTGTGCACGGTATAAAGTAGTAACAGTTGTACCCTTGAAGTTAGAGAGAGAAAAAAAAAACAAATAAACTTGGTTCTTTAAAATATTACTAGGTTCGGGCGGTGCGCTGGTCTGCCCCGTGGGTGAATCTGCGTCGGTATCTATCGCGGATAACGAGGATGCCTCCACCAGCTACATGGCCCAGTTGTGTATGGAAGTGCAGGCCAGTTCCATCGCGATAGATCTGGTCGGATTTAATTCCGTTCCGGGATATTCCCATGTAAGCATACTCTAAAAAATCAAATGTTTGACACATGTTGGACACATCACGGCACTAGCGTTTCTTTATTATTATTATTATTATTGTTATTATTATTATTATTATTATTATTATTATTATTATTATTATTATTATTATTATTATTATTATTATTATTATTATTATTATTATTATTATTATTATTATTATTATTATTATTATTATTATTATTATTATTATTATTATTATTATTATTATTATCTCTTCAATTAATTTCAATCTCCAGCATTTTTACACTATGCATCACAGTTAACTTATTCGTACAACTTAGATGTAAATAAAAGCATGATATTCCTTTACCTTTACATGGTTTTTGTGGAATCCTATAAATTATCCTTGCATATACCTGAGCCAAGTAATTCGTGTGCCATATTTAAATATTAGCACAAAGTAAGAGTATCAGCACAGAAATAGCCCACCAAACTATTTAAAATGTTATTCAATGTGTCCTGTTGCCCGGAACTATGGAATGCCCTTTTAACATTTAATGTTAATTTTGAGATCAGCATACAATTAAAGCTATCAATAAATCAATGTAGATCTTATTCATTATTTCATCCCCATACATTTCTTCTCAGTTTTGGATATCAAAATGGACTCTGTTACTTTGATATCAAAAAGTAATTTGTGACATCAAAAATTCCTTTGCATTTTTAAAAATATAAATAAAGAAATTTTCACTCCGAAAAGTAATATCTAAAATAAAATCTTGATATCAATGAAAAGAAAATAAGTTTGATCTCAAAATTCTGAATTTGCTATCAAATACTTCATTTTTTTCATCAAGAATTGAACTTTGATCTCTAAAAGTCATTTTTAGATATCAATATTGAACTTCTGATCCCTAAAAATTTCTTTTAGATGTCAATATTTTTACATCTTTAAATATTGATATCAAAATTAAATTTTGAATAAAAAATACGATTAAAGATATCAAAAAATAATTCTAAAGTTTTGTAGAGACATCAAAAATACAATTTCAGATAGCAAAAATTAATTCTTGATATCAATAATTGCCTAATAAATGCGAAAATGGCATTCCATATATAACAACACAAATTTGCCCTAAACAAAAAATAAAAAAATTACCAAGCACATAATCTGTTGCAGAGCGCAAAAACTAAAAGGGTTCAGCGTTCGTTTATATTGTTGGTCTGACAATAGATGTTCTAATGTTTAGAATGTTGGGACCACACAGTGGACAAAAGTATGCATGGACACTCCGTGGATTGGGGACCAGTACGAAGTATACAACTGGCAGATAACGATCAGTCCGCCGCTAGGTGGTGCTGCAGGTGTGCGTTACCTGTCACTCACCGCGTGCAACTATGAATTTGGCTACAGCTACTACTAATCACTGGAAATGAACACGATCTGATTATTCATTGATTATCTGAAATGTAGTTTTGCGTGATGGAAAATGGTGTGGTTAAATCTGACGAACTCTTCAACATGCGCGTACTGAGATTTAAAAATAACAAAATGAAAACGATATTGTTTGCCCCAACGTACAGCATTTATTTCGTAGAAAAAAATCTTTTTTCTGTCACGACACACAATATAGAAATACATCAAAACAGGTAAACATTACGGTGACAGCTTCAGGAACAATCTCGAATTACAGCGTATATTCGCTTGATGAATATAGGGACATTCTTACATTTAATTAAAATCTCGAAAGAACGCGTTGTTTAGTTGCTGTGAGATTGTCAATGGCCAAAACGCCATTGCACTGTCAAAAGGTCAACGGATAAAATGCCGACGTTCAAAACGCCGACAAATGTAAACAAGGATAAAAAGTGGCCTGACTAATGTTTGCTGAAATTAAGAAGACATGTCTGTTAATAAACTTTATTAATTGAACTTAATCAGTTCTACAATAAATAAATCTGTGTTATGGTCAAACATACAGTTATTTGTAGATGCTCCCCGCCACAAAAATAAACAATATCAATAAAATGCAACGCGAAATGACACGTTTATTTTGCCCCACTCTGAACAAAAGAGCATAGGGCCAAAATACAAATAATAACTTAAAGGCCTTAAATAAATACTTGTCCACAGAAGCAAATCCAGACTTTGTATCGACAACAGTGAATAAACATTGTGTTACTCCTCATATATGCACGTCTAAAATGGACACTGCATTGGCTCTTTAATTCCATTAAACCCTTTAAGACAACATTACTCCAGGTCAAGCCCCCCCCCCCTCTACTCCTATCTCCCCCGTCTCTGTGTGGGCGGGGGGAGGGTAGATTTTTTGGGGGGAGGGGGTATTTTATTTTGTACATATTCAAATTTGTGCTGTGGCAGTATAAAACCCAGGGATATTCACAATTTTATACACATAAATCAGTATAGATCATAAAGCTTAACTTTAGTTGTTTACTGGACGACACACTTCCCAGTAATACTTGTTGAGGAAGATAGTCGACGTTTTAACCACTTTTGTACTTGTCGACACTTTGTCCGTTGACATTTTGGCAGTCAACGTTTTGCCGTCGACGTTTTGTCCGGATACCATCACAGCTCTCTCCTTAATGAAACCACAAGTGCTACAAAAAATCTCCTGAAGAAATTCATAGATCTGTACCTGCGCTAGGCAACAATGACCTTTCTTGTGTCTGCACTGTCCAACATGTCCTGAATGCCTTACAGTCCTGAATGTCCTAAATATGCAGCTTGAATGTTATAAATGTCCTTGATTCTCCAGAAAGCCCTGACTGCTATGTACGGTATGAATGACGTAAATCACATTCAGTTGAAAAATTTGGTGTGGGAAGACAGTCTTAGAAAAACGTCTCATCGAAAAGGTGATTACTTAATTAGCCTAAAAATAGGTTTACATACCTAAAAATAGAACGAAAGAGACTGATCAGTCATTGCAGTATCTTTCACTAAAACTGAACATCACATAAGTGTGTTCTCTGGAGCTCTCAACGAAGTAAACGAAGGAGAGGGGCATGGTCAAAGCGCGCAACAACGTAAATGCATTCCCAATGGTTGACCACAAAGAAGGGGCAAAAATTCTAAGTATATTTATAGCGTACTTTTATGTCTGCCCCCCTCCCCTTCCAGGGTTAGTTGCAGCTAAAATAATGATGTGGTTTAATTAATAATCGGCATTGATGTGGATTTGAATTAATATCGTTTTATGTAAATCAGTTTATATTTCGATGTCTTATGCCAAATAGAAAACTATCTGTTAGTAAAGTTTTTCAGTTTTTTAATTATGCACAACATTTACATCTGTTTCGTGTTTAAAACAAACACATCACTGGATATGCCCAGTATACTGGATATGCACAATGTACAACTATAAAACTGTCAAATAAAATAGTAATCATTTGTGTATCTACATTTTTCAAAATGTTTAGGTTAGTAGCTTTTTTGCAATGAGAACATTAAATTGTAAGACATTAATTTTCAAGGCCTGTAACAGTATTTATGTACAATATTTTACCTAAAAAGAGATATCAAAATTACAGAGTTTCATAATTGTGTCAGTGAAGAAAAATTCCCACCAATGGCTTTATCTTTCTCCATTAACGTGTCGTTCGCAGCCTCTTGGCTTGTTTCCTTTGCCTCCTTTAATTTCATTCTCCGTCTGTGCAATCTTTTTTCTAACAAAGCGTAACTGATTGCCAATAGCAAGGCACTTGTAATATATATTACGTCTTTTGTGGTGAAACAAAGTTGTGATGTATACGCGAATCCGACACAGTGTGTTATTCCGCCCCACAGACTGTAATGTGCGAACGCAGCCTCAATATCCTTCTCAAATAACAGTGACGTCATTGCTGAAACATAAACAATGGAATTTATTTTTTTAAATATATAGCATATAAGTAAATCATTTAGCAAAGGTACACTGTAGTTCATAATCAACAACACTTGACTGGGGATTTGTTTCTAATATCCGAGTTAAAAACTCTTTTGTTGAATTCTTCGATGTTCGAAAATGTCTTGAAATGATCCAAAAGGCTTCAGATGTCTATGATATCTAATTTTAAGGGGTCTAGGACAATTCCCCCCAGACAACTCCCCCCAGACAACTCCCCCGAGACAACTCCCCCCCAGACAACTCCCCCCCCCCCAGACAACTCCCCCCCGACAATTCCCCCCCCCCGAACAATTCCCCCCGTAGGACAATTCCCCCCCCCCCCACTTAATTATTATATTATATTTTACTTTGAATGCCAAAGTCTTTATTTTTAAAATACCTTAAAGACCTTGCTTTACTCATAGCCATATGTGTTACCGATTTTTGACGTTTTTTATTCAAGATGTGTTTAGTATTTAGTAGGCAAACCCCTCAGCTATGAAATGTTGCAAAACAGCATGCGTTTAATATTTTGCGTACACACATAATTAATTCTATTTTCAGTTAGCATAATAAAGTAAGGATTAATGCACTCACAGCCAAATGTTACTTTATAATTTGCCTGGACTATTCCATTCAGAGCTGCGTGTATGACAGTAATCCAGAACTGTCCTGGCTGCGGTTGCCATAGTAACCAGGAAATACTGATGCAAATGTCGGCTGCTATGCTAAACCCTACACACAACTGTTTAGGAACAACGCTTGCGATCTGACCAAGTATAACCGTGGTGAATTTGAATGACATTCCCTGGGCAATCATCGTGTACCCAACCATGTTTATGCCATAGGGACAAGCGACAAAAGACTGCAAAAATAGAAAAAATGAGACCATAAACGTCCTTTAAAATTGCTAAGAAACATATGTACAGTAACATATTTCCTTACAGCATTAACTCTAAAAACAATGCCCATCGGCCAACTTGCACTAGGTGATTATTTCGTATTAAAGGTCTTCTTCTCAGTCTTTACATTATTCGAAAAAATGTTTGATAAAAGGTTTGTCCATTAAACTTGGTTATGCCATGGTTTATTCATGTATAAATAGATGCAAGAGCAACTCCCAGTCATGCAGTAAAAATGTAAAAATGCCGATCAGCTTCTTTGGGTAAGGCTTTGTGGCAAAGTTTGACCCAGCCCGAGAAACAAAGTGCACTATTTCGCATGTCAGTTTTATAATAATAAAAATTTCAGGATAGCAATTTTAACAGATGAATCAAATGGTCTGCAGAACTGGTGTTATCCCCCATTGGCTTTGTAAACTACATTTCATTCAAGCGTTCAACAGCGCTTAAGCGTCTATTCTAGTCTCTTTTAAGTGTCCCAAAAGGCATGTCAAGCACCACGACAATAGGCGCACTTGTCGTCCAGTGTAAATGGGTATATTATTATACTGATATGTGTTGTTTGCAATTTAAGACACTCCTAGTCTACATAAAAGGGAAAATATTAACAAGAGGCATAGCCAAACCAGAATATTGATCCACTTGATTCTGATCGCAACTTTTTACAGCCCCGCCGAGATGCTAAGTGCATTATTTTAATTCCGTCAAAACATTTACAACATGAGTCTTAACCTGGAACTGCCCAGAATTCATACTTTGTCTTACTATTAGCAACCTCTATAAACCAAAGTATATAAGGACGAGTTTTTCTCTTACTCAAGCTTTCAAAAATATGCATTCAGTATTTTGTAAATTGAGAGTTTTAAGGAACTTATATAGTTTATCTTGCAACAAAATATTTCATTGAAATACCCCTGTAAAAATGTTTTCAATTTTGAATTAAAACACATTTTGCCGTGTATGTGACAGCGAATCTGTCAAATTAAAATTTCAGTAACATCGTAAAGCCACTGGTTCACTCAGTGACATTGCGAAGTCAACGATTTGACAGATTCGCTGTACACTATATATAAATCAAACCTATGGTACTTATTCATAATATCATAACTTCAAACTGAACTTGTTTAACAACATATGCGCCTATAAAACCACATATTGTCACTTGTGATTATGATAAGTCTTAATCTGCTATGTGGCACAGGCATATATAAATGAGCCACATTTCAAAGCTCAATGAAAAATAAAATTATTCGTACAATTTTTGTTCGACCTACAAATTTGTAGTATTTTAATTATGTTTGGCTTTATTGTGCAAGCATCACACCAAAGCGTTTCAGTACTGTATTTTGGACAGAGAAAAACCAGTTAATATTTTTATTGTTAATAAAGTCCCAATGGCTAAAGACAGGTGTGTTACATGTGCACATAATGGCTTAACTCGCAACATAACTACAAAACAATGAGAAAAATCCCAGAAGAATAAAAGCTGCTCTCCGTAAAACAGGAAAGATAAATATGACCTTTTAAATCGCCACTTAGCAATTCTTTTTGCAAATAAATTGTTAAGCATCTGGAAGGCAAAAGATGCAAAGAAATAGAATGGAAAATATAATATAGAATTGTATAGTAGAACGTCATGACTATTAGGTTAATACTTTCTAATATATTATATATTCTCAGTTTACCTGCAAGAAGCTACCATAGAACATAGTAGTCATCATTGCCATGTGAATGTATGCCATCAGCATAAGTTGCATTTCAGTTAATTTTAGCACTTTGCCAACACTAAGAAGCTTTTCATAAGCTGAGCTAGTCTTTTCACTCGGCGTATTGTGGAGAAGACTACATAGGATAATCCCTGTGATGTTAAATAGTAGAAAAATTCCTAGCAGAATATAAACTAGTTTCTCGTCAGGTTTTTTCATGACAGCTTGGTGGGTTTCCATGTAAGGACAATGGTTTGGCCCACACACGGACTTATCCACGCTGTGGAGATTGCAGTTCTCGTTTTCAGCGGACAAAGTAAACAGGGTGTCATTCTGAAACAAAGTGGTTGATTCTTCAGTTTCATTGTTAATTTGAAGCTCTAGGTTGTCTTGGCAGGAAGGAACTGTTTCATCCCAGTTCAGCACAATCCCGGATACCATGTTCCCTATTGGTGAACTGAAGCCAAAAATAACATAGAACCAGCTGTTCATTCTCTGCAGTGCGACACTCTTTCTTACACCTCTGACGTCAGCGTATTGGTGTGATAGCTGAGTAATGTACGATCCCAGTCCTACCCAGATTGCAGAAGAAAATAGTCCCAGGAAAAACGAAGCAGGAAAAAGACTCACTCTTGATGACCAAGCATTGGCTAGAATATAAACAGTGTGTGGAAACAGAGACACAAACATCGCCCATTTTGCCCCGAGTGAGTATACTAATGGTGCCGCGATAAACAGGCATGAGATAAAGTACCCACAGTACAGGATACTGAGTGAAGCAGATCCATTACCAAATTCAAAATGCAAACTACTTTGTATACTCTCCAGAGCTCGGGATGCTGAGAATATGAAGAAAAACACCAACGATACGTGGACTAAGTTAAAAATAATTCGTCTCTTCTTTTTTACAAGATCTGATTTGTTGTGGTTTGAAATTGTGTCTGCTTCGCTTTCCATATTTAACAGATCTCAAATCGTATCCTGAGTAGATTTTAAGTATATCCTGATATATAAAAAAACTATATATATATCTCACATATATCCTGAGTGAAATTCAAAATGTGTGATAAAATATTTCTTCTAGCACCATATTTTAAACAATTATAAAAGAATGCAGAGGGCCCAACAAAGGATAAAACTGAGGACTGTTCATTTTATCTATGTGTTCTTTAAAACAGATCAATGTACAAAACTCGTTCAACAGAGAAACAGAAAAAGTTAACTGGTAAGTTGACTGAAAGCCAGTGACGAATAATGTAAGATGTCATTTGCATAAAGTAGACATGTATTTGATTGCATTACTTTATGTAATAAAGTTAAGAACATCAGAATTAACTGAGCTAATACTTACTAAATTTAGATACAATCTATGTAGCCATCCCAAAAGATACAACCGGTGCTGGACAAATTTTACGAATATAAGTACCATAAGACATAAAAATATACAGTAATAGCTGCGATTAACACATGCAATTTCTTGGATTACTTACGTTTTAGAGTTTTGAACAGAAGAATGCAACATTTGTATCAAAAATTCGACACAGTCACAAATAAAGCCCAATGCTAAGCGAATCCACTGTTTTAAAGTATTAAGAAATGCACAGCTGATTATAATTAATCAGAAACGCATATATTTACATGAATGCTTGAAAAATACTTGTTGCAAGATTACGGTAAGAGTATTTGTCATAAAAACGTTCTACTTATAGTCAGACAATCATATCTAACATAATAGAAAAATGCTCATCGCGTAATGTCAAAGCACTACTGGTTTAACAGCGCTATTTTTGAAACATTTAAACCTAAAACAAAATTTTTCATAATACGTTTATACTCATGTTAGATACGCAGATTAATAACGTGCCCCAGAGAGATTATATGAACGTTCCCTAAAGCAGAGAGTGACCCATTCAATAAATGTTTTATCAGTTGCCAACACCAAAGGGCCCTGATAAGAGGCCAAGGCATGACATTATGGTTGTAGCCATCACAGTTACCAAGGAGTGCTTAGCACGCACTTGGAGTGCATGTACTTGACATAATCATAGGCTTTCAATAAGAGCATGCAAGAAAGACGGTCCAGTGACGGATATAGAATGTAGATAGAGCGGGCATAGGCGAACTGAAAAATACACTTTGAAGGGAAATTTTAAAGGAAAATCTACCGTACAGTGTGCCTCTTGTATGTGTCTGCCTTATCGATGTCACTCGTTCATCGTACGACACACTCTTATTTGACACATGCTGCATAGGTATTCGAAATGACGTCACTTTAGTTAGAAAAACAGTATATTTGCGTTGTGTCTTCCAGCATGTGGCGAAAAGACTTTCTGTCTGAGTTAATTAATCCTACATTTCATCTCAATCTAGAAATAATGCGCAGCGAATGACAAATACAGTGAATTTATCTCGTGTCCGATATCTCAATAGGTTCATACGCTGAGATTTAAGATATATGTAGTTACCTTAACCCTTCCCCTTGAATTAAAATATTTAAACATCAGACAATATTTCCCTAAGTATTCCAAAACGACAATGTTGATCAACTGCATTGTTAATATATAGCACACACAGCGTTTAACGAGCAAATGCAATTGATATTTCAATGTAATAAACTGGGATGGCCGGGATGGGTGCACTTCTTCTTCAAACTAACACAGATTTAGGATTTGAAGATCGTACGGAATGAAAAAAAGACTTGTTATTAAAAAAACATCGCTCCTAACAGGTATGCGTTCGAAAGGATGTTGCGCAAAAACTAAGTTCCCGGTTCTTATTTTTAAACCAAAAATGAGTTCTTTTTACAAAAATAGTCACACTTTCCGACCCTATTCTGCTTTCAAAACTAATATTACAGCATATCATCGCCAATACAGAAAACATGTCTTTTTATCTATAATTGATTGAATTTATTTTATTATAACCTATTCTCTTATTTTTCTTATGTAGCAGTCCAGCAAGCACTCCAAGCACACCAAGCACTCCAGCAATAAATACTGGTTATCGACATAGCACCTCTAGGGGCTGAACCATTTATACGGATACTCATATGCTTTGTTATCTTCCGCATGCAAAATATCCTGTAACATTTCAATCATCTAGCAACTGGCATTCTTTATTTGAGCAGTAATAATTTTTCAGAGAAAAACGAGAAACATGGGATTCCCAGTTAGAAAGTGACAAATTCCAGGTGTAATTACGCATCAAGAAAAGACTATTTATGTGGATAATGTGAGAAACTATGTTCTTATATTCTATCATGCTTAACAAAAATAAAAGGCATTATTTATTAATGTGTATGTAATAACATACGCTATAAGTCTTAACCCTATCAATGCAAAATGGTTTTTGTCTGCTCAAATATCAACTTGGCCACATATGAAATAAGCCATTCAATATCAAGAAACCCTCTAATGATATAATATCTTTGTAAAAGAGCTGCCAACAAATGATAAGTATGTTTACTCTTTTCTACTCTTTTTCTTTGGAAGTGAACATTTTTAAATTTATGAATTATTGTGAATGTTTCTGTTCAGTTTTCCGATTAAAGCGCTGTTCAACATCTTTAAAGGTTTGGGTTTTTGATGTTGTGTTCCAGCGTTTCAAACGATGCAAAAAGGGACTGTGAGTTTGATATACCAAAAACCCTAATAAACACGCTGTTCTAAAAATCTTGCATGCAGAGTTGCAAAGAAATGGGGAAAAAAGCAAGTACAAATTTAATATGTTTTTATTTTTATGAAACCTCTCTGAATACTTGTCCTACATGTTGTTTGTCTGGCTGGAAGACGCTGGCAAACACACTAACTTTGTTTCATTGGAACAATCCTCTACAACTCCTCCACAAAGCAATTTCTCCTTAAATCACGCTATTACAATAATGCGTATAGAATTCGATTTCAATTAATAAAAATATGATGTAACCGGCAGCTCTCAGTAAAATAAGTGTCATATACTTTTGATATTATAAGCTCCCATGTCTTATGCACTAAAAACCCTTCCACCCACCCTACCTGTATTAGCTAACTGGTTGCTAAATATAGGAAATAGTATCACACTAAATTAATTAATTAATTAATTATTTAAATATTATATTAAATTAAATAACTACCAATGAAAGTCCAAACAAACTGTAAATCTTTGTTTCTAGGGGTTAATGACAAGCAGTGGCAGTTCTCTGAACACTTGTAACATTTTTGCCAAATATATTTCCCATATTCTAAGTAATTATCTGCAACCAAGAGGCACATAGCTAGAAAGAAATATAAACTTAAGAACTGTTTCAGGAGAATAATGTACTTCGATACGTAAAGGAGCATCTAACATGCTAGACGAGGCAATCTTTGAGGCAAAGGTAATTTAATTTCTCGTTTTTAAGACATTTCTGTAGATTGTTAACTTTATATTATCAATTGGATTTCATACAACTGGAACGGGCAGGGACAATTAAGCCAACCGATAAGCCTGTAAAACATCTAGCTGTTTCTCTACGTTTGTTCAATCAGTAGAAACAGACTCACGGAAGACTGCATGAAAAATATATTTATAGAAAAGCAAAATATTCGGCTACATAATCCAAGAGGATTAAACACATTGTTATGCATAATTTTAAAGTTTGAAGTAAGGAAGCAATTTCTCCAATATTTGCCGATTTTCGATAGTGTTTTATAGAATCATCTTTTAAATACTCACACTAAATTTGTAAACAGTTCGGTAACAGAGCCTGTGGTAAATAGGATATCATTTTGAAAATGATAATGCAAGAGAACATAATGCAGCTATGATTTCGTCACATATCATGCATGTTCATTTAAAAACAGTTCTGCACGTAATTCAACTTAAATATGTTGGAAGTGGTCCTCATCAACTTTTCGTTATAAACCGCTCAGCCTTACTTGTGGCCGTCTTGCTTTACGATTATGTATAATGTAGAGAAAATTTGACAAACTCGGGTAAATAATACATTCCTCAAAATATCAACATTGATTCTAATTTGACCTAAATGAAAATAATATTATTGAGGGTGCGACTGAGCATAATTATACCATCTGGTTAATTTCATATCAGTTCCATATATACGAATTAAATTTTGAAAATTAACTGTGTAAAACTGCTTCATGGAAAATAGTAAAGTAGTGTGTCAAATGGTTGATAATATGAATAATAAAGCTTTAGTGGGCCATTAACTCAAAGTAGCCTTCGCAGTGCATGCACCCTAGTTCCGATGACATGTATCAGTGATGTTGATGCAAGCCCTTGAGATCTGGAGAGATTCATGCTCAGGTGATCGAACAAGCGTAGAAGTCTAATTGTCGTAAGAGTCGCGTGAGACGGTGGACTGCAATCAGTAGCTGTTACAGGTAAATGTGATCTGAAAATGTAATCGAAAACCATAATAGTATTGGAACAAAATAGTGATTGTTTCGATTCGGATTGTATTGGTGGAAGCTTGTTTTTTAAGAGTTATCTTTTTAGTTTTGTATAGAACTGTATTTGTTCTGAGTTTATGACAAAATGAATAACAGTATCATTTTGGGTTTGCCTTCGGTACCGTCGGACCAACAACATCAAATCCAAACTCTTATAATAGAACGTTATCCTTATTATACATCAAGCCATAGCATTTTTACATCTTTTGGTGGACCGGCGATATAGCTGATAGCAGTGTAGACGAATATTAAGGAAACATTCACACCCAGTACCAAAGTACTTTGGTTAATAGTTCTCAGCAAATATGCATTGCGAAAAGTACTCGCTCGAAATTAATCCCCCCCCTCTAGTCAAACCAGTATTAAGCAAATCCGCAGAACGAAGGCACACTGGATTTGCTTAACTTAGCTTAAAATTTCCGTATCCCAGTCACTTAACATCACGGAGTAACACCATATCCTGATGCGCAGTAAGCTAAACCTCAATACATTTGCTATATGAAAATATCCGGCAAGCGTCCACAGTGTGGTTTTTCTTAGAATCAATGCTGCAATACAGAGAAATAAATTCCAGACGTGTTCCAAAACTTATCTTCTTTTTTAATTGCAGCTATCATTTTTAAACATGCCTCACGCAAATGACACACCTCATTGGTCTCTTCATCATTGGAGAATTTTTTTATATTATCACCAAATAACTGACCAGGTCAAGGACGTCCAGGAAACTTGTCCCTAAACCTGCATGATGATACTGAATCAACTTTCTTTCTTGGCATTGCATTAGTGTATAATTACCTCAAGGGTATTGGAAACTGGGAACCATTAAATAAACTTTGTCTTGATTTTGGCTGGATTTTATTCACAACGCTTTTCCGCATTAATATACACAATACAAAGAGACATGATTTAACACTGATGCCCCTAATTAAAATACAAAACTCTGCCCTTGACATAGTGCTACATATCGTGAAAAGGGGTCGGGAGGGTGGGACGCTTTATAAATCCGAGTAACTCTAAATCCTGATTTTTAACCCGTAAGCCTTCTAACCAACAGCTATATACATGCAGCAATTCAGATTATAACATTTTAACTATCTCCGTCTTAACACTGGCGCACTACACGAAAAGTGAGTTCTCATTCAGGAGAAAGCCTGCAGATCCACACAATGCGCCACTCACATTATTTATCAGCCAATGAACGTTCCCGATTAACAACAAGGACTGCCCCTTGCTGTAATTAGGGGATTTTATTTACTAACAAAATCCTTATAATTACCTCAAGGGTATTGGAAACTGGGAACCATTAAATAAACTTTGTCTTGATTTTGGCTGGATTTTATTCACAACGCTTTTCCGCATTAATATACACAATACAAAGAGACATGATTTAACACTGATGCCCCTAATTAAAATACAAAACTCTGCCCTTGACATAGTGCTACATATCGTGAAAAGGGGTCGGGAGGGTGGGACGCTTTATAAATCCGAGTAACTCTAAATCCTGATTTTTAACCCGTAAGCCTTCTAACCAACAGCTATATACATGCAGCAATTCAGATTATAACATTTTAACTATCTCCGTCTTAACACTGGCGCACTACACGAAAAGTGAGTTCTCATTCATGAGAAAGCCTGCAGATCCACGCAATGCGCCACTCACATTATTTATCAGCCAATGAACGTTCCCGATTAACAACAAGGACTGCCCCTTGCTGTAAATAGGGGATTTTATTTACTAACAAAATCCTTATAATTACCTCAAGGGTATTGGAAACTGGGAACCATTAAATAAACTTTGTCTTGATTTTGGCTGGATTTTATTCACAACGCTTTTCCGCATTAAAATACACAATACAAAGAGACATAATTTAACACTGATGCCCCTAATTAAAATACAAAACTCCGCCAAACACCAGCCAAAAAAAAGAACTTAAAATAATAGAATAGAAACCAGATGGACAGTAATACCCTAAACCATCTATAACAGAATTTAATGGGGAATATCCCGTCCATCATGCTGATTTCAAGACCCTGTCTTTAAGCGCCAAGCTCACTTTTTTCGAACCGCAATAGATCGATCAAAATAGCAATTAATAGCATCTGATTTCCACAAACCGTGAGTCATTAAATCAGACGTTAGTATATTAGAACATTTGGCCACTTCCTGTAACCCCCCTGACCTGAAACTATGACCAGAAAACCGGGAGGTGTCATATCCACACTGTTGCAACAATTTACGTAGAAAACTTACAAATGAAAAATGAGTCAGAGTTAACACTCGTCCTTTAAATGGAACAACAAGGCTGGAGAATTATCTGAAGCAGGTATTAGCTGAAACATATTTTTCAAGGCCGTAACTGGGCAAAGGGGTGACTGGGGTATTTCAGAAAGGGGAATTTGGTGAGTTGCCTGATGAAATTGATCAGTCTTGGACCATTTAATGCTAACTGAGTATCCAAATGACGTTTTAACAAAGGAACCACGAGACAGATGTTTATCTAAACAAAACGCTTGAGCACTCGGTGGTACCACATTTGATTTTCTAAAAAAACCCGAAAAATGCCACTAAAAATGATGCCCATAGAGTGACATGTAGTTTACTGGTAAGATCTAAACAAGAGTAAATACGCCGAAGTATGTTGATAGTAATTGGTAATTTATGACTCTCACACGCTGACAATTTTTTTTCTTAACCCTCTTAACAACAATTGCACTTGAAAGTCCTGGGAGACTCTAAATTGATATCCTAGTTGGCAGTGGTAAAAACGAACTCCATCCATGTAATTTTTCAATGCCTAGAATGTTTGCACGGATCGTGCCAAAAACATTAAATAACGTTGTAAATTATCACTCGATACAGGAACTGGAGTAAAATTACAAAAGAGTGCGAACAACAAAAATGCCTTTATCTGACAATGGCTGTTTTTGTTGGTTCCCAGGGCATACGCATCCCCTTTGACCTGGTAAATCTGGCGATCCAAGGACTTCACCACCGCCTGGTTTAGCTCTAAACAAAGAAAAAACACATTAGGCCTGTGAGACTAACTACTTCTTTCACCAACTGTGCGTGAAACTCAGTAACTGATACGGTGCAGGAACTCGTCTCCAGTATCCATTTCGTATCAGTTTTCGCAACTGGCATTTATACCTATCATCACATAACCTGCTCAAAATGTCCGGGAAAATATTTCTTTTACTTGGTATGTAAACACATTGTACTTCAAACGAATAGATAGATAGCCAGTAAAACAGTTCCCTTAAACAAGCCTGCATCATGATATCTCTGGATTTGCCGGTGTTTACCGCTATGACCGTACATTGATTATCGCAGTACGCCTTTATTTTCTTGCCACCGCAGTGACCACCGAACACCTTAACTGCTGCTATTAGCCCCAGCATTTCTAATACATTAGTGTATAATTAGGGCCCGTTCACATGTCTTACGGAGTCCTTAAGGTCGTCAGGGTTGATTTTAAACAATTAAGACTGCATTTTCTAGCGTCATTTTCAAAATGCCTCAAGGCAACCTTGTTACTGAAACCAACAGCGAGTACGAAATGGCGTGACGCATTCATAACGGTGAAAAACAGTAGTATTTTTGTTCTTATTCCGTCTCACGTGTGCATTAAAAATTAACAAAATCCTGTTATTTTATATCACAAAGAACAAAACAAGAATTGGAAGGAACGTGCAACGTTCAACGTATGAATGAACTGCACTTATTCCTGAGAAATAAACCCGAGGCTTATATTACTCAAGCACAGTTCATTTCTAAATAGCACTGACTTTAAAGGGCAATGTTAGAATTTGTTTGAAGTCTAGTAGTGACCGCTCAATGTCATTAACATAAAGGTGTGGGAAAAATGGTAACGGAAAAAATGGTAACGGAAAAAATGGTCACGGAAATAACGGTAAACGGAAAAATGGTAAACGGAAAAAAGGTAAAGTGCTGAAAACGGAAAAAATGGTAACAATAAAAAAGGCATTGAAATTCAAAGCTTTATCGAACATATAAAGCTAACAATATAACGAAGCAAACTGAATCACACTCAGTCATCATTAAACAGTTCAACGGTTGGAGTTAGGCTTCCAACGAATATTGTAGCCTACTCCTCGAAGGAAGTCTTCCACTGTCTTGGTGCCCTCCTGTCGCTCCACACAAAGTCTGTACAGCCTGTCTTGCAGTTGCGAGTTAGCGCTTTACGCGCTTGCGCGGGAGTTTTTGCGCTTGGCCTGTCTCTCCATTTCACCACGACATTTTACTGCGGTCACAGAATGGTCACTTGGGTTATGATTGTGATTCATAACCAAAAGTGGCCCATCCAGGTTTATTGTAGTTTTAACTACACCGCGGCAGTCAGGGGTTCGCTTGACGCATCTCCAGCGAATGTGCTCAGCTTTAGTCACATGCTTGGTATACATGTAACCATCAAGGCAAAGCTTTTGTCCTCATTTGTTGTTAGTGATGATTTTCACCGTTTATGAGATAATTTCTAATTTCGCTTGGCTTTTATAATATTCTGGTGACACCTGAGTAGTCTAGGGATTAACTGCACGAGGTATTAAGGCGCTGCTACTCCTGTAGCAGAGTACACAGAGGGATTATATTAACTCCGCAAAACCTGGCATCTTGTGGCATTTCAGACACAGAGTGGACTATCTTTGATGTTGAGTAAACATGCAGGTTAGTTTCTTTAATAACAATTAAGCCTGAAATATAGCTACTATATGATTAGATGATTTACCTTTTTTTTCGTTTTTAGCACTTTACCTTTTTTTCGTTTACCTTTTTTCCGTTTACCGTTATTTCCGTTACCATTTTTTTCGTTACCATTTTTTCCGTTACCATTTTTTCCGTACCCCTTAACATAAATACTCATACCATGTTTTACAAAGCAAAATTTTCAAAGATTCGGCAAACTCGTGTTGCAAAATGCATAACGGGCAAAACTTAAATCAAATCTACTGGCATGCTTTTGTTGAACATTTATTTCAAGATGCATAACACCGGCGGTCACCTTGACAGGTCACCAAAATGCATTTTCCGGCCTGAGGTCATCGACGCAAACACAACGGATTTCATCCGTTCTCCAACTTTGCGGAGCTGACTTCAGAAAATAGCAAGAAGCACCTTTAGGTAGAGTACAAAAAAAGCCCTGCGGTGATCGTGAACGACAAATCAAGTTCACCAAAATCGAATCAAGGCATATCAACAATCACTCAGAATCCGTTTTGCGCGCTTCAGCGGAATTATGTTAACCCCTAAAACAGTATCGAATGTATCCATCTATCGGTCTATCTGTTTGTCTATATATCTGTCCCTCTATCTATCTATCCATCTATCTATCTAATTTGTGCTTTTATAACGCTCTGTTAGTGGATCGGTCGCTAAGTGCACAATGGTACGAAAGTTGTTGAAACAGATTTTTCGTGTAATTTGCCAATACGCTCTATATCATGCGGGTTGAAATTCTGGGGAACCGGACAAAATACCACCAGACATAATACCACCGGACATAATACCACCGGTCAAAATACCACCGGACATAATACCACCAAGGAAATGAAACTTAGGACAAAATACCACCAACGATATCTTTTTATTATACAGCGTAACAACGCAGACTCCGTGGCGTCCAGTCATGGAAGAAGCTCAAATAAGACGTGAAACGGAGACGGCTTAGGGATTATAAAAATCAGATGCATCAGGTCGCAGAGAATAAGAGCAAATACTCCGTTTATCATTATTGCCATAGCGCGAGACTGTCCGCATATAAATAGGGCACAGAAATGAGTAGAATTTAAACCAATATCAACAGCAATAAACCACGACAATAAACTAAGTAGGATCTACAAAAAAGAACAGTTTCAGTAAAGTAGAATGTCCTCAGTGAATGTAATTTTACGTATGTTTTAGTTACATTCAGTTATAAAGAGCCCCGGTGATCAGAGATAGCAATAAAAGATCGTGGTGGTATTCTGTCCTAGTTTTCATTTCCTTGGTGGTATTATGTCCGGTGGTATTATGTCCGGTGGTATTTTGTCCTACACCCGAAAATCTGAGCGTGCTCCCCGAACCTAAGATTCCAGCGTAAAACACAAAGTCGGTGTGCAGTAGAGGAATGTGCAATTTGTTGGGTTTGTGGTTGATTTACAAGTCATAAATATATACAGGGACTTCACTGATAATCACTATAAGTAGGGGGAAAAGGACAGTTCTAGCGCACTTTATGACGTCATACTGTCTGGAAGTGACGTCATCATGTGTGGAAGTGACGTCATAGCGTCTGGACCGGAAGTGGTGTCTGGAGCGGAAGTGTTGTCTGGAGCGGAAGTGTTGTCTGGAGCGGAAGTCACGATAAGCGTTAGGATAGGCGCGGCCATCCATGAGGTTATAATGACGTCATGATGACGTCATACTGTCTGGAGCGAAAGTCTGGAGCGAAAGTCTGGAGCGAAAGTTGCTTGATAGTGTTGGCCGAGTCAATCATCATGAAGTCAACGAACTCCACCTGTCAATCAGTGTAACCATGGCAACAGACCCTAAAAAGCCATGACCCCCCCCCCCCCCCGAAATTGTGATTTTTGCATATTTACCCGTTTCAGACGATTCTGAACATTTTTCATTTTTTGGGTCGACCACCCCCCCCCCCCCCCCTCGAAATTGTGATTTTTGCATATTTATCCGTTTCAGACGATTCTGAACATTTTTCATTTTTTGGGTCGACCACCCCCCCCCCCTCGAAATTGTGATTTTTGCATATTTACCCGTTTCAGACGATTCTGAACATTTTTCATTTTTTGGGTCGACCACCCCCCCCCCCCCTCGAAATTGTGATTTTTGCATATTTATCCGTTTCAGACGATTCTGAACATTTTTCATTTTTTGGGTCGACCACCCCCCCCCCCTCGAAATTGTGATTTTTGCATATTTACCCGTTTCAGACGATTCTGAACATTTTTCATTTTTTGGGTCGACCACCCCCCCCCCCCCTCGAAATTGTGATTTTTGCATATTTATCCGTTTCAGACGATTCTGAACATTTTTCATTTTTTGGGTCGACCACCCCCCCCTCCCCCCTCGAAATTGTGATTTTTGCATATTTACCCGTTTCAGACGATTCTGAACATTTTTCATTTTTTGGGTCGACCACCCCCCCACCCCCTCGAAATTGTGATTTTTGCATATTTATCCGTTTCAGACGATTCTGAACATTTTTCATTTTTTGGGTCGACCACCCCCCCCCCCCCCTCGAAATTGTGATTTTTGCATATTTATCCGTTTCAGACGATTCTGAACATTTTTCATTTTTTGGGTCGACCACCCCCCCCCCCCCCTCGAAATTGTGATTTTTGCATATTTATCCGTTTCAGACGATTCTGAACTCAGCAGTACAACTGTAAGTGAGACATTCATATACATAAGTAAAATTCTGCTGAGTCAGCAATTTTTGAACAAAGTTACACACCATATTTTGATTACATGGAAGTAGTATAAAAGCATGAGTGAAACATGTCAACTAGTCAACTAGTAATACATTGTGTGACGAGAAAAGACTTCACAATGTCAGCATTACTTCTTGACAGATGTATGACTATGGACGACGTCTTCAAAGTGAATTATACTAACTATGTGTTTTCAAAGCTTCCTACTTTTGAATGGGATTGGATGCAGCAAGTGAAGAATTTACATCTGCATTGGGAAGCTGTCGGAAAGACTATTCCAAGTGATTTCATCGACTCGTTTCTACGTGACTGTGAAGATCTATATATACTATCAACTTATAACATTGATTTAACATTTATCATATCAACTTATGACATTGATTCAGCATTTATCAACGCGAATACAATTTGGGCAGTGGAGCTCATGTTAGTTGTAGCTGCAAGAATCATTTTACTTTATGATGATGATGTTCCATTGACGACGAATGTATCAGACCTTGTTCGATTCAACCATGGACGAGTTGAAGTGAATTCAAACGTTTGCAAGAAGTTTGAAAAGCTTGACTCAGCAACCAGTTGGGTATAAAAGGGAGTGAACTCAGCAGAGTGAAGTCATTTCTCAGCAGACAGTTGGAGGGAGTGGATCATCAATACATTGTTGCAGCCATGGAGAACAAGACAAGCAACGCAGCGCAGCGTAGCGCAGCAGCGCAGCGCAGCGCAGCAGCAGCTTTAAAATTAGTGCTAACTTAACCATTACTGTGGAGTATGGAGAATATGGGCCATTTCTACGCATCACACGTGGAGAGAGATGGTGTGCTTATTCACCATCTTTGTGGAAGATTGTGTGCCAGAGCTTGAAAAATTTACGCGACATTGGCTTCAAACTATACTTAACGCAAACGAAGTGGCTTGAAGTCATTTCATACTTGGATATGCGTTATGTGAGTTTTGTGCGCACGTCACGGTTTGAAGGGAAAGAATACACACATCACATCAACATGAATGATGGTGAATGGGAGACACTGCTTCAGGAGATGGACAACATCAACTCAGCCCTATCACCATGTGAGGAATGTCATGACAAGAAAACGATCATCAAGCTGCAAAAGGATGGTCGGATGAAGGTGTCAAAGCTATCCAAGAAAAGGCTGACTGAAGTTCAGTTGGAGAACATGAACGTGCAAAATCAACTTGGACTTACCTGCGACTATTGTGGTGCTTGTGGATATGTGGAAGATTATCATTGCCACTGCCACAAGTATAATTGCAAGTTGTGTGAACCAAACAACTTCTGCGGCAAGTGTGGAGTACTTAAAGTCAGTGAAGCAAAGTAAAAAGCTCACAAGACACACTGAATCAAGATGGATGCATGTTTTAAAAATGCTTATATTGACTTGATGATTGCTAAACTTGCTTGCTGTGGCACTCCAGACTATCAACTTTATCATTTGGATGCTTTTTGGGATGTTGTACATCATAGTCTTGATGTGATTGAACTGCATTCAAGATTTCTTGGAGAATGTCATAAAATTGGAATAGAAGAAGATCCTGACTTTGACTTTGATTCTGCACTTTATTCTGCTCGTACTGATGTTGAAGTATATTTCACCGTAGTGGATCATTTGAGAGATTGTTGTAAAGAAGAAGAGGAAACCGAGCAGCTTTATCAAGTAAGTTATATAAAAACCTTTTAAAACATGTTTATGACAACATAGTGAATTGATAACAATGTTTTTCTTACTAGCAAATTTAGTTTTATGTGAGTGTTTTCAACGTAAACAAAGAAAGAACATGATAGAAGAGGCAGCAAATATATTAAAAGATATTTTATTACAGGAAGAAACCGACATGTCAGAATAAAACAACAGAAACAAAGTCAACATGGAGAATCTTGTTGTGTGAGACTTGATGTGCAGACGTGTGAACATGGAGAAGTGTGTTAAGTGAACAGCAACTGGAAAAAACTTGCTGAATTTGACAGACTTGCATTGCCGGAGCAGCATAACTTGCTAAACCTGACAGACTTGTGCTGCAAGACTCACAAGACTGCATAATGGCGGACATGACACTGAGACAATATATTGTGCAAAAAGCTTATTGTGAAGAAATGTTATCCGCTGTAAAAAAGTTTGCCTATTTAGTCTGTCCTGCTTGTCAACATGAAGAGTGTTCAGAACATACTTGTCATACTGCATGTGTTTATACATATTGGAATGAAGCTAAATATTACATTCATTTAGATAAAGTGTTAGATAATGCAAATCAACGTTGTGAGAAATATGGTGTAGATGCTATTACATTGGATGAACTCAGTCATTGGTTAATGTTCATTGAAGACCAATGGTCTCCAGTGATTCATACCATTGTATCCATACTTGATCTGTAAATACATGTTAGTTATAAATACATGTTAGTTATAAATACATGTTAGTTATAAATACATGTTAGTTATAAATACATGTTAGTTAAGTTACTATGTTAGTTAAGTGATGTTGGTTGAGTTATAAAATAAAAGCTGTTCTGTTGAGAAGGTGGTTTTCATTCATCATGTCGACGTGGAAAGACTACTTGACCAATATTTACTTCAAACCTGGACAGCCTGGAGCATTTGCTGGTCCTTACAAACTGTATCACATCTTACGAAAACATAATCAACCAGTCACACATTCACAAGTGAAGAAATGGCTACAGGATCAAGATGCTTTAAGTTTACTCCAACCTGTCAAATACAGGTTCAAAAGACAACGTGTGATTACACGTGGCATTGATGATATGTGGGATATTGATTTGGCTGATATGGGAAACATAGCTCCCTATAATGATGACATACGCTTTTTACTCATTGTCATTGATGTGTTTTCCAAATATGTCTGGGTACAGCCAATACCTAATAAATCACATACCAGCGTCATACAAGCTTTCCAAAAGATTTTTCATGACACACGACGAAGACCGCGAACTCTAAGGTCTGATAAAGGAACAGAATTTAAAAACAGATGGGTAAAAGCATTTTTGAAGAAAGAAGGCATTCATGCTTATACCACAAAGAATGAAACCAAAGCCAACTTTGCTGAAAGAGTCATTCGTACTCTAAAGGGAATGATGTATCGGTATTTTCTACATAATCAAACTTACCGTTACTTAGACATTCTTCCAGACTTGGTGTACAATTACAACCATAGACCTCATGGTTCTCTTCCTAATAAATATGCTCCAGCCGAGATTCGTAAAGACAACGAATCAAAAGTGTGGAAGTATATGTATGTCGACAAACTGAAATTGAAACCGAAGAAGAAGAAGTATAAATTTAACATTGGCAATCACGTTCGCATTTCCCACATTAAATATGTGTTTCAACGCGATTATCACATCAAATGGACGCAAGAAGTCTTCATTGTCACACATCGTTGTAAGAAGCAAGGAATACATTTGTATCGTGTGAAAGACTTTTTAGACGAAGATATTGATGGCCATTTCTATGAAGAAGAACTACAGAAAGTGACCAAAGATATTGAATCTATTTATAGAATTGAAAAAGTCTTGAAAACACGTAAAAGACGAGGAGGTGTGAAAGAATTATTTGTCAAGTGGTTAGGTTGGCCAAACAAGTTTAACAGTTGGGTGAAAGAAACAGACATTCAACAATGAAGCATCCATTTACATGTTTGGTCTCTGGACCTACAGGCAGTGGCAAAACGTCTCTGATGAAGGAAATTCTAGAACAAAAGTTGATTCAACCCTCTCCAAAAAGTATTTTATGGCTTTATGCAGCAGATCAGCCTTTGTACAAGGGAATGAAAGGCGTGGAATTTTACCAAGGCATTCCAGATGACATTGAAGAGCGATTTAACCCGAAGAAACCAAACTTACTTATCATTGATGACTTAATGACGAAATGTCATAGTGATGAGCGTATGACACGTCTCTTTAGTGTTGGTAGCAGTCATCAAAATCTAAGCATTATCTTTATTGTACATAATTTATTTCATCATGGGAAAGAGATGCGAAATATTAGTTTGAATACACATTATATCATTCTGTTTAAAAATCCGAGAGACAGTCAACAAATTAGTACATTAGCACGACAAATGTATCCTGGAAGATCTCAATTTCTCATAGAAGCCTATCAAGATGCTACTAGCAAACCTCATGGTTATTTATTCATTGATTTAAAACCAAAGACAAATGATCAACTACGTATTCGTACAGGCATTTTACCAAAAGATACACATTATGTCTATATTGATAAAGCAGTGTATGAACAAGAACCAACTCATTTGACCATTCGCAGTCAAGATGTCTAAACGTATTCGAGCGAACCAGCCGTTTCTTCATTTGCTTGCACGCAGTGGGCCTAAACGACGTAAATCCTTGCTACAGCAAGCTACAAAGGAGGAATTAACAAGCTTGTTTGAAATTTGTTTGAATATATTGCAAGGACATTTACCCTTAAGCTCAAAACGGTTTAAGGAATTTAAACGTGAACGTCATACGCTACGTACTCTAGCAGATAAGAAGATATCCCTTCGACGAAAAAAGAAGTTGATTAATCAGAAAGGAGGATTCATTGGAGTTATTGCTAGATTGGCATTGCCCTTGTTAGCCAAACTACTGCTAAAATGAAACATACGATGAAAATGGTCCTCATTCCTGAATATGAATATAAAATGTTGCTAGAAAAGAAGGGAAAACATGGTGAAATCAAAACGAAAGTGAATAAACTTTTACGTGGGAAACGAACACGTGAAAAGGCTATAGAAATGTCTCAACTTCTTGGTCGTCATTTACGAACAAGTCAGTCTAGGCAGCAAAAGCCCTCATCATCATCATCACCACCTGAAAAGCCAGAAAAGTTATTTTTAAGTCATTTTCAACCTATCTATCATGGAAAAATAACACAACTTTTAGCCGAACTGAAGAAATATGGTGTTAAATGGTCAGAGAAGAATGAACTTGTGTTGAAAACGGGCGATATTATAGCAAATTCCAACATGGTTGATTTGATGAAAGAAGCATTTGTGGCGACAAGAAGAAAAGAACGAGTCAAACCATATGGCTGGCATCCGTTTATTCAGGAAGTTGTTGATGCGAATATTCCAAAAACAATGTTTAGTAAAAAGACCACTCGTGACGACATTACAACAGAAATGAAACAACGTCAACAAAGACAGTTTCCTGAAGGATGGGAAAATTTTTAACATGGCTGAAAGAGCTATGTTGTTGTTGCCAAGAAGATAAACCAACTATTCCTGTAAAAATAAGATGTACAAGCGCGTGTTGTGAAGGAGAAATAAAAGACCATGTGAATGAGGATGAGATTTGGCATACTTGGTCGAATGGCGCGCGCTATCGTGAAGTATATAGACAACGTCAACGCACCTATACCATTTAGTTCCCATCATGGAGTCGACAAGCTTTTACATCACTTTGCCTAGCAATGCGAGTATGACCTATTATCCCAACAACAAGGCTTCGAATTATCAAATTCGTATGCCTCGAACCATCTATCTGAATGGAAAATATGAAGTGGCTTTAGCTGAAATTCAATATCCACATACATGGACAACGATGAGACATGACATGGACTATTCTATTCAGTATCGACAACAACCACTGACAGAGACACTTGAGACTATTAATATTCCTTATGGCTACTATAGATCCATACAAGAAATATGTCAGGCAGTGAATGAAGAAGCGACTAATTCTATGAAAGATGAACTTAAAGAAGCTATTCGGATAAAGTATGATAAGATTAGACGACGTGTTTTTCTATTTCTAAATTATGGCTTTGAAGTGTCCTTTTCCGCTGGATTAGCTGAGATTTTAGGATTTATCCCAGATCAATGGTATACTGAAACATGTACAGCTGACCATAAAGCGGATGTGAAACAGGGGTTTTATACACTGTATGTGTATTGTAGCATCTGTGAACCACAAGTTGTTGGTGATTATTATGTTCCCTTACTACGTTCTGTTGGCATACAAGGCCATGATGGCGATATTATCATGAAAACGTATGGCGAACCGCATTATGTTCCTGTAAACACGTCCAAATTTGACGTGATAGAAATGAATATTAAGGACGACACAGGCCATAATGTTCCATTTCAAACTGGAAAGGTGATCTGTAAACTTCATTTTCGACCAAAAGCAATATGAAAGCTTATACACACGATCCGTCTGCATATCGCAACCATTTTCTTCGTCAAGTAGGCGGGGAATTACCAGGATTCAAAGGAGCGCGAATCCAATATGGCGATGGTATTGGTTCAATACTGGGATCATTGGCTCGCAAAGCTATTCCACTACTTAAGGCTGGGGCTAAGATCGTTGCGCCACATCTTAAGAAGGCTGCAAAGAATGTCGCGAAAGATGTGACGGGCCGAGTAGCAGAACTTGTGTTTGGAGAACAAAAGCGTGTGCAACCGACGAAACGTGCCAGAAGACGAAAAACAGCCAGACGGATAACATCAAAATATCGCAAAGATATTTTTTAAAGAAAAAAAAATGTCTCTCATTCATAATCATTCGTGTGAATGTAGTCTTTCTCCATTGGAATGGTTTCACGTACCACCAACGCAAACTGCTGTAGAGAAAAGTTATAATGTTGACTATCAACCACTTACAAGCATTAGAGAAGGCGCTCCAATAGAATTCTACATTCCTGCGAGTACAGAAGAATATCTAGATTTAAAGAACAGCAAACTTCATATTGTATGTCGCATTCTAAAGGCTGATGGAACAGAGTGTGGCGCAGATGATAATGTCTCTTGCATCAATGATGTGTTTAATTTGTTATGGTCTAATATTGAATTGTTTCTGAATGATCGTTTGGTTTCGCATAGCAACAATACTCATGGTTATACCAGCATTATCTCTCATCTCATCCATGATTCGGAAGAAAGTCTGCATTCTGAGCGCTCTATGCGTCTCATGTACAAGGATACTGCTGGGTCAATGAATAGTCATGAGGTGAAAAAACCTAATCATGAACAATATGTATCCGGGTTTCATGTCAATGCTGACGGTGGTGACTTGGCTGAGCAAGGCAATAATGGCTTACATCATCGTTATTTGCATACACGTCTTAGCCGTGATGTTATGCTCGCAGGTGGTTTAAGGATAGATTTGTTTGAGCAGGATCGTTATCTTCCGAATGGCATCAGTTTGAAATTGCGTTTCCATAGACAAAAAGATGACTATGTATTGATGGCTGCAAATAATACCTATAAGGTAGAAGTGAAAGAGGCATTTTTAACCATTCGCAAAGTGAGGGTGAGTCCAGGTATTCAGTTAGGACATACAGATGCATTGATGAAAAGTCCTGCCAAGATCATCATCACTAGAAAAGAATGTAAAGTCTTGGCTATTCCAGCAGGATTTCAGTCTTTTGTGAAAGATAACATCTTTTTGGGTCAATTACCAAATCGTATTGTCATTGGTCTGGTTCATAATGAAGCTTTTGGTGGATCAGTATTGAGGAATCCATATGATTTCAAACATTTTGATCTGGACTATATGCAACTGTACACGGATGGTGAACCAGTTCTATCCAAACCTCTCAAGCTTGACATTACACAGAACAAATACCTGAACGCTTTTGAAACGCTTTACAAATCGTTTGATCGGTTGAATGGTGAGAAAAGTTCCATTATAAAACGGGAAGATTGGCCTAGAGGTTATGCTTTATTTTCGTTTGACTTAACACCGGATTATGATGGTGATGATCATTTCCCCCTGATCAAGCATGGGAATTTGCGGCTAGAAATGAACTTTGCTACGGCTTTGCAACCTACCATCAATGTCATTGTCTATGCTGAATTTGACAACATTATTGAGATCAGTGCAAATCGCAGCATCCAATTCGACTACCAGTCATGAACACGAAGCAGATTGATGCCATATTGAGTCATGATGTCATGACCAAAGACTTGTTTCAAGGCGTGTTTGCCATGGACCAGTTACCGTCTTTACAACGCGGCGCCTATGTGATCAACACAGACGATCAAGATGAACCAGGAGAACATTGGGTGGCAGTGTATTATGATAAAGACCCTGCAGAATATTTTGACTCTTATGGACTGTTCCCTCTCGATGATCGTTTAGATATGTTTTTAAGAAATGACTATATGTATAATTCTATCTCATTACAAACGCCAATATCATCGTCATGTGGTTTTTATTGTGTATATTATATATTACATAGAGCTCGAGGTCAGAGTATGTTTGATATTGTGAATATATTAAAAAGAAAGGATGGCGATTTTATTGTAAAGGATTTTGTATATAGACATTATAAACCATTGTTTTATTAATGTTGTTGTTGTTATATTAGTTAAGTTGTAGTTAAGTTGTTGTTGTTATATTAGTTAAGTTGTTGTTGTTAAATAAAACAACCCAAGTTTCAAACAACTGTCTTGTTTATTGTGTTCTATTTACAAAGTTTACAAACACTATTTACAAAGTTTACCAACACTATTTACAAATTCTTAACTACAAAGTCTATTTACACTATTTACAAATTCTTAACTACAAATTCTATTTACACTATTTACAAATTCTTAACTACAAAGTCTATTTACACTATTTACAAATTCTTAACTACAAAGTCTATTTACACTATTTACAAACTTTTTTTATTTACAATCACATTCATTTTTCAATACATTCATCAATGCATGCCATTCATTAGAATCTAAATTGATATAGGTATCATAGACATTACATCCGTGTTTGTAAATGCTATGAAAGCTTACATAACGCACATCACCAAACTTTATCACTTTAGCAGTTTCATGTTCAGACAGTTTCAGTTCATATCCTTCTTCATTTATGTCCATCACACGTATCCATGTCCATATATGTTGTGTCAGCTCAATGGATTTGGTACCCCGCATAAGTTGTATTCCTTCCTCTTTGAATTCAAGCGTCAGGTTCTTTCCAATCCAATGCTTGCAACAGCGCGTTCCATTCCACTGTGCTGAGGGTGATGATGTCGTAGTTTTCTGTAAGCTCGTCATGTTGGCGAAATTGTACAAACACGTCTAGACCGTTCTCAGTCACACGCACTTCTAATTCATTTGAGACTACTAGGAGAAAGCCAGGTATTCTCAACTTGTCTAGATGATCCTTCAACACGGATTGGTCATCAAGCGATAGGACGAGATACTGTCCAAAATGTCGTAGCACAATATCATCACATAAGTTTCTCATGTATGAGAATCCATATGTTATGGGTTCATAATCCAACACATAGTCTTCCATCTCGTTCATGTATTTTATACTCGGATGATGTCGAACAGTGGATGCTGTATAGCTTCTAGGAATCGTAAGATTGCGCGCCAGTTCTTGATATCAAAGAATATCAACTGTGCATAGGGTGTATCTGGCACAACTCCCTTATAATCCTTTGGATAATCCTGTAAAAGATTTCTACAGAATGTCACACGTATCTTAGAATCATATTCAGCCACCGTCACTTCCAGTTTATTTTCAAGTCTGCGTTTAAACCCAGGTTCAAGCGGTATGTTTTTAAAGTCTTTCCACACTCCAGGTTTAAACCGATAAGCAGAAATTCTCCGAGAACCCATCATCACTTCATTCCTCTCATTAACTTTAAGGTAGACACCATCGTCCAACATGAGTGCATTCATGATTGTTACCTTGTTATGACTTGTCGTCTTGTCTGCGAAGCCTTTTATCCACTTCTTTCACCTGCTTCTTCATCATTTTCCATTCAGGTATTGTCAGCAAAATTCCCTTTTTCGTTGGACGGTTTTTTCCAGTCCCCTCATCTCTGAGGTATTTGCGAATGTTCACCACACCTTCATTACTTTGTTTCATAATCTTGATATACTTTCCATTGCCTAGAGAAAGCATTCCATCCCACGACTGTGGTGTTGGTGCTATCTCCACTTTTAATTTCTTGATGGTAGTGTCAGGATGTTTCACATTCATGTCTTTCACTGTATCAGCAAGAGTATCCATATCCGTTGTTGCAGATCTTTTCATGTTGACGCTTCAGTGTTCACACCTCAACTGACTCTCAAGTTGAAGTGTCTCCCCCTTATATACTGTAATGCCCATGCGCCAAAGTGGAATAGCCATCACTCATCACATATCGCTTGTCATCAAAAGGAGAGAGAGCCACTTTCCTCAACTTCTCCGAGAAGATCTGATGGTTATGACTTCGTATGATGTGTCCTGTGGTCATCGTTTGCGTTTGGTTGAACAAACTGTCTCTATACTGCTGATGTTTCATCCGTCTTTGACACGCGCGAGTGATGCCTTTGGCCGTACGTTTTTCTTTCCCACCATATATCATACTATACATTTTCGGCCGAAGTCCAACAAACTCTTCAATGGGAATGCCCGCCGTCTCATCTTTCATTTTCCCAAGCACTTTCTTGTTCACGTTGGAATGCAGGAAATGATCTGGGGGATAGTCACTTGTGTCGAACAAGTCAGCATCTTCCTGCATGTCTTTGTAGATATCGTCCGTTTCTATGTCATAACATAGACTGTCGGTGTCGCTGAACAACAGCTTGGCGTCGGGATACTTGGTCATTATGTAGTTGTAATGAAAGTGGAACATGAGCACCTTGCTGAGGTCGAGAATGGTGAAACCAACTTGAATGGGTTTATCCAGAAGCAGATCCACTTTGCGCAAATGTACCGCGGTCAAATCTTCGTTGAAAATTCTAAATTTGTGGAAGGAAGGTTTGGCCACAAGTTTCTTGAACCGCTTTTCCTGGTGAACAAGTTCAACATTGATGCGCTTTCTTACATTTTCCATGGTTTTGCCAAACACCGAGTTGTTCATCAATTTGAAGAAGTCTTTCTCAAACGGGTTCTTGGCCAACTTTCTCTTTTCCGTGTTCAAGGAGATGTATTTTGCCAACCATTTGCTCTGTGCAAACATGATGGCACGGTGCACCTTCGTGACTTTCAATCCCAGTGAGACATATTGCTGTAAATTTCTATAATGAAGCACATATTTCTTCTTGTCACACAGGTTGGGAATGAGCTTTTCACTAGGTTTGCCTTTCATGTTTAGATCTTTCCGTAGCTTCTGACTATGTTTTGACAATTCTCCCACTTTCACACATTTCCGTTCTGGAGCCACTGGGTAGTGATTATGACGATCATGGATTGCATATGGGTATTCCAAATCCACTTCTAAAATGTATCCAATCTCGTCATCTTCATCCACATCCATAAAGTCAATGGATTCTGGCTCGCTCACCCACATAAATCCACTTTCCGGCATGCTTTGCGACATAGCCCAGCCATATAAGTTGTTTGCATCCAGGTACGTCAAGTAGTTGGTTGGTTTCCTGGGATCGTAATCTGCTACGTAGGGGTTATTTGCTTTCGCATACTTGTGTGTGATGACAGATATTCCTCCACGTAGACCTTGTTCAACCATTTGGTACATGTCAATGTCGTTGATCAATTCCAATTTCACCTTTGTCGCTTTCAACATGGCATCCCAGGACAGTCCTGGCGCTGTATAGTAGTGAGCAGGATCTAATTCATACGTGTTGAGACATACGTGACGAAAGTTTTCAAACACGTCAGCCAGCAGCAACACATCTGATTTCAGGTACAAGTCATGGTATTCGCCAAATGTTGTACAGTGGAATGTCTCCCACACCTTCTGCGCATGCGCATAATCCTCATCGCTAATGTCTTCTTCACTGAGCAGACTGTAAAACTTGTCCTTGGACGGCAGTTGTGTTTCAGCAAACTTGGATGGCTCATCCACGTAATCGTAGGGGTACACTCCCTTTCTCAACAGTAACTCTTGTTGGTCACTATCGTGAATGTGTGACGTCATGTGATAAAAGTTGTCTTTCCCTTCTGCTGCCAGGTTGGAGACCAGCTTCTGTAGAGAAGTACTCATGAACTGAAAGCTGTCTGTAAATTTCAGATTGCTCATGGTGAATGCAATATATTTCTCAACGGTGTTGGGAATGACTGTAATCCTTTCGTTTTTGAACTTTCCAATTTCTTCCATGATCAAATGACTGTCATAGCCTCGTAAATTGTGGAAAAAGACAGGAATGATGAAAGAATCTTCAACATCCTGCTGATCCTTTCGAAATCGAAATTGCAAATTGCATTTACTATGTGCAGCTCCACGGTATTTGCCATTGATATGGTCATGATCTCTCACACGATCTGCTCCTAGAGGCTCATGACAAATGTAGCAATCTGTGGCGTTCTTATAATGCTCTTCATCTTCATGAGTCATCACCATTTTCTTTGGCTGTAGCAAGCCATGCACAATACGATCACGCTCATTCACCATATGGTCTAAAAAGACTTTCACAGCATTATCTCCTCGATATATGACTGGAGCACGTGTATCATACTGGCTGACAACCACATAGGCGAAGCTGTTTGGACGATGATGTTGATACTTGTCTCCTTCATGCTTTTTCGTGAAACATTCAAAGTCTGCATAAATGACAAACGGCGCTCGCTGTTGTTTGGCTACATTCTTGAACTTGATGAAGGGTTCCTTGGGGAATGATAAACGTTGTGCGCCATGCTTGCCACACACTTCACGATGCTTGTCTAACAGATCTTGTCGCCTAAACCCGTGAAGACAGTTGAAACAATAAAAAGCAGCTCCATCATGTTTTGATCGATAAGCCATCAGTCTGCTGAAATTCTTGATGAGACAATAATGCCTTGTCTTGTCATTGCTAATCAAAAGCAAGTTGATTTCTCTGGCGCTGTTGGCGCTGGTGTTTCGGCTGAGTTGTATGGGAACAACGACATCATGTTCATATCCAAACACGTTAATGGACACATCATTCTCCTTTTCAAACTTTGGAATGTCTGTAATCGGTGTGGGAAATGTCATGCCTTCTACCTTCAATTCGTTCTCAAATGCTTTGTATTGATGCACACGGTATGGGCTGTTTGTTGAAGGGTGAAGGTGAGCCAATACAGACCACAAGAAACATTTGTTGTCTTTATTCTGAATGTTTAACACCGCCTTTGTAGTCTTCACTTTCTTCGGTAGTGGGATAAAACTGCTCGCTTCCAGTGGCGCTGACGTAGCTGTATGCACTTCAATGAATAATATGTTATCCAACACCCAGCCAGAGCCTTGTCGCTCATGTTCATCAAACCTGGTAAACAATTCTTTATAGGCTTCTGGTAAGTCCTTCTCAATATCTGTTGGATTGTATGCTGCATATGTCGGACTGCTGATGAAGGCATTATCCACTTGTTCTACCATCACGCCTTCAACATTTGGTGTCATTTTCTTGAAGCGTGCATGTACCACAATGTACCATTTCATGCCACGGTTTAACGTCTCTAGCAAATGTCTCTTGATTCTATTCTCTTGTTGTCGCATTTCGAGTAGCAAATCCGATCCATCTTCAGGCTCAAACCGTCTTTCCTGTGCGTTTTCACCAAGACTCACTCTTCTACCTCTGCCTACTTGTCCTATCTCTTTCTTTCTTTGTTCTTCATGAGACACATTTTCCATCTCAACACATGCATGTGTGTCAAACGCTTCCATAGATGCAAATATCTTTACACATTCACCGCAGAGGACTGGATCAGGTCTTTCAACATCATCTTGTAAGGTCTTTCGTCTCTTGGCTTCAATCTGCTCAACAAGCTCTTCACGAGCACGTTTCAACCTAGCTGGTTTACATCTATGTGTCACGAACACTTCCAGAGATGGAAATGTCACATCGCATTCATGACAGTAGACTGTTGCCATCGTTGTTGTTTCTTCAACTGCTAGAACTGAAATGAAGTAAAATATACGTTTCACTCTTCCTTTTATACCACTTCAATGGTGTGTTAACTCAGCAGAATGTATCACTAGTTGACTAGTTGACATGTTTCACTCATGCTTTTATACTACTTCCATGTAATCAAAATATGGTGTGTAACTTGTTTCAAAACTTGACTCAGCAGAATTTTACTTGTGTATATGAATTTTACTTGTGTATATGAATATCTCACTTACAGTTGTGAAGTTGTACTGCTGCACAGCAGAGACATCTAGCGGTGAAGTTAAATAGTCTGCCAAATGGTATTCATCCGCGAAGAAGCACTGTAATGGTGAAATTTTCAGTCAACTATAACGAAAGTTATAACGAAAGTTATCACAATTTTAAGTTAAAATGGCGGTAAAAATGCATACAGCCAGCTGCGCAAATAGCCTATGATCATGTTAAAACTTTACATAAAACTGAATCAAATGGTGAAATTTTCATTTTAAATCGACTAAGTATAACGAAAGGTATTGTTTTACAAAGTTTCAATTAAGCAAATAACCAAAGTTTGTTTACAAAGTTTGTTTACAAAGTTTGTTTACAAATTTTCAATTATGTAAATAAGTCAAGTTTGTTTATAAAGTTTGCTTACAAATTTTGTTTATAAAGTTTGTTTACAAATTTTGTTTATCAAGTTTGTTTACAAAGTTTGTTTACAAAGTTTGTTTACAAAGTTTGTTTACAAAGTTTGTTTACAAATTTTCAATTATGTAAATAAGTCAAGTTTGTTTATAAAGTTTGCTTACAAATTTTGTTTATAAAGTTTGTTTACAAATTTTGTTTATCAAGTTTGTTTACAAAGTTTTTTTACAAAGTTTGTTTACAAATTTTGTTTATAAAGTTTGTTTACAAATTATATTTATAAAGTTTGTTTATAAAGTTTGTTTACAAAGTTTGTTTACAAATTTTGTTTACAAAGTTTGTTTACAAAGTTTGTTTATAAAGTTTGTTTACAAAGTTTGTTTACAAAGTTCACTTTTTATTTATAAAGTTTCAATAAACACTTACCGAAATAGTTGTCACTGGATGCCATCTCTGGATCTGATGTGATCCAATTGCTGTCTGTAACTTTTGCTTCCTTGCTCCACTCACCGAAATGACTGTCACTGCTGGATGCTCATCCCTTATATACCCCTCTGATGGAACTGAAGCTGACTTGACAGAATGTTGCTCGCCTAGGGGGGGGGGGGGGGGGTCGGTACATAGTATGTCCTGGGGGGGAGGGGTGGTCGACCCAAAAAATGAAAAATGTTCAGAATCGTCTGAAACGGATAAATATGCAAAAATCACAATTTCGAGGGGGGGGGGGGGGGGTGGTCGACCCAAAAAATGAAAAATGTTCAGAATCGTCTGAAACGGATAAATATGCAAAAATCACAATTTCGAGGGGGGGGGGGGTGGTCGACCCAAAAAATGAAAAATGTTCAGAATCGTCTGAAACGGGTAAATATGCAAAAATCACAATTTCGGGGGGGGGGGGGGGGGTCATGGCTTTTTAGGGTCTGTTGCCATGGTTACACTGATTGACAGGTGGAGTTCGTTGACTTCATGATGATTGACTCGGCCAACACTATCAAGCAACTTTCGCTCCAGACTTTCGCTCCAGACTTTCGCTCCAGACAGTATGACGTCATCATGACGTCATTATAACCTCATGGATGGCCGCGCCTATCCTAACGCTTATCGTGACTTCCGCTCCAGACAACACTTCCGCTCCAGACAACACTTCCGCTCCAGACACCACTTCCGGTCCAGACGCTATGACGTCACTTCCACACATGATGACGTCACTTCCAGACAGTATGACGTCATAAAGTGCGCTAGAACTGTCCTTTTCCCCCTACTACTATATGTAAGGCACACAAACTGTGCTATTCAAATTCTTTAAATTACCAATTCAAGTCACCAGAATCTATATATCCCGAGAGTTTATCCCCAAAAATATTCACAGAAAGTCTCATAAAAATACATTACAGGGCTTCGGCGGAATCGTGTTCATGACCAAGCCACAGCTTTGACAAACCACTGAAAGTAACCAAAATCTAATCAGCTCCAATGGCCATCCAGAAACGCATAATCTGTCTCAGCAAAGCCGTTCGCAGGTCTGATTGAATTGTGTTCACAAGACGCATATCTGTGACCTTGTCAGGTCGGAGCATAACAAGAATGTCCGGGGTATGGCGACCAGCCGATGCGCACTTAATTAAGTAGCAAAATTCGGTATAATCGCCAAAAACATTTTCAAGACAAGACCAACTATTGCATCTGGAACAATTTGCTCAAATCTGGTCACAAGCATTATGAAAACTTGTTACTGCTACTGATACAAAATTTTCAATTTTCTCTGCAAGTCTCAGGCTCGGTTATAAGCCCCAAAGGAGTAAGTGGGGCTTGTTTGCACGGGCTTGTGTAAACAAATTGTGGTGGTATATTTGTGCAAAAATTTCTCGGCGTTCGCGCTCCAACATTTATTTTCGATGGCTTTGGTATTTATGTACAATTAATAGACGAGAAAATGTTTAATTCTTTCTCGAACCACTTTTTTATGTTATCCAAGTCACTATTAATTTCTGCACGTGATTTTTATTATTAAAAAAAATTATAGAAAAAATAAATTTATTGCGCCCTATAATTAACTTTTCGTGTTTCAGAATTAAGATATTACATTCGAACGCATGTTACATAAAAGAACCTGTAAGAGGAGGTTTTTATAAACTCGTGATAAAACTCATGTTCATACAAACGTTGTTTAAAACACAAGACGTTATGGTGCGTGAAAAAAATATGGCGAAATTGAAGAGCGCGAAATAAATGGTCAGATAATACATGAAACTTTAATGCTGCACGGCTTAGGAAATTGCTTTGAGGCAGTCACATGAAGGCGAGAAAAAATAAACTGTACAACATGTACGTTTTGATTTTTGTGCAAATATACCGCCATACTAAAATGCCGCTGTAGAAGGGGTTAAGTATTTAATCTTAATTCCTGCTAATCCGAAGAATTGGCATCTGCCGAAGGAAAATGGGATTGCAAATCCAGAGAAGTGTTACAATGAATCCTATATAAGAAGGTAAGAAATTACGCATTTCTATCAATATCCTTACATCTTGGATAATTAATGTAAAAATGGAAGAAAAATCGGATAGTAACAATAAAGGTGGAAGACCCAATAAAGGTGATAACAATTTGCAACATGGAATGCATGTATTGATCTTCATTATGTAAGTAGATTTTTACTGACGAAATGAAATGTAGAGGATATAAATTATCTCCCATTTATAGCAACGCAATCACGAACGGTCTAATGGTGGAATTGTAATTTACTAATTAGCTGAATATCAGTAAGATTATAAATTAAATTCGGTGCATGTGCTACCAGCAACTTGACCAAAGAATGTTGTTTCTTGTCTTTAACCAAATACCGGTTAAAACACGTGCGCAACAAAATAACCCACAGATATTTCTAGCAGGCTGACCGAGAACGAAAAATGATGTGTAAAGTAGGCAACTTAATGAACAGGGAGGCTTATTTGAATACACCAAATGCGTGCAAACAAGCCCGGTGGGGCTTTTTTTTTTTTTTACAAAGGAGGGCTCTCGTGCAACCAACACCAGAATTTGACTAATCTCTGATTAACCCCCACCCCCCCCCCCCCCCCACAGCCACACAAGTGGAAGATCCAGTTTGAAACTGGATCCCTAAAACGTTTGACATGGCATCAGACCAATATTTTGCAGAGCTGACAATCAAATTGATTTTTAAAGTAAAGAAACACTTGAATATTATTCCTCTAAATATATCAACTAAAACTACAGGACGCAATATATTTTGGAAATGGCTCTCACAAGTGTGTTTCGTTTTCGTTCTGTTTCAGCGGTGATTGTACCTATAAATATATGGTTCGGGGAAAAGGGGCTTAAATTTGCTTGATTCTTCTTAAAGGCGTAAAGTTGTTTATTTCAAGTAAAAGGATGAACTGCGCTTTTGAAAAAAAAATAATATGGTTTGAGTGCAACAAACAACACATAAAACTACAAATGTCAACAAGAAGAGTGATGGCAAATGACGTCACTAATATATATAAGGATAAAGGGGACGTTTATTCCCACGGTAGTTTTTTTCTGCATATCTCAGTAGCGTGCAAACAAATGTCGAAGTTTGTTTGCGCGGGGAGTTTTGCATGCACCCAACACGTGATGTGACTGGAAGAAATCATGGGCTGCATTTTCAAGTTTGCCCAGTACTGGTTAGAGCATTTGATTTTTGTAATCCGAAGGTTCCAAGTTCGAATTAGGCTGCGGCAGTATAGCGCGGGATTGACATTCGCTCTACTTGCCTTACCAAAGCGACTGCAGTGGGTTAGATCACCTGCCACGAAAGTCATAATTAAAATTCACTTCATTCGTCAGAAACATTTTCACAACCTTCATTAAACGTTTGAAAAAAATCTTTTAATAGAACGTTCGGAAAACGTTTTATGATTTATATTTTACGTATTTCATATAGATAACCTCCAGAAAACGTTTTTGTAGCTAAGAAAGGTTTGCAAGAAAGCGTTTTCAGCCGTCATTTCAATCAAAATTGTTTAACGGGGGACGTGAATGTCGTGTCCTAAATGTCGCTGGAATATATGTCACTGGCCTATTTGTTAGGATACCACCTAATGCAAGCAATATCAAGGTAATGATGGTGATGTTAAGGTGGCGTCACAAAAAAATTCTCGCGAGGTGTTTCTATAAGGACAGAGTTACAGATGGTTACAGTTTCTACGAAATCGCTTATTGAGAAGCAAAAAAACTGGTCCAGACGTGAAATTAACAGTAGGTCTTATTAATGCAACTCATGAAATCTTCGTAAATACTCATGTCGTATTATTCGAAATCACGGTCAGAAGCTCACGGATTATCAGATTAAATTTAAATTTGCATAAGACAATTAAACTATTGCAGTCCACGTTTCCACATCCTTAATCTCTTAAACTTTGATGCACACTTTGCACGGAGTTATCCGCACAGATTCGAAATCACGGTAAGAATTCTCGAGTCCGTGCATGTCCGCCCCACAGTTTCTTCTTAGTTTCAGTCATAATATACGGTGGCGTCCTGTGAACCCGCGAAAGCCAAGAGGAGGATCCATGATCAAGTTGGAGACAGTAGAGACTGTTTTGTGGTTCGGAATAGTGGGGTAGTGGACTGGGGTATGCTTATGGCACAGAGCGCAAAGACCGTTCCACGGGAAATGAAGTGGTGCAGGGGAAGGGTATGACAGAGTTTTGTGACGGGTAAGTGGTGTGGAGTGTACCGGGCGGAAAGCGAATTGAAGTGGTTGATGGGATAAGTTATAAAATAACGTTAAAAATAATCTATGAATAAACGTCTTTATATTATGTTCTTAGTTCCCCAACCACCCCCCCCCCCCCTTTAAACAAAAAAAAAAAACGAGTTGCGAGATGTCCACTTTTTCATTTAGTTGCGAGTTGTCTGGTTGCGAGTTGTAGATTCATATATACTCCATGTATATATAAACTAATGAGTTTTTAAGATACTGCATGAGATTTGGATGTGGTGCAACTAATGATCCTATTGAACTAAGGAATTAAAAAAAAAAAGAGAACAAATCCAAGAATGCACACTTTCCTTGACCTAATAACAACCTGAGCTTACATTTTGAGTACTTTCTAATTCGGATTACGGTTGAGGATTAATAATTAAGTCGTGAATCCACAACCAAGAAAAATAATCCGCTGGGTAAAGTAATGATCTTAAAACATCACCGTAATCATCCTCGTAATTTACCTGAGATTACCTGAGATTAAATTTTGAGTAATTTCTAATTCTGTGACTGTGATTGAGTCTTGTGACTATATGACTGAGTTTTGTGACTATGTAATGATCATTCTGTGGCCCTGTGTTGTGTCTGGATCTGACTGTGCTATTTTTAGGGATTATCTAATCGGGAATGCCATCCGCTTTTAGAGGTGCGAGGGAGGAATCAAAAGATATGTAGTTGAGGACAACTGTTTTTATTATAATTGTAAAATATTATGAAATAAACGTTATTAGTGGAAATATTGGCAAGTCATTACAATGGCGACGAGGATAACAAGTTGGCGCGTACTTTTGCCGTGTTTATAAAAGGGGAAATGTTTGATGGGACTGAAATGTGATGGTTTTGATGGAAGGAGGACATTTTTCTTTGTTCAGTGAGAAAATGCAGTGATGTGACGGTTGATTTTTTTTTCGGTTTTGTGACATTTTGAAGACAGTTTTGTTTTGTATAAACAGTATGTAAACACTGGTGAGAGAGAAGGAACAGGATTTGCATTTGCTTTACTTTTAAAACTCTATTCAGCGCGTGTCTGTGTAAACGCTAAATGTCTTAGTTCGCTAAGATGAGAGAATGCTCAGTCTTTTCCATCGGTCTCTAACACGCTGCGAAATAATAAAAAGAAGCGGTTTGGGTAGTGTTTCTTTAATAGACTCCAGCAATAACGTGGCAACACATAGAACATTATTAGAACTTATATAGCTTTCAACATAACTTTGTCAACTACACATACTACTGATAATTTAAAATTTTATAACATACTTTAAAGAGCATTGGGTGGGACGGCGGGTTTTCTTTGCTAACGAGCTGCTGTTTCTGTTCATACAAACGTTGTTTAAAACACAAGACGTTATGGTGCGTGAAAAAAATATGGCGAAATTGAAGGGCGCGAAATAAATGGTCAGATAATACATGAAACTTTAATGCTGCACGGCTTAGGAAATTGCTTTGAGGCAGTCACATGAAGGCGAGAAAAAATAAACTGTACAACATGTACGTTTTGATTTTTGTGCAAATATACCGCCATACTAAAATGCCGCTGTAGAAGGGGTTAAGTATTTAATCTTAATTCCTGCTAATCCGAAGAATTGGCATCTGCCGAAGGAAAATGGGATTGCAAATCCAGAGAAGTGTTACAATGAATCCTATATAAGAAGGTAAGAAATTACGCATTTCTATCAATATCCTTACATCTTGGATAATTAATGTAAAAATGGAAGAAAAATCGGATAGTAACAATAAAGGTGGAAGACCCAATAAAGGTGATAACAATTTGCAACATGGAATGCATGTATTGATCTTCATTATGTAAGTAGATTTTTACTGACGAAATGAAATGTAGAGGATATAAATTATCTCCCATTTATAGCAACGCAATCACGAACGGTCTAATGGTGGAATTGTAATTTACTAATTAGCTGAATATCAGTAAGATTATAAATTAAATTCGGTGCATGTGCTACCAGCAACTTGACCAAAGAATGTTGTTTCTTGTCTTTAACCAAATACCGGTTAAAACACGTGCGCAACAAAATAACCCACAGATATTTCTAGCAGGCTGACCGAGAACGAAAAATGATGTGTAAAGTAGGCAACTTAATGAACAGGGAGGCTTATTTGAATACACCAAATGCGTGCAAACAAGCCCGGTGGGGCTTTTTTTTTTTTACAAAGGAGGGCTTTCGTGCAACCAACACCAGAATTTGACTAATCTCTGATTAACCCCCACCCCCCCCCCCCCCCACAGCCACACAAGTGGAAGATCAAGTTTGAAACTGGATCCCTAAAACGTTTGACATGGCATCAGACCAATATTTTGCAGAGCTGACAATCAAATTGATTTTTAAAGTAAAGAAACACTTGAATATTATTCCTCTAAATATATCAACTAAAACTACAGGACGCAATATATTTTGGAAATGGCTCTCACAAGTGTGTTTCGTTTTCGTTCTGTTTCAGCGGTGATTGTACCTATAAATATATGGTTCGGGGAAATGGGGCTTAAATTTGCTTGATTCTTCTTAAAGGCGTAAAGTTGTTTATTTCAAGTAAAAGGATGAACTGCGCTTTTGAAAAAAAAATAATATGGTTTGAGTGCAACAAACAACACATAAAACTACAAATGTCAACAAGAAGAGTGATGGCAAATGACGTCACTAATATATATAAGGATAAAGGGGACGTTTATTCCCACGGTAGTTTTTTTCTGCATATCTCAGTAGCGTGCAAACAAATGTCGAAGTTTGTTTGCGCGGGGAGTTTTGCATGCACCCAACACGTGATGTGACTGGAAGAAATCATGGGCTGCATTTTCAAGTTTGCCCAGTACTGGTTAGAGCATTTGATTTTTGTAATCCGAAGGTTCCAAGTTCGAATTAGGCTGCGGCAGTATAGCGCGGGATTGACATTCGCTCTACTTGCCTTACCAAAGCGACTGCAGTGGGTTAGATCACCTGCCACGAAAGTCATAATTAAAATTCACTTCATTCGTCAGAAACATTTTCACAACCTTCATTAAACGTTGAAAAAAATCTTTTAATAGAACGTTCGGAAAACGTTTTATGATTTATATTTTACGTATTTCATATAGATAACCTCCAGAAAACGTTTTTGTAGCTAAGAAAGGTTTGCAAGAAAGCGTTTTCAGCCGTCATTTCAATCAAAATTGTTTAACGGGGGACGTGAATGTCGTGTCCTAAATGTCGCTGGAATATATGTCACTGGCCTATTTGTTAGGATACCACCTAATGCAAGCAATATCAAGGTAATGATGGTGATGTTAAGGTGGCGTCACAAAAAAATTCTCGCGAGGTGTTTCTATAAGGACAGAGTTACAGATGGTTACAGTTTCTACGAAATCGGTTATTGAGAAGCAAAAAAACTGGTCCAGACGTGAAATTAACAGTAGGTCTTATTAATGCAACTCATGAAATCTTCGTAAATACTCATGTCGTATTATTCGAAATCACGGTCAGAAGCTCACGGATTATCAGATTAAATTTAAATTTGCATAAGACAATTAAACTATTGCAGTCCACGTTTCCACATCCTTAATCTCTTAAACTTTGATGCACACTTTGCACGGAGTTATCCGCACAGATTCGAAATCACGGTAAGAATTCTCGAGTCCGTGCATGTCCGCCCCACAGTTTCTTCTTAGTTTCAGTCATAATATACGGTGGCGTCCTGTGAACCCGCGAAAGCCAAGAGGAGGATCCATGATCAAGTTGGAGACAGTAGAGACTGTTTTGTGGTTCGGAATAGTGGGGTAGTGGACTGGGGTATGCTTATGGCACAGAGCGCAAAGACCGTTCCACGGGGAATGAAGTGGTGCAGGGGAAGGGTATGACAGAGTTTTGTGACGGGTAAGTGGTGTGGAGTGTACCGGGCGGAAAGCGAATTGAAGTGGTTGATGGGATAAGTTATAAAATAACGTTAAAAATAATCTATGAATAAACGTCTTTATATTATGTTCTTAGTTCCCCAACCACCCCCCCCCCTTTAAACAAAAAAAAAACGAGTTGCGAGATGTCCACTTTTTCATTTAGTTGCGAGTTGTCTGGTTGCGAGTTGTAGATTCATATATACTCCATGTATATATAAACTAATGAGTTTTTAAGATACTGCATGAGATTTGGATGTGGTGCAACTAATGATCCTATTGAACTAAGGAATTAAAAAAAAAGAGAACAAATCCAAGAATGCACACTTTCCTTGACCTAATAACAACCTGAGCTTACATTTTGAGTACTTTCTAATTCGGATTACGGTTGAGGATTAATAATTAAGTCGTGAATCCACAACCAAGAAAAATAATCCGCTGGGTAAAGTAATGATCTTAAAACATCACCGTAATCATCCTCGTAATTTACCTGAGATTACCTGAGATTAAATTTTGAGTAATTTCTAATTCTGTGACTGTGATTGAGTCTTGTGACTATATGACTGAGTTTTGTGACTATGTAATGATCATTCTGTGGCCCTGTGTTGTGTCTGGATCTGACTGTGCTATTTTTAGGGATTATCTAATCGGGAATGCCATCCGCTTTTAGAGGTGCGAGGGAGGAATCAAAAGATATGTAGTTGAGGACAACTGTTTTTATTATAATTGTAAAATATTATGAAATAAACGTTATTAGTGGAAATATTGGCAAGTCATTACAATGGCGACGAGGATAACAAGTTGGCGCGTACTTTTGCCGTGTTTATAAAAGGGGAAATGTTTGATGGGACTGAAATGTGATGGTTTTGATGGAAGGAGGACATTTTTCTTTGTTCAGTGAGAAAATGCAGTGATGTGACGGTTGATTTTTTTTTCGGTTTTGTGACATTTTGAAGACAGTTTTGTTTTGTATAAACAGTATGTAAACACTGGTGAGAGAGAAGGAACAGGATTTGCATTTGCTTTACTTTTAAAACTCTATTCAGCGCGTGTCTGTGTAAACGCTAAATGTCTTAGTTCGTTAAGATGAGAGAATGCTCAGTCTTTTCCATCGGTCTCTAACACGCTGCGAAATAATAAAAAGAAGCGGTTTGGGTAGTGTTTCTTTAATAGACTCCAGCAATAACGTGGCAACACATAGAACATTATTAGAACTTATATAGCTTTCAACATAACTTTGTCAACTACACATACTACTGATAATTTAAAATTTTATAACATACTTTAAAGAGCATTGGGTGGGACGGCGGGTTTTCTTTGCTAACGAGCTGCTGTTTCTGCGCTTGCAGATTGCGAATGAGGTGGTAGAAAAAAGGCCCCCCTTTTAAAGCCAGATTTTAATCCCTATAGCAAAACTGAACAGATAGGGAGTGACACTTCGCAAACATCCCTTATGGATTGAGGCGCCATCGCGCCGGATTTTTAAATCCCTGAAGCAACACAAGAACACACATAGTGACACTTAGCAAACATCTTTTGCCGGCTGAAAACGCTTGATATTTAAACAAAGATTACAGGATAGGCGGGGCGCAAAAGAGCCCCGCAGTTTCACGTCACTTGCACCGTTTTAAAAGTAAATAATCATACATTATTTATAGCATTAAAACTCTATTCAGCGCGTGTCTGTGTAAACGCTAAATGTCTTAGTTCGTTAAGATGAGAGAATGCTCAGTCTTTTCCATCGGTCTCTAACACGCTGCGAAATAATAAAAAGAAGCGGTTTGGGTAGTGTTTCTTTAATAGACTCCAGCAATAACGTGGCAACACATAGAACATTATTAGAACTTATATAGCTTTCAACATAACTTTGTCCCAAACTACCCAAACCGGATGTAGTGTAGACTCTGTGTCTTTAGAGTTTAGTTGTGATCTTTGCGGCGTTCCTACCGAGGACTCGAGAACACCTCATGCGCATGTCGAGGGGGACGTCTGTGTATCGGAGGTAGGCGTCTGATTTCCAGTCTCCTTGCGATTTTATCACCTCAGGGGGGAGACCGCATGCCAGGGCAAAACTTGCCCCTGCCCGACGGAGGCTGTGACCGCTGTAGTGACTGTCGTCCAGCCCTATACTCTGAAGCCTCTGTTTCAGCATCGCGCCGAAAATTGCGTGGGACAGGGTAATGAGGGCGCCGTCACGTTTGAAGGAAAACAGGGCGGAATCAGGGGGGGATTGAGTCGTGGTCAGGAGGCGGCCGAGGGCATAGACCGGACACAGGTCAGAGTCTGGGATGCGAGGGAGGGGGACGACAAGTTGTCGAGTGAAGTTGCGCATGGTCTTCGTCTGTTTCACACGAATTATGGCTCCATCTGCCAGGAACGTCACGTCACGGCGGCATAAGTCTCTGCGACAGTCATGACTATCCTGTGAACGTGTTAACAGGGTGGATTTTCTGAAAAACGTAAAGAAACCCACTAGGCATGCCGCCCAAAAACACATATCTATTGACCTGTCGAGATCCAGCACTTGAAGTAAACGTACTAGGATGTCCAGAGATAGCGCGAGTTTTTGCTTAGGTGGGGTGGCACGCTTGGTCTCCAGCCCTTTGAGCAGTGTCTTTAGGCGATAATTGTCTTCCGTGGGATTAGGGTGGTCGTGCTCCAAGTGCAAAAACCGGATCGCGGACAGATAGCACCTCACGGACTGGGGCTTGAGGGTGCGACCGAGGAAACAAGCATAACGTAGCAGGGTGTCAGTGTCTGCGGGGAAAGGGCGACAGCGGAAATAGGCACAAAACGAAACGAATGCCTTGATGTGGGTGTTGTATGCGGCGATGGTATTGTCGGAATAGGCAGCCGAACGCAGCTGTTTCACTTCCATATCCAGTATCGCTGTTTGCCGGACCACTCCTGAAACAGGTAAACTACTGAGGCGTGAGACATATGGTTGTGTAGGTCCGATACTGGTACGTGTGCGAAGGCGTAGGTGGCATGCGATAAATTGCATAGTCTCGATAAACTATCAGCCAACATATTTTGACGTGTGGGTATGAATGAGGCAGTAATACAAATATTATACTGAACGCATATCAACATTATATCAACGAGAATGTCTGATGCAGTGATGCTCCGTATAGAACCAGTATTCAGGGCGTGGAGCGTGGCCGTATTGTCAGTCAGTACCCTCATTTTCCGACCCGCATATAGGGTTTTCCACCGTTCCAGGGCGAGATGTACGGCGGCCAGTTCCTTGACATTGATGTGTTGTGCTTCAAGGGGCGGGGCATCGATATGCCAATTGCAGTACAGCCAGTCCAGGGCGAGTGGCCCGCGGACCAAGGCTGCTCCAGCAGCGGCCGAGCTGCTGTCCGTCACGATATATGCAGGATCGGGCGAAGTCCTTTCGAGAGCGAAATGGCACGTGCCGTTGAAGGAACTGCATATAAAATGCAGTGATGTGACGGTTGATTTTTTTTTCGGTTTTGTGACATTTTGAAGACAGTTTTGTTTTGTATAAACAGTATGTAAACACTGGTGAGAGAGAAGGAACAGGATTTGCATTTGCTTTACTTATATTATAGTTGTTTTGGACCTGGGTTTGTGGTGGTTTGGGAAAGGACTGGTCCATGCTGGATTATGCAAATGAGGATTTCCAGTGAGATGTCGTCACTGTGTTTGAGTGTATATAAACAAAACAAAAAACAGTTGATGCAGAGACTGTGCAAAATGGCAGCCGCAACAATTTCATCACTTTCTGTTTTTTTACCCTCGCCTGGATAATGTATCCGCGAGAGGGGAACGGTGGAAAAGAGCTTTAAAATTTATTTTATTACTAACAGCAAAGAACATTACAAACGAACAGCGTCAAGTGGCTACACTCCTATATGTGGCTGGTATGGGGGTAAAAGAAATATATTATACCATTGTTGGTGAAAGTGAAAAGAACTTTGAGGAAGCGGTGGAAATTTTAGACGATTATTTTGTCTAGAATCAAATGTAATTTTGGAAAGATACGAATTGCGGCAAATGGTACAAATGGGCAGTGAAGCTGTTGATCAATTTGTGTGTAGGTTACGAATGAAAGCCGAGTCGTGTGGTTTTGTTGACGTGGAAAATGCTATTCGTGATCAGCTGATCGATAAGTGCCGAAGCTCGAAGCTGAAGAAAAAGTTTTTAGAGAAGCCAGAGACGGCAGCTCTTACTGACTTTTAAGACGTGGCACGGGTGTACGAGTCTGTGGAGATACAGATGAAATCGCTGTCGCTGGAAGGAGGAAGTGGAGCCATCGCGAAGAATGACGCCAATGCGGTTCATCGGAAAGAAAATGTCCATAAGAAAGGCGCTGAACAGCGAAGGTCCAATAAGCAGAGAGGCTATCAATGCAACCGAGTAGGACATTTTGCCAGGGACAAAGACTGCCCGGCCCGAGGGACAACGTGTTCACAGTGTCATCGTATAGGTCCTTTTAAGGCATATTACAAAAATTAACGGGGGGGGGGGGGTTATGGTGGTCGAATGGACAAAAAAATGTATATGCAGAAAAAAGACGTTCAGGGTCAAGGTCAAAAGTTTCAAAGGTCAAGTAAAGTTCAAAGTGTAGAAAGTAGTAATGCAACAGTGCATTGTGAAAATTCTGAACGTGAAGATAAATTTGCGTTTTTTGTTGTTAATGTTGTGGAAGGGAAAAACGGTTTTGGGCTTACGGATTTAGAGGTGGGTGATGCGGTCTTAGAAAGGGGTTCTTATAGATTCGGGTGCATCATGCAACCTGGTTGAGGGGACGACTTGAGTCCTTGAAAATACGGTGTACCTCTAAGTCCGAAGCCAAAACGTGGGCAACCGATAGAAACGTTAGATGCGTTTCGTTGCGTCATTTTTTTTGCAAAGATACGGAAAGAACATGTGTTGACACGTAGTCCAAGGTCAGGGTAGGCCTATTCTAGGCAAGTCAACCGCCGAGAGATTAGATGTGTTGCGTGTTGGTCCACCAGATGGCGAGAACGTCTGTTCAGTTATCATTATCACTGAAGGTTGCGGTCAGGATATCGTAAAAGCATATCCTGAAGAGTTTTCGTTCGTTGGGTGTCTAAAAAATTATAAGTTGAAGTTGCACATAAATAGAGAGATCAAGCCAGTGGCACAGGCTATGAGGCGAATCCCTTACGCACCTCGGGAAAAGGTAGACAAAAAAACTAGATGAACTGATCCAGTTGGGCATAATTGAGGAGGTACCGCAAAATGAGCCAACGACTCGGGGGTTTCTCCTTTGGTTTGCATAAAATTGTCAAAATTGGATGTGAAAATGGCCTTTCGCCAGACTGAACTTGATGGGGGAAGCAGGGACGTGACGACTTTTAGTTGTCAGAGCGGTCTAATGCGGTACAGGATGCTTAATTTTGGCATTATAAGTGCTCCAGAGAATTCACTATCAGCGAATTGTTAAGGATCTGTTGAGGTCGTGCGATGGGTTTGCAAATATTGCGGACGATATTCTCGTCTGCGGGAGCAACCTTGGGACAGGCGATTGTTTACAGTATTGAGGTGCTTGAAGCAAAACGGTTTGATATTGAACAACTTGTGGGCAGGGACCTTTTGGGCGGGGACCTTATGTGCGAGATTCATAATACTATAAAAGTATTGATGTTTAAAAATTATTCTTTAATTATAGTTGTCCAACCATAATTAATTTGCGCACAATAGTAAGACAAATCATAGCCTCAAGCAGATTCAGATAGCCAGTCTTTATTTCCATACGCGGCCAAAAGTTAATCCTCCTCTCCGTTTTTTAGGCAATTTCCTTTTATTGTTTATATATCTATTCATATAATTTATGTTTTATTTTTTCACTCAGTCTTTCATTCATTTGCAAGCTGAAAGAAAAGTGCGGTTTCGTCTTAAATATTTTAAAGGCATTTCATTGTAACTGCAATCAACAAAGGCGAGTGTCACTACAATTGAATCCCGGTTATGGTGAAGCTGTATTTATTGAGAGATCACTTGTCTACAATTGCACTGAAGTACAATTCAGCAGTTGAGCATGGCACAAAATCTGAAACGAATGCCATCCAAACTGGGGGCATTCTGAAAATTTTTTCTGTCAAAAAAATTACCCCCCCCAACTCCCTCCGCCAAATCTGGCGAATTTTCGCGTTTCGCTAAAAGTCAAGAGAAAACCACAAAAAAAACACACCAAATTTGAAAGCAAATCCGATCAATAATGTAGGAGAAACATTTTGGAAACTACCGAAAAATACATGGAAATTTTTAGCGGATCCCCAGAGAAGCTTTTTTTTTCGAGAGCGGAGCCATGGAAACGATTAAACGGATTTTAAAGCAACTCGATCAGAATTGTGGGAAGAGAAGTATTTTGAAAGTTGCCAACCAGAAAATTAAAAATGTTCCAAACTCAGTCATTTTTTTTTTTTTGGCGGATCGCAAAAACATCACTTTTTTAACAACAAAAAATAACTAACTGATAAATCCCCATGCAATACTTCGGGAGAATTCCATTAAAATTATTTCAGGAGCATTTTTAACACCGGCTACAAAAAATCTACAAAAAATCCTTATTTGGCAAATATTTGTTGGATCATTGAAGAAATAATTTTCAAAGAGAAAACAACATTCAGACAAAATTTAAAAGAAATCCAATCAAAATTGAGGAAGACGAGTTTTGAAACTGGACAGCCAAAGAATTAGAGAATACTCCCATCTGACCACTTTTTGACTCATCGTCAAAGTAGTTTTCCACAGAGCACCGTCCAATGAACGAATCCCGGTCATCTGTTCCCCCCCCCCCGGTCAACTGCCCCCCCCCCTGTCATCTGCCCCCCCCCCTTTTTTGCAACTCGGTCGACTGCCCCCACCCCCTTCAAAGTGGAGGGGTGGTCGCTTGCCCCCTCCATATATTATTTTTCTTGCGTTCTTGGCTTACAAAGACACAATAAATAAAATTATATGTATTTTACTGAGTGTAATGCACCTCAGTAAATTGCAATTCACCAATAGGAAACTAATTGCAATTAGAATTACAATTAGTTTACGGATCAGTCTCTACTAAGATCAATATTGGTGAATAGATCAATGAAGATCAATTGTTTCAGAGACGAAGTAGACGGGGACATCACAATTGCCTAATTTTTAAAGAATTTTTTTTCCACTGAAAAAAGGAGGGGGGCAGATGACAACCCCGTCAAATTGCAGGGTGGGGGGGGGGGGCAGTCGACCGGGTTGCAAAAAAAGGGGGGGCAGTTGACTGGGGGGGGGGCAGTTGATCGGGGGGCAGATGACCGTTTACTCCAATGAACAATTATGCAACATTTGAAAGCAATTCGATTAAAACTGTGAAAGAGGCACTTTGAAAATAGGCTGCCAAAACGTTAAAATGCCCCCTCCCTCACTTAGCAATTTCTGATGGAGCATAAAAAATCAAATGTTTAAGAGGTAACCTTGTATTTGAAACTCATACAAAATTTGAAATAAATGAAGCATTCTGACAACTGGCTACACAGAACTGTAACAAAATGCCCCAACCCACTGGGTCATTGTTTGGTGGATCAGCAAAAATTCAGCAATTTTCAAGAAAGAAACACTCAAATTTAAAAAAAAAAATCTTATCAAATTTGCACATTACGGAGTACTTTGAAAACTGGCAACCAAAAAAAATGTAAAAATGCCCCACTCTATCGGGCCAATTTTAGGTGGATCAGAAAGACGAAATAAATTCTGAAGAAAGAGTCACCTGGTTAACAATCGTTTACATTTGAAAGGTACTAGCTCAAAATTGTGAGAAGCACATCTTTTGCAAGTTGGAAACGAAAACATAAAATGCCCCATTTTAACCAATTTTTTGCGGATCGCCGAACAAATCAATTTTTCAAGAGAAGACTACAAAATCCAAAAGAAATCGGATCGAAATTTTGTTTTTGAAAATTGGCTACCAAGAAAATTAAAAATCCGCCCCAGTCAGCCAATTAAGTGCGGGTCGCCCAAAAAAATATTCGAGAGAGAGAGTACTACCCAGAAAGCATTCACACAAAATTTGAAGGAAATCCAATGAAAACCGTTGGAGCAAAGGCATTTGAAGTAAAAGCTTACATACATACATACATACATACATACACACATACATACATACATACACACATACATACACACATACATACATACATACATACATACATACATACATACATACATACATACATACAGACGATAGATGCTCTACAATCCCCTCTCCCACAACTGACCAGCCCGGCGAAGTCGGCTGGTCTACAAAGTGAAAAAATATATGTTTAAAGATAATGTGTAAATAAAATAATAAAAAGAATAAATATAATATCTAAATACCTACAACAGACACTCCCGCCCACATTGCTTGAAACTTGACTAAATTTATCATAAATAAAACGCAGAAAAATTGGTTAACATAAGAAATGGATGAAAAGGCCACGTGCTAATATCCTGAAATAGAAAATAAGGCGAACATCATTTGGTATGAACTATTTTACTTCATCGTCTTATGCGACATCCACTGTACCTTCTCTCTGTATCGCTGTTAGAGAAAACATAACCACTCATGGTGTCATTTGTGATTTTGCATTGATAATGTCACAAGCTGAAGACCAAACTGGCAGTGGCGATGCGGCCAATCATTCGAAAAAAAGGCGGATAGTTTTTCATCTGGTACACATTGCGCTGGTGTTTTTCTGCATCTTCTTACCGTACAGGGTACTCGAGGGTTTACAGAGCAGTCTCCACTATGAGTCGGGTTCTGGCGCTTTTTCGCTCAGCATCCTGTACGCTGGATTTTTCATTTCGTGTCTGTTTGTTGGAGCACCTTTGGTCTACAGGCTTGGCGCGAAATGGGCGATTTTTATGTCGCTTTTTGCTCACACAGTATACGTGATTGCAAATGCTTGGTCGTCACGGCTAAGTTTATTCCCAGCAGCCTTTCTTCTTGGATTGGTCTCGTCAACAATATGGATCGGACAAGGATCTTACGTCACCCTGCTTGCACACCAGTACGCAGATTCGGTGGGCGTAGGAAAGGGTATAGCTCTTCAGAAAATCAACAGCTGGTTTTATCTTATTTACGGGTTTAATGGCCCGATTGGTAGTATGATAACTGGTATCGTTCTGAACTGGGACACTGGAAGTAGTGCTATTTTTACCCCGGGAAGGACACAATTTCAAAACGTCACAAATTGGAGTGAAATTACGACGACGATGCAGAGCGAACTGTTTTCCACGCCAGTGACTGCTGACGACAGCTGGGATTCGCCTTTCGAAGGGAAATCGGTGTGCGGACCGGACCATTGCCCGTATATGGAGAGTCACTTATCGGTGATGGAAACCCCCGAGCAAATCTTAGTTTACGCCTTACTGGGAATACTTCTGGCATTTAACGTCACAGGGATTGTGTTATGTGGTCTACTCAAGGACTTGCGATTTCAACAACAAAGCTCGACGTGTCAAAAACTCGTGAGTGTGGCGAAAGTGTTGAGATTAAGAGACATGCAGCTGATGCTAATGGTTTTCATACACACAGGCGTGCACACCACCATATTCTTCGGCAGCTTCTTGCAGGTAAACAGCTGGGCTCCCAGCTCCGGTCCTCGCCGACTGGGGAATAGTGAGGGAGAGGGGGGGTGGAGAGTGGGTTGGGGGGGGGGGGGTGAGTGAGATCTTAAAGGTGATATAAGCAAAAATTTTCTATTTCATTACATCACCAAACATATCCCCGCACGAATAATTTGTGATGTCACCCATTCCCTACAACATGCGCGTTCGCAGAGTTCCCGCCCCCTCACCACTTCACCCTCCCCCCACCACCCGCTCATCCCCGCGTGCGTAGGTACTTAAATAGACATTATTGATTTCACCAAATAACATGTTGCGTTTGATGGCCATGAAGAACCCGGTTATCAAATCAACTGATTAAAACCCGATTACATAACACAGTAGATCGTCGCTAATCTGTCGACGAACAATCCATTCTTATCTCTTTATTTTATTATGTCTACGGTCGCATTCTTACAATCAATTTGATTTTACGTATTACATGTATCAAACAAATGGAGTACTATGTGCGAACTAGAGCGGCCAGTGCACGAAAACATGTATCCCCAACCAAATCTATGGTTCGTAGACATCCATTTCCTATTTTCCTTTTAAAGAATTAAAATAATAATTTTAGCTAATATAATCACAATTCATAATGATAAATGCCAAAAAAAAATTACAAAATTATTTACATAAATGACCGTCAAAATATTATAGAAATTTACAATATGTAATTGCATGCAAGATTTTTTTTATCCCAAACCCCGCTCCTTCTTCCCAACAGGAGAAAAACACGCCCCTCACGATAAGCCCAGAACCTTATTTAACCTCACTCACTTTATAAACCCTGCAAATCTCCTTATAAAACTGCACAACACACTTTTCATCTCGTAAATTTGTTACGCGAAGAAATGGGTTCATATATGCATTATGTTGGGGAGACCAGGTGCATTGGGACATGGGGTGCATTGGGACATGGGGCGTATTGGGACATGGGGTGCACTAAGACATCGGGTGCATTGAAACATGGGGCGCAGCGGTACATGGGGTGCATCGGGGCATGAGGAGCATTGGGACATTGGGACATGAGGCGCAGAGGGACATGAGGTGCATTTGGACATGGGATGCATTGGGACATGGCGTGCATTAAGACACAGAGGTTTTCTAGAAATCTATGGCAGAATATACGAAAACTAAATCACAGTTACATAGGTCCATAGCAGAAGCATCCATAAAAATGAGAACTACTCAAACTAATAAAGAACAAATCTATAAGGGTGAAGAAGGCCCAATTTTAACTACTCCAAGTAGCATCCATCAGATTCAGTCATTTACATTTTTTCATAACCAAAGCTCTGAAAGCATCTAATTATAAGGATTAACAATAAAAGTTTAAAGCATCACTGTTAGTACTGAGGTTATAAAACGTGATGGAAAAAAATAATTTGAACTTTAAATTAAAAGTTGGATTGGAGTGCATTGGCACACTCGTGTTTCCGATGGGGAATTTTGTGATGTGCCAAAATGACTTGGTTTATGAAAGTGCCGCTGGGCCAGAAGACGCAGACTACTATAAAGTCTTATTTACGTTTTTTTTTAATCCCCTTTGCTTTAGCAAGATTAGAACATGAATCAAGTGCCCCAAGGTATCCTGTTCCCAAATACCCATCAAATGTTAACTAAACAATGTTATATTTCGTCGCAAACACCAGTAATATTCAAAGTTTATTCAAGCACCGTAGTGGTTATTCCTAAACTCTTTCAATGATTAATAAAAATTTTCCCCAATACGACCCGGTATCCCCTATATATATATATATATCTATATAAAAGAGCTTGTGTGCACAATATCTGAAAAACAGGAATTTATATCGACTTCAAATGTTGCATAGGTATTCCTTGGATCAATCAGATGGCTCGGTCACCTTCTGACGCATATAGCGAAACGAAGATAAGCGTGGGGCGACATTACGTACGAAACCTGTGTGCAAAATGTCTCACTCGCTGGACATCGGAGAAAGCTTGAACTGTGTGGGATTATTGCTTGTTGGGTCCGCGAGATCCTTAAAATTTTGTCGCGAGTAGAACGAACGAATAAGGCATATGATATCATTACGTAAATATCTACATATTTTAAGTAATGACGTCATACGCCTTCGCTAATGATGCAACACGCGTCAAAAGCTGACAGAACCGCCCGACCTAACCGAGGAATAAACAAATTTTGGTTCTCGATATATCCTGCACCTAACATTTTGTCCACTGACACACATACTGACATACATACTGACACACACACACACACAGAATGTACAAAACCTTAGGGCAGACGTAACTGGCCAGAGCCTCTGCTGTATGTCATTTTGGGCCATTTTTGTGTTGTACAATTTGATAATAAAACAGGTTCACTTTTTATATTAACTGCATGCATCTTTTTTCAGTCGTTCGTAGCATGCCCGTATGGAATCAATATGGTAGGCTACGCCATGCTGGCACAGGGCCTCGGATTCACACTCTTCACAATTCTGCTGGGCAAGATTGCTAGCATCGTACCCGGTCACGTGGTAGCTGGGCTGAGTATAGCAACAGATCTTATCACGAGCATCTCATGGTTACTATGGCAACCACAGCCGGCACAGTTCTGGCTGATACTTCTGTATTCTCTGATCAATGGGATAACTCAAGCTATTTATAGAGTTGAGTTTAGTTGTAAGTTATGATTTACTTGACAATAGTACCAGTCCTTTCATTTCTAATGGCCAATAGATTTGTATCGCATAATGAATTTTCAGATACAGATGAAATCACTTAATCGCATACCGGTTAAACGCATGAATCGGCTAACTTTATATTAGACGCAAATCCGAAACCATTTCCAATGCTATGTATTGAAAATTTAACTGGATAATTGCATACCGCTTAATCGCATAAAGTGGATAAACGCATAGCTTTTTCACGTTAAAAAGGGAAGGACACCGGTTAATTACATAATTCTGGGTGATCATCTAAATAGCGCCACACTTAAAGCAAACTAAGGAAGTGGGCTGCTCCTTGTTTATTTATCTAATGCATTGTCTTCTGTTTGCTTGACCCATTGTGTACATGTACCAAACCCATTCGCGGTTGTTAACAGTAAGTCTCGAACTCTTAATCACCGCACTCTCTGAGCTCTCACTCGATAATGACCTTTATCCTTAATCCCCGCACTGCCTTAGCTGACGCTAGATAATGGCCTGCAACTCCTAATCCCCGCGGTGCCTGAGCTCTCACTAAGTAATGGAGTGAAACCCCTAATCCCCACGTTGCCTCAGATAACCGTGAGCGCGAAGTCATCATTTAAATACGCAGCCGGTTATGGTTAATTCGTCAAAATGACAAAGTAAATCGAAACGAAAAGACCTAAGTCTGTCGGATAAAATGAGGATGGATGAGGAGAGGCGGGGGTGCACGTCTAAAAAAAAATAGGCACGGCAAGAGTACTCCGGATGAACGCATATATCGGATAAACGCATAACAGGGCTTGGTAAATTGGCTATGCGATTAACCGGTTTCCTCTGTATTTAATCGGAAGTTTCGTCCTTGGCCCTATCCCTATTCGCACTGGTAGTGTAAAACGGCATGAGGGAAGGAATCCCACTGAAGGAAGTATTTTTGCGTTTTAATTTTTGTCAAGTGTTTAACATTTCGCTAGCGGAATGAGCTAGTTTATCAAATGTTTTTACCAGCCCCTCTTCTCCATCAATTTGCATAAAAATTCTTAAAACTTCCGTCATTCTATACGCTTTCTTCCTCATTTTACATGTATTTATTGCACTGAATAGATTTTGTGTGTTTTTTTTCCTTGCATTCTACTGACGAGGGGGAAATCCAAATTTCACCCACATAATTGAAAAAAAAAGAACATCTATTCGCTTATCCGGTAACAAAACAATTTCGAATACCAATCTAATTTTTTAAACTTTATTAAAAGAAAACGAAGCAGTTTCTATTTTGAATATGGAAATAACAACTTTCAAAATTTTTATCTATTTTTATCACTGGTATTATAACCATGGAAAACCTTTCAGGTTTTAGTCATCTTTTAGTTATACTTATTTACCTTATACTTAATCATAATGTGGTTTCTGTTTTTTTAGCTCTGACGTCATTACTCTTCGAGAAGGATATCGAGGCTGGATTCGCACACTCCCACTTATGGCAAGGAATAGCATTCTGTGCAGGATACGGCCTGACGTCACAGCTCTGTTTCCTAACAAAAAACATCCTACACATCGCAAGCATTTGTCTCCTTGCACTTAGCTACGGTGTCTTGGTATTAAGGCTGTTCCGGAGACAAGCCAAGATCCGGAAGGAGCCGAAAATCAGCGAAGGCGTCGGGAAAGAGTTGCTCAATGTGAAAGAAAACGAGTAACAGGATTCGAGGCAACCAGCCTGCAAAAAAACATGCTAAAAATTCTTCATTGATATTTTCACTGTAATTTTATGTTTAGTTATGTTTTTATCCAAGCAAGCAAGGCAATGGACTTAGGTTTTAAACACCATGCATACTCTGACTGTATGGCGTTAAAATGAATCAAGTACAGCGGAACCTTAGAGCTAGGACCACCAGTGGGATCGCACTCTCCGATTTCTGGAGTGGTCCTATTTGCTGGGTTCTTCCTAACAAAAGGCACTCTGAACAGGCTTAATGGAAAGTGGTCCTTTTTTTGCAGGTTGGTCTTATCGCGGTCCTATGCCGGTTCTATCGCGGTCCTATCCTGGTTCTATCAAGATCCCGGTCCGGTTCTAAGGCTCTGTTCCGGGGTTCTACTGTACAATATACCGAAGGAAACCAGTCAGAAAAATATCACTTCTGACCACATCCTTAAAGCTTATATTTTTAGCACAACTGTCGAGTACTCCATTGAGACGAGCGAAACGGCTAAATGAGAAAAAACCTTGACCAGGTCAATTGACTGTTTTACTTTCAATTCTATTTTCCCCACGCCAATGACTAAGAAACAACGTCAATCAGTAGCTAGCCCAGTCAGAGGTTCTCAAGCTCGTGATAACAATGCGTGGGACGTTTATTTCCTTTTTTTAAATAGATTAAGTAGTGTTGCAGGTTTTATCATTATATCTTCCACATATGTGTCTTTCTAGAATTGTATCAAACTGCAGTTATAATAAATCTTTTTTTCGTAACCTTTATTTTTCTCAATTTAAAAGTACACATTTTCTCAAACACAAAACTATTTTACCTTATTTATAGATTGACAGTCACTGAACACAATTTGGCCATACAAGAATTTGAAGTGATTTCATATATGAATTGGACAAAAAAACACACACACACAAAATATATCATCGAATGACTAGATCACAAATTGTGTAGATCTGTTCGCCGTCGGTGCCACAGAGAAGGGTCGTGTTGTGGATGTCGAGGGAGTTGACGGGCATCGTGTTTCCCGGCAGCACGTCGGTGACATCCATACGGTGCTTGGATGCCTCACTGCCGAGCCAAGCACTCGTGTGCTCGCCCACACCGGACCGCTCCCCCGCCGCACCAATGCTTGACGTATTGGCGAGCATGGAGAACTCTACCAAAAAAATAAATAAACAAGTTTGTCAGTAAAACTAAGTCCAAAGGCGTGCAATCATAGGATTTCAATACGACAAATACCCATTGAATAGGTCAATTGTGCTGTATTTTCAAAATTTTCCCATTTTCCCAATTTTCCCGAAAATCTCAAAATAACCCCTCGTTTCACAGGTCCACTTTATAGTCTTTGCATGTGCAAGAGAACAATTGATTCGCTACAGACAGACGGACGGACAGACCCGAATACTACATTCCCCCGCTTCGCGCTACGCGGCGGCGGGGGAACTAATAAAAAGTAATCGTAGCTATCACAGGCCCCCACTGGCGGTATAAACTACAGCAGTGTGCATAGCCCACATATTCGCCACAGGCCCCCCATCAGTTAAACACGGCCATCAACAGTCAATCAAGAGCTGAAATTTTTCAAGTCCAGCTGGTCCATTTTCCTTGGACGAACCTGGCCCATTTACAATCCCGATCTGTGTTTGTTCCCATAGAATTTTCATTAAAATCCTTCATTAAAATCCGACAGACCGACACACGGTCGATCGCAAATATTCCCTGTGGGGAATAAATTACTATGGAGTGGTTAACGCGTCAATGCGCAGAGGATCACACGGTATGTCCTTGTTGGCACACGTTTGTGTAAACAAGGGACATATACGCCTTTTCAGTTTATTCCAGCCCACATCGGCTTAAATTCAAATTCATCATTTTCGTTTAAGTCCTGTCTGTCCGTTGTCAGTCAAACAAAAGCAAACCGGATACAAACCGGTGTATAGCTACAGTATATATTCTGTCATTGTGTGAGTTTTCACAAGATTAACCCAATAGTGTTGGAGATCTAGTTTGTAAAAGAGAAGTCAATTTCATAAAACAGGGTTCATAGCGAAAACCAGGCGTCAAATTCCAGGATTTTCAAGGACATTTGGAGGTAAAATTCAAGGATTTTCAAGGATATTTGTTGGGGAAATTCCAGGATTTTCAAGGATATTTTAAAATGAAATTCCAGGATTTTAAAGGATTTTTCCAAGAACTAAAAAATATTTCAAATTCAAGAATGTCGTTTATTTGTAATTCTAAACCAAAAAATTCATTATCTGTTTGCACATTATATTTTTGAATCATACAAAATTGGTATATTTCATAAATAAGAAAAAAAAAAATAATTACGAATTCCAAATTCCATGACTTTCAAGGATTATTTGTCAGATTCCAGGATTTTCCAGGATTCTTGAAGGATTTTGCCGTATTCTAGGATTTTCCAGGATTTCAAAGATCGCTATGAACCCTGATAAAACTTTCTTCACTTTTATTCAAGTCCTGTAGGCTCGTTTTTAGGCGAACAAATAAAGATACATGCACAGCTACATTACATATTCTTTCACTGTGTAAGGTTTCAAAAGATTCGCCTCAATAGTGTCCGAGATCTGATTCGGAAGATAAATCATATTTCATTGAAAGCCTTCATTGTGGCCTTGAAATCGGCTCAAGGTCAATATAAAAATAACATGCCTCTACGACGTGTCCTCGTCTACTACAGACCGTAGCAGACAGGTTATGAGGATGGGAGTAACAGCCGGCGACGGACGGACGGCCGGACCGACAGACGCACGATGGACGGACGGTGGGACGGATGGCTACACGGACAAACGGACAGACAGACTGACAACACCTAAACCTACATTCCCCTTCAGAGCCTTGAGACTTCGTTGGGGGTGAATAAACACGAATCGTCACACGGCGATGTGTCATATCAGGTTTCAAAATGGAAATGATTTTGCGAACATGAGTATGCATTGTGTTTCCGTTCACTCACACAATTAGATATTCAACAATCTCAGCTGCGCAAGATTTACTGTACCGCCTCGTAACATGACCGGCCTGCCAAAGACGAAGCTTCAAATTTGGCTAATTAACCAGGAGAAGCCTCGGATATTTATGTAAGGAGTAACACACAAAAATGGGTATACGCGGCGAACTATGATAATGTCATATCTGCTTACGTGCAGAACGTGAGGAAGGGCTCGGGGGGCGGGGGTGGGGGGTGCGCAAAAGCACTGAAAATTGTGATTTCGAAGGCACCTCAAATAATCAAAAAATACTGCAACTTTAAAATCAAGGCATAACACGTTATCGATACTCTAATACGACCAGGTAGCGTATTTATGTGATCGCATTAGGCACTCAGGGGTCATTACCTGTTGAGACAGCGGCCCCCCTGTGCAGGGCGCTGGCTGTCACGTGACCGGAAGTGGCATCCCAGTGCCACACGGAGCCGTCATCGGAGCACGTGAACAGGTTATCCGGGTGCGTCGGATGGAACTTCACTTCCCACACTTAAACATAAACCCGGATACTGTTAGAGACATCCTATAGAGAAAGCATAGAATGAAGCCTAATAATTGCCAGATATTCCCTGGCTATTATAAACAAATCACTCGATGACAGACGTATCTGCTGTGTTTTTCTTTCAGTCAACAACTTAAGACTGTTTACTTCATAATTTTTCCTTTTATTTATTTATGTATTTTGTTTTTATACATTTGCATTTATTAATTTTTAGATCCCAACCGGTCCAGCCGGGGGGGGGGTCTCTAGGACTGAACTCTGTCCGTCTGTCCGTCCGTCTGTCCGTCACACTTTGGATGCCGTTTTGTTTCCACGCAAGTTCTCCGAAACTATCTACCCTAGGCATATGCAACTTTGCACAGTGAAAATATATGGTGAAGTTGTGCAACGTCGTGTTATTTTTCAAATCGGTAAAAAATTGCCAAAATGGCGACTTGTCAAAAATTGTGATTTTTTTTGGATAACTGTATGGCTTTCCACGCAAGTTCTCTGAAACTATTTATCCTAGCTATATGCAACCTTGCGCAGTAAAAATATATATATATTGAAGTTGTGCAACGTCATTTTATTTTTCAAATCAGTCAAAAATTGCCAAGATTGCGACTTGTCAAAAATTGCTGATTCCTATATTCCGATGATTGTTATCGTTTAGTCAGTGTTCGCTTGGGGTCTGCGCCCTCGACGATGCTTTATTTTTATTTATTTTTTTTATTTATTTATTTTTTTTTTCGGGGGGTGTCACTTTGAGCTGCTGAGCTGTACCATAGCGAATGCGGTGGTGTTGTACTCACTGTGGGCGGAGTGCGCATTGAGCACGGTGACGGGGAATCTGTCCTGGCGCATGTCCCACACGGTGAGCGCGCCGTCCTGCCCGCCCGTGCACACCACGTGCGGCTGTGTTGGATGCTTGTCTACGCACTGCAGCGATGTCCTCTCCCCTGTCCTGTCCTCCCCCACGTCCCCCCAAAAAAATAATAAAAAGATGACATTTCCACATTGAGCAGATACACTTAGAATTTTTCTTTTGTTTGATTTTTTATGCTGATTTCGCGAGAAGAAGTTAGTCTTTCAGTCACTGACACCAGCTTTGTTTCACCGCTCAGAAAGTATCTGTGTGACTGGCAAATAACACCAGATAAGCATCGTTTAATAACTCAACACATCTCAGCTAAAGACCTAGAAAGTGTTAGGGAACGGCCGTCTCCCGACTCAACGCTCACTTCCATGGCAGACATTGATGATTGGTCATAAAAGGGAAGACCTACGGGAGGAATGTCCTGGCTGGCTGTTCGCTGGCCTGCCTCGTGTCCCAAACCTTGAGCTGGCCCGTGGAGTTGACGGCGGCCACCTCCGTCTGTTTCAGGTACGTCACCGCGTTCATCGTGCAGCTGTCAGCCTTTTCTGCTAGTGCAAAGAAAAACGTTACTCTACATGGACAACCCGAATGTAGCAACAGGCAAGTGGGGGTGTCTGGGGGGGGGGGGGGTCGGGAGAGAGGCAGTCGCGTGGGAGTGGGGGGGGGGGTCATTTTATTTCAGTTTTAGTGAACGTGGCTTTAAAATTGTTGCGTTTTAGGACAAGGGCACTAATGTACAGACAGAACATTTCAGGTGTTTCCGAGTTTTATTTGCTCTGTTAAATGAGGGCCTACAGGAATGCGTTATGTTCAATTCAAAAGAACCACATGTCAAACCAGTTGCCATGCTGGTGTAGAAAACTGCCCATTAAAATTGCTCTTTGGTTAAATTTGTGGTGCCTCGGTTCAGAAGATATTTTCAAGGGACCCTATGGCGGGACTCACAATGTGAGTGTAATCCCGCCGGTGGCAGATAAGTGTGCTATGGCGGGACTCAGAATGTGAGTGTAATACCGCCGGTGGCAGATAAGTGTGCTATGGCGGGACTCAGAATGTGAGTGTAATCCCGCCGGTGGCAGATAAGTGTGCTATGGCGGCACTCAGAATGTGAGTGTAATCCCGCCGGTGGCAGATAAGTGTGCTATGGCTGGACTCAGAATGTGAGTGTAATCCCGCCGGTGGCAGATAAGTGTGCTATGGCGGAACTCAGAATGTGAGTGTAATCCCGCCGGTGGCAGATAAGTATGCTCTGGGGGACTCGTAATGTGCTATGGCGGGACTCAGAATGTGAGTGTAATCCCGCCGGTGGCAGATAAGTGTGCTATGGCTGGACTAAGAATGTGAGTGTAATCCCGCCGGTGGCAGATAAGTGTGCTATGGCGGGACTCAGAATGTGAGTGTAATCCCGCCGGTGGCAGATAAGTGTGCTATGGCTGGACTAAGAATGTGAGTGTAATCCCGCCGGTGGCAGATAAGTGTGCTATGGCGGGACTCAGAATGTGAGTGTAATCCCGCCGGTGGCAGATAAGTGTGCTATGGCTGGACTAAGAATGTGAGTGTAATCCCGCCGGTGGCAGATAAGTGTGCTATGGCGGGACTCAGAATGTGAGTGTAATCCCGCCGGTGGCAGATAAGTGTGCTATGGCGGGACTCAGAATGTGAGTGTAATACCGCCGGTGGCAGATAAGTGTGCTATGGCGGGACTCAGAATGTGAGTGTAATCCCGCCGGTGGCAGATAAGTGTGCTATGGCGGGACTCAGAATGTGAGTGTAATCCCGCCGGTGGCAGATAAGTGTGCTATGGCGGGACTCAGAATGTGAGTGTAATCCCGCCGGTGGCAGATAGTGTGCTATGGCGGGACTCAGAATGTGAGTGTAATCCCACGGGTGGCAGATAACTATGCATCACCGGAATGAGGTTGGGGAACAACGAAGATACAGAAAGTTAAGAGCTCAAAACCAGACCCTGAACTGTTAGCCATGTACTCTCCATACTAAACATTTAGCGACTCACCCCATGTGACCCCAAGTCATTGGACACTGACCTATGATGCGGACAGGCTGGCGCTGCTCCATGCTGAGGAAGCACATCCTGCCGTCCTCGCCCACCGTGACGCCCGCGTCGTTCCCTCTTACGGCTGCCCCTGTGCACGGGCACGCCCCGCCTCCCGCATGCCGGTGTAACCGCGGCCAACTGTGTGCCACCGACAGTGTCTGCAAGACATCAACTACGACAGTCACAAGCCTGTGTCTGACCCACGTCAACAATGACAGTCATAAGTCTGTGTCTGAACCACGTCAACTACAACCGTCACAAGGCTGTGTCTGAACCACGTCAACTACAACCGTCACAAGGCTGTGTCTGAACCACGTCCACTACGACAGTCACAAGGCTGTGTCTGAACCACGTCCACTTCAACCGTCACAAGCTGGTGTCTGCAACACGTCAACAACAACCGTCACAAGCCTGTGTCTGAACCACGTCCACTACGACAGTCACAAGCCTGGTCTGAACCACGTAAACTACAACCGTCACAAGCCTGTGTCTGAACCACGTCCACTACGACAGTCACAAGGCTGTGTCTGAACCACGTCAACTACAACCGTCACAAGGCTGTGTCTGAACCACGTCCACTACGACAGTCACAAGCCTGTGTCTGAACCACGTCAACTACGACAGTCACAAGCCTGTGTCTGAACCACGTCAACTACGACAGTCACAAGCCTGTGTCTGAACCACGTCAACTACGACAGTCACAAGCCTGTGTCTGAACCACGTCAACTACGACAGTCACAAGCATGTGTCTGAACCTCGTCAACTACGACAGTCACCAGCTGGTGTCTGAACCACGTCCACTACGACAGTCACAAGCTGGTGTCTGCAACACGTCAACTACGACAGTCACAAGCCTGGGTCTGAACCACGCCAACTACGACAGTCACCAGCTGGTGTCTGAACCACGTCAACTACGACAGTCACAAGCTGGTGTCTGAACCACGTCAACTACGAGTCACAAGCTGGTGTCAGAACCACGTCAACTACGACAGTCACAAGCCTGTGTCTGAACCACGTCAACTACGACAGTCACAAACCTGTGTCTGAACCACGTCACCTACGACAGTCACAAGCCTGGGTCTGAACCACGTCAACTACGCCAGTCACAAGCCAGGGTCTGAACCACGTCAACTACGACAGTCACAAGCCTGTGTCTGAACCACGTCACCTCCGACAGTCACAAGCCTGGGTCTGAACCACGTCAACTACGACAGTCACAAGCCTGGGTCTGAACCACGTCAACTACGACAGTCACAAGTCTGGGTCTGAACTACGTCAACTACGACAGTCACAGGTCTGGGTCTGAAACAAGTTACCTACGACAGTAACAGACCTGTGTCTGAAATGTATCAACCAGTCACAGCTCTGACTCTAGAACACGTTAAAATTGTTATTTTTATGCTCGTTACGTCCAAACAGCTGCCTTACCTGCGAGTTGCTATGGTGTTTGTACAAGTGCACGCTTCCGTTTGAAGAAGAAACAAGCAGCTGATTATTCTGTAGATACTAAGGAAAACCAGAACAAAATATGATGGACTATGTTCTTCTTTTTTTTTTTTTTATTATAAGTTTTTTTGTTTTGTTTTTTTTTTTTGAAAGAAAAAGACTGGCTCACATTAAAAGATTTACTAACGGTTAATTGTCTTTCATAGATCTATCAGCAAAAATGTCATGTTTTTATTTGGCCTTTATCAAGTGATAACCTCCTACTGAACTCTACCACTCTCATGAAGCGTTTCTTGTGATTGCGAACAGTCATGGCAACAAGTTAGAGACGCGGAAATCATCAAGACAAAGCCTCCGATTCCATGTTTATTTCACTATTCTATGACACGTGACTTGTGCGTGGCATACTATGATTTCGGTGACATCTCCACAGTGTGGCACTTCACACAGCAGGCGCGGCTCCACATCAATCTGCACGCTCTCGCCCCTCCACTCTTCCGCTTCCTCACTTCTCTTGTTCTCCAGCGTCCAAAGACACACCTTGTTGTCCTAAAGCAGGAACGACACGAACAGTGAGTACATGCACTCAACGATGTCGTAACGACAAGAACAGTGAGCACACGCACTCAACGAAATATTAAAGACAAGAACAGTGAGTAAATACATTCAACCAGGTCATAACGATAAGAACACTGAATACATGCACCCATCGATGCCGTAACGACAAGAACAGTGAGTAAATGCACTCAACGAAATCGTGCTCGGCAAGAACAGTGAATAGATGCACTCAACGATGTCGTAACGACAAGAACAGTGAGCACACGCACTCAGCGAAATCGTAACGGCAAGAACAGTGAGTACATGTACTCAACGAAATCGTACTTTTAACCATTTTTAGACCAATAACAAAATCCCGGGTCTCTGAAAAAAAATAATGCATATTTTGACCAATTTCTGACACTGTGCTAATTCGTCCATTTGTTACAAGATTTCGAAAAAAAACAACAACACAGCGTGATACATCTGGAATGCATCTGTTTCCATGTTAAAGGCTGCGAACCTTTCAACAAACTAATATATGGCAAAAATAGCCTGAAAAAAAAACAAAGCATGATTTCATGCAAACGAACTGATGGATATTTTTCAGACCTTATCTGAGAAAATCTTATGCAATAAACATTTTTAAATATTCTCCCTATTTGCGTAAAATATCCGTGCAAACAAATCCACGTACAAACAAAATCCTTTTCCATGTATAATTCTGCTGAATTTCAGTTTAGTAACAAAAATATACTCAAATATAATAGTTTTATCGAAACGTTTAACATCTGGCACTATTTTAACAGATTTACATATCTGTATGGTGCGAAAAAAGTACGAGTGAAATTAAAGAGCGGACTTATGGCTAGTCGTACATGATTCTTGTGGTCTTCCTACAACAAAAAGTTATAATTCCGACAACAGATTCTCGGCGCGCGACACAGCCCAACAGCTAACTGTTAGAAAACACCCATCACATAAATGACTACATTATAAATTAGTTTGTATCTTCAAAAGTTTTGTCCGAAAAGGCTGTAGTCATCGAACTGGACAGGGTTTGTGCGCCATTCTTAGTGCATAATGTATTTAGAACTTTTTATAACCTATACAGAAAACGTAGTTTAAATTTTGAAAATTCCAAAAAATGATCAGTAATTGCAATGAAACTAGATTGGCCAGTGTTTTTGTGAAAACAAAAACGGATATGTCTCCCCCGCCCCAAATCAGTCACGTGGAAAAACATCGCAGTAAACATTTCCACTACATATGGGTTCTTCCTGCCAAGTTTCAGCCTAATCCAACAAACCGTTTCGGAGATATCGCAACAATATGGCCAAAAAAGTTAAAATTGAAAAATTAAAAAAATCGCCAAAAATACATTTTCCACGGAAATGAAAAGTAACTTCGCAGTAAACATTTGCACTATATGTGGGTTATTCTTGCCACGTTTCAGCCTAATCCAACAAACTGTTTCGGAGATATTGCAACAATATGGTCAAAAAAGTTCAAAATCAAAAATTGAAAAATTCGCCAAAAATACATTTTTAACGGAAATGAAGAAAAACTTCGCAGTAAACATTTACACGTTTCGTGAGTTCTTCTTGCCAAGTTTCAGCCTAATCCAACAAACCGTTTCGGCGATATCGCAACAATATGGCCAAAAAAAGTTCAAAATCAAAAATTTAAATTCGCCAAAAATACATTTTCAGCGGAAATGAAGTAAAACTTCACAGTAAACATTTACACAATATATGTTATGTTCTTGCCACGTTTCAGCGTAATCCAACAAACCGCTTTGGAGATATAGCCTGTCAAAGTGAAAAAAAATGCACGAAACCCCCCCCCCCCCCTATGTTCAAAAATTTGCCAAAAATAGAATTTTTGAGGAAACGAAAAATAAATACCACGGGCATCATCTAGACATGTACCCCAATATGTATGTATGTTTTGAGAAAAATAGACTCATTAATTTCATAAGAACTCACTGCGGACAGAGGGACGGACGGACGGACGGACGGCAGGACGGACAGACGGACACACCAAATGCTATATATGTCTCCCTTAGGGGGAGACATATAATACAACGAAAACTGGTCTGTAGCTTGCATAAAAGAAGGAAATATTTGTTGCTATGCTTAAGTAATGTTGTGTTCAGAAATGAAACATGTAAAAATACTGTATGTATAAGAATGTCGTGATGGGTTTAAATACGTACTTATCATCTATGGACCACGAGTCTGATTCAGGTAATAAATAAATAAATAAAAATCAGCCTAAAATTAATGCGTTTTTAAACGTCTGCAATTTCAAGACGTAAACATTTTTTTTTCAGATACGTTAGAATCAGGGGAAGTATGTATTGATTTATTGTAAATTTTTTACATACACTCAACTTTTGCAAACTGGGGAGGAAAGCGAGAGGGCCTGGGTCTGTTCGTGTGTGTGAAATACGAAAGCCAATGGGGAGTGTTTGATCTTGTGTAACGGTGGCTGCCCAACAGTCGGTTTTGTAAAACATGATGAGAAACGGATGGGAACGGATCCAGGGAAAGTATCCGCTCGGAAATGTTCCCGCTCAGAAAACTTCCCTTCTTTTCTGACAGGTTATGAAAATATCCCTGCCGGAATTGATCCCGTCTGGAAACGTTCCCTCTCCCCTGATGTTATTCGCGTATTGACTTTTGGTGAGGGCATAGCCTGATATTTAATTATAGCACTAAGTATACTCTACTTCTTGCCTACATACAATTAAGTGCACCAACTTCAGGTGTGGATTCGCACTTGATTCTATTGAAACACTCGGTATGAAAATGTGCCTTCGTCGCTTTTTTCCTGAAATGTCAGATACTTTGATCTCAGGTTGGAGTGTTGAGTAAATAGCATATGAGTTATAACACGATTATTGTTTTGTTAATTGCAATTGGTGCAAATCAACGACATTATGCGATCAATGTTTCATTCATTCCAATTAATAATTATTATGTTATGTGTTATTCTTGCTTTGAAATCAAATACTATAAGAGGAGTAGAAGATGATTGCAATTCATTACGTTTGTTTCATGTGGGTTAGCAGATCAATCTATGTTATTGTTTATCAACTGCCTCTTTAAAGTATTAACTAAACACACAAGAAATACAATTTAGTACTCTGCGATTAACAGATCAATCGATGTTATTTTGAAAACATGTCCGAGCGGAATCTTTGCTGACAGGGAGCTTTTCCTCACTGATAAATTTGGCAGGGAACTTTAACAGCAGAGATCAATTCCAAGAACAGGTCCAACATTTGTACAAATAATTATTTTCATAAAAAAATTTTAATTTTTATTATGAAATGATTCCTTTTAAATATACGACTCATTCATTTATATCAGCTTCGGTGTAGTTTTTGTTATGGAATTGTGAAAAAAAACGTGAAAGTTTTTGAGTGGATTCACATCCAAGATTGATCTCCAGTACTTCTAACGGTTAGTTTCTCTTACATTTCAGGCAACTTCCTTTTAGAAGAAAAAGCTTTCTGAAACCTCATGAATCTTTCACGTAGACTGATACCCACAAAAAAATTTAAAAAAATATTGACCCGGGGTTGGCGCACTGACATACCAGCTGGTTACCATGCCTGTCAATGACTTTTTACCCTTTGTTTAACCAAACGTGGAGACAAGCTTATAATTTCGGGACTGAAAATCGCAAAACTACACAGCCAAGCAGTTTAGGATCGACCGGTCTCGGTACTCGTGCTCAAATGCCTGAGGAACTGTCGCAGTCTAAACTACAGCAAAGCGTATCAAATGAGAGAGACAGCTACATCATGAAGGATAACATTATTAAATTTTGCCCAAACCAACCTTGACGTGGTTCAGTCTTGATCTGATATTGTAGCAGAACATCCGCTACCGACAAGAAATGAAAACACATCTTCCCTTTGCATAATTTTTGCAAATCGAGACCCAAGAAAAATGGTAACACAAGCACCAGGAAGCTGAAAAGTACCAAGATCTTCATGATTAAACATTTGACCACATAAAATGCCAACATGTTCAAGCTCGTAAGAGAAATGCAGAAGAAAGGTAGAATTCAAAATCGTTGGACACTCGACTGCAAACTTTATATCAAGTTCAATGAAAGTAAGGTTCATATTAAGAAGCAATTGGGACAACTTGCTGGATGTTAAATATGTTATGTATTACCGGCACTAATGAGCTTTGGACACAAACCATTCAATGATTAACTATCCTTGTAGTGTTTGTGCTGAGGAAGTTAAATCGGACGCCACACAATGTAACCTTTGTTTACTTCGGGTTCGTCGAATTTCGCTAGGCTTTCCAGACAAAAACTAAGGACGAAGGGAGACTCAAATTCCCATTTTTATTGTGAAAATTGTACTATGATATTACCATTTTATCAGCTAGATGAAGATCAATTTATGTATCTCAACTCAAGACTAGGCATTAACGAAAAAATATTTAAGTATACCAGAAATGTACAAATATAACTTTACAAGTTGATCCACACTCAAATTTTTTTAATGACCAGAATCTTGAAAGCAAGTACTTTCCAGACTGCAAGTTCACAGCAGACGTTCGTAATTTTGACGGTTTCACATTTTTTTTCATTCATCTTAATACTAGAAGCTTAAAAACTAATTTCAAGTACATTAAAAACTACGTTTTTAATATTGCTAAACAGTTTTATGTAATGCATTGCCTGAAAATTGGTTAGATTCTAATACTGATTTAAATGACTGCAATTCAGGTAACTATGAAATGTACAGTGTTTTTCGTGATGAAAAAGGGGGGTGGAGTAGCTCTGTATATTCGTAAAGATATTAGCTTTGTGGTAATCAAAACATGCTCATGCGCTACGGAAAATTTATTCAAAGCATTGACTATGGAAATAATAGTCAATGGAGAAAAAATATAGTATTTCATGTGCCTACATGAACCCTAGGTTCATGCAGGCACATGAAATACTATATTTTTTCTCCATTGACTATTATTTCCATACAAGATCATACAAGATCTGATAAAAGATGACGGCTCCTGGTTATCTTTTGAAGCCTTTTCTTCAAAATTCAATATACGAGTAAACTTCCTTAGATACATGGGAGTGGTCAGTGCTGTTAAAAATGCGATAAAAAAACACCCATTGATAAGCCATGCCTTAACCACGCCCAGGCCCAGTATCAACTTCAACAGCTATAATTTTACACTAAAAAGTGGGAAAAGGATTAATTTAGCTGACACGAAAAGCAGGGATTTCTATTGGGATTTCATCAATCTCATTAAATCTCCGCCCGCTACCATTATTAAATGGCGCGATGAATTAAATGTACAAGAAGATGTGATACATAGAAGTTTAACACTCACTAGAAGATCGGTAAAAGAACCAAAATTGCTCGCGTTACAATTTAAAATTGTACACAATGTAATCAATTGTGGCTCAAATTTGGTAAAGTGGAAAATAAAGGAAGACGATACATGTCATTTGTGTAATTTAACAAGAGATACACTAATGCATGCATTAATTGATTGTCCCACAACGAAAGAGTGGACTCGAGAAATTTTTAATAGAATAAATCCTACAGAAAATATTGTAATATCACCTATGGAATTTATCTTTGGTGTCGAGAATTCAGCCCTGAATCTAATGCTTATGGTAATAAAAAATTACATTTGCACAATGCGAGGATACAACAAATTTGTGTCGCCCTTCGTCATCATGAATGATATATATAAAAGAATACATGTTGATAAGCAGTCGCTTTCGGAGAAAAATTTCAATAAAAAATGGGGACATTATGCATCACTATGCCATAAAAGCGAACGTTTTATTCAGCAGTATTTCTGAGAGATGTTATAGGTGCTGGTGAGAGCCTGAAAACATAAAGGGGCAGGGGATAGGGTTCTCTATTCATTTTGGTGTTTTCTTTTTAATATTCATTTAAAAAAACTTGCTAAATGGACAAAATCAGCTGTAATCTAAACTTGGTGTTATGATATGCTTGTACGTAATTAATATATGCAAGTTTGATTATGTATTGTATATTGTATATTGATAAAGAAAATAAAGGGGAAAAAACAAAAAAAATGAACCCTAGGTTCAGAATAAGCACCATTTATGGAGTATATTGAGTATATCTTTAAAAAGGGGGCTGAAAGCTCTGTTGGTAGAGCGCTCGCCTAAAGATCTGGGGTGTATAGCCGGTGCGCGATGGAATCCTGCTCGTGCCTATTAGCTGTGCACTAAATTATGATCCCGCTAGCGATTCAAACTGGAATGGCCCATTTCAGTATAATGTGGCAGGGTAGTCCTGATATAGCGCTGAGATTGCTGAAAGGGACATAAAACACCAATAAACCAAACCAATATCCTTAAACACACAAATCTGGGTAACTCCATATACCTTTGTGGAGATTTTAATATTGATCAATTAAAAGATGATAGCCATAACTATTCCGAACATTTCTAGATTTATTGTATCCATATGGCATGTTTCCTGTGATAGATACGCCCACACGAGTAACATTATTTTCTACAAAATTAATTGATAATATAGCTGTTCTAGCAATAGCAAAAGTGGTATTTTGTGTAATGACTAGAGCTGGGAGTTCGGTCGAAAAACGTAACCGGATATTCGGTGAAAAGTTGTTAACGATATCCGGATAATAATAGGATATTTCATTTGTTCGGGGGGGGGGGGGGTATGATAGAATCTGCCTGCCAAATATAAGTGAAATCAAAAATCAAAGTTAAAAGGTTAAGAAATCATAAACAGCCATGGAGAATTTTGCAGGTCAAATTTGTGTGTGACCTTCGCTTTTAAATTAAGGAGCAGTTACAGTTTAATAATTAGGAAAAACTAAAAAGTTTACACTTGTATTTAAAAAATTCATCAAGAAATAAGATGTGGTTTTGTTTAAAACAAAAATAATTAAGTATATAAAATATTTAAATATTCCGAATATATTCGCCGAATACTTCTCATAACCGGATATTCAGAATTGGAAGAAAATGTTACGAATATCCGAACTATCCGGACATTCGCCCACATCTAGTAATGAAATAACGGATCACCTTCCTATTTTTAGTTCATGTTGACACAAAAGAATTTCAGAATCGAATTTTAAGAGGATCAAGTATATCAGGAAATTTACTGAAGCAAATGTAGAAATATTAAAATCAGATATCAGCAATGTAAATTGGGACTGTGTTATGAAAGAAAGTGAAGTGAATAATGCTTAAAATTCTTTTATTACTGTCCTAAAACATTTTTAATTTTCCAATTAAAAAAGCACGCATAGAGAAAAAACAAGAACACAAACCTTCGTTGTAAATGGTTTGATTAATGCATGTCATAAAAATAATAATCTATATAAAGCCTGTGTTGTAAAAAGAACGGTAGCAAATGATAAAAATATAAAAATAATTTATTCTCTATTCTTTGTTTTTTTATTAGACCTATAAACGAAAATGATATTAATAAGGTTGTTAATGGTTCTAAGAATAAGACATCAAGAGATTATGATGATTTTTCAATGGTGTTGATTAAAAATATTATTAGTCAAGTGTGTAAGCCATTCTGTCATATAAGTACTTTGTCTTTTTCACGTGGCACTTTTCCTCAAAATACGAAAGTTGCAAAAGTGTTACTTCTGTTCAAAGCGGAGAAAAAGATAGTTTCAATAATTATACATCGGTTTCACTTTTACCACAGTTCTCCAAAATTTTGGAAAGGCTTTTTGATAGAATATTACAGAATTTATTGATAAACATAATATATCAAGCAACAGACAGTATGGTTTTAGGGCGCACAGATCTACCACCAATGCACTTTTAGAATTGATAGAGAAATATGTACCTCATTAGATGAAAAGAAATTTACTATTGGTGTATTTATAGATTTAAAGAAAGCGCTCGACACTCTGAATCACGCTCTAATACTTGGCAAATTAAATCATTACGGTATGCGAGGTGTGGCATATGACTGGATCAAAAGTTATTTGACTGAAAGAACAGTTTGTACAAATTTAGAATACAAGATCTGCTTTTCTTAAAATGGTTTGTGGAGTGTCTCAGGGTTCGATCTTAGGCCCTAAATTGTATATTCTGTATATTAATGATATTTGTATTGCGTCTAATTTACTGTGTTTTACTATGTTTGCTGACGATACTGATATCTTGAATTAAAGAAATTGCTTGTGTGGTTTAATGTAAACAAAAGATCGTTAACCGTGCAGAAGACAAATTTTATGTTATTCGGGAGATTCAAATAAAATTAAGTAAAATTAAGTAAATCTGCAGATTCAGTAAAAATGATGTTGTGGAAATATATATTTTTGGATATGAAATAGAAAGAGTTCGAATAACGAAGTTTTTGGGAATTCTTGTTGACTCCAAATTACATTGGCAAGACCAAATTAATCGCGTTTCTAATAAGTTATCAAAATCTCTAAAAGTAATTATACAATTCGTTTTTTACTGGACAAAAGCTCTTTAATTACCATTTATTTGCTTTTTGTACCTATCTTACAAAAAGGCTATTAGGATAATAACTAATATTGGCTTTTATGAGCATACTAACAGTCTGTTTATCAGTTGTAAACTATTGAAATTCGAAGAAATTTAAAGCTTAAAGCAGCAGGTATAATGTTTAAAGCATACCATAATACATAATTCACCTATATTCAAAGTTACTTTGATGTACACATGCACACATGTCTACGGTACAAGACAAAAAACACACACAGAACTAATCAGTCTTAAGTCCGAAGTCGAATTGTATTTTGGTAGTTTGTGTAAAGTTTGGAATTATTTACCGGAAAACATTAGATCAAGTATTAATGAAGGTGCATTTAAAAACAGATTAAACAGTATTATATTTCACAATACGAAAACGCTTAATTGATATTACATAGTAGTTTTAACTTCAGATGTATGTGTTTGTTTCATGTTCAGTGTTATTAGTACCATTTTTTTTTGTAAGTGTTTGTTATAATATGACATAGTCTTATGTAACTACCTCAGAACTAATGATTGCGTGGTAAAGGCGTGATTTCGTACAAGGCATTACAACTTCTAGCTACGCCTTCGTAATCTTAAAACAGGGAAAAAATGAGGCAATTATCAATTGTGATTATGTGTACTATTTTTTACTGCACTCACGATAAAGCGTATTGTTATGACCAATTGCTATATTTCATTTTTAGTTTACGTAATTATATTGCATGTACGAGGGAGAATAAATAGAACTGGCTAGAGTAAATCACAATTGGTGACAGCAAAATGCTAAATTCAAAGTCCACTAAATAAGCCAGCTGCAAGTTTTGCAACTTTCCTTCCGTGAACATGTTGATACTGTTGTAAAAAAAAAACCACAAACCTTCTAAACCTGTGCAGACGAAAACCCCACGTATCCTTTCCAAATGTGGTACATCCCTCTCCCCGCCACCCAGCAAGTTATCTCCACATACAGTCGTTGCACTCAGAGGCATACAAATACCATTTCTACCCAAGAACAGTGCGCCTGTGGAATACCTTACCTATATGTATCCAACAAACGGCATCCCTGTCTGTCTTTAGTAGTCAGATCTCGTTGTGCATAGCACCCAAACCTGGCATCGAATCCAAAATACCTGGGGCCTGATGTAAATTGAAACGTTTTTAGCCGTTGCACCAGCACGTTTTTATCCAGTTTGCGAACGTTGTTTCTCACACCGTACTGGGAGTGATGTACCAGAGTCAGGGTTGCCACGGGGAGTTGGACAAAAAAAGTACAAAAAAAGTACACTGAAAGCGTAAATAAGTACAAAAAAAGTACGTTCTGTAAAAAAGTAAAAAAAAAAGTACAAAGAACATACGCATCGGAGATGCAGAGCCAATAGCGGTTGCATCACTGTGGTCCAGTTACTCTTGTGATATACCGCCCGGACAAAAACAATATACAAGGTGCAAAGGATGGAGCGACGGACGGGTCCTTGCACATCTACACTATATATAGACTTTCTTCATGTAAGGCTTGGAGAAGATCCGATCAATATGTTTTTGAGATAGCGCCTGAACAAGAAAAAGTTTATAGAGTGCAACGGACGGACTGACATGGGACAAACTGAACCTCCGCTGCACATCTACACGATATATACTTTCTTCCTGTAAGGTTTGGTGAAGCTCCAATGAATAGTTTCGACATATCGTCCGGACGAAAAAAGTTTACGGACAGACGGACGGACAGACAAACGAGAGGTATCTTATGTGGTGGTTGCACTATGTGGTAGCATTTGATATGCCTGAAATGCGTTTAAGTGGTCGGTCACGGACTAGATTATTTGAGAATAAACAAGCATGTCAAAGGACATGACCCAGCCGAGTTACCAAACAAGGAAAAGAGAAAAACTCTGAAACGAATACTGTTAGGCCAAAAAATGAAGTATGTAAAATGCATTAAATTCGAATTTTGAAGCTATCGAAAAGGGATGTTGGAGAAGTTGGGTTTTGACGATTCACGTATTTACCGACATTTACACAACTTTACAAAATTTTTAAAATTCCACCATTTCGGCATTTTTTTGTCATTTTCGGTCTTAAATTTTATAAAAACATTTTGTCACCTGGATAATGATTAGTAAAGAATAAGAGTACGGCTACTGCAAGAACAGGACGACCTTGTGCAGCAGTTGGATGCGATATTGACTATTGCAACTGCAATCTTTCCTCCTTTCGATTTCCAACGGACAAACATATAAAGAGATTAAAATCGAATATTCCAACACTGTTTCATGTTCGAAATCCCTCTCCCCAAATTACAATATCGCGCCCCGCGCCAAAAATTCGAAGTACAAAGGAATTAAAAAGTGCAAAAGCATCTTTTTCTGTGGGTCCATCCTCACCGCAAGAAAAATGTGATGAATAAAAAGGATAGCTTGGTTTCAACACCTTCACCATAAACTACGCCTGATATGCCCAGAAAACAAAAACTAAAAAAAAAGAGGTGCGACGATTTCGGTCAAAGTTTTGGAGAACGAAAAAACCAAAACAGACCAATTCTGCAGAGGCCAAAATTAATTCTTGAATGAACTTAGGCAATATTTATTTATACCATCCGAAAAAAACTGGGTTATTTTTGTGAAAAATCTGGAATTTGTTTTTCCAATGGTGCAGCACATGACAAAACTTGACAAGTTTGCAATGCCAGAGATGTGGAAAAAATGTAATTGGATGTACAAATACCGCGTGTGTTAAAAAGATAAAAAGCGCTGTAAGATTGTTTATGAAGATGCGAATTCATTTCGCTTTGAAAATGGCAAATTTTTCTTCAGTTAGATCCTAGAGTGATAAAAGAAACAGAAAAGTCTTATAGCTTATTTATGTGTAAATGTGAGAGCAGTATTTACCTTTTTCTATTGTGATCTTTGACGGGAGGGTGGCGAGGGGGTGATCGTTATCTGATTAGATTTGTTAAATAAAAGCTGATTGTGCTAATAAAATGGCATTTGTTATCCTTCTTACTTCTATTGTTCAGCTCCTGTTGAAATAATTTACTTTAAATCCCCTAAAATCTGTTGAAATATTGAGCTTAACACCAATACTGTGAAGGGGTTTGGCAGCTGTTTTTCTCAGTTTGCAACTCTTCCACCAGGGGCGCGGCAATCAGCTGGATACTATAGGCTGTATAGGGAGTGTCATATCTTGGTAGTTTATAGTCTTTGCTCACACCCAAGATAATGACATCGAATCAAAACTGTAGGAGAAGATGCACTTTGAGGTATTTTCTTCAAAAATTCCCCCAAAATAAAAAATTCCCAAATCGAGTCAAAAAGCACAAGCCGTATGCCCAACCCACTCAGGAATGCCTCAAACCAAAAATAAATGAAATCGGATAAAAACGGTAGGAGGAAATGAATTTTGAAGGTTTTTCTTCAAAAATTTCCCGAAAATACAAAATTGTCCTATCGACTAAAAAGGCATAAGCCGTACGAATGACTCCTTAGGAATGCCTTATACCAAAAATAAATGAAACTAGAGCAGTGTGCACAGCCCACATATTCCCCACAGCCCTCCCCCCACCCCTACCCCCCCCCCCACCCCATCAGTTAAACACGGCCATCAATAGTCAATCAAGAGCTGAAATTTTCCAAGTCCAGCTGGTCCATTTTCCTTGGAGGAACCTGGCCCATTTACATATACCGATCTGTGTTTGTTCCCATAGAAGCTGTATACCAAGTTTCATTAAAATCCTTGCAGCAGTTTTTACGTTATCGCGTTAACAAGCTCTTGATGACAGACCGACCGACTGAGAGACAGACACGCGGTCGATCGCATATATTCCCCCTGTGGGGAATAAATCATGAAATCGGATAAAAACGGTACGGGAAAATGCATTTTGAAATTTTTTCTAAAAAAATTCCCCAAAAATACAAAAATCGCCCGATCGACTAAAAAGGCACAAACCCTATGCACGACTCCTTAGGGATGCCTCATACCACAAATAAATGACATCGGATCAAAAATGTAGGAGGAGATGCATTTTGAATTATTTTCGAAATTTTTTCTTTAAAAATTCCCCCAAAATACAAAAATTGTCCGATTGACTAAGAAAGCACACACCGTATGCATAACCCCTTAGGGGTGCATCATACTAAAAATACATGACATCGGACCAAAAATGTAGAAAATACATGTTAAATTTTTTTCTTCAAAAATTTCCAAAAAATTAAAAAATCACCCCATCGAGCAACAAGTGGGTCAGTGAAACTGACTATGTTCCCCGCCGGCGTACAGTCCCAGTATTTGATTTTGTTAGGCTGGACTACAACCCTTCGTATCATATTCGTGAATTTTAAAATTCCAGCTGGGCCAATGTCATTGGGCCAACATGGCTCATTTACCATACCAATTCTTGCTGCCACCCATACAACCTACGTGTATAACATTTTGCCATTTGTTTAAAAAAATGTAGGCTTGAGTGTGTTAACAAACTCATTCCAGTATGTAAGGGTTGTGAAAATTTCTAAAGTTCAGCTGGGCCAATGTCCTTGTGCCGATAGGGCTCATTTACAATACCGACCTTTGTTGGTTCCAATACTTCCTATCTCTAAAAGATTTCAACAGTCGAACCAGAAATGTAGGCTTGAAATGTGTTAACAAACTCATTCGACTGAGTAAGGATTGGGAAAATTTTTGAAGTTCAGCTGGGCCAATGTCCTTGGGCCGACATGGCTCATTTACAATACCGATCCTTGTTCGTTCCAGTACTACCCATATATACAATATCTTAACAATCGGTGGAAAAATGTAGGCTTGAGTGTGTTAACAAACTCATTCGACTGAGTAAGGATAGGAAAAATTTGTGAAGTTCAGCTGGGCCAATGTCCTTGGGCCGACATGGCTCATTTATAATACCGATCCTTGTTCGTTCAAGTACTACCCATATATACAATATCTTAACAATCGGCGGAAAAATGTAGGCTTGAGTGCGTTAACAAACTCATTCGACTGAGTAAGGATTGGGAAAATTTGTGAAGTTCAGCTGGGCCAATGTCCTTGGGCCGACATGGCTCATTTACAATATCGATTCTTGTTCGTTCTAGTACTACCCATATATACAATATCTTAACAATCGGTGGAAAAATGTAGGCTTGAGTGTGTTAACAAAAAAAGTGTCGACAGATAGGGTTGGGTATCGCGGTCCAGTCTGTATCGCGATACGTATCGCGATATTGGTTGTGTATCGCGATACATATCGCGATATTTTGAATTCTTTAAAAGTGAAAAAAATACAGCTGTTTTATGGCTTAATTCCAGGAATTGTAACACTTACCTACGGCATTGATCAGTTATAGATAATGGCGTTATAACAAATACAAAAAGTATGTTGGAAATGGTGGTTTCGGATTCCATCAGTGACATTAATCCCATTACACAAACAGCATATATAACTAAATTTTAAGAATGTCTGTTTGATTGAGTGTCTAAACTTAAATGTCTGACTGGTTTATTTTTAACTTGAAACATCAACAGTTCTGTATTTAAAACTGAAACAACAACACAGCGTCTACTCTGGCATTGAATCGCAAAATGTCACATGTTCTTTTTATCAAGTTGTCATTCAATTATCCAGTCAGTTCATATCCAATATAGCAAAAAATTATCCATGTTCTATCCCACTATAATTAGCCGACTTGGTCAGAAATTTACATGAAAAAAATACCGTGAAAATATATCTGAAACGAAAAGCAGCCGAATATGATGTGTAAAATGATAAAGAGCAGCATTGCAGATATCACTCGTTAGCACATCACCAAAAAATATTGAATTAAACATGCAGCGGAAAATATCGAAAAATATCGATATTTCCAAATTTGTATCGCGATACGTATCGTGAGAAAACATATCGCGATATATCGCTATATCGATAAATATCGCCACCCCTATCGACAGACGGACAGACGGACAGACAAACCCGAAAACTATAGTCAACGGCGGGGGACTAAAAAAAGCATAAGTCGTATGCACGACCCCCTAGGGATAACTATCACCAAAAAGAAACAAGTTATCAGTGAAACTGATGTCCCCCGCACGAACTGTGGTCGAATCGAAAAATAATGCGACGTCGCACAACTTCAATATATATATATATATATATATATATATATATATATTCACTGTAGCAACCCACTGGGCCGACATGGCTCATTTACAATACCGACCTTTGTTGGTTCCAATACTTCCTATATGTAAAAGATTTCAACAATCGATCCAGAAATGTAGGCTTGAGTGTGTTAACAAACTCATTCAACTGAGTAAGGATTGGGAAAATTTGTAAAGTTCAGCTGGGCCAAGGTCCTTCGGCCGACATGGCTCATTTACAATACCGATCCTTGTTGGTTCCAATACTACTTATAGTTAAGATGTCTTGTCAATCGATGCAGAAATGTAGGCTGGAGCGTGTTAACAAACTCATCCCAGTATGTAAGGGTTGTGAAAATTTCTCAAGTTCATCTGGGCCAATGTCCTTGAGCCGACAGGGCTCATTTACAATACCGACCTTTGTTGGTTCCAATGCTTCCTATATGTAAAAGATTTCAACAATCGATCCAGAAATGTAGGCTTGAGTGTGTTAACAAACTCCTTCAACTGAGTAAGGATTGGGAAAATTGTTAAAGTTCAGCTGAGCCAATGTCCTTGGGCGGCTCATGTACAATACCGATCCTTGTTCGTTTCAGTACTACCCGAGCGATAGCAATAGCTTTCAGCCAAATCGGCTGAGGACTAAAAAGTATCTAAAAATAGCTTATAAGCCTTGAAATAAATGAAAACAGCAAGAGTCATAGTTCCTATAATAGGAAATGTCATTGATGTCAATTTTCAAATCTCGGCGCACGACTGGGGCCAACGGCGTTATTTTAGAAAGGGTGCATCACATAAATGGCCCAATTATAAATTATGGCGCACAAGTTTTATTGTCAGATAACAATTTTTTACTGAGAAAATCATGTGTTTTCTTGAGATCAGGATATCGAATCCCTCATTATCGCCCACAACAACAGTGAATCCACAATTGCAAAACCACGCTTTACTCTAGTTTTGGAGTTTTGCTGAGGTCGAAAATAATGCGCCAGGGTACTTCTCAGTGTGTTTTTAAAGAAAAGGCCTACCAGTTCGAACCTCGGTGTCCTTGAACGTGTGCTGAAAGATCCAGAGCCTCGAAAATTTAGATCAATGGCCATTTCTATTTCACGAACGGTGACCCTTTCTGTCCTAGGAAGATAGAAAGGGTCCGCTGGGACTAGACTCAACCCAACGAAGAACCTTATCGACTTAAATATGCATCACTTTGTGATATCTGTCGAAGTTCAAAATCGATGATTCTTTTTTTGGAACGTCTCCCAGTTTTAGCCTCTAACCCAGACACCGTACACCGAAAGATCTATAATTCCGAGATGTTGCATCCATGGCCATTTAAATCAACGGGTCTGTGATACTAAGAAGATAAGTATTTGTGAAACACAAGCAGGCCCCAACCGCCCCCCAAATTCATAGGGGTATGAAGCGATGGCGGACAGACGGACGGACACCCCAAACCTATAGGCCCCAATCCGAAGGGTTGGGGCCAAATAAAAGGGTGTCCTGGGACTAACTGGAGCTCAAACATAGTTATTTTCGCCCACTCGCCGGTACAATACACAAAGTAATGACAAAATTTTAACATTTACATCGTTGTCCCAGCTGCCTGTCACAAATTCTGTAGATTCTTGCAGAAGCTGGCTTGCTTTAGGCTTCCATCTTAGTTTGCTTATTTTGTGAGAAACAAATTTAGCAAAACACGATAGATCCCCCATTTTCGCTCTAAATTTGGTGGTATTCGATAGTGACATGCCAGCTTTCGTCAGTCAAAGACAAGCAGTGAGCCGGTGCTAATGTGTGTGAGAACAGAACATAATAAGAAAAACATTAAAAGTAACAAATTCCTTACAAGTTTCATTTTGATATATGTTTCCTGCTGTTCTAGAATAATTCTAATATAAAAATAGGAATGTAAGAAAAATTAGATGATCTGGTACAATCCCGTTTTAGTACATTAGATACCTGCACTGCATTTAACACATTTCTACATCGCCTATGACAAGTAAAAACTGTCGACAGGCCAAAATTAGCCATATTCTTTATGGGAACAATTTTTCACCCTTTTAAAACTATAGAGATGTAAAGAAGATGGCTGAAAATTATAATTCATTCCTTCGAAATCAAGAAAAACAGTTCTGTTTTAGAATTATATTTGTCATAAAAATATGCTTTAATTGTTACATCATGGAATTAATACTGGTGGCACTGGGGATTCTTATGTAATCTCTTTGAGGTTTTCCGCAATATATCTTATTTATTCACTTAATATAGGAGCTGAAAATCGTTAAAAACATAGAGTGTTGGAAATTTACTAATTGGCTTATACAAAAGTGTTTAAAGGAAGCTACGGAGATAAATGAACTAGTAGCTACTAAGTTCCGAAGCAGAAATAAATGTTATAATTCATTTAATACTATTTATCTTATCCAATATAACATGCGCAGACAAAAAAACCAGATAAAGTTTGCGCGTACAAATGCAGTTATCAGCTGTTCAGCGAGTGATCGAACGAGTCGTTAAAGCGGAGTGTATGCTCATGCATTAGAAAATAAAACGCAGCAGGTAAATACCACCAAATACACATTGTTGATACCTTACATTATCTTATGAAAACATAAAGACAACCTGCTCTAATCCTAAAATCTGCATTATCGCCCAGTGTGTTACGTAAGCCATAGCTCGGAGTTAGTCCCAACGGGCCCTAGCTCCGAGTAGCTCTGACTTGTATAACATCGTACATCTCTCTGTCTGAGCTACGAAGCCTTCCATTGCTCCACTAATAGGGGTCAATTTCATATTTTCTGAGGCACGAATCCTGCATACCAGCCCCTATTATTCAAACATCTACAGAAAGTTCATACCCAACATGCCCTTTTTGTAAAACAGGCACAGTTTTTAATGAGTTGTATATCTTTTATTTCTTCATCAAAGTGCAGAAAAGTTAGCTTCCGTACCCACATGTCAAATGTTTGTTTACATTCTGGCTTTTAAATGTCACGTGGCCAAAGTCAAGTGACCAAAAATTTAAATAAATGGGTTATAGTTTATTTGTAAATATACAAGGGAGAGGAGAACGAATGGCTACAGTAGATCCAAATTGGTGAAATTGAAAAGACCAACTTCCGTGGCTGAAAATAATTTTTATTTGTCAAGTATCGCAAAATAAGGAATATTTGAGTATGAAAGGTCGCCAAATTTGCATCTGGCTAATTAAGTTTAGTAAGAATTGAACATTTTGTTGTCACCAATTACGATCTACTCTAACCATTTCTATCTCCTCTCCCTCGTATACTAAAACAGTTGATAGATGCAGAATTACGTATAAATTCATTTTGTACACCCACAATATTTGAGTTTTTAGGCCCCAACCCTTCGGATTGGGGCCTATAGGTTTGGGATGTCCGTCCGTCTGTCCGTCATCGCTTTATACCCCTATGAATTTGGGGGGCGGTTGGGGCCTGCTTGTGTTTCACATATACTCAAATACTTACATGGTTTAATACGGTTGTTTTTATTCGAAACGCAGAATTTTTTTTTGCATTTTGTTCGGAACACCCAAAGTGTGATTTGGCTTGTTTTTAATGGGCTGTGTTTCCTTTATTTCTTCGTTAATGTGCATAAAAGATAGCTTCTGAACTCACCTGTCAAATGTTTGTTTACACCCCGGTCTTTAAATGTCACGTGACTAAAGTCAAGTGATCAGACATTTAAACGAATTGATTATAGATTATCTGTAAACTCTATACTAAAATAATTGGTAGATTCAAGATTAGGTATAAATTTATTTTTATCACCGACAGTATCTAGCTTTTAGTTTTTTCCATGCTTTTTGAAATATCATTTCAAAAGTTTTTGGCGGATAATTGCGTAATTTATTGTCATTTTTTCATATAATAAACTATGCTTCCTGTATGTTGGTGTTATTGTGGGATATTTGTGTCATTTCCGTATTCTTTTCTGTTAAAGAAAGCGTGACACAGAAGTTTATATCATTTACCTTTTAGCAAATGCCAATAAAGACTTACGAGTCGTTGAATCTCGCAAAAAATAGCCGCAGAGTGGCCTCAAAGCGAGCGCATATGACGTGCATATCGTTATATAGCGAGGAATTGAAGCGGTACGTTGAAATCCTTTAGCGTGCCTTCCGTTTCGTCTGCTTTTTTTTTTTAGCTTTTTCAGTCTACACATGAACATATGACTTTAATGAGCAATTGTCTGAGCTTTTAACACTGTTTTACATTCTGCCTCTTTTATAGTCCCGTTGGGAATATTTCTTTTAAAATACGAGTTTGTCAAGTTTTACATGGTTTTTCTCCATTATTTCTTTGTTCGTTTATCCAAACCCAGTACGGTTGAAATGCCACAGCTTTTCGATGAAATTCAAAGTATGAATCCGCTTCACAGCGAGCAAGCCTTCTGCATTTTCAACACCAACCAGCCACGACAAAACATCCAGTCACAAAAAAAAAAAAAGTTGTAAGTAGTTGAGAGAATGAAGCACAGTTTCGTTCGCCATTAATGGAACAGATCACAGTGTAGCTGAAATAGCGTTATGAAATCAAATTTCTTGACTTCATGACCATAAGCAGATTCGTACTTAGACTTTTGCCGAAAGGTTTTTGTGTTTCGACTGAATTCGATTAGGATAAAGGTATAAAGAAGTGATAGAAAAAAAAACTAGCAAAGATTAACAAAATTCCAGTTTCTCATGAACATATTCACAAGATTGCTGTTAAATGGGGTGAATAATATGTAAAATAGTTTTTGAAAGATCACATGATTGCTTTTTAAATTCGGAAAGTGTGCATGTTGAAAAAATTTGAATTTTGATGTTTCCTGTACCATTTCTTTATAAATTAAAGCAAAAACTTTGCAGTTGAAACGACAGCTCCATCAGAAAGATCCGAAAGTTCGAATTGGCTTATCGGAATGCATAGAACAACCAAAGAGATGCTTGTATAACTCTTTAATGATATCAGCTTTTGGAGACGTAAAAACAATAATGTAACCTCTAACATATTGTGTTGAAAGGTGTTTTATTTGATAAAAAAAGCTATTACTAAAAACAAAAGTCAAGGTTTTGTTTGATAATCCATTAGTTTCTTGAATACTTAGTTCGCTTCGATCTTGGACCTAGTTGCAAAATGTGCTCGAGCCATTAAGCAAAAACTTTTTGTTTACAGTTGCCCCTTTTGTCTGATAAAATGTTTTGCAGCATTTTTAGACGTTGTGTCGATATATTTGGCAAGTCTCCAAAAGCTGATTTTACCTATGATTTTGTTACAATAGTCTTGTTCTGGTTGGCTGGTCGTAGATTCCTGAGCAAGGCTGAGTCAGTTGATGAATAAATATATCTTTATCCAATCCGGACCAACTGTTCATTTGTATTTTGTTTGCCTCGTAGTTATGCTTCCTTTAATTGGTTTTCATTTAAAATTGTTTGATGAATCACTAAAAAAAGGTGAGAGGAACAGAAACTCAGCAATGAATGGTTAAATTAAATAATTGGTACTTGCGTGATTGATAACTAAACTGCATAACCTATCAACAAACAGTTGAACTATTTACAAAGCACTTTCCTTTCTGTTCAAAATCAAAGAATTTCTCCACAATTATAAATTTCTATTAGGTGTCGACATAAAAGCATTCTGTTTTGTTCCAATGTGTGTATTTTAGGATCATTTAGCTTTCAGTAAAAATCGTGCATGCATGCGTTGTATTTTTGTAATTTAAACAAATAATCTAAGAAAATTTCATAATCACTGCTGTTGCGAAAGAAGGGAGCGATGACGTCACCAACCGTGGAATCTGCTCAGAGCTGTGTTGTAGAGAGTCCTAGCACCATGGTAACGTCCGAAAGAACACATGTGTATGATGCTCTCGTGGATTTTGCTGGTGGAGTGGCAGGTATTTTATTTCTCGCTCACTTCTATCTTCTATAAAAGAGGGGTTGCTTTGCTTGGATTGAGTTTTGCTGACGTCATTCATGGGACTTTATCCCCTAGAAAAGCGTGCATTCAACCGTCGTATGTAATTGTTCCGTATGTTAAAACAGTAAAAAAATGAATGGAATTTTAAGATCATGTTATTAAACAGTTGATGCGATTAGTCTATTTGAGCTCCAGCCAGTTCATTTCGCAATTGGTCTCTCATGTGTATTCATGGTCTGTTAACATTACACTCGCATCATATTTTCAAAATCAGCACGATGGTATGGTTATTTGTGTCTTTGGTAGGGGGCACAGCGTCGGTGTACATCGGGCAGCCTCTGGACACTGTCAAAGTGAAGATGCAGACTTTTCCTACATTGTACAAAGGAGCATGGGATTGCTTCAAACAAACGTTGAATACTGAAGGCGTCTACCGGGGTCTGTATGCGGGCACAGTGCCAAGCTTAGTGGCCCAGGTACAGTGGTTCATTATTTTGGCAGGTGCTTGGGATGATAGAGATGGGGGTGGGGTAGTTGGGGTTGGGCGTAAAAGCATTAACCTTGGCGACGAAAGCATCAGTGCTTTGAACGTGGCATGCAGACGAATGGACGGTATTTCTGGGATGAATTTGATCGTTTTGGAAGTTTCGCTTTTCGCCGCGATAATCCCATGTGATGCCTATGCCCACTCGAAGAGAACCATAGCTTGTGATCCATTAGAGGAGAGACGCGCCAAGATTACAGTGTATTTCCCTGTCACAATGTATGATAAATTATACGTATCATGTATATAAAAAGCTAAAGGACTTTTTTTTTTCTCGGTTGCAGGTCTCGGAGAACGCTGTTCTGTTTGTAGCGTATGGCTTCAGCCAAAAGGCGGTAGCCCTGCTGAGTGGGCACCACGACGCGAGCCAGCTGTCCCCACTGCTGAACGCCACCTCTGGCGGCCTGGCTGCGTTCTGGTCGTCGCTCGTCCTCTGTCCCACCGAACTCATTAAGTGCAGGCTTCAGGTGAGGGTGAAGGTCAAAAACATGTCCGTGTTGATGTGATATATTACTTATACTATAATTTACTATGAAATTATTGACTATGAAAGTTTAAAAAGAAACAGTGCATACGCCAAAGAAGATTTATATGATATTCCACATTTGGCTATTTTAACAAAAACGGAAAATTGAACTCCATACAAAGTACTTGTTCTGTTTCAGACTGCTGTTCAAGTATCTTCGTCAAATATCGACAGTATCAGTTCCAGAATGTGAGTATATATACAAATATCTGTTTGCTGTAAGTATAATAATGTGATTATCAGTATTTAAGCTGTAATATGCCGGGTTGGATTCGTCCACCATAAAAGCAATAACTTGAAATTATTGTCCTTTAAAAAAAATTGACGCGTGGATAGTACCGTTTAAAATTAATATTGATCGTGGAGCTAAAACAAAATTAATTATAATGTCGAGCTGTATCTATACTTGCGCTGAGAGAGGGAGTACGTATGGATGGCACGTGGAACACATGCGCCTTCAAGCGGATATCTGTGGAACACATGCTCCCTCAAGCGGATATCTGTGGAACACATGCTCCCTCAAGCGGATATCTGTGGAACACACGCGCCCTCAAGCGGGTATCTGTGGAACACATGCGCCCTCAAGCAGATATCTGTGGAACACATGCGCCCTCAAGCGGGTATCTGTGGAACACATGCTCCCTCAAGCGGATATCTGTGGAACACACGCGCCCTCAAGCGGATATCTGTGAAACACATGCGCCCTCAAGCCGATATCTGTGGAATGCATGCGCCCTCAAGCGGGTATCTGTGGAACACACGCGCCCTCAAGCGGATATCTGTGGAACACATGCACCCTCAAGCGGATATCTGTGGAACACACGCGCCTTCAAGCGGATATCTGTGGAACACATGCTCCCTCAAGCGGATATCTGTGGAACACACGCGCCCTCAAGCGGGTATCTGTGAAACACATGCGCCCTCAAGCCGATATCTGTGGAATACATGCGCCCTCAAGCGGGTATCTGTGGAACACACGCGCCCTCAAGCGGATATCTGTGGAACACATGCACCCTCAAGCGGATATCTGTGGAACACACGCGCCTTCAAGCGGATATCTGTGGAACACATGCGCCCTCAAGCGGGTATCTGCGGAACACATGCGCCCTCAAGCAGATATCTGTGGAACACATGCGCCCTCAAGCGGGTATCTGTGGAACACATGCTCCCTCAAGCGGATATCTGTGGTACACACGCGCCCTCAAGCGGATATCTGTGGAACACATGCGCCCTCAAGCCGATATCTGTGGAATACATGCGCCCTCAAGCGGGTATCTGTGGAACACACGCGCCCTCAAGCGGATATCTGTGGAACACACGCACCCTCAAGCGGATATCTGTGGAACACATGCGCCCTCAAGCCGATATCTGTGGAATACATGCGCCCTCACGCGGGTATCTGTGGAACACATGCGCCCTCAAGCCGATATCTGAATGGCTGTAATGGTTAAATAAAAGTAATTTTTCCAATACACTCATCCGAAATAGTATTATGACTTATGGGTTTGTATTTTACGTGAGTAAGAAGGGTGTCTGAGCCAGTCACCGTACTTCAAACTCACAATAAGGGGGTGAGTTTGTAAACCCTAGCAAAAGATGAAAAACTTAAGAAGTGAAATTTTTTTAAAGGACTTCTTTTTTATTTTATTTTTTTTTATTTTTTTTTTTGCGCTGGGGATGTTTTCAGAGGTCCCTGGACGTTGACACGTGACATAATGAAGCGAGAAGGCGTAGCGGGCTTGTTCCGGGGCTTGGTGCCGACATTTGCCAGGGAGATGCCGGGCTATTTCTTCTTCTTTGGCAGCTACGAACTCACCAGATACATTTTAACTCCCGCTGGCAAAACCAAAGACGATATAGGTTTGTTTTTGCTCACGCTCTATTTAATTAAATGAAGTTTGGATGCATAAGTTTCTCAGAGTAACTTAATATAACCCAGTGCTTTGGTTATTGGAGTAAGAACCATCGCTTTGTGGTGTGTGTGCACGTAGTGAAGCCTTTTGCGTTGTTGTGTTTTACTCACTTTTGTTCTTCAGACATGTAATTGCAAAAATGGCAACATTAAATCCGGAGTTTACTTAACTCTTGCTACGTTTGGTCTTGTAGAATAAATTCTGCGTATTATCATATGTATAATTGCTGGAGGCAAACTTTTCACACTGGTTAATAATTAGGTTAGCTGAAGATTTCTGGCAGTTTGTAAACTGCCTGATTCTATCAGCCACTTTTCAAACTGCCAAAAACTTGAGGTCCACTTCGATAACTTCCTAATTTTATGACTGGTTTATTACACTAGGTATTATGCCGTTAATTCTGGTAGATTAACCGGGGCTAATCCACCAAATTTGCTGACCAGAACGGTTAATCTAGCGTTGAGGTCAATTTGGTGAAATTATAAAAATGCCCTGCAACCGACATTTTTTTTTTTTGCTCACAATTTCCATTAAATGCGCGTGCGCACTTCATAGGACAGCAGTATTCGACTGAATTTCATTTGACTGTTCTTCAAGTAGCAACATTTAAAGGTTACAGGCCAGCAGGAAAGCCATCTGTTGTTGATGAGTCAGTAATTAGTCAATATTATTTTGGATTTAAAAGCGTTTCATTAACGCTTGAAAAATGAACTTTTTTACTGTGGAAAGTGTGGGCTAAAAGTGTTTTTTTTTTTAGCTGAAATTTTTGTGTCGGTTTCCAGACATCTCCTCTGAAACGGCTTAAGCTAGGCGAATGAAATTTGACACACTTATAGTGGACTGTGTGAACTGGTGCCAGATAATTTTTTTATGGACCTATGTCGTCATCAACGTAATAATGATGTCATTTTCCGTTTCGTTTTCCTGGTCTGTTTTAAAGCGGGATTTTGATACACAATATGCAGACAGCTTAGTTTTACACGCATTGACGGTTAAAAATAACGTTTAACCCACCCAGTGCCCTGTAAAACGCCCAACCCTTATCCCCCCAAAAACGTACACAAAATGCCCGCCCGTCTTGAATACTTAGTTTTACTTAATAGAGCATTACTGTCTGTGAGCGTATGCATAAGCATAGGGCAAACTCGCTTGTAATTTGACGGAAGCAAGACGTTTCGGCCCAAAACCATTTCGGCCCACTCCCATAGACGATTCGGCCCAAGACTTTTCGGCCCACGTCCTTTCAGCCCAAGACGTTTTGGCCCACTGATTTGTAACCAAACGTGCGCCCCAAGACTTTTCGGCCCACTAAACTATCATTATGCAGATGTTTTAATTTTGTGTTAGACGTTCAGTTAATGCCTAATTCTAAAGCCACTGGAAGTGCACAGTGTTAAAAATCGAAACTGCAGCTATTCCTATTTGAATTTAAATCGTATGTTATGTAATATATCAGATTGCTTATACTGCTTTTTCTTTAACGATTGCAATTTTCAACTTATGAAAACCTGAAACACCTACATAAGCATACAGGAATTAGATCAATGATATGTAACTGCATTTAACTTGAAACGCCATAGGCAGCCTCGTGAAGATTTGACCAATTGCAAAATACTTCGAATCGTTCGGTACGCGTCTCTTATGGCTTGCAGGGAATGTGGTTATGGTCCTCCTAGTTGTTTAGTGGAGGCGCGAGGGGGGTTGCACACAAGAATTCCGTTTCAAGGGACAAACACATATTTAACCTGCTCATCAAGTCGAGAATCATCTAATTGATTGCGAGTCTGTAAATCAGTTCATAATCCTCTGCAGAAGATTACATTTCAGGAATTAGAGATTGCAATCAAAGAAAAGCACATCACACACGACAGTCGGTCAGTTAATTAACTATTACGCCATCACGTACCAGATTAGGTGTATGAAATGCACTTGGAATTGCAATAGAAAAATAATCCAACACACACCAGAGATGATCAGCAACTAATTGTTGAAAGCCATCAGACCCTGGATTTGGTTAGAAGAATAAAATTTCACAGCTGTCTTGAAATAACTTATGAATACATGAGCCTCAATCTGCAACCTTTCTAAGTAACAACTTTTTTACTGGGCCGAAAAGTAATGGGGAGAAAAAAAGTGGGCCGAAATGTCTTGGCAGTTCAAATGTGGGCCGAAACGTCTTGGGCCGAAAAGGTCTGCCATTTCGGACCCGGCCGAAACGTCTATGGGCCGAAATGGTTTTGGGCCGAAACGTCTAGAAGCCGATTGGGCGATACTGGAAGGCTAACTGTCAGCTACTGCATCCGCGATGCTGCTTTTCACTGAGGACGCTGAATTGTACTTACGTGGCTTTTTACAAGCAGTTGACAGTGCGCTTTTCAAAGAGAACAAGTTGTTGGTTTTGTTTTCAATTTTTAAGGTTTTGTTGCAAACTCATTCACTTGACATATGCGATTACAAGTAGCTGTTGTTAGTCCTTTGAAAAGGAGTGTTTCAGATAGTTTTATAGAGGATAAAGAATAACTGCTCTCCAAAAGTAAGTATTGTTTATGTGCTTGATAAGACCATCCAGAAAAAAATTGTATCAGACCCAGGACCTCCGCCTCCTTTAGGACGTTAGGTTAGGTACAAATTTCGGTGACCTTGTCCTCAAGTTCGCTTTCGAGTCAAAAGCCTGAACTTGCACTTTATCTCAAAAACTATAAGAGATTTTGACCTCATTTTCGACCTCCATCCCCTCTAAGACGCTATGTAAGGTACAACTTCTGGTGACATTAACCTTAAGTTCACTTTCGAAGAGCCATTTCGACCTGATTTCGACCTCCACCTTCTCCCCAACGGTACCTGAGATATACCTTTCGGTAAACTTGATCTCAAGGTAACTTTCGAGGCCAAACCGGAAGTTGCACTGTATCTTGAAAACGGTAAAAGATAAAGCAGTTTTGACTTCATGTTCGACCTCCACACCCTCATCGACGTTCGTAAGGTATAAGGAATAAGACCACAATTACTTCCGCCTTCATTGCCCAATAACAGGAAGACTATTAGCATAGCAGTTGTACTTTTTCGATAATGTTATGATTGTTCCGGGCAATCAGTAATGAACTTGTGGCATGCTTATGTTCCCAAAGGGTTGTACTAGAGACATGCTTCAGCTCTTTGCAATCAAGCATATTGTTTTTGAGAAATATGACGTCAAAGTTCAGTAATTTATTCATGTGATCGAGCGATCTCGAGATCCATGGGCGGCCCTATTTGATGCGAGATAACAAAAAATCCAATTGGTCAACCCCCAAATATTTTGGTGTTTTTTGCCTTCTCAAGGGTTAGTTTGAAGGATTTAATAAAGCTTGATTCCCCTGCAATGTTATGGAAGAAGTCAGATTTTGAAATTCTATAAAGAAACATATCAATAAATTAATTGTGGTCTAGTGCCTTATATAACTTTCGGTGACCTTGATCTCAAGGTCACGTTGGAGTCAAAAACCGGAAGTTTTGAGTTTTTTCAAGCGTTTATTTCGTCACTCGATGGCGACATCGGTCTAGTTTGTTTTGTTCTAAAATGCGATTAATCTAACGATGCGGTAAATGTATTGAAATTGAAACCAAAACAGTAAATCTCTAAATGCAGTGATCGGTTAATCTACCGGAATTTACGGTAATAGCAATAACAATGAATAATAATAATAACAAGAATCATTTTGAGAGTATTCAGTTTTTGACAATTGAATAGCCTTCTTCTTCGATCCATTATATTTAATAGCAGAACTGACAAATGACAGTACAGTACTACAGCTGTTTTGTCTATGGTGTGCAGGTGCTGTCGGTACCATGGTGTCTGGGGCAATGGGCGGCGTTGGTTTCTGGGTAGCTGTGTTTCCCACTGACGTCATAAAATCACGTGCTCAGGTTTTAACAGGCAGCAAAAATAGAGGAGTTTTTCCAACGATGCTGAGCATCGCTAAACAAGAAGGTAAGAGTTTTTAATTCATTGTGCTATATTTAAGAAACTTATAGTCCACATCATGCACAAAAGTTCTGTCGTGATGAAAGTATCAGGACAGCATGCGGTGCAGGTGCATCATGGACAAAGTGCGAGGACAGCATCGGTGCAGGTACATGATCGACAGTGTCAGGGCAGCATGCGGTGTAGGGACACCATGGACAAATTCTCAGAACAGCATGCAGTGTGGGGAGTCGGACATGTTGTAGAAATTGTCAGGACATCGTTCATAAAGTGCCTGGATAGCATGCACAGAGTTTCGGGACAGCGTGCCTGGATAGTGTGGCGGTTTGCCTGAGGTACTTGTTTATTTGCTGCGGGATGCATCACTGTATTCAGTCACGCTGAGTGCAGTGGGCTGGAGAGAAACTCATTCATCCAAGATAAACTATAACATGCCATTTTTAAGGGTCAGTCACAGCCGTATAACTTATTACCTGACCTGTTTCTACACATTCCCAAGTCGATTATAATGAAATTTTTTGCGAGTAGGAAGGTAAGCAGTTTAAAGGAGGGCATTCATGGCTGTCGTTTTTGTAGCGGTTTGGGATGTGTGGGTGATCAGTGCATTCTGTATGCAAAGTGCGATGTGCGGTGTCAGCTCTTCATTTGTAAGAAAAATAGAAAAATCGAAAAAAAAATCTTATGTCTTGTCTCATCATCGCATCATACATTTCTATATTTTCAAAAAGAAAGAAAGAAAGAAAGAAAAAAAGAAAAAAAAGAAAAAAAAGAAGAAAAAAAGATAAGGTTCTTGTGTGAGAAAAGAGTGTTGACACCATATTATTTAAAATAAGAATTCTGAAGCAAATAAGAAAGCAGATATTTTTCCTAGGCTATTCCGGAATAGACTAGCAATAATTCATGTCACAGAAATCAACACTGCTTCATTTTTCTTATACCAGGGGGGTGACAAGAAGTTGAACAATGTAAAGTCTTATCTTTTTGCGAAAGGAAAACAAAAATATTGAAACATTGAATTTACAATTGGCTGTTTATTAACATGTCGGTAGTTCAATATTGAATAACCTATTGAAATTTAAAATTTTTTTAAAATTATTTAAATTTTCATTTTTTTCATATTTTTCTATTTATAGCGCAAGAACATAAGTTGTTTATACAGTACGCAACATAAAATGATAAAATAATGAATGGCATTCTATTTAACGATAGTCTATTCCGGAATATACTACTAGAAAATATGTGGTTTCTTATTTGCTTCAGAATTTTATTTTAAATATTACGATGTTTGTTATATATTGGGTTGTTTCAGGTTTAGGGGCGTTGTACCGCGGCCTGGCACCCACCGTCCTACGCACGATTCCGGCCACGGCGGGGCTCTTCCTCGCGTATGAAAGCACCAAGTCCTTCCTCTTCAGTCAACTTTATCCTCGCCTTCGCCCTGATTCTTGATGACGAGTTTTAGCGGGGTTTTTTTCCTAATATTATTGTCTTGTATTGTACAGAAAGGGTGTTCTTTACAGGCACTGGTTACGGTTGGAGCGGGTAGTGCTGGGTTTTAGTGTTACCGCACACAGAACATAGAACACATAGAACAATCGCAGTGCCATTTAAGCTGTTGTAAGGTTTGGACCTGTGTACAATCTCATCCGCAATCTTTCTGTGGCAGAAGTGCAATGTATACCCTGCAAAGTACCATTTTACTGAAAAAAAAATCAAAAGTACACGACATAAATGTTTTGTACGCTGTATAGAAATTCGATGCGCTACGACGCCGATGGTTTAGTATAGTCATTGCGTCTCACCCCGCACTAGCTAAATAAGAGCGCAATCGTGTACTTTTGCGCTCATGTTAGCGTTTTGATTAGTTGAACCTAAAATATTGTGTTTAAGGTCAGCAGCTGTCACGTGTGCAGTGAACTCAATCGGTTGCACTTCTTAATTGATAAACACAAGGACGAGTAATAACAGGCCGTTCGTACGTCGGCAACAATTTAGAGAGAAGTGCGGGGAATTAAATTATATTAAATCGATCGTCCAGAAAGAAAAAAATACCCTCTTGGAGTAAATTCATCACGAAAATATTCGACAGCGTGTAAACGGGTGATTTTGTAATATTCTGGATGAAATCCAAGCGCATTCTTTGGCCCCAAAAAACGCGAGATCGAGGTGGCCACAGAGGTATTTGTCTATCACTCTACAACGCCCTCTAGTGATGTGTGACACATGAGATCGACGTGGCCACAGAGCCAATTGTCTGTAACCCTACAACGCCCTCTTGTGATGTGGGAAACTTAAAACCGATAATTACTTTCTTATATTTCCTTTGCCTGAGAGAATCCATATTTCTGTCCCATCCCGATGTCATTAGATATAAAAAATAAATAAATAAAAAATCTTGATATATGAAATATAATTTTAGATATCTAAATTAAATTAAAATTAATTTGAGATATCATTAATTAATTCCTGATGTCAAGAAATGAATTTTAGATAACTAAAATGTAAATTTAGATATCTTTTCATACTTAGCTTCTTTTATTTCTTTTGCCTGAGAGAACCAAGAAATTTGTCCAATCTCGAAGTTAGTAGATGAAAAAATATGTATTAATAATAAAAAAGAATTTTTGATATCTTAAATAGAACTTGAGATATCTAAATTTTACTGAACATATCAAAAAATAATTTTTATATCTAAAATTAATTTGAGGTATAACTTCTTTTTGACACCAAGAAATGGATTTTAGATATTTAAGTTTAATTTTAGATATCTTTAATAATTATTGATATCTAACATTTTGCAGTAAATGCGAAAACACCATTCCATAGGGCCTGTCGACCAAGTACCCGTGCAAGTAAAGAAACAAGGATGTTCTTAGGCCTAGGCGATCTCAGTATTCATTTAGTCGCCAAAGTATGTATGTCACATCATGAAAATAGACCAAAAAAGGAAAGCGGCGATTAGTATATTATTGCACTTCAAAAATTAGGATTACGCGGGATCATCTTACCATGTCTTATCCTGTGCCTTATGAGGTACAGCTCAATCTGTATATCCTATCAGAGAAAAAAAAATACCAGGCCAAACGTACGCTAGGTCACAGGCTTTGTGATCTACAAAGCACTAGAGAAGCGCTTAGTGAATAATAGGTCAGGCGAAAACGCTACAATCAAGGGGGGTTTTCACAGCAAGCGTTCACACGGCAAAGTGTCTGGATGATCTAAAGTGTCCGTCAATTAACGACCCCTACAAGCTCTGCCCGTGTGACGCAGAAAGGTGCCCTGGGCTGACAAAATCCAGGTGTTTCGTTCCGTTTTTATCTGGTAAGTCGGTGCTTCTCGTTGTCGACTCATTCAGGCGAAAGGATGTATTGTTGGGACCAATCTGAATCGCAGTTCCATAGTCATCTCTAGGAAAAGATCTTGTTGGGTAAAATCTGTCCTAGCCGTTTCCCAAATTAAAAGAATCGACAAATAAAGCATCGTTTTCATCGTGTACGTTTTGTTTTGAATTCCATAGAAAACGAATTACGGAATGTCTGATGGTCTTATTCTCATCCACATCCACTACCCTCAGGACGAAAAGGTGCTCATTTTGAATACTATTTAAACTTCCATTCCTTTCTTTCAAATATGTGATTAATTTGGTTCTCTATTAGAGTTAGTGCTGCCTGCACTGTCAAGAGATACAACAATAAAGTTAGCGGCGGATAATGGCTGCGATTTTCCTGGAATCTGCGGAGGTAATTAAATCTGGGGAAGTCTTAGGATCCGCTGAATCACAGAATCCAGGGATGTCCTAGACATTCATAGAATCCACGAAGGTCATGGAATGCCATCTTTTTCCGCCCTTCCCTTTCAGCAGACAATCCTTGCTAAATAAAGATAAAGATGTGAACAATTTATTTATTAATTTTTAAACTGGAGAAAACACGTAGCAATCCGTAATGCGATGGTTTACTATCACACGTGGTTGTTATAGTCGTGTTATAGTCGTATAATAACTGCAGAATTTCTGCCTCCTACATGTTCTACACCAGTAAGTGTTTCATTCTATTATCACTGTCTGTTTTTATGTTATTAGGTATCTTCCATAAATCAAACTTGTTATGCCAAAAGAAATAATTATGCATTTACAGTGCCGCGAGAAGAATGGACGTATTTTTATCAGCTCTTTATTTTCTTTTTCTTTCTTTTTTTTTTTTTTTGGCTCATTCTTTTCTGAGCTGATTTATTACCCTCTCTTGCATGGATTATTTAATCGAGACTTTTATTTACAGACAAGAATAAATACATTAAACCATTACACGAGATAGTTACTCGCTGATTTCTTTCTGGAACAATACTCTCAGTGTGTAAAACCCTGGCGATATTACGTTTATTTTATGTTACATATACACGTGCTATTGAAAAGTGGGTTCGTATCATGGTATGCTTGTATGTCAATACAATGCGCTACTGTTTATATTAAATTGCTCAGAACATAACATGTGTCTTTCGTAATGTTGAGTCGATAAGTTGTTTTGAGAAAAAAAGGGGAAAAATGTTCTCAGGATCCAATTAAATATCATATTTACGAGCAAGTATTCGTTGTCACATGATATCACCGTTATTCTCTGTTTAAAACACCCATGCCAGGGAGGAAGGGAGTTAGAAAGAGAGAGATAGGGGGAGGATGAGAGGAGAAAGAGAGGGGGAGAGGTGAGAGAAAAGAGAGGATATGAGAGGGAGGATGAGAGAAAAGAGAGAGAAGGGGGGAGGATGAGAGATAAGAGAGAGAAGGGGGAGGATGAGAGATAAGAGAGAGATGGGGGGAGGGCGAGAGAAGGGAGAGAGAATGAGAGAAAAGATAGGGACTGGGGGAGGATGGGAGAGATAGGGGGAGGGTGAGAGGAGAAAGAGAGGGGGAGAGGTTGGAGAAAAGAGAGAGATAGGGGGAGGGAGGGCGAGAGAAAGGGAGAATTATATGGGGAAGGAGGATGAGAGAAGAAAGAGACGGGAGGGGGTGAGAGAACAAGTAGAGATAAGTACGAGCCCTCCCACTGAATTATGTTCGTATCTTAGATAAACGGTGTCTGTATGTTTTGAGTGGGTTGTTCTGTTGTCGAGGCTGAAAAGTAGTGCGCGTTGATTCGGTAATGTGCGGTGTACATTTTAGATCATTCGATATGATGATGATTTGTTTTTAGGTGTCACTATGTCCTTTTAATATATAGACAGTGCACAGTTTGAAATGTATTTATTGTTGATTAGTGACATTAAAATTGTTTTTATTTTTAAGTGTTCTTAAACCATGATAAGTGATCAGTTGTTCGATCAGAAGAAGGTGAGAATTGTATCATTGTTAACGAAGAAGGAATTAGTACTGTTATTGACACTTAGACTGTTCAATTTCAAGCCGATAAGCTTTTGCTATCTAGTATGAAGAAATTACAATCAAGTTTCTTTGTTTTATTTCTGTGAACGTGAGTCATTTCATGTGAAAGCTATTTTGGTTCATTTTTAAAAACTAGCTGATGTATTTTTTCCATTGGGGTTTAAGGTAAATAAAAAAGAGAAAAAAAAACAACGGGAAATCAATTTCCAGTCCCACAAAAGTCAAGAAATCCAGTGAGATATATTTTCGTGGATATTCTCAATTTTGTGGTAACACTGTCACTTCCAAATGAAAGTCAATGTAGTCACCAGATAACTTAAAAATATATATGTTAATTTGCGCGGATAGTTTTCTGCAAGGAATTAGAAATGCGAATAGAATTAGTGGGATACTGCACAGCAACGAAATAGTGGGATACTGCACAGCAACGAGTGATATGTCATGAATTCGGAATGAGTTATTTTTATCCAAGTGACTCGTTTTTGGAAGAGCATAACATGAGAGAGAAATTTCAATTTTCTTTTTCCTCACTGGTCGTCATCAGTAAAAATATTTTGCGGAGACGCTTGCAACTTCTAGCTGTTTGAACTTGACATCTATAGCAAGCTGGACGCTTTTCTTAAGCTTTTGGTTGGATAGGAATTGACATCCTGAAGCCATAAATAGCCGTGATTTGATTACACCGTACAAAAAAAGCATAATAAACAAATGTAAAAGCAGAACAGAATGAAAAAGGAAGAAACAAAAACGAACACTTTTTTATTTGATATCACTCTGTATAGATCCAATATTTTCGTTCAAAAGTGACTCGACCACTTATTGGCATTCAAGTCATTGTCAAACTTAACGCCAAACGAGACATATGAGCTAAGACAAACTACAGAAAAATTAAATCCCACGTAACAACCGAGCTGAGCTCGTAAATTAAACACGGTAAGAATGACACTTTATTTGATATTTGCCTTCAGACAATAAGCCGTGACACAATGCCTTTTTGTTGATGGCGTATCTGGATGTTGATCTGGATCGCACAGATACAAGTCCGTTACTTTATTTCGTGTTTTTGAGTCAAAATATTGAGGACAAAGTTTTTGAAGACTGTTTTTGAAATATAATGAATATATTGAAGTCATTATCACGACATGTATGGATAAGGAAAGTTTAAAGATATATTAAATGCAAAAATAATAAGAGATGTGGTTGAAATTCGAGCATTTAATATTTGCAGGTTATAACTCATTCACCAAGCGGCAATTTACAATATTTGGCATTAGGGTAAAGATATGAAACTAACAATATGCCACCGCACTTATTCCAAGAGAAAGGCTATTGCACGAAAGAAAATGCTTGATGGTGATTCGAATAAACGTTTTTGAAAAAAAGTGATGGTCAGGATCTGCGAACACTTAAAAAAAAGACATCTAAAAGTGTTTCAAATCAGATTTTATGTGAATACTAATGGAAAGAAGAAAATATTCAGAAGTCGATGAAATTCGCAAATATTTGCAGCCTGTTGGAGTGACACATCGAGCAGGTCATGCTTATAGTCAAATCCGCGTCAAAAGGAATATGTTCGAGAAAAACAACGCGGAGGACGCTCAGATGTGGCGACCCCTCGGTTTGCGCGTGCGCAGCTCAGTCTCTCGGTCGAAATTCACGCGCCATGTAAATCCAGCGAAAAACTCAGATTGTGGTGTGTATAATGGTGCCCTGCAACAGCATTGTGAGGTGCTCGGGCCGTATTGTTGTGCAAAGTGCACCAGAAGGGCGCAGCAACGGAAGGCTATGGACCAAGTGGCGCGCTCTTTTCCAGAAGTGCAGGTGAGCGAACGAATAGTGAAGGAGACCCCAGTTGCAATGACGCGAAACCAAATCTTGTACGGGACACAGGCGTCGTTCCAATCGCTTTTACCGGAAGTGAGCAGTGTGGGTAGCTATACGGGACTGCTCAAGACGCCTTCTATGGCTAAGAAGACGCGGAGAACCCGTGCAAAACTGCCTTCTGTAATGACAACGAACGAATTGCAATTACGCGTCATGAATAATCAGAAGCGAAAAGCAATGGTTTCCAGGCATTTTATTAACCAGGTGGATTATCCCTCGCCGGATTATTTGAAAGCTGAAAAATCAACGTCGAGCTTGAAACGGACTCGATTCGTCGTAGAGATCCCCACAGTCAAGGAAGAAAGCATAGAGTCCATTTAAAATTTGATTATTGTTTAAGTTCGTTATGCATTTGTAAATAACTAAGAGTAACTAGAAACTCTACAGAATACCCTTTCTTTTTCTTTCTTTTTTCTTTCTTTCTTTCTTGCTGTCTTTCTTTCTTTCTTTCTTTCTTTCTTTCTTTCTTTCTTTTTTTTTTTAGGGGGATTGGGGGGGGGGGGGGTCTTGGAAATGTTTACGGACTGGAGCGTGTACATGACTGAAACCTTCACCGTCAATGGTTATATATAAAATGAAGTAGTGATTCACGCCATGTTCCGCATTGGTAATATATAAAAGAAAGTAGTGATTGAGGCCCTGTTCCGCACTGCGTCCTCTGAAAAAAGCCATGCTTTCTTATTTCGTACCGACCAGTGGGAGTGGGCACAGAGTATGTTATGTTGTTTATTGCATGGCCAATAATAAGTATTATAAAAGTACTGAAGCAGAATCAAAATAAAGGTATTGGACAGTTCACCAGATTCGATATCAGTTAAGGTTAAATAAAAAAATACAGTTGCTGTTGGTTGTCGAAAAGACAATAAAAATATTTATAACTAAAACGAAAGCTCGCAAACTTAAAGTGTTTATTCAGTTTTTATGGACCAATCGAATTTAACTGCGTGTTATTTGGCCTATTTTCATAGTGACCTGTCATGGCATCCATTTCTGGTGAGCAATAACATGATGAGGTTTTAGATTGGATTGTGATCCCGACACCTGTACAACGTCGATTTTCATAACTCTGTTCAACAAAAAGTAAAATACACTCATTAGGCGACGGTAAAAATTGCTTTTTGATCTCGATCTAACACATGACGTTCAGTGGACGTGTTTTTGGTTTCGACCAATCACGACGAAATTATAATTGAGGCTTATATTACCATTTTGTCTTTGTCAACTCGCAGCTTTTAATCGACGTTAAACCGACGTCGGAACATTTACTGGGAGCTTTAAAGCTGTAGGAAATTCTTGCAATATTTATGATCTAAACCTGCTTTGTTAATTTTTCCAGTACACCGCAGATTTTTTAGCCCAACCGACTATCGTGGCAAGGAAATACTCCTCACTTGTGGGGAATTTGCTGTCAGTTATGTGTGTATGTACGTGTGTATATGTATAGACAACTTTTCAAAATGCAACTTTTCTTACATTTCCGGTCCGATTGTTTTGAAATTCAGCAAAAATATTCCCTGCGTAATTCTCCATGCAAAGGGTTTTTGTGGGGTTGGAGGTTGGCAAATTAGTCAAAATATTAGCCGAATTTAATAAAACACCAAAAAGGCTACTCTTCCTGCAAATTCGGCCCGATTGCATTGAAATTTGACAGGAATGTTCCATTCAAGCTCCTGCATCAGGCTTGGTTTTTTTGTGTTTACCAAAGTTGTCCAAAAAACGGTGAAATTGGATCGAAATCACAATGTGGTCCTTGATGGACCTTCACCAGTATCCTGATCACCGCTTCGATAACTGTTGGGCTGATGATAGCGAGACCGCGGATTCAAGTCCCACTGAAGGCAACTGTTTTCGTTGTTCTCCTTTATCGGTTTATAGGCAATATTTATAGTTCTGCCTCCCATAGAAGCCGTTGTTTACGATGTCACCTGGGACGCAAAAGGTTGTGAGTTCAAACCACAATCAGGAAATTTTTTAGTGTGTGTTTTGCTTGTCTGCTATTTGTTTAGTGTTGTGCAAGGTACGTAATAATGCTTAAATTTTTTATTTACACTTAATACATTGTAATATTGCAATGAAGGTTTAGTATTTTTGTTTATCGGTTCGGCAAAATCTGGCCAAATAGACTGATAGTTTTAAGAGGAATGCAAACAGATGCAGTTCGTACCACAGATCTTGTCCGATTACTTTTGATAGCAGTGTTGCCCGTGAGTCCTTCTATCAAATGTAAATTTTGTCAAAATTCGTCGCTTTCTCTTATGATCTTTGCAATGTCTTCGCTTTTACAGCTGGACACAATGTGCATGCACGGGCAGTCTTGTTTCTAGTAGAAAATGAATCCCACTTGAAAAAGAATGCATATTTTTCATATTGCTTCCGTCTCCGTTTGTACAAACGAGGCCAACAAGCGCGAAACCACATCCCCAGTCATTCGAAGTGCAATAAGATTGCTGGTTAAACTTGAAGTGATAGTGTATTTTTGAATACCTGGAAAAATAGTTCCTGGATATATTAACCACTGATCAGAACAGTTAACGGATCGTTTATAAAACTACTTTAAAGCCTTCCCCCCAACTAGGATTAAAACATTTAAAAAAAGTACAATCGACAAAACCAAATTACTGCCCGATCTCAAATCCGGTATTCTAAGTTCGGGGAAGGGCGAATTAAGCGATAACTAATAAAGGTCAAAAGAAATCATGCTGCAATACCAAGAAAAACAGATTTAGAAAATTTGAAAAAAAAAAGAACAGTTAGGTTGCCTCCTGGATCTAATTTTACAGAATTTCATTTGTATAGACTGTTAGTAGGTCAGATCAATTTAGGAAAAAATGATTGAACAGTACGATTTTTTCTAGTTTTACTGCAGTTCACGCCAATTTCAATTGTTCGTAAATTTAAATATAGCAATGGTTAGGAAAAGAGACTCACTGAAGTGACAATAACGTGCCAGTTACGCATTTATTACATCGGCAGAGTTGTTAGGCCAAATGAAATACGTAACTGTTTCTCATCCCCAGCTGGGCCCGCTAAAACTGCCGATAAAAAAGAGACAAGTACAAAAAGAAAGAAATCATGAAATTGAACGTTAAAACAGGAACAGGACATTCGCCGGTAGGACAATTGCTGGTAGACATTTGCCGGTAGGACATTTGCCGGTGGGACATTTGCCGGTGGGACATTTGCCGGTGGGACATTTGCCCATGGGACTTTAGCCGGTATTTTGAGAATTTTGAAGTGTCTTTTTTAGGTGAATACTTTTTTTTATAAAGCCACAATTTGATATTTCACCAGTTATTCCTCAATGATATGATCAATAAATTATGTTTTGGCCTTTAATGTCATTAAAGCCTCTTTTATGCTATCATCAATGCCTGAGACTGCAATCATTATACACTCTTAATAACTGCAATTTTCACATTTCGTACGATCTTTTTAGTTGCCATTTCGACTTAATATTCACAATTGCAATGAACTTACTGCTTTTAAGCGTGAGATAATAATTACCTTGCCTTGTGCACCAGAGCCAGTCTCTTTTATGCTGTCATCTATGCCTGAGATTGCAATCATTATGCACTCTTTATAATTATACCCCGTGTAACGGAGGGATATAGTTTTCAGCTTGTCTGTCCGTCCGTCCGCTCTAGTATACTATCTTTTGTCCAGGCTGTTACTCAAAAACTATTCATGCCAATGCTTTTCGTTTTCGTTTTACATGTGGTTAATACGTATGTTGAAGGTGGGTCACGTCGTAGTTTTGTTCGATTTGAAAAGAAATTGTCAAAATGACAGCATTTTGAAAATAGATAAAAATTTAGTTGGAATGTGCAAAGATGTCAGATTTTGTGGAGGCTGTAACTCCAGAACTATTCATGCAAATTCTTTTTTCGTTTTGCATGCGGTTAATACGTATATTGCAGTCTTAGTTTCGTTGGATTCGATGAAAAATTGTCAAAATGACAGTATTTTGAAAATAGCTAAAAATTTAGTTCGAATGTACAAAGATATGATATTTTGTCCAGGCTGTAACTCTTCATGCTAATGCTTTTTCGTTTTGCATGCGGCTAATACATATATTGGAGGTGTGTCACGTCGTATTTTCGTTCGGTTTTGTAAAAAAAAAAAATTGTCAAAATGACAGTCTTTTGAATACAAGTAAAAATTTAATTTGAATGCACAAAGATTTTAATTTGAATGAATTTACTAACATCCAATGACATTATGTGTTATACGGGGAATCCTGCCTCACTGAAGCTCTAGTTGTAATTTTCACATTTCGTATGATCTTCTTAATTGAAATTTCTACTTGCAGTCATTGCAGATTTCTGAAACCGGCACATCATGGATTATCTGCGTGGAATATCCCACAACGTTCACATTTGAATAAGATCTGGATCTGGAATAAGATCTGGTTAAAAGTGTAAAAAATCAACTGTAGAATATCAATGTAAAATAAGCATTTTAAACAACAACGCTGAATTTTTGCAATCGAAATAAAACTAACATTGCTATAAAATAATTCAAAATAAAACGAAATACAAGTCATCTTATATTTCTTCAAAGTACCGGTAAAAGTCCCAAGGCAAATGTCCTAGACCGGCAAATGTCCCACCGGCAAATGTCCTAAACCCCGTTAAAACCTCAAAACGGGCTTTTTAATGACAACTTTATAGCACATTTTGCGCCTAAGGCATGCACAGTCTGGCAACACAAACAATTCATAAAAATTATAGTATCGAGTCAACGAAACTTTCTAAAACAAGTTTGTCCAAGGACAAAGTCCCAGCTTACGAAAAGCAATAAGACCCAATTCCAGCGTGCAAGAGTAAGGGAATTTTCCTGAAAAATTGGGCTTCAAAAGATGAGACGGCAAAGAGCTAGCCCAATAATTAATTTAGCACCGGACCAGAACATAGACCGATAAATGCATACAAAGATTTCTTTCCCAGAAAAATGGGAAACAGATTTTTTTATCTCTGGTAGACTGGATAGTCTGCCATAGATACCTTCAAACAACACTCGCATTTCGGACCAGTGCGCATATTTATGTAGCTTGCCTTGATGCGCGGTTCTTATTCAGATAAGTGCGCATGTTTATTTAATTTTGCGTAGATGCGCGGCTCCAATTTTGGAACAGTGCACATGTTTATTTAGCTTGCGTTGATGTGCGGTTCGCATTTCTGACGAGCGCCCATGTTTTTTTTTACCTTTTGTGAATGTGCCGTTCTTATTTCGAATCAGTGCGCACGTTTATTTACCTTGTGTTGATATGCGGTTCTTATTTCGGATCAATGCGAATGTTTATTTACCTTGTGTTGATGTGCGGTTCTTATTTCGGATCAGTGCTCATGTTTATTTACCTTGCGTCGATGCGCGATTCTTATTCCAGACCAATACGCATGTTTATTGTACTTGCGTTGATGAGCGGTACTTATTTTGGACAAGTGCACAAGTTTCCATACGTTGCCTTGATGCGCGGTTCGCATTTCGGACCAGTTTGCATGTTTATTTAACTTGCGTTGATGCACGGTGCTTATTTTGGACGTGTGCCTATGTTTATTTAACTTGCGTTGTTGAGCAGTTCGAATTTTGGATCATTACGCATGTTTATTTAACTTGCATTAATGCGCGGTTCGAATTTCGGACCAGTGCGCATGTTTATTTAACTTGCGTTGATGCGCAGTGCTTATTTTGGACCACTGCAAATGTTTATTTAACTTGTGTTGGAGCGTAGTTCGCATTTCGAACCACTGCGCATGTTTATTTAACTTGCGTTGATGCGCGGTTCGAATTTCAGAGAAGTGCGCATATTTATTTAACTTGTGTTGATGCGCGGTGCTTATTTTAGACCAGTGCAAATGTTTATTTAACTTACGTTGGCGCTTGGTTCGCATTTCGAACGACTGCGTATGTTTATTTAACGTGCGTCGATGCGCGGTTCTTATTTCACGCCAATGCGCATATTTGTTTAACTTGAGTTGATACGCATGTTTATTTAAGTGGCGTTGATATGCAGTTCTTATTTTGAATAGTGCGCATGTATCTAAGTTGCGTTAATGGGCAGTTCGCATTTCGAAATAGTGCGCATGTTTATTTAACTTGCGTTGATGCAAGGTGCTTATTTTGGTCCAGTGTGCTTGCTTATTTAGCTTGTGTTGATGTGCGGTTCGCATTTCGGACCAGCGCACATGTTTTTTTTTTAACTTATGTTGATGCGTGGTTCGCATTTTGGACCATTGCACATATTTATTTAACTTGTGTTGATGATCGGTACTTATTTTGGACCGGTGCAAATGTTTATTTAACTTACGCTTATATGCGGTTCGCCATTCGGACCAGTGTGCATGTTTATTTAATTTGCGTTGATATCCGGTTCGCATTTCGGACCAGTATACCTGTTTCAGTTCGCATTTTGGAACAAGTGAGCAGGTTCATTTAACTTGCGTTGACGCGCGATTTGCGTTTCGGACCAGAACGCATGTTTATTTAAGTCCCGTCGATGCCCGACTCTTATGTCTATTCAACTTGCGTCGATTCATGGTTCTTTCTTCTACCACTGCACATGTTTATTTAACTTACGTGGATGCGCGGTTCTCATTTCAGACCACTGCGCATGTCTATTCAACTTGCGTCGATGCGTGGTTCTTTTTTTCGGACAAGTGCGCATGTTTGTTTAATTTGCGTTGATGTGCGGTGCTTATTTTGGACCGGATCGCATGTTTATTTAACTTCCGTCGATGCGCGGTTCGCATTTCAGGCCATTGCCCATGTTTATTTAACTTGTGTTGATGCGTGGTTCTCATTTCAGACCAGTGCGCATATTTATTTAACTTGCGTTGATGCGCGGTTCGCATTTCGGACAACTGCGCATGTTTATTCAATTTTCCTCGATGCGCAGTTCACATTTCGGACCAATGCGCATGTTTATATAACTTGCATCGATGAGGAGGACTTAATTTGGACTACTGCGAATGTCTATTTAACTTGCGTCGATGTGCAGTTGTTAAAACTGACTACTGCGCAAGTTCATTTAACTTGCGTTTATGCGCTGTAGGAGGAGATTCATTTAATTTTTTTTTCAAAAATTCCGAAAAAAATTCAAAAGTTTTCCAATTCACTCAAAAAGCACAAGCCGTATGCATGACCTCCTAGAGACGGCTCATATCGAAAATAAATGAAATCTGAGAAAAACTGTAGGAGGAAATGCATTTTGAATTTTTTTCTTAAAAAATTCTCTCATCGACTGAAAAAGACAGGCCATATTCAAGACACCCTAAGCATGCCTCAGCCACAAAAAAGTAAATGATGTTTGATCAAAACTGCACGAGAAAATGCATTTTGAGGTATTTTCATCAAAAATTCCCCCGAAATCAAAAATTCCAAAGTCGAGTCAAATAGCACAAGTCGTATGCGAGACCTACCTAAGGATGCCTCATAGCAAAAAAATAAATGAAATCGGATAAAAACTGTAGGAGGAAATGCATTTTGAAGTTTTTTTCTTCAAAAACTCCCTAAAAATACAAAAATTGCCCGATCGACTAAAAAGCACAAGCCGTATCCACTCACACCAAAAATAAATGACATCGAATCAAAATTGTATGGGTAGATGCATTTTGAATTATTTTCGAAATTTTTGCTTCGAAAATTCCCCAAAAGTGCAAACTAAAAAAGCACAAGCCGTATGCACGACCGCTTAGGAAATCCTCACACCAAAAATAAATGACATCGAATCAAAATTGTAGGAGTAGATGCATTTTTTTTCAAAATTTTTGCTTAAAAAAATCCCCAAAAATACAAAAATTGTCCCATCGACTAAAAAAGTACAAGCCGTATGCGCGACCCTTTAGGGGTGCCTCATACCAAAAATAAATGACATCGGGTCAAAAATGTAGGAGGAGATACATTTTTAATTTTTTTCTTTAAAAATTCGCCAAAAATTCAAAAATCACCCGATCAACTAGAAAAGCACAAGCCGTATGCACGACCCCTTAGGAATGCCTCACACCAAAAATAAATGACATCGGATTAAAATTGTAGGAGGAGATGCATTTTGAAACAAAGTTTACAGCGAACTAACTAACTAACTAACGGACGCCACCCGCGAACCGATAGGAATACCCCAGCTTACGTGTAACGCAAGCTGGGCTAATAAAAAAGCAAGGTCCAGGCAGAAACTCTTTTTTTTGGGGGCGGGGATTTTTGGGACAATTTTCTTTTTAAAAGTTTAAGATGACAAGCAAATCTTTATTTCTTTTGGCCTAAAATTCACTTTTTTACAGCACACATTCATGGAATGTCACAGCCCCCTGGATAAACAAGGATACTGTGGAATTATGAAAAACACGTAAACATGCATAGAAATAAACAACTTGAAAAGTATCTCCATTTCTCTTACGCAATTGTTTGTAACGCTGCATTGGTTAATTCCATTCAACTCTAGTGGCTTCGATTTCATACTGGATACATTTTGTGAACTGAATTCGAGGCCACCGGGATTCGGATCCTTGTTTCAATGACTATTGTCGTTTGATTGTTGTTTGGGAAGTTGTCACTACAAATCTACTGCAAGCCAAATGGTTAACTGTGGTTTTCTTCAGTCCTGGGTTTTATTGATAAGAAGAACTAAGTATTCAAAGTATTAACCAGATTTGCAAGTGCTCGAAATAAAAACAGTTTTCCTCTGTTTTTGATAATCAGTTGGGGCCCACAGTTTTCTGCTCTTTAAGATAAGTGACATTTATTTAAAATATACTCCTTGTTTGTCTAATTATTGAGTAAAAACAAAGAAGGCAAGCAGTGTGTCAGGGTTAAAATGAGAATGGCAATTTATTCGGCTTGGGGTTTCCATACCACAAAAACTCATTCTTGGAACTGTTAACAGGTCTGTATGCAAAAATGTCTTCTAAAATCTAAAACAAAAAAAGATAGAATCTCTTCTCTTCGATTCAATACACATATATCATGTAATTCTCATCAATGCTGTCCCGGAAATGCCCAGGATGGGAGGAGAGGGCATTCGCCTACTGATTGGTTACCATGCGTGTACATGACTTTTTACAACAACCCCCCAAACGCGGAGTGCTAATTTTGAAATAATACTCTTTTTTAAGCGCAATGAGACGATCCTCAGCAAACCTTCATATCCGATCATCGGTCTCCCTTTACACAGGAGTCATTTTTCAGACTGCAATGATTGCTGACGTTTTATGGTGTATCTGAAAAATCCTCACCGGATGCCATTTTTCATAAATGTGCATTATCACAATGCTGCTTAACCACAGAATTCCAGGACGCCTGCAGTACTGTGTCTGCACTGCAGCTACTTTTACTGATATCTGTCTGACGCTTTGATGTGCAGGGTGCAAAAAGAAATTGATATTTGGGACACTTATTTCTGTTTCGTTTGAGATAAACCGACCACTGGCAAGATGTAATCCTGACAGGGGTGGTAAACAAATGTGTCACTGCGAGGGAGGGAGTAATATATAAAGCTTAGGCACAAAAAAACAAGACTTATATGACGACGGACTCCAAACAGATATCACGATCAAACACGGAGTTCACATATCACTTAATGTTTGGTGGCATACCTATAAACAAGCATCAAAAGTGTCACTGTTAAAATGGAAATAATATATTTTAACAAATTAAAGTACAGTTTGCTATTATTTAATAAAACATAATCTTAAATTCAATCGAACCTGCTGGAGCCAATAAAGTAAATGGAAATTTTTGATAAGAAAATAATTTAAAAGAAAGAACTGCTTCATTTTGCGAAATCCGAAGTTGACCGGCCGGAACGAATTAAAAGAGCCACTTCACGGCCCCGATTGTAGTTTATTTAACAAGGGAGGGGGATAGTTAAAGAGTCACAGAAATAAATATGTCGCCTGGCGTAGAACAATTGGAAGCGGGGCAGGTACGCAACGTGAAGAGAATAAGCTCCAAAGAAATAGTAGAAAGTGTATGCCATGTTGCATCGGGTTCTCCACCTAAGCCAACACCGCTGAATTATGTGAAACCTAGAAAGCTTGCGGCGGGCGAGGGCGGCGGAGCAGGCCCGGTGCAACTCAAGGTCCCGACGGAATTCCGCAGGAACAGTGACGGGTCCTCTTCTGAAGATAACTCAACAAGGTGAGTTTTATTCAAGATTTTATCCCGTCTGACTTAGTTGATTAAAATGCGTATTTTAACGTTCTGTTTGTTTGTGTGCGCTGGTTGAGTAAATTGTGTAGGAGGTGGAGAAAACAATGCGCCTGCCTGAAGGCCCAAATCAAACCAAGCACGCTTGTGTGTGAACAGGGAAATAAAGGCAGCATTTTAAAGTCCTATTTATAAAAAAAAAGAATTTTAAACAAAGCTCCAGTTTCTAGGGAAGAGGTTGAAGGGGCTGGAAAATCGCCAATCGAGATACTCTTCCAAAATGGCTTAAATCGAAGAGTTAATTGCTTCAAAATTTGCTCAGAGACCTGTCACTTTTCTGGGGCGGGGGGAGGGGGTGGGGGGCTGACTGGATGTAAGTATGCACGCATATAGCTCCTAGAATCAGAATATTTTAAAATTGTTAGGTACCCTTTGTGCATCCACAAAGGGAAAGAATTTATCTTTGAGATACATTAAAAAAACTGACATCATATTGGGCCTCTAAATGAATAAAGGCCAGAAGGAACTCAGTTGACCAAATGCTATTTTTCTTTAGTTTTGACTAGATTGTTTCAATATTGATTAACTTTGCTTAGTGGCTTCTGTTTGTTTTGTTATTTTCAGATCTTCAAAGGTTAAGAGTGGGAAGGAAGGGGCATTTAGCCCCGCTCCCAGACAGCGAAAACCTTCCCGCGGAACCAAGATGTCACACTCCCCATGCGCATCACCAAATCACTCACAACGACAGAGGCCTCACACCCTTAGTGTGGATAATTCTCCCGTCAATTCGCCAGGCCAATCACCGGTTCCTTCCCCCAGCCATAAACCCCATACCCTCCGGGTACACCACTCCCCGGGTCACCCAGCAAGCCCGTCACACAGCCACAGACCAAGTTCTCTAAGAGTTGATTGTTCATCGGGCCAGTCTCCAGGCCAATCACCAGTTCCTTCACCCAGTCATAAATCCTCTAATGTTCCCAAAGTTGAATACACAAGGGGACACACCCGGGGTCATTCTTCAGGCCAATCGCCTGGTCATAATCTCCTACCGCCCCAGCGCCGGGCAACGGTGGGCACTTGTTCCGCGGAGAAAAGTCCTTTGGTACGAGCCAGAAAAACGTTCAACCAGCGGAATGCAGCAAATGACGATGACCAAGAATCTCGCGCATCGTCCAATTCCAATCTTTCATTGCCGCACAGTGGTTCTCAAGATTTTCATGAATACCATTTCGATCCTGTAAAAGTAACGAACTTGGATATTGATACTGGATCATATCTTCCGGATCCAGATCATTTGGAATTCCTGCGCAAGGCACTCTCCGCTTCTCCAAACCCCTTCGCAAAGGAAGAAATTCGCGAAAGATCTTCATCCTTCAGTGGAAATTCAAAATAATGCGATTATCCGACAATATTTGTTCGTTCTAGTCAGTCCCAAACAAAACATTAATGAAGTTTTTTTTTCAAGGCTGAGAGCTAAAAAGATTTGTTGGCGAAAGTGTTCACAATACAGAATGATACCGCTGATATCAGGACCCGCATTCACGAAATCTTAGATTTACTCCAAACTTGAGGTATTTTGCTCAGATAGATTACTGAAGAGTTGTTCATAATACCAAATGACCTCCGATATCAGATCAACATCGATACCATTCAAATTTAGAGCGTTATTTTAGAGGTCCGTATATGCTGTTAGCGAATGAAAACATCGCCGCATAAAGGCGGCCTCAATTCAGGAGAGACTTTAATTTGATTTTAATTTGGTGACTTCTATTATTGTGTACCTTAAGAATATCTCTGATATTAAATATAATATAAGTACTGGGATCAATTATATGAATTTATGGCTTGATGTGCGTTTATATATTTTTTATTTAAAAAGGCAGTGTTTAGAAATAATCATCACTTTTCAAATGTAAATCTATTTTTATGTGTCTTTGTTTTTAAAATCATTATTTTTAAAAAAAAGATCAAATGCATGTTTCATTTCCTTGGAACTGCTGAGTAAGTTCTGTAAGCATTAATTGATGTTTGAAAAATAAATCTGAACAGTAAAAAAAGCGAAATCGTCCTTTTATTTATTGTGATGATGACAAAATCGAAATCTAATACAAAGCACATCTTCTATTTGATTAGAATTGACTAGAAATGCTCTGTATTAGTACTGTGTTTTTGAAATCTAACCTGTCCTGTTCTTTCAATTTATTGTAATCTGGCCAATGAGAAGATTTGACAAAATAACGTGACATGGTCTGATATTCTGTGACTTGTTCAAAATTCTAACTTCTGTTTGCTTAGAACACAAAAATCATCCACACTTGACCTGCATGTCTTTTTCTATTGGGCACGTCTTTTCTTCTTGTGGGGCGTGATCTTTTTTTCAATCATAATTAGGTCACTTTCTATTGTTGTAACAGGTTTTGATTTCTGAGTCAAAACCTGTTTGAAATCGAGGCTGTAAAAAAGAAAACCGTTTGATTTTGATTTTTATTTACACATGCCTCTTCCTCCGACACGAAACGAAATCTTGTACTTTCCTCACAGTCATTGTTGTCTTCAAACTTTGGATACTCATTTTCCGTGTCGTTTTCAAATATATTTGTGTCGATCAGGTCAAGAGAGCGGTCACTCTCGGGTTTATCATTAGTCCCCTCGGTATCGATTTGTAACAGAATTTTGTCCATTGAATCGTCACAATTTACATTTTCTTGATTTGTTTCGATTTGTGATATAAAAATGTCCGTGGAATCAGCACTATCACTTTGATTTAGAACCTGTGTTAAGTCGCCATAAAAAACTGACAAAATCAGCACCATTTTCAATATCTTATGTATTATCCATTTTGTTGTTAGCCGTTTGGCCGCCTGTTAGAAAAGTCGATGAAATTGATTCTACGTCAACTTTTTATAACGTGAAAGCAGCTTTTGATGTATTTCACACTTATTAATTGAATTAGCATTTGTCCAAAGTTTCCCACGTTAACAAAGGGAGGTTTTGACTGACCACTTCTTGCTTGGAGAAAGTTCCCTACTAATGATTGAAAAACGGTAAATAATTCGAACACAGGTTTTGACTGGATTTTCAAAACCTGCGGGCTTCGCCCTTAGGTTTTGAAAAACCAGTCAAAACCTGGTTCTCATTATTTACCTTATTCTTCATTCCGGACGTTGCTCGAAGACAGAAATCTAATTCAGTTCACACTCCACGAGAACGACTTTGCCCATAACAAGTTCATAACAAAACCCTAATTTGACGAAAACATATTGATCACTAGAAAGGGAACGCAAAATGCAGTTCCACGTGTTTATATTTGTCATAATACCTTAACAAAGCACACGACAATTTTTTTAATATAGATAATTTTTACCGTTGTTATATAACAGCCGGCCTCTGAAGGATCTATTTAGACTGAATAGCTGCAGAGGCTGGCTGTGGGACAACAATACAATTTAACAAGAAACCTTTTTTAACACCCAACCTCTACTTTGGTTCTGTCTGCTATAACACCTTTTAATCAGCAAACTCACTGGGGATTCCACAGAAATAGTACTAATAAAAGAGAGGAACCACTGTTTGAAATATCTATCCTCTCTGTGCGTGTTTCTAACAGAAAGATCCCCTCAGAGGTCATCTGCGGTGTCGCCATAATGTCACGTGATCCCAGGTTCTTAAACTGAAGTGAAATCGGGTACAAAAAGTATGATGAGAACCGCTAGCATTTTCCAAGAGAACAGCGGTTTCGAGAAAATATTCTTATTGCGGATAATTATTCTGTTCAAAAGAATATAAGATTTGTAGGCAAAGTGTTATTTTGGAACCTTGTGGTGTTACAATGTCCACGTATAATGATTTCGTTTCGCAATCAGGTGCAGTCTGTTTCCCAAGTACTCACCGTTGTTATAAAACAGCTGACCTCTGAAACGACCGAACTCTCGTAGAGTTTGGCTGTTGCACAACAACGGAGTACCCACCACTTTCTAGTGAAAACACCTTCCCTTTCTATCTCAGCTTTGAGAAAACTCTGCAATAAAGACTAAAGTCTGGTGGTGGTGGCGACGGTGGTGGTAGTGGTGGTGGCGACGGTGGTGGTGGTAGTGGTGAAAGTACCAAAGTTTTCTAAAAGTTATGACAGTGAGATTACGGGATTTTTCTGCCAAACCTAGCCTCTTTCTTGCAAATAATGGGCATCGATAATTGGGTTGATACATTATTTTTGGTGTAAAAAATAACTAAGAAGAATTATAAATATTAATACCACAGTTTAATTTTTAAAAAATTGTACCAGTAGCCCTATTTCCAGAAATAAGTTTTATATTGATTTTTCGGTCTTTTTGCAAGTGTTTTATACAGCACACTGGGTATTGGGATATTTCACAGAATGTCGTGTTTCAGAGTTACCCAATTAGTAATCACCACGTCTATGGGAGTAGGGAAGAAACGGGGGTTCTAAAACAGGAAGTGACGTCATAGTGACGTCACGTGGTGTTTTCAAACCCCCACGGGGGTTCTAAAACAGTGACGTCATATTGACGTCATATTAAGGTCATATTGACGTCATATGGTTATCATATGGTTATCATATGGTTACCATATGGTTACCATATGGTTACCATATGGATGTCATAATGACGTCACGTGGTGTTTTAGAAGCCCCATGGGGTTTCTAAAACAGTGACGTCATTATGACGTGATCTAGACGTGTTATGGAGGTGATATGGAGGTGATATAGAGGTGATATGGAGGTGATATGAACGTCATATGAACGTCATATGAACTTCATATGAACGTCATATGAACGTCATATGAACGTCATAATGACATAATATGGAGAGTGGGCGGCCATTCAAACGGGCGGCCATTCAAACAACCATTCAAACGGGTGACCTTTTTTTTTTTTTTTTTTTTTTTTTTTTTTTTTTTAAGCATTTCCCACACTCTCATGCATACACATACATACTAACACCATGACACGATTAGCGCTTATTTCAGTATCAGTGGTGGGCTCTTAAAAGAGCCAGGAGATGTTAGTTTTTCTCCTGCTGCTGCCGGTCCCGGTTTAAAAGAATGTCACAATGTCCTGCACTGGCCTACTACAATGTGTGAGCTGTTGCCCGTTGAACAAAAAGTGGTCCCCTCGCATGCCGCAGGTAAAGCACCTCACAGAGTAGCGGTCATTTAGCGCCAGCAGTTCAGTCCACTGCGCCGCGCAGACCAGACACATTTGATGGTTGCACTCAGACAGCACCCGGTCTGGGGAGATCATACACCCACATCCTGGGCAAATATCCAAGTCTTGCTGGAGGAAGAATGTCCCCCAGGCCGGGTACTCTTCTTCTTCCATCCGCGAAGGTATTGACTCCCCTAGCATCATCGTTCTAAAGAACGCTTCTTCATAGTGACCAGCCTCTATATCTCTGAGCCTCTTTCCAATCGTGACTTGACGGTTGTACAGGACGGGCACGCACAGGACGGATCCATGAACCGGGTCTGGCAGCAGCTGGAAGAAATAGACTCTTTCTGGCGGTGTGTGTGGCTGTGTGACAGGCAGGTGAAGTTCTCTAACTTCAGCAATGGTGCAAGCATCCTGTAACCCGAAGAAGCACTCCATGTTGACGGAAGCGAGTGTGAGCCCAAACTGAAATGAGCATGGCTTATATACCACCTGAAGTCTGGATCGGACCCCCCCCCCCTAGTCGAGCAAAACTCAGGACCCCCCCCCCCCTAGTCGAGCAAAACTCAGGACCCCCCCCCTAACCGACCTAAACTCAGGACCCCCCCCCCCCCCCCCCATCAGCATATAATGCGAGGATGTTCGCTAGTAGTATATAAAGGTGGGTTACAGCTTCATTATCCAACACAAGCAGCAAGATGTCAACAAATCGTAAAATCACAGTGATGCGAAACGGCAAGGCAGTGACGCTAACGACAGAATGTTATAAGTGTTGGGTCTGGATAGAATATCCAGGTCAACCACACAACTGCCCGGTGCACCACAATGCACCACGACATTACTGCTGCAAAACTTGTGGTGGACTGCTCTGGTACAAGTTTACTGCAAGATTGTATGGACAAGAGGAATGCACGGACTGCTGGTGGTGTGGAGCGACACTAAAAAACTTTGGCTACTATAACCGTCATCCGTTCAAGTGCTCGCGACGACCGTTCTCCATGGAACAGTTTTACAGATACCAGTGCGACTGTGGCAATCCGACTTGCTGGTGAAGCGTCAAATTACTAACATCTTTCGGCCCTTTTAAGGGCCATCCTCTGTTATGAAATGAAAACGCAAATTCTGTCTATGTATGAATGTGTATAAAAGGGGATGTTTGAGATTACATTTCAGCATTTTAGTTTCAGCAGTTGACGTAACAACAACTAGCTAAGATGGAACGTGAAGAGCATGGGAAAGGAGCAAAGAGACAAAAAATGGAAGAAGATGACATTTGGCCATACGGTCCAGTTCAGTGTGCGGAATGTAATGTAGAATTTCCATCTATGGATACTTTTGAAGCACATACATGCAAAGCTGAGATGAAAACTTTAGTGAAACATGAAGGAAAAGGAGCAAAGAGAGAAAAGATGGAAGAAGATGACATTTGGCCATACGGTCCAGTTCAGTGTGCGGAATGTAATGTAGAATTTCCATCTATGGATACTTTTGAAGCACATACATGCAAAGCTGAGATGAAAACTTTAGTGAAACATGAAGGGAAAGGAGCAAAGAGACAAAAAATGGAAGAAGATGACATTTGGCCATACGGTCCAGTTCAGTGTGCGGAATGTAATGTAGAATTTCCATCTATGGATACTTTTGAAGCACATACATGCAAAGCTGAGATGAAAACTTTAGTGAAACATGAAGGAAAAGGAGCAAAGAGAGAAAAGATGGAAGAAGATGACATTTGGCCATACGGTCCAGTTCAGTGTGCGGAATGTAATGTAGAATTTCCATCTATGGATACTTTTGAAGCACATACATGCAAAGCTGAGATGAAAACTTTAGTGAAACATGAAGGGAAAGGAGCAAAGAGACAAAAGATGGAAGAAGATGACATTTGGCCATACGGTCCAGTTCAGTGTGCGGAATGTAATGTGGAATTTCCATCTATGGATACTTTTGAAGCACATACATGTAAAGCTGAGATGAAAACTTTAGCGAAACATGAAGGGAAAGGAGCAAAGAGAGAAAAGATGGAAGAAGATGACATTTGGCCATACGGTCCAGTCCAGTGTGCGGAATGCAATGAAGAGTTTCCATCTATGGATACTTTTGAGGCACATGCATGTAAACCAGCTGAGATGGAAAATGTGTCTCAAGAACATGTTTCAAAGAAACAAAAGACAGGACAAGTAGGGAGAGGTAGAAGGGTTAGTCTTGGTGAAAACGCGCAGGAAAAACGGTTTGAATCTGAGGATGGATCAGATTTACTGCTTGAAATGCGACAGCAAGAGAACCGTATCAAGGCACATTTGTTGGAGACCTTAAACCATGGAATGAAATGGTACATTGTCGTGCATGCACGTTTCAAGAAACTAACAGCAAATGCTGAAGGTGTTATGGTAGAACAAGTGGATAATGCATTTATCAGCAGTCCAACATATACAGCATACAATCCAGCAGATATTGAGCAGGACCTACCAGAAGCCTATAAAGAATTATTTACCAAGTTTGACGAACATGAGCGACAAGGCTCTGGCTGGGTATTGGATAACATACTGTACATTGAAGTACATACAGCTACGTTGGTTCCTCTAGAAGCGAGCAGTTTTATTCCACTGCCGAAGAAAGTGAAGAAAACAAAAGGTGTGATAAACATTAAGAATGATGACAACAAGTGTTTCTTATGGTCAGTATTGGCTTACCTTCACCCTCATGACGACAACCCAAATCGCGTGAATCATTACAAGCCATTTGAGAAGGAATTAAAGGTAGAGGGTATGGCATTTCCGACACCGATTACAGACATTCCAAAGTTTGAAAAGGAGAATGATGTGTCCATTAACGTGTTTGGATATGAACAAGATGTAGTTGTTCCAATACAACTTAGTCGAAACACCAGTGCGAGAGAAATCAACTTACTTCTGATTAGCAATGACAAGACAAGGCATTACTGCCTCATCAAGAATTTCAGCAGACTTATGGCTTATCGATCAAAGCATAAGTGTGCACATTTTTATTGCTTCAACTGTCTTCACGGGTTTATGCGACAAGAGCTTTTAGATAAGCATCGTGAAGTGTGTGACAAGAATGGAGCACAACGTTTATCATTTCCCAAGGAACCATTCATCAAGTTCAAGAATGTGGCTAAACAACAGCGAGCACCGTTTGTGATTTATGCTGACTTTGAATGTTTCACGCAAAAGCATGAAGAAGGAGACAAGTATCAACATCATCGTCCAAACAGCTTTGCCTATGTGGTTGTGAGCCAGTACAACACACGTGCACCAGTTGTGTATCGAGGAGACAATGTCGTAAAGGTCTTTTTAGACCATATGGTGAATGAACGCGATCGTATTGTACGTGGTTTAGAGCAACCAAAGGAAATGGTGATGACTCGTGAAGACAAAGAGAATTTCAAGAACGCCACTGATTGCTACATTTGTCATGAACCTCTAGGAGCAGATCGTGTGAGAGATCATGACCACATCAATGGCAAATATCGTGGAGCAGCACACAATGAATGCAACTTACAATTCCGACTTAGAAAAGATCAGCAAGGGGATCAAGATTCTTTTATCATTCCCGTATTTTTCCACAATTTGCGAGGCTATGACAGTCACCTTATCATGGAGGAAATTGGAAAATTCAAAGGTGAAACGATTACAGTCATTCCCAACACCATTGAGAAATATATTGCATTCACCCTGAGCAATCTGAAATTTACAGACAGCTTTCAGTTCATGAGTACCTCTCTACAGAAGTTGGTATCCAACCTTGCAGCAGAAGGGAAAGATAACTTCTACAACATGACCTCTCACATTCACGATAGTGATCAACAAGATTTGCTGCTGAGAAAGGGTGTGTACCCCTATGATTACGTGGACAAACCATCCAAGTTTGCTGAAACACAGCTACCATCAAAGGATAAGTTTTATAGTCAGCTTAGCGAAGAGGACATTAGCGATGAGGATTATGCGCATGCACAGAAGGTGTGGGATACATTCAACTGTACAACATTTGGTGAATACCACGACCTGTACCTGAAATCAGATGTGTTATTACTAGCTGACGTGTTTGAAAACTTTCGTCAAGTATGCCTCAACACGTATGAATTGGATCCTGCTCATTACTATACAGCACCAGGACTGTCGTGGGATGCAATGTTGAAAGCGACAAAGGTGAAGTTGGAATTGATCAATGACATTGACATGTACCAAATGGTTGAGCAAGGCATACGTGGAGGAATATCTGTGATCACACACAAGTATGCGAAAGCGAATAATCCCTACGTAGCAGAATACAATTCTGAGATACCAAACAACTACCTGATGTACCTCGACGCAAACAACTTGTATGGCTGGGCCATGTCACAAAGCATGCCACAAAGAGGATTTATGTGGGTGAGCGAGCCAGAATCCCTCGACTTCATGGATGTGGATGAAGATGATGACATTGGATTCATTTTGGAAGTGGATTTAGAATATCCAAATTCAATCCATGATCATCATAATCACTACCCAGTGGCTCCAGAACGGAAATGTGTCAAAGTTGAAGAATTGTCAGAGTACAGTCAGAAGCTGCGGAAAGATCTAAACATGAAAGAGAAATCCAGTGAAAAGCTTATTCCTAACTTGTCTGACAAGAAGAAATATGTACTTCATTACAGGAATTTGCAACAGTACGTCTCACTGGGGTTGAAAGTCACTAAAGTACATCGCGCCATCATGTTTGAACAGAGCAAATGGTTGGCAAAATACATTGCCTTGAACACGGAAAAGAGAAAATTGGCCAAGAACCCATTTGAGAAAGACTTCTTCAAACTGATGAACAACTCGGTGTTTGGCAAAACCATGGAAAATGTGAGAAAGCGAATCAATGTTGAACTTGTTCACAAGGAAAAGCGGTTCAAGAAACTTGTAGCCAAACCTTCTTTCCACAAATTCAAAATTTTCAACGAAGATTTGACCGCGGTACATTTACGCAAAGTGGATTTGCTTCTGGATAAACCCATTCAAGTTGGTTTCACCATTCTCGACCTCAGCAAAGTGCTTATGTTCAACTTTCATTACAACTACATCATGGTCAAGTATCCCAATGCCAAGTTATTGTTCAGCGACACCGACAGTCTATGTTACGACATAGAAACGGAAGATATCTACAAGGATATGCAGCAGGATGCTGACCTGTTCGACACAAGTGACTATCCGCCGGATCATTTCCTACATTCCAACGTGAACAAAAAAGTGCTTGGGAAAATGAAGGATGAGACGGCCGGCGTCCCCATTGAAGAGTTTGTTGGACTCAGACCGAAAATGTACAGTTTATTGTGCGGTGGGAAAGAAAAACATACAGCTAAAGGCATCACTCGAGCTTGTCAAAGACGCATTAAACATGTGCAGTATAGAGACAGTTTGTTCAAGAAAACTCAAACGATGGCTACAGGACACATTATCCGAAGTCATAGTCACCAGCTTTACTCGGAGAAGTTGAGGAAAGTAGCCCTCTCCCCATATGACGACAAGCGATATGTGCTGAATGATGGCTATTCCACTTTAGCGTATGGACATTACAAGGCTGTGGTATAAAAGGGGGAGGTCCTCCAACGGAAGAGTTATTTGAGGTGTGAACATTGAAGCGTTAACATGGAACGTGAAAGTCGTAAGAGATCTACAACTGATATGGATACTCTTGCAGATGCAGTTAAAGACTTAAAAGTGAAAAATCCTACCACTACCATCAAGAAATTGAAAGTGGAGACAGCACCAACACCACAGTCGTGGGATGGAATGCTTTCTCTAGGAAATGGAAAGTATATCAAGATTATGAAACAAAGCAATGAAGGAGTGGTAAATATTCGCAAGTACCTGAGAGATGAGGGGACTGGAAAAAACCGTCCAACGAAAAAGGGTATCTTGCTGACAATACCTGAATGGAAAATGTTGAAGAAGCAGGTGAAAGAAGTGGATAAAAGGCTTCGCAGACAAGAAGGTGGCTCATAACAAGGTAAAAACATGAATGCACTCATGCTGAACGGTGGTGCTTACCTTACTGTAAATGATAGGAATGAAGTGATACTAGATTCTCAGAGAAGTTATCATCGGTTTAAACCTGAAGTGTGGAAAGACTTTAAAAACATACCACTTGAACATGGGTTTAAACGTAGACTTGAAAATAAAGTGGAAGTGACGGTGGCTGAATATGATTCTAACATACGTGTAGAAATCTGTAGAAATCTTTTACAGGATTATCCAGAGGATTATAAGGGAGTTGTGCCAGATACACCATATACAGATTTGATCATCTTTGATATCAAGAACTGGCGCGCAGTCTTACGATTCCTAGAAGTGATACAACATCCACTCTTCACCATCTTGCGAGCATAAAAACGTCTTTGCAGACAAGGAGACAGCTCATAGTTCATCTGACTGTTGAACGAGATGGAAGACTTTTTATCGGAATATGAACCCATTACGCATGGATTCTCATATCTGAGAAACGTATATGATGACATCGTGCTAAAACATTTTGGAAAGTATATCATTCTATCAACTGACGAACAATCTGTGTTGAAAGACCATCTAGAGAAGCTGAGGATACCTGGCTTTCTCCTGAAACTCTCAGAGGATTTAGAAGTGCGTGTGACTGAGAACTATTTAGACGTGTTTGTACGATTTCGCCAATATGACGAGCTTACAAAATGCTACGACTACATCACCCTCAACACAGTGGAATGGCATGCTCTGTTACAAGCATTGGATTGGAAAGAACCTGACGCTTGAATTCAAAGAGGAAGGAGTGCAACTCATGCGAGGCACCAAGTCCATTGAACTGACACATCCCATGTGTGTTATGGTGATGAACATTGACATGAATGATCATGGATATGAACTGAAACTGTCTGAACATAAAGATGTTAAAATAATAAAGTTTGGTAATGGACAGTGTTATGCTAGTTTTCATAACATTTACAAACGTGGATGTAATGTCTATGATACATATATTAATTTAGATTGGTATGAATGGCATGTGTTTATTGATGTATTGAATGTATTTGTAAAATAAAAGCTTAATGTGAAATAATTGTGAAATGTAAATAATGTATAACACAATAAAAAAAAAGAATGTTGTATAAAACTGTCTTGTTTATTTACAATATTCATAATACAATTCACAATTACCAACAACTTAACTAATGCAACTTAACTAATACAACATCAATAAAATAATGGTTTATAATGTCTATATACAAAATCCTTTACAACAAAATCACCATCACTTCTTCTTAATACATCAATGATTTCAAAAGGACTATGTCCTCGAGCTCTTTGAATTATATAATACACACAATAAAATCCACATGTAGAGGATATCGGTGTTTGTAATGGAACTGAATTATAAATGAAATTAAACTTTAAAAACTTATTCAAACGACTGTCTATAGGTAAAAGTCCATAAGAGTCAAAATATTCTGCAGGGTCTTCGTCATAATATACTGCCACCCAATGCTCTCCTGGCTCATCATGATCGTCTGTGTTGATGACATAGGCACCGGGTTGTAAAGATGGTAACTGGTCCATGGCAAACACACCTTGAAACAAGTCTTTTGTCGTGGCATCATGGGATAGGATGGCTTCTATCTGCTTCGTGTTCATGACTGGTAGTCGAATTGAATGCTACGATTTGCACTTATTTCAACAATGTTATCAAATTCAGCATACACTATAACATTGACTGTATTTTGCAAGGCACCAGCAAAATTCATTTCTAGTCTCAAATTCCCATGTTTGATAAGGGCATAATGATCAGCACCATCATAATCAGGTGTTAAGTCAAAAGAAAACAACGAATAACCTCTAGGCCAATCTTCCCGTTTTATAATGGAACTTTTCTCGCCATCCAATCTGTCAAAAGATTTGTAAAGAGTTTCAAAAGCATCAAGATATTTGCCTTGATTTATATCAAGCTTGAGAGGTTTGGATAGGACTGGTTCACCATCAGAGTAAAGCTGCATAAAGTTAAGATTAAAATGTTCAAAATTGTATGGATTTCTCAATACTGTTCCAGCAAAGGATTCATTATGAACCATTCCAATGACAATACGTTTTGGTAATTGGCCTAAAAAGATGCTATCTTTCACAAAAGATTGAAATCCAGTTGGAATAGCTAAAACTTTACATTCTTTTCTATTAACAATAAACTTAGCAGGACTTTTCATCAATGCATCTGCATGTCCCAACTGAATACCTGGACTAACCCTCACTTTGCGAATGGTTAAAAACGCTTCTCTCACTTCTACTTTAAAACCATTATTTGCAGCCATTAATACATATCCATCTTTTTGTCTATGTAAACGTAATTTCATACTAACACCATTGGGAAGATAACGATCCTGCTCAAACAAATCTACCCTTAAACCACCTGTAAGCGCAAACTCACGGCTTAGACGTGTATACAAATAGCGATTATGTAAACCATTATTTCCTGTTTCAGCTATATCACCACCTTCAATATTTACATGAAAACCTGATACATATCTTTCATGATTAGGTCTTTTCACCTCATAAGTATTCATTGATCCGGCAGTATCTTTAAAGATGAGACGCATAGATCGCTCAGAATGGAGACTTTCTTCCGAGTCATGAATGAGATGAGATATGATGCTAGTATAACCATGGGTATTGTTACTATGTGATATCAAACGATCATTTAGAAATAATTCAATATTAGACCATAGCCCATTAAACAAATCATTGATACATGACACGTTATCATCTACACCACACAGTGTTCCATCAGCCTTGACAATGCGACATACAATATGGAGTTTACTGTTCTTTAAATCTAGATATTCTTCTGTACTCGCAGGAATGTAGAATTCTATTGGAGCACCCTCTCTAATGGTAGTCATTGGTTGATAGTCTACATTATAACTTTTTTCTACAGCAGTTTGCGTTGGTGGTATGTGAAACCATTCTAATGGAGAAAGGCTACATTCACAAGAATGATTATGAATTAAAGACATGATTAAAAAATATCTTTCTTATGTTTTTTTGATGTTATCCGTTTAGCTGCCTTTCGCCTTCTGACACGTTTTGCTCGTTTCGGTCTCTTTTGTCCTCGTAACCCACCACCAAACATACGTTGTGCTACTCGACCTGTAACATCTTTCGCGATATCTTTTGCAGCCCTTTTAAGATGTGGTGCAACGATTTTAGCCCCTGTCTTAAGCAGTGGAATAGCTTTTCGAGCCAATGATCCCAGTATTGAACCAATACCATCTCCATATTGTATTCGCGCTCCTTTAAATCCTGGTAATTCTCCACCCACTTGACGAAGAAAATGGTTGCGATATATAGATGGATTGTGTGTGTATGCTTTCATAATGCTTTTGGTCGAAAATGAAGTTTACAGATCACCTTCCCAGTTTGAAATGGAACATTATAGTCTGTGTCATCCTTAATATTCATTTCTATCACGTCAAATTTGGATGTGTTTACAGGAACATAATGAGGTTCTCCATAAGTTTTCATGATAATGTCTCCATCATGTCCTTGTATTGCAACAGAACGTAGCAAAGGAACATAATAATCACCAACAACTTGTGGCTCGCAAATACTACAGTACACATAAAGTGTATAAAACCCCTGTTTCACATCAGCTTTATATTCAGCTGTACACGTTTCAGTATACCATTGATTTGGGATAAATCCTAAAATCTCAGCTAATCCAGTGGAGAATGACACTTCAAAGCCGTATTTTAGATATAGAAAAACGCGTCGTCTAATTTTATCATACTTTATCCGAATACCTTCTTTAAGGTCATCTTTCATAGAATTAGTTGCTTCTTCATTAACTGCATGACATATTTCTTGTATGGATCTGTAGTAACCATAAGGAATATTGATTGTGTCAAGAACAATATCATTCAGTGGTTGTTGTCGATACTGAATAGAATAGTCCATTCCATGTCTCATGGTTGTCCATGTATGTGGATATTGAATTTCAGCTAATGCCACTTCATATTTTCCGTTCAGATAGATGGTTCGAGGCATACGAATTTGATAATTCGAAGTCTTGTTGTTGGGATAATAGTTCATACTAGCATTGCTGGGTAAAGTAATGTAAAAACTTGTTGACTCCATGGCAGCTAAATCGTTTATGTGATGTAGATAGACTAGATGTGTATATACATTACTTCATGTTTGACACTCTTCATCCTCACTTTCTACATTGCTGTCTACATTATTGTCTAAATTGCTATCTACATGATCTAAATTGGTATCTACTACTTCTCCCTGACAACAAGCACTAACGCACCTAATTTTTACAGGAATAGTATTTTTATTTCCATTTTCTTTACAACAACAACACCATAGCTCTTTAATCCATGTTAAAAAGTTTCCCATCCTTCTGGAAACAATCTTTGTTGACGTTGTTGTTGCTCTTTTGTAATATCTTCACGAGTTGTCTTTTTGCCAAAAACAGTTTTTGGAATATTAGCGTCTACAATTTCCTCAATAAACTGCTTCCAACCACGCGGTGGTTCTCGTCGTTCTTTTCTTTTTGTAGCAACCAACGCTTCTTTCAACAAATCAATAATGTTAGAATTTGTAATGACAGTACCTGTTTTTAAAACAAGTTCATTTTTATCTGTCCATCTCGTACCATATTTCTTAAGTTCTGCCAGAAGTTGTGTTAGTTTTACATGATAAATGGGTTGAAAATGGTTTAGAAACTGTTGAGACTTTTCTGATTTTTCTACATTAGATGCTGTAACAGACTTTTGTCGTTGTTGTTGTTGTGATTGAATTGTTCGTAAATGACGTCCAAGCACTTGAGACATTTCTATTGCTTTTTCGCGAGTTCGTTTCCCACGTAAAAGTTTATTCACTTTCGTTTTGATTTCAACATCTTTTCCCTTCTTTTCTAACAACATTTTATATTCATATTCAGGAATGAGAACCATTTTCAAAGTATGTTTCATTTTAACAGCAACTGAGCTAACAAGGGTAATGCAAATTTAGCAATAGCTCCAATAAATCCTCCTTTCTGATTAACCAACTTCTTTTTTCTTCGAAGTGATATCTTCTTATTTGCCAGTGTACGTAGGGTATGACGTTCACGCTTGAATAACTTATACCTTTTTGAGCTTAAGGGTAAATGTCCTCGCAATATATTCAAACAAATTTCAAACAAGCTAGTTAATTCCTCCTTAGTAGCTTGTTGTAGTAAGGATTTACGTCGTTTAGGCCCGCTGCGTGCAAGCAAGTGAAGGAAAGGTTGATTCGCTTGAATACGTTTAGACATCTTGGCTGCGAATGGTTAAGTGACTTGGTTCTTGTTCATACACCACCTTATCAACATATACGTAATGTGTATCTTTTGGTAAAATGCCTGTACGAATACGTAGTTGATCATTTGTCTTCGGCTTCAAATCAATGAATAAATAGCCGTGAGGTTTGCTGGTAGCATCTTGATAGGCTTCTATGAGAAATTGAGATTTTCCAGGATACATTTGTCGCGCTAATGTACTTATTTGTTGACTGTCTCTAGGATTTTTAAACAGAATGATGTAATGTGTATTCAAACTAATATTACGCATTTCTCTACCATGATGAAACAAATTATGCACAATAAAAATAATGCTTAGATTTTGATGACTGCTGCCAACACTAAATAGACGTGTCATGCGTTCATCACTATGACATTTGGTCATTAAGTCATCAATGATGAGTAAGTTTGGTTTTTTCGGGTTAAAACGCTCTTCAATGTTATCTGGAATGCCTTGGTAAAATTCCACACCTTTCATTCCCTTATACAAAGGCTGATCTGCTGCATAGAGCCATAAAATGGTTTTTGGAGAGGGTTTAATTAACTTTTGTTCTAGAATTTCTCTAACTAGAGAAGTTTTACCACTGCCTGTAGGTCCAGAGACCAAACACGTGAATGGATGCTTCATTTTCGAATATCTGTTTCTTTCACCCAACTGTTAAACTTCTTTGGCCAACCTAACCACTTCACAAATAATTCTTTAACACCTCGTCTTTTTCGTGTTTTCAAGACCTTTTCAATTCTGTAGACTGATTCAATATCTTTTGTCACTTTCTGCAGTTCTTCTTCATAAAAATGTCCGTCAATATCTTCATCCAAAAAGTCTTTCACACGATACAAGTGTATTCCTTGCTTCTTACAACGATGTGTGATAATGAACACTTCTTGCGTCCACTTTATATGATAATCCCGTTGAAATACATATTTCATGTGAGAAATGCGAACCTGATCACCAATTTTAAATTTGTAGGGTTTTTTCTTCTTCTTTGGTTTTAATTTCAATTTGTCTACATACATATACTTCCACACTTTCGATTCTATGTCTTTACGAATATCTGCAGGAGCATACTTATTAGGGAGGGAGCCATGAGGTCTATGGTTATAATTATACACTAAGTCTGGAAGGATGTCCATATATCGATACGTTTGATTATGAAGGAAATATCGATACATCATTCCCTTTAGAGTACGAATGACTCTCTCAGCAAAGTTGGCTTTGGTTTCATTCTTTGTCGTATAGGCATGTATTCCCTCCTTCTTCAAAAATGCTTTTACCCATCTGTTTTTAAATTCAGTTCCTTTATCTGACCTTAGAGTTCGTGGCCTTCGTTGTGTTTCATGAAAAATCTTTTGAAAGGCTTCTATGACGCTGGTATGTGATTTATTAGGCATTGGCTGCACCCACAAATATTTGGAAAACACATCAATGACAACTAATAAAAAGTGGGTGTCATCATTATAGGAAGCTATGTTTCCCATGTCAGCTAAATCAATATCCCACATGTCATCAATTCCACGTGTAATGACACGTTGCCTTTTAAACCTGTATTTTACAGGTTGTAGTAAACTGAAGGCATCTTGATCCTGTAACCATTTCTTCACTTGTGAATGAGTGACTGGTTGATCATGTTTTTTTAATATGTGATATAGTTTGTAAGGACCAGCAAATGCCCCGGGTTGACCAGGTTTAAAGTAAATATTGGTTAAGTAGTCTTTCCACGTCGACATGTTAACACTAAATGATCAACACTTGTTAACATATCTTGCATTTTATTTTATCAACATATCTTGCATTTTATCAACACATCTTAAATTTTATTAACATATCTTAAATTTTATAAAAGCTCAATCAACATATCTTACAAATCAAGTATTGATACAATGGTGTGAATAATTGGAGTCCATTGATCTTCAATGAACATTAACCAACAACTTAATTCATCAAATGTGATAGCATCTACACCATATTTTTCACAGCGTTGATTTGCATTATCTAACACTTTATCTAAATGAATGTAATATTTAGCTTCATTCCAATATGTATAGACACATGCAGAATGACAGGTATGTTCTGAACACTCTTCATTTTGACAAGCAGGACATACTAAACATGCAAACTTTTTTACAGCTAATAACATTTCTTCACAATATGTCTTTTGCACAATATATTGTCTCAATGTAATGTCTGTCATTATACTGCAATGTAGATTAACCACTCTCTCACTTCATCAAACAGTCTTGGATCAAATCGAGCGAAGTGATATGCTGCTTCCACATCAAACTCCTCAGCTCCGTCAATGTTTGAAAACATACACTCTTTGATGAAATCCTCACGTAAGTTTGGTACACTTAACGTGGAATGCGCAAGTTCCCAATAAATGTCAAAGTGTTGCAGTTGTTGTTGAATAGATCCAAAACGCGCCAGTTCACTTATCATGTAGTCCACATACTTGTCCTTGAAACACGTTTCTACATCCATCTTTCACATATCCATATAACACGTCTGCACACTGTGACGGTTGGCAAACAAATGACTCTCAGTCTTACTCCGCAGAAACAGTTAGTGAGCCACACTTGTTGCAGAAGTTGTCTGGTTCACACAACTTGCAATTGTACTTGTGGCAGTGACAATCATAATCCTCAGCATATCCGTAAGCACCACAATATTCACAGGTAAGTCCAAGTTGATTTTGCACATCCATATTCTCCAATTGAACTTCAGCCAGTCTTTTCTTGGATAGCTTCGACACTTTCATCCGATTGTCCTTTTGCAGCTTAACAGGAGTTTTCTTACCATGACATTCCGTACATGGCAATAAGGTTGAGTTAATGTTATCCATCTCCTGAAGCAATGTCTCCCATTCACCATCATTCATGTTGATGTAACGCGTATATTCTTTCCCTTCAAGCAAGAATGTTTGCACAAAACTCACATAGCGCATGTCCAAGTATGAAATGACTTCAAGCCATTTCGTTTGCGTTAAGTACAGTTTGAAGCCAATGCCACGTAATCTTGGTAAGTTCAGACACACAATCTTCCACAAGGATGGTGATAAAGCAAGCCATCTCTCTCCACGTTTGATTCGAAGAAATAATCCAAATTGTCCATGCTCCACAGTAATTGTTAAGTTTGCATTAATTTTAAAGCTGCTTGTCTTCTCCATGGCTGCGCGTCGAATGATGACTGCACTTGACACCTCACTCCTTTTATATGGACATTACATGTATGTTTTCATGAGATGTTTGCTAAATCGCGGAGTGATCTCGTTGAAACCATCCAGAAAGGCTGTTGGTAAACCGTCTGTTAGAGATTGTCTCATGACGATCACTAAAAAATCTCCTCGTTTGCGACTTCCAATTATCCATTGGAAGAGCATTGACATGGTGAAATATCCTTTTTCATAGAGGTAGGCCATCATCTCGTACACCTTAATACGTTCTTCAAGGTACTTGAAGCCATGTAGCATGACCTTTGCATATTTGGAATCGCGATCCTCATCAACACACTTTGGCGCCGGTAGACATAATGTCTTAAAAAGTTCCTCATGAAGACTTCTAATAAGTTGAACGAAACGTCTGGTCATGGCTTCGGAGAACTGTGGCTCTGACGCGGGAACATGCTCTATGTTTCCTTCTAGCATGTAGATAAGCTGAATGACAGTGTTCACTTCTTCCGTTAGGTATATGTATGTGTGTTGGTCGAAAAAGCCTTCTTCACATAAGCACCATAAAATGTTACAATCTATCAGAGGAATCACTGCTTGAAAGTTCCGTTTCAACAGCGTGACGTCTTCTTCAGTAACAGGAATACTTTTGCTCAATTCGAATTTAGATTTGAGCTGCTTTTCATCGTCGTCGCTGTCGTCATTGTCGTCATTGTCGTCATTGTCGCCATTGTCGTCATCGTCGTCGTCACCGTCGTCATCGCTTGACATGACCACTTCTTCCTCCTCAAGATGCTCTAGATGAGCCTGTAACTTTGTACTAAGTGGCTTGGCGCTACCATTTACAAGCGCATTGGCAACCCAGAACGGGTAGTCAGATCCCTCGGGATCGGGCATTGCTTGCTGTACTGGCTGTACTTCTTCAGGCCTAGTTTGCTGTACTGTAGACACGGCTGACGGAGCCCCTAATGCTTCCTCCAAGGCTTTTTCAGCTTCTTTTAGTGTACTTAGGAAGGCAGCAGTCTCCTCTGCAGTTAAAACTGCATCTGTAAAAGCCATTGTTTCATTGCTGAACAGGCTATCAATTTCCATGTTGCTAGCCGTTGTTGCGTTTCGAGACGTCTCCATGATGGTTTGGCAATACAATGATTAGAGTGGTGTCGACCCGACCTTTTTATACTACTGACGGTGAGCCGTGAGCCAGCGGCGTAAAAAGTAGCCGGGAGGGGGGGGGGCTCACTAGGTAGCTGGGCCGGGGGGGGGGGGCTCACTAGGTAGCTGGGCAGGGGGGGGGAGGGGCTCACTAGGTAGCTGGGCAGGGGGGGGGGGTCGATCAGTTTGCTTTGCAGTCTGTGTGCAGTCAGTCTGCTTTGAACCTTTGAAGCGAACACATCGAAATTTAATCATGCAGTACAAGGACGAGTTTTTTTCTGATGAGCTTCGAGGTCGCTACTTTCTATCAGCGAGGGATGTCAACTTCTGGGAGGAGATATTTATAGAATATCAAATTTTTCTGTTTCGGAAGCGAGCACATCGAAATTCAACCATGTTGTATAAGGACGAGTTTTTTTCGGACGAGCTTCGGGGCCGCTACTTCCTATCACCGAAGGATATCAACTTCTGGGAGGAGATTTACATTGAATATCAAACTTTTCTGTTTCGAAAGTGGAGAAATTTCCTTGCGAACAGACCGGAGGAACGGTTCAACCTGTTTGGCAGGGCGGCGGAGGAGAGCCATAAGCGACTACGCCATCGTTCGCCGCCCAGGGACCCGTCGCCCTGCCAGGAAGTGGCCAAAGTGACCAGAGTGACCAGAGTGACCGCGGCAACGATGACAGAGACTCCTCCAGCCAGAGTGATCGCAGCAACGATGACAGAGACTCCTCCTGCCAGAGCAACTCCTGTCAAAGTCGCTGCGTCAACGATGACGACCCCGTTGAAAGTGAATCAAAAGGAAGCTGATGTGACTGTCCGGAAGGTGCTGGCGGCACCAAGCGCAACCGTTACAAGACCGGACAGTCCGCCACCAGCTCCTGACGATGAGCTTACAATCGCTGTCGCCAGTATTTCGGATACAGTCAGCTTCATACAGTCACCTTCAAACACTGACCGCAACAACGAACCTGCTCAGGTGAAACTGGAGAATGTCTCTAGAAAAGAGTCAGATTTCCAGGAGGTCATGCAAATCTTGGGCACTTTGGATAATGTTAATTATTGTAAATTCTGCCATTTTGGCTTTCCGGTAGAATATTCAATGAGATTGCATGAGCAGCAATGCCCGGAGGCTTTGAAGTCCGAATATTATTTTTGTAGTGTCCAGGGCAAAGGATTCACCTCGAGCAGGGTCGCGGTTGTGGCACATAAGCGGAAGTGTGGCTGTGGCGAGGTTGGTGGCGGCAGCGGTGCCAGCGGTGGCGTCAGCGGCGGCGCCAGTGGCGGCGACAGGAGAACCGATGGCGGGAGGCAGTGACAGCGGCAGGAGAACTGATGACAAGAGGCAGTGACCAGGACCAGACTACGGAAATCCCTCCAGGGCTGCTTTTTAGCGGCCCTCCCATTATTACGAAATGAAACGCTTCATCAGACAATCTTAGTATGAATGAGAGTGTGGGAAATGCTAAAAAAAAAAAAAGAGGACTATAAATCATTGATTTATAGCTCCATCTGTCCGTCTGACCGTCTGAAAAAGCTAAACAAATTGCTGCCTGGGTTAAAAAATACCCTAGCATGAGAAATGAAACGCTAAATCTGTCCGTCTGCCCGTCTGAGAAAGCAAAACAAATTGCTGTCTGGGTTAAAAATACCCTGGCATGAGAAATGAAACGCTAAATCTGTCCGTCTGACCGTTTGAGAAAGCAAAAAGAATTTGCTGTCTGGGTTAAAAATACCCTGGCATGAGAAATGAAACGCTAAATCTGTCTGTCTGACCGTTTGCTGTGTTATGTGTGTGAAGAGAGAGAGAGAGAAATAAGCCACTGTCTGGGTTTAAAAAAAAAATACCCAGGCTTGAGAAATATAACGCTGAATCAGTTGTGGCTATTTCTATATGTGTAGAGAGAGAGAGGGATAAAAAAAAACAAAAAAAAACCCGACTGTCTGGGTGTCCGTGTGTCTGGGTGTCCGTGTCTGGGTGTCCGTGTGTCTGGGCGTCCGTTGGTTTGGTTGTCATAGGTGTTAGAATAGTGAGAAAGCTTTAAAGAAAGGATTGTTGCTTGTATATGGCCACAATGCATGGAGACACCTCTCTTCCTTAAGGAAAAAGAGTGCTCATTTTTAATTGCTGCTACGGCAATCCATTAGTGAACGTGTGTGTGCTGGAAGAACGGTAAAAGCCCTAAAAACACTTGTTTCCGTGGTTTGGTTTGATGTGGGTGAAGAGGCATAAAAACTAAAAAAAAAACAAAAAAAAAGGACTGTCTGGGTGTCCGTGTGTCTGGGTGTCCGTGTCTGGGTGTCCGTGTGTCTGGCTGTCCGTTGGTTTGGTTGTCATAGGTGTTAAAAGAGTGAGAAAGCTTTAAAGAAAGGATTGTTGCTTGTATATGGCCACAATGCATGGAGACCTCTCTGTGGTTAAAACACAGCATCCCGTAAGGAAAAGAGTGCTCATTTACTAATTGTTGCTGCAATGGCTTGGTTAGAGATCGAGAAAAGGCAGAAAAACAGTTGCTTTCATGATTTGGTGTGTGTGGAGAGAGAGAGGGATAAAATTTTAAAAAAAACGTATGTATGTGTGTCTATGTGTGTGTGTGTGTGTGTGTGTGTGCGTATGTGTGTGTGTGTGTGTGTGTGTGTGTGTGTTCGGTTTTCGTAGCCGCAATGCATGGAGAGTTCTCCCCCTTAAGGAGGCAATGGCTGCTCACTTTTAATTGCTGCTACGACAAGCCATTAGTGATGGTGTGTGTGCTTGGAGAACGAGAAAAGCCCTAAAAACAGTTGCTGCCGTGATTTGGTGTGTGTGGAAAGAGAGAGGGATAAAAATAAAAAAAAACGTATGTATGGGTGTCCGTGTGTCTGGGTGTCCGTGTCTGGGTGTCCGTGTGTCTGGGTGTCCGTTGGTTTGGTTGCCATAGGTGTTAGAATAGTGAGAAAGCTTTAAAGAAAGGATTGTTGCTTGTATATGGTCGCAATGCATGGAGACACCTCTCTTCCTTAAGGAAAAAGAGTGCTCATTTTTAATTGCTGCCACGGCAATCCATTAGTGATGGTGTGTGTGTGCTTGGAGAACGAGAAGCTCACCCATATAGATACAGTGTATGCTGAAAGAGTGCTGGGCCGGGGGGGGGGGGCTCATGGGTTGGTGAGCCGGGGGGGGGGCCTACCAACCTGATGTTTGGCAGGCCCCGGGGGGCTTGCCAAGCTGGTGGTGGCAGGCCCCGGGGGGCCTGTCGACCTACTGTACGGCTGGCCCCGGATTGCCTATCCATCAGTTGGTTGCAAGCTTGAGTCGCTCTGTGTGACGTCATTGATGGGTCAAAATACACAGCAGGCCAGCTCTAACCATGTCTCTATGAACCCTTTGCTGTCCGGGTGCTTGGGTGCTCAAGTGCTCGAGTGCTCAAGTGCTCGAGTGCTCAAGTGCTCGAGTGCTCGAGTGCTCGAGTGCTCGAGTGCTCCAGTGCTCGAGTGCTCGAGTGCTCGAGTGCTCGAGTGCTCAAGTGCTCGAGTGCTCGAGTGCTCGAGTGCTCGAGTGCTCGAGTGCTCAAGTGCTCGAGTGCTCAAGTGCTCGAGTGCTCGAGTGCTCAAGTGCTCGAGTGCTCAAGTGCTCGAGTGTTCGAGTGCTCAAGTGCTCGAGTGCTCGAGTGCTCGAGTGCTCGGGTGCTCAAGTGCTCGGGTGTCATTTTGTCCGGGCACCATTTTGTCCGGGTGTCATTTTGTCTGGCTGCCCGTTTGACTGGTCGTTTGAATGGTTGCCCGTTTGAATGGTTGTTTGAATCGCCGCCCGTTTGAATGGTTGTTTGAATGGCCGCCCACTCTCCATATTATGTCATTATGACGTTCATATGACGTTCATATGACGTTCATATGAAGTTCATATGACGTTCATATGACGTTCATATCACCTCCATATCACCTCTATATCACCTCCATATCACCTCCATAACACGTCTAGATCACGTCATAATGACGTCACTGTTTTAGAAACCCCATGGGGCTTCTAAAACACCACGTGACGTCATTATGACATCCATATGGTAACCATATGGTAACCATATGGTAACCATATGATAACCATATGATAACCATATGACGTCAATATGACCTTAATATGACGTCAATATGACGTCAATATGACGTCACTGTTTTAGAACCCCCGTGGGGGTTTGAAAACACCACGTGACGTCACTATGACGTCACTTCCTGTTTTAGAACCCCCGTTTCTTCCCTACTTATGGGAGAGCCTGAGGGGAAGCTTGTGCAATTTTGCTATGTGGCGATGGGAAGGGGGGCGCATTCTTAAGGTATCTCTCCCAAACCAAGAAATTTATTAAATAATAATGTAATGTTAAATATTTAAAATGTGAATTCATTACCCCGATGTTAGTTTTCTGCCATGCTTAACCCAGGAAACAAGTTAACAAACTTTTTTTAAGACGTAATATTTGCCTAACTCATCATTTTCGAAGCATTTCGCAATTATGGAATACCGGACCATATAGCAGTTCTGTGAGAACACTTTTTCGTTGTTATAAAACAACTGACCTCTGATGAGATCTATCTGTTATGTATAAACACAGAGTGGATGGATATTTCTATCTGTGTTGAGTATTCTCGCACATTGGTGAAAAAGGTCAATATGAGTGTCCAAGTCACTAAAATCTGTATGAGTGGGTCTGCGGAGTAAAAAGGTGTTACACACAACAGACCGAACCTCCGTAGGGATCGGCTGTTGGACAACAACAACACTATTAACAAACAGATTTATCAAACACCTCTTGGCAAATCAGAGAGGAGCGTTTTATTTTCAAATGTAACACTTTTATGCATTATAAATAAAAAGCTCCTTTCTGATTTATCGTGAGGTGTTCAAGAAACCTGACTGTGGCATAGTTAACAAAACCAGAGAGTATTTTCTAGCGATGGTCGTAAGTACTCCAGACCATACGGAAGGCCTAGACTGACTTACTACCTTCCCTGCTTCCGATGTTCCAGCGAAAATCGTACCTCGGCAGTGCTCCAGCAGTGCCCCATCACTTCCCCAGCATTCTGCATACTAAAATCCTAAAAATTTCGGAGGCATTTATGGAGCTGGACAATTAAATTATTTCCTGGTTGCCCATAAACAGTGTATTTGAAAACATAGGGCTATCAGAATTCTGTTATGAAGGTTAGTTTCTATGACATGAGACACTTAAAAATGTTCAAAAGAATGGTGAAGATATTAGATTATGATTTTAAATTAGTTTTATTCGCCGCATGTTTCTAGATTTTGAAATATAAGTTACTTTGAAATATAAGTTTCAACTTCCGGTTGAAAATCGTTGACTTTTAGTATTTGGAGATGCCGGGCTAAGGAGTGCCATCATTGTGAAGCTGTGGCAAAAAATTTAATTGGTCAACCCCTATCCCAGTCCTCATTTTTAGTCGTCCCAATGGTCAAACTCTGTAAAACAATCGTTGGTTTGTCTCAACGAGATGTATGGAAGGAACCAGAATACCAGAAGTTATATAGAAAGTCAACGGTAAATTCATTGTGGTCCGCGGCCTGACATAGGATGTAGTGTAATTTTATAAAAGTTATATTTCTGTAATAATAATCCCCCAAATCACGCCAAAGCATCGAAATATTGTCAAATAATTATTTATTAATTATTATTTATCTTTCCACCTGTTGGATAAGACCCCCCCCCCCCCCCTGATGTATAAACATATACAACAAAAAATAGCTTCAGAATGGCTTCTAATTTCCCTTATTCGTTGTAAATGTGTTAGTCTATATTCACACACCGTATTAGTGCGACAAAATTACATATAATAAATTTTTATATGGGCCAATTACCAAAAAAATTGAATTTAGCTTGGAGAAGGAACATCCTGCCTGATGACACTACGTGACGTCAGTAGACACCTTAAAAACCCCCAGAGATCATTGCGGTGTAAAAAAATATGTCTTCTTATGGGAATGCCTTATCTGGTTATTTGTAGCCATTTTTTTTGTCAAGAGCTGCACGAAAAAAGTAAAAGTTATAGGCATAACTGATAGGGTTAAAATAGATAGAAATGATCACAAAGAATCATGAATTGTACTTTGCATAGTGCGATTTTCTTCAAAATAGGGAGGGGTAGCCCTTTTACAAATATTTCTAAAATATTCTTATAAATGTCGAATAAATTATATATACAATTTATCATAGCAGAGATAATGAAGTATACGTGCAAACTATTTTTGACAACTTCAAGTGTTAATAAGGCAATAAAAATAAATTTAGAATAAAAAAATAGGTAAAAAATGAGCAATTTTAAAAATTTGCCTCAAAAACTACTTCCAACTGGCTTCTTTATCGAATGATATAGAATATATGCCTCCTGTAAAATATTGTTTATAAAAATAATGGAACTTATGCACCAGGGATTGTAGGAAAACTCAGACTTCAGACATTTTGATTCTCAAACATCTGACATTCAGTAATTTCGGCTATGGTATAGGATTAGGTATATCCAATTTTCTACTTTATGTGTGAAACAAACAGCTTCATCTTTTCATGTGATCACGAATAATTGGCTCTGTGTTAGATTAGTCTGTGTTTATTTCTGTGTTTATTTCTGCCACCGTATTCACGAAAATTAATTCTATGGCTTAAGTGATTGGAAGCACTGGTTTAACTCAAGATATCGGGATTAAATAAACCAATGGTTTAACCCATATTCAAAAATGAAGTTTAACCCTGGTTTAACTAAATCGATGGTTTAACCTTTGGCTTAAATTAAACCGCTTTTAATCCTGAAACGTCATTATTTGGGGCATATACAGGGAATTCCCAGGAATTTTCCAAGAGACTGATGCTACTGGAAGAAACAAAATAATATTGTGTTAAGTACATTTTCATTTCGAAAAATCTTTTCGGATTAGATGAGTTACAATTATGAATGTTCATTGAATAATTTTAGGCTTTTCATTGATGTGAAACCACCACCTGAGGTTGGTGTAACTGGTCGATATTGCAGCTTCGCAAAAATAAAACTTATTTGCATAAAATATGCGAAATGACCCACAATGAGCAGCTAGATGACATACTTAAATAAAAAAAAGCAAAACGTCGCCATAATCATTGCCAGAGAGTATCTGTTCAACATGGGTATGGCGACTGAGATGGGAAGGAGGAGGTACAGTTATGTTATATTAACTAAATATTTGTTTGTTTGTTTGTTTTTTTTTTTTTTGTTTTTTTTTTTTTTTTTTTGTATTTATTTAATATATTCCTGTTTTTCCTTGCTTTACAAGGTTTGGCAGTCTAATTTTTTTTTTAAATTTTAGCGGAGAGGCGGGGGTGAGGGGGGGGGGGTACAACCGCTTAATCTCCTTGAATAAACTGGTAAATGACGTAAACCTGAAATTTGAGGTAGATAAGTCAGTTTCGCACTTGAGCAGTGTTGCACTTAATTTCCTCTCCCTGTCTAAAGAATAAAATGCTAAAAAGAAAGAAAAGAAACACTAATTGGATAACTGCAGGACTTATTATTAGGGCCTGGTTGAACCCACCTCAAAAGGAGGGCTAACTTTGGATTTCTTCTACTTCTTTCAGTGTATTATGGTATTATAAAAGAATGTTATATTGAAATATTTTTTCAGCAGTTGGCATAGCAACAGAAAAATGTATAAAATACAAGAGGGAGCACTTGGTAGCATATGTGGTACCACGTGTGCATAAAATCAATGAAAAACACGCAGTATTTCGCGTTTTCAATAAGGGAGGGCTAAGAGTCTTCTGGAACTGCACTCTGCCTCCAACACAAATTGTACGAACACAGGCACTTCTCGATGTTAAGAGTTTCACGGTACAAATCAAGAATGTTGCGTTCTGTCTGGGCATCTACTCGACAAATAATGTGTTTGCATAGGGATGATTTTTTTTTGTTAAATTAAATACTCCTCGTTTAAAGGGGTAAAATTTACCAGGACGTCTGCGTAAAGGTGAAAACGTGTTTTTTATACTTTTTTACTTTTACTTAACACTCCACATTTAGCAGTCGTTTTATAAATTACTTGATTGTGCCCTCAAACATAATCTCGTCAAGAATAGTCCTACGAAGTGAATCATCCCAAATTGCCGGGAAAGGGGGGGGAGTAGTCCGGGGGAATCATCCCGGGGGGGGGGGGGGAGAATAGTCCTGTTCCCGCCCCTAACTATTGGTGGTGGGGAACAATTCTCTGGTAACAGTCACCAAACTCTCTATATTTAAAATTTTGAGATCGGCCCGAAGTGATCTCATGATGTTCAGTAAAAATTCCTGGAGACAAAATACGAATATATGTGAAATGCTAATGGATTAAGACGCGGCTTACAGTCCTCCAGCAATTCGAAAAAGATTAAATGGTTTTTAAACGTGTTTTTAATTCTAAAGATGGCTTTTTCAATAACAAATGGCATATTGTCTGGTAACCTACTTCCCGACCAAACTGAATCCAAACTTAGAATGTATTAATTATAGCTCGTTTAGTGTGCAGGAAGAAACATTGAATCCTCCCGCACGCAATATCTTCACTCCTCCCCGAATCAAAATGGCCCCACTCTTAAAGTCACATGTATATTTCGGAATAGAGTGCTGCGGTACTTTATATTTAAGCGGAAAAATCGAAAAGGCCCTCTTCTGTATGTCTTAACGTACATATCAGTCACATGAATTTGCCTCATACCTATATGTATATGACCCCTAAAAATACGGCAATAACGGTGTCTATAGAACTGTTTAGTCGACTTTTACAGCATATCTCGAAATGCCTAATAAAGCAGTTGCACAAGTGTTGCATAAAATTATTTAATAGATAATGAAACCCCAAAAACCAAATGCTTGAATTAAAATTTAAAAAAAAATGATTTGGAAGACGCATGTGAGCAGCGTGTCCACATATCCCAGGGGTCTGACAACATTTCTTAAAAAAAAATAGAATATTTTGAGGAAAAAAGTGCAAAATGTCGCCGGGAAAATGCATACCAATGTGTGTAATATAAATTAACATGTGTATCACGTTCAAATAATTGCTACTTTACTGTTAAAATTAGGTACCATACGTGTCATCCTGCGTATAACATAAAGGCGAAGAAAAGGATAGAATTGTGACGCTAAGTGCGAACCGGACTCGAAACCCAACAAAAAGTTGGACCCCAAAGCGTTGCGCTCTTCTCAGGTGTAAGTGACTTTGTAGTTTTTGTTATGTGATTGCAGTCACATGTGCGTTCCAGCTGCTCCTGTACCCATAAACAAAGAAAGCGGGGCAGTACAGAGTGTTAAAGGGATGTTTGTAAAACTTGGGCAGTCTATATTATTTATGGATCGTTTCAAAAATTATAGGTACGCATTGTGACCAATATGTAGATGAACGTCTTAAACCTCCACCCTCGCCGTCCCCGACTAACTACGAGACATTAGTAAATCCTGGTTGTGCTTTTTGTGCTGCCCAGTTGTTAAGGATTATTGAAACTAATAAATAGCAAATCGGCATTATTAAAAGCGCATAAGTCATTTTCTATTAGCAAAGTCAAAATGTATTACAATCACACCTGGATCTGTTTTTTTAATCCGAATGGTCGCTTTGACGTCACAATAACATCTTATAAACCATGACTGATAAGGATTTTTTGGATGAAATATAGTGCTACAGTTTGCAGTATACAGTGTACAATCCTCACAAAATCATGATTGTATCTAAATTGAATAAAAATTATTATAGATTATTTATGTATCACAAAAAAATTAGCAGGGCATTACTTTTATTACATGTCTAGGATGCCGCACAAAAGAAAAATGCTAAAATCAGTTCACTTCTGCATTAACTCCAGTGCCTGAGTATATATATATCCACATGCACACTTGATACGCACGCAATAATTTGTACACTTTGTGTGCAACAAATTTTCCTTTCACGCCATCTCGTCTGAAACAACACTGCGTTTCCAAAACGAGACGACCTGACAAATTTGGTATTACAGTATACCTTTGTGCTGGAGAAACGGATCTATGTGATGTGAATGAAATGAAGTTCCGCACGCCACGCAGATCATTACCAAAAACATAACACTTGAAAAGGAAAAATTGTATTAATCAGACCAGGTGTATCTGACTCCTAATGTAGATCTTGAGGTTCGCAACAGTTCCTGTTTGCTTTCGAAATAAGTGAATCACGTTCTTGATCAAAGTTCTATTTTGGAAGGTTAATGCAGTGAACATTTACTTTGAGGAAACTTGGGTGCGGGGGTGAGGTGGGAGAGACAGTAAAAATATTGTAGTATTAAAGAGCGAGGGAACGGTGTGTGACTCAGATGCAAACGAAGATATCAACGCAATATAATTCAATTACTGGGAGGAAAGGTGGGAAATGAAAATTAAAAAATAAGACCTGTAATAAAAATAATATTTCATGGAAGAGGTGCAAAACGTATTTGTCTTGCTTGTATTATTACATGGCTGTATGGTTACCAGGGATATACCTGCCAAAAAGTATAAAAAAAAATCCCATGACAGATGGTTCTATGTCCTCACCCTTTAGCGAGGTTAACGGTCATCGATTTATAAGCCAATTCGCACTTTCGGGTCTTTCCGGTGGAGGTGTTGTTTGGACTGCAAATTTTTTGGGATAAATTACAAAGAAATGATAAGGGAAAAACATAAAAATTCTATTTTTCTTTCAACAGGCACACTTTCAAATTTATAAAACCATCATATGATCCTTTAAACACTATTTTACATATTATTCAGTCACTTTAATAAACAACATGTGAATATGTTTCTTGCAAAATGGAATTTTGTTGATTTTTGCCGTTGTTTTTCTATCATTTCTTTATATAGTTATGCCAACTGAATTCAGCCAAAACGCAAAATTTTTTCGGAAAAAGTCAAAGTGCGAATTAGCTTATTGCACACTAAGGATAGGACCTACTCTTATACATCAGGGTGTTAAAGCGGACGTTAAATGACTAAAAAACCAAGTGCTTGTTATAACTCTATCATCACACGTTACTAGTTTTAGTTTGGATAGCATTGTGGTTGGTGAAACCCACATCAGCCCAACAGATAGTGCAAAAAACATTGGAATAATATTTGATTCACATTTGACACTAGAAAAGGAAATATCGCAGCGCTGTAAGACGTGCCTATATCATCTCAGAAACATTCGCTCCATACGGCCATACATCTCACAGGACTCCTGTGAGAAGCTAGTGCATGCACTGATATCCTCCAGGTTGGACTACGGCAATGCAATACTATATGGTCTTCCTAAATGCCACATCAGTCAGCTACAACGGATACAAAATATTGCCGCTCGCTTAGTGGCGTGCAACAGAAAATACGACCACGTCACCCCAACTTTAAAATCGCTACATTGGTTACCAGTTGATCGCAGAACTGAGTTTAAAATTCAACTATTGACATTTCGGGTTATTCAGGGCACAGGTCCAGAATATCCGTGTGAACTACTCTCACCTTACCAACCTTCTAGGACTCTGCGTTCAATACATAAGAATTTGTTAAATGTGCCAAAATCCCGGACAAAAACTAATGGTGATAGGGCCTTCTCTGTTTCGGCACCGCGACTGTGGAACAACCTACCAACTTCCCTACGTTCAGAAACGAACTACCTGTCCTTTAAGAAGAAACTAAAAACTTTTTTATTCAGTATTACGTATCTGTGATAACAACCTAGTCAGTGTCTTTTAGCTATTTTACTTTGTGATCAGTTATTTTTAAATTGTTGTATCGTGTCCTTGAATATCGTTTAGAACCAGGCACACAAAATCTATTTACTATTTTACTATTTACTGATTTACACAAGCCCACCCTTAATGACCAATAGTCCAACTTGTTTGAATTTATTGCTCTTTTTGCTAACATGTGTCCCTTTTATATATTTCATGTAATAAATCATTATCCGTTACACTGTCCGTTACAACACTTGTCACGCATCATGCACAGCGCACTCCTGAGAATTATTTCCCTGCACGCACTATGGGGCTATTGCAGTAGGACTTTCGGGAAAAATAAACCACACAATATGCACTTGCTTGTTTCCACGCCGTTAGTACGCTGGGAATTCGTACCACAAAACATGGCCATATTCAGTCGAGTTCATTAACACTCGACAAACCTTTGGCTTGCAAGATGTTTCTGAATTTGTGAGAGCAGCCGTTGGTATCTTTTTTTCTTGACAGTGAACGGTTTTTTTGTGTCATCTACTCAACTGACACTACGGGCCCTAGGACCACGAAACTCGGGACTCAGGTAGAACTTGATATAAACATGTGCATGACACTTTTTATTTTCTCCTTTGATTTCGTTTTTTGTTTAAAACGCCATGTGAAAAAGTGTATTTTTGCAAGTAAATGTGGAGCATTTATCGCACAGCAGCAAAACACGCAGTTGCTTAACTTTGTGCGAGCTCTCACTGCGTAAATAGATAACACGGTGTATGCCTGATCAGCCAATAAAAGCTTATGTCAGCAAAAACCAAACACTACTCGGCTTGTAAGAAGTATTCAAGCTGTGTTGTTTGTAATATATTATTCAAGAAATAACCCATTGAAGGAAGTATTTTTTGCGTTTTAATTTTTGTCAAGTGTTTAACATTTCGTTACTTTTACATTTTTATCAGATCCTTCTGATTTTTCACATATTGGTCAATTTCAACCTGTTTTAATCATTCTTTGTCAAATCTGTCTTGAAAAATACTTTTGCTGAAAAACAGACATTTTCTTCCAAATTCAATTAACTCAGTTAATTTTAGACTGACATATAGTCGCCCTAGCACATTGCAATCCAGGTATTGGCTGTTAAAAAGCGACTCTGTAATTTTTAGTACAAAAAGTATAAATAAAATATCACATTTCAATTCACAATTCAAGAAATTGCTTTAGAAAAGTTGATCATTTCACTTTAGAAAAAGCAGACATTGAATATTAATTTTGCGGTGACAGTACTATGTTTTTGATACATTCTTCTTAAATATATTCCACAGTGACATAGGCTCTAGGCGATTACAACAATGAAGTTTAAATTCTTGCAATTTTTGTTTAATTTCTCTACATTTCGATAAACCCAGTGATAGTCAAAATATTCTCCGATTTTGGCCTGGAATGTACGGTTAGATGAGCAAATTTTGGTCTAAACGCATTATCGCTAATGTGTTAAGAATATATTTAGTATAAGCTAGAACGGAACTATAAAAACAAAACAAACAAAAAAAACATAACACATTTGGTCAGATTTTAACACATTGTTGCTTTGCAAATTTTTATTCAGTTACACTGGAAGTTTATTTCATATCATCTTTTTATGCTACAGCGAAGATACCATCTCTTCATGGTAACTCAAAAGCGTAAAAGTCAAATTTGCATCTTAATTTAACTTGGCATTTAAATTTACGTAGATCCCACTGCGAACAATTGGTTAAAATATTGTATTTTATTTGGGAAGGAATTCCTAATAAAATATATATTTTTTAAAGCGAGCTGGTCTACCTTGATTCCTTACATTTTACTGCTGTTTCTGCTGTCTCAAACACTAAAAAAGTAACATAAAAATAAGTGATAATTTGGCAAAACCCTTTTGAAGTAAATTTAAGCATAAACTCGCCAGTCCCTGAGCCATTTATTGTTTGCTATTTCTGCCTTGTTAACGTACAGGCTGCAATGACGTGTTGATGAGTCATTCATCGTGCCTTCAACAAACAATGGCTGCCTGCTGCAGCGCTTAGTCATCAATATGGCTACTCATAAGCAAAGTTATCGTCCAAGTGAGGTGTAACTTTTTATTCACAGAACACATCTGAAGTATCTTTCGCCTTAAAATTTCACACAACACCAGAAAGGAAACTCACCACTCCGTACGCTCATTTAAAATCCCGAATTTCGAAATATTTGCATTTTGATGAGTTAAGCAGAAACGATATTCAGAAAAAAGAGAAACATGGGGATTCTCGTTCGAACTTCCAAGTGTAACTAGCATTATTGTACTTTGTAAAATAAAAAAAAGAAAAGGTAATAAACATGCAACTAGGCTGGACCGTAACAGTCAGGTATGGTAATACTTGTGACTTCTTTTAATTATATTAATGGTGTATTTTATACGTAGTTTAAATAAGAATGTATAAAAGCAAGAAATTCAATTGAAATAAAGTGTATTTAGTCACTATTCATTGCTTCATACATTTTGTAGGCTCTTTAAGCTTGTGTTCTTGCATAATTCTTTGTACTTTTAATGTATGTATTAACAAAAGTAAGAAAGATTATTGCTGGTATGATGATATCTATGCTTACATTTTGATAACAGTCTGAAAAATACTGACGGAACACTTGTTGTTATTTGCTCAAGGAATTTTTGCGAGAGTGTGTTTAGCATGAAACTTGCTGTGAAACATTACCATCATGGTTAATAAAGGAAATGTGTAAAATAAGTATATTTTGCGCATATTGGTGCAAAATAATTAAATCGTATAGTAAGCATATCATATATGCGAACAGTCTGCCAGCAAGCTGAAAAGGTCCCGGACTAAGTGTTTCCAGTACTAATAAATACTAGCTCCTCAAATATGAAAAGGTTTTTCACACCTTATATACATAAAAAATACAATAAAAATACCTATAGTCAGTCAGTCAATAACCCCTTATTATTTTTTCAACCCAATTGTCTGTCCCAGTTAAATAACCCAACACACAGTGGCCTTGGTTAGGTCACCACAGATGAACGATGTTAAGCAGGTCCCAGACAGACGAATGACGTCATCACCAAGTCCCAAGCAGACTAATGACGTCATCAGAAAAAAAGTCACATGGAGGCGAGTAATGTCATCAAAAAGGTCACACATAGACAGGTGACGTCATCAAAAAAGTCACATGCAGACGGGTGAAGTAATCACAAAGATATGACCAAACTCCCATACATATGATTGAAGTCAAAACAGGATACGTGACCTGTAACTTTATCAAAGATCAGATGGCGAATGGCGTTTATTGTATCCCGCAATGTCACATTAGATTGAGATATTCATAAGATCACCCATGCGAGGATATCAATCGAATATTGTTCCCAGTCCCACTCAAAAGACCGCCATCATGAGGTCACACAGACATACTCAGATGACCGACATCACGAGTTCACACAGACGAACTCAGATGAGCGACATCACAAGATCACACAGACTACATCGGTCAAATCTTGTCCCCGTCCCCACTCATCAACACGGCGCAAAAAACTGAGAATAAATTTACACCATAAATGTTCACTTTAAAGTTGAATTATCAAGCTTTGTTTTTACACAATTCCAAAATTCACCATTTTTTAGTTTATAAATAGCTAGATTCTCCTCCCCTTCCAGCAGATATTTGCTTATCAAATGCACGACAAAATCTATTACACTCCCTCACAAAATACTCATATTTATAAGAAGAAAAAATTACATTACTAGATGATATACCTAAATTAAATTAACTCAATATAAAAAAGAGTTAGCCCGATATCAAGTTAACCCAATATAAAGTTACCCAGTGAACCGTACACACGTAAATTACCAACAAGCGATCAACACATATTTACACGAGGCTTTTTCTGTAGCCCATATCCATTTTATTTAATACAACAGGCATTTAGCCCAACAAATAACAAATGGCTGTTTTGACCAGCACGTCACAAAGAGCTACCTTAGCCCAATAAGTCACACCGGCACGTCTTATGCCTTTGCCATCACTGCACAAAATGAAATCAAAATGACCGCGACCCGCAAAAGAAAAATAACATTTGACCAATGCTCAATAAATTGTTCAACACAGGTCAAACATTGAACCCATGTGTGCCTTTCAAACATTAGTCACAATGTTTTTCAAACTTTGGAACAATGGGTACACGTGTTGAACGTCCACATGCACTATGGGACACAAACAATAAATTGTTGCACATCAAATACATTTATAGAAATTTCAGATAAAAATATTTAAATGCATAGAATTTATGGGCCCGGTCAACAAAGGTGACCTCACGCGTCAACTGGTGACCCATAGCCCATCCCGTACCTGTACATTAATTGCCATCACAACAAACATATATATCAACCACTGTAACCACGTTAACCAGGGACGATTTACATGTGGTCATCTTATGTAGTTAGCACACGTTATCCCACTAGGCTAGGGCATATCTAACCATGTGTTTCCAATTCCATTTTCACTATGTATCTATTTTGAACTTACATGTGAAACACATATAACTGTCCACAGCCGAGATAGTTTTAATACAACTAGTATTGTGAAGGACTTTAGTGGATGCCTTAGTGTTCACATGTAACAGTAGTTTTTTGTACATTTCGACAGCAGGATGCCAGTCCTAAAGCGTCAGTACTTTGCTCAGGATTAGTTGTGGCCAGGCCTTTGGTTTTGAAGACCTGATAAAGGGCTTCAGATGTAACGATTTGTTGTGGATCTTTCCTTTAAATAGTCTAATTACAATACACTGTATAACAATGTAGGAAGTAAACAGAAGAAACAAACCGAATGCAAACAAAGAGAGTGTGAGTAATTTGACCTCTGTGGTTTGCGCACTGTATTCTAACAACGTGGAAAATTACTTAGTTACTCCAATCGAGCATTCAGAGTGTTTAAAGAAGCACCAACGCATTTTTACTTTGAAAGACATTCTGTATCTTATAATTGGCCCAATTGCTGTCGGAATACGATGAGAAATGGCCATTCTGTTCTTGCAACCCACAAGTATCTCAAACAGGGATAGCAAATGAGACCTTTACCCGTAAGTTTTTTTCAAATAACCAACTCAAGTATTAATGTAAGTACTACAATTCTGTATTTTACACGAGGATTTTTATATGTAACTAAAGTTACAATAGGACTCCTATTAAACCAGCACCATCTTCCTATCGCAAGAATATACACAGCATTTGATCCTTAACAAGACAAGGTCATTGCTCACCGAGTGGTAATCATTATATGTTGTTACTCTCCAGCCTTTCTGTGCTTACATGTACGTTGTGGGTTCTCCTGAGCTGGAGTTCCAGGGCTCCTTGGGTACATTTTTTATCAGACAGTGCAGTTGTGAGTGACAAAATAAATGGAAAAATTTCTAAATTTAGATGAAGAAACAAAAATCCGTATTTCATTTAGAAATCAAGGTTGAACAACCGGCGTGATTGCAGAGTTACACATTTCGGCATTTCATAATCTTATATCAATAAATAAACTTCCAAAATGTTATATTTCAAAAAGTAAAAAAGCCATATAGGGGAATATATTTGAAAAGCTGCGTCTTCTATACGTGGCTATAATATTCCCTATGCTGTGGTCGTGTGAGAGAGAAAATTAGCCGATTCGTACCAGAAAATCTCAATGTAGAACCGATACCGTTTTGGAGCCTGTCTAGTAAACAGGACACATGCACGCCCAAAAGCACCAAGATATATAGATAAAAAATGGCTTTACTTAGCATTATTTTAATTAATATTGAACAATTCAGCAATATGAAAAGGACCAGTCAGGCAGGTTTAACCCATAGTATAAAAGACCAATTCAGCAAAAGCTACACTTAAGCATTGTCGATACAGCAAAATAAAAGTAATCCTTAACAAATAACAGGAAAAGAACAAAAGGTTCAAATCGCAACAAAGACAATCAAATGTTAGCAAATGTTGGCAATTATCTATGAAAAACAATTAGTTTTCTTAAATGAGTGCACATTATCAAGAAAAACGAAAACGTCACGATCTCATTTATTGTGGCTTCCTGATTTTCGAGAAGAATATAAAGGTTCACTTAAGCAACAGCAACCAGTCAAAAACCGTGAACTACCATGGATCTTTGCTAACCACGCATGACCAAGAAGTCAACATAAATTAACCAATTTTTACCAACATGAAGGTTTTTTACAGCCCCTGAAATTGGTAATAGAAAGCACCTGCAAATTATTAAAGAATTCTGCTAACTGATAAACGGATGACAAAAACCCCTTGCTCTTTTGAATGTCATAACCATAACTCCCTTTATTGTGGAATCTTTTACACATCCCAAAATCAAATGACGCAGTGCGCACCCTGCGACGTAACGTAACACAGTTGAGGCATTATAGTGGCGTGATGTTATAACAGAACGCCTGAAACAGTAACTTCAATAAACACTTGACAAAACAATATTTCACAATGTATCAAACATACTCTAACCATTTCTTACGTTAAGCATTAATTTCATTGTGTAAGTAAAAACATATTAAACAAGGGTAAGTAATATGTTGAATGGTCCCAAAATCTCCCTTTGCATAAGAAGATAAAGCATTGTTTTACAAAATAAATAAATATATAAATAAATTAAATAATGATGGCCCTGAAATAGTCTATATAAATGAATGCTGAGAATAGCCACAAATCAACAGACCAACGCAAAGAAAAGTTCCTAGCGGTGGAAAAAAGTCTGCCTTCTGTGGAATATTCGCAATATTCTTATTGCTAAAAGAAAAAAGCAGCTCCGCAACCAGAGAGGAAATCAACCACCATAGTGGTATAAAAATGAAGTAATGGCATCATCCATCACCAGTGCTTGTCCATGTTTACACGAATCTATTTAAAAGGGCAAGCATTACTAAGACGTTGCTAGTGAGCACTCTTGAGATAAAGACCTCATAATTAGACGTGTTTTATAGAATTCTGTTGAGATAATATAGCAGACAGTATATGACAAATTAGTTTCTTTACATAATTTATGAGTACAATAGTAGCTTTTCAAAACGGCTAAAGGTGTTAACATCTTAAAAAGTAGGAAGAAGCGCAGCATGCTAATATAAACAAATAGTTGGAGCTGTGTGAAACGTATTTTTAATTGAGTCTGACAGTTTGCTAAGCCACAGTAGTTTCATTTACTTTATTAACAATGGTGAAATTGCTTTTCCTAGGATACGTGGTATGTATAGCTGTAACTATTACATGCGATGCCACAACATATACTGAGTTGAACACTTGGATACCACAATCGTACAAACGTTTGCTCCAGGGTTACGGGAATTCAAAGCACAAAACCAAGGTATTACAATCATTAGATTTTTAGAAAGCATAAAATTAATAGTATTAGTAATTTTGGTTTGGGTTCAAATAAAAAAATGTCGAATATAAATGGTCTGTTTGGTGCTTTCTAATAATCTGCAATTTTCATTTTTAATTTAATTTTTCCTTGTTAAGATTCAGAAGTTCAGTGTCATCATATACTTCACAATTTTAATTCTTAATTCACAACTTCATAACTGTCTTTGGGGTTGGGTTTTGTAATTTAATGACTACCCATTCTTTATCTCCAATCCTCTGTTTCATCTTTTGAAAGAAATTTTCAACTTTTATGGCTTTCCATGCATATTTACATGAAGCACCTCATCTTCTGATCCCTTTTTCAGAGTACCTAGCTAAAACATTTGACTATTTTTAACCCAAAGAATCTTTTTTTAGGTATAAACTCTTGAAAGAGTTTTAAAACCAAGCAGCGTAAGTTAAATAGAGCAACTCTTCCTCTGAGAGTCTATTTAAAATGCAAACTTAAACGACTTTTTAAAACGTTTTGCAAAAGCTACGATTTTGTCCACTATAGAGAAGGAAAAAGATTATGAGGAGCGCATATGCATTATAAATTACGTCAACTTTATGACGTAGAGGGAAGGGTAGGGGGGAATATATTTGATCTGAAAAATGGTTAAGGACCAATCAGAAATGTTACATAAAAATTACACTATTGTGTTACCTTCCCTATTTCATTCTGATAAAACCTTTACAAAAAATAAATGAAAATTACAAGAACAGCAACACCTAGTGTTTTCATAATTGACAACGATTTTACTTATATATTGTGACGAAATACAAGTGTAAAATGTAGGGTTGGGTATCGCGGCGCAGTCTGTATCGCGATATTGGCTGTGTATCGCGATACATATCGCGATATTTTGAATTCTTTAAAAGTGAAAAAAGGCAGCTGTTTTATGGCTTTATTTCCAGGAATTGTAACATTTACCTACGGCATTGATCAGTTATAGATAATGGCGTTATAACAAATACAAAAAATATGTTGGCAATGCTGGTTTCGGATGCCATCAGTGACATTAATCTCATTGCACAAACACCATATATAACTAAATTTTAAGAATGTCTGTTTGAATGAGTGTCTCAGCTTAAATGTTTGATTTGTATATTTTTAACTTGAAACATCAACAGTTCTGTATTTAAAACTGAAACAACACAGCGTCTACTCTGACATTGAACGGCAAAATTGTCGGTTGAACATTCACCCTTTTCACCGGTATCTAACTTGTTGTTTCGGTGCTTTGTTCCGTCTTAATTTTAAGATCTTTTTCCCAATAATTCCTGAGCATTGACATCGTGTCCTGATAAACGATGTTGTAAATTTGTCGTATTTCCAGAATATTTTACTTCCATTTTGCATACTTTACACACGGCAACATTTTTCTCAGTTTTTCCTTTGTCCGATTTTAGTCCAAAATGCTGCCACACTGGCGCTTTTGCTTTTTTGTTCTCGACGTAGGCCGTATCCATTTTTGGTTTTCTAGTCACATTATTTTGTGAGCAGTATTTAAACAATATCGCATATGTTCCTTTCTAGGTTATACACAAGTTATCATTCAATTATCCAATCAGTTCATATCCAATATAGCAAAAAATTATCCATGTTCTATCACACTGTAATTGGACGACTTAGTCAGAAATTTACATGAAAAAATATCGTGAAAATATATCTGAAACGAAAAGCAGCAGAACGTGGTGTGTAAAATGATGAACACCAGCATTGCAGATGTCATTCATTAGCACTCGTTAGCACATCACCAAAAGTATTGAATTAAAAATGCAGCGGAAAATATCGAAAAATATCGATATTTCAAAATTCGTATCGCGATACGTATCGTGAGAAAACATATCGCGATATATCGCTGTATCGATAAATATCGCCACCCCTAGTAAAATGTAGCTATATTTCCACAGAATGCCGTAATTTTGGATGAGAATCAACACCAACATTCTAAATTTGGGCAATAAAATTTCTAGATTGTAGTCGTAAGCTTTCTTTTGTGGGTAAATCCTTCAGGACATGTCAGAACAATACATGTGTGTCTGGAAATAAGGAGTTTGGAGCTCTAATAGAAGGAGAATTCTAATTTCCCGCACATTATGAAATAAATAAATCAAAACGAACGTTCCTCTGATGAGTGGGAAAGCCACTAGATGTTTTGGAAAAGTGCTAAAATGAACCAAAAACCATTATTTCATTAACCAAACAAGTTCGAGTAAGTATGGGTATTTTACTGCCAAAAATGCCTACTTAGGGGACTGAGTAATTAATTCGTTATATGCTGTTTCTGTGACAAGTCGAAAAGGTGTGTAATGAAATGTTCATAAAGCTTTCATGAATAAAGGTACGGACGGAAATTTTATATTTTGTGTTCTTCTATCTTGTCCTCATTACCCAGTAACTTTCTAGCAAGAAAGCATTGCTAAATTCACACGTAGTCAGAGCCAACGTAAAAAGTTGAATCTGCTCTGCTTCCAATTTCCATAATGTGTTTTTCTGTAGAATCAAAAGACAATCAGTGTCTAAGGCGTAATGCAGGTCAATGACGTAAAATTTGAATGAATTTTCAATGCTTCATTTGACGTCCTTTTGGTGATTATGGCGATAAAATAGAGACATGTGATCAACAATTGCTGAATACATATATATATTTAATTTATTTTCTCACAGGAAAAATATTGCACTCCCAGATCACATACGTATTTATTTTTTGCACTGGAAAAGAAAAAATGGAATTTTGTTTAACCACGCCTTTGATATTTTATATTTAAATAAATAATAATCAAAATATTTATCCGAATGGATCTATCATCTCCACTCCGTCGCTAGATTTAAAGTGTTTACCAACAATTCAAAGAACAAGGAAAATAGTTATCCTTTGCAAGCAACAGATTTCAGAAAAGGTGGGCATGCCAATAAAAATATTAAGCAAAGAAAGGTTCAGCGTCCGTGTCAAAGTAATTATATACCAATATCAAAGTAGCATTATAAGAATATCAGTATGTTAATAATAAATAATATGTTATCCCTTTACAACACCTGTAATAAATGAGTAAATGCCAGTAGGTCTACGTTTTGCTTGTTGCATTGTTAATTTAAATACTAATTATTATTAGAACTGTTTCAATAACAATTAAAAGTCATTGCTATTTGTTATTGTTATTTGTTATTTGAGCTTTGGTAAAATTTAACAAATTCTGTGCCTTACAAATATAAAAAATTTGTCGTATGTATTTTAGTTGTACTGTAAAAAAAAACCTGCTAAAAGTAACAAATATCTGTTAATTGTATAAATAGGAACAAAGATTGCATTAGGTCAGCCGCTACATATTTTACGTCCCATGAAAAGTACTTATGAAAAATAGAGAAAATATTGTAATGAAGTCTGCAATGTTGTTTTCATCTTGGATGACAACTGACACATTGGCGCAGTCAATATGCAGACAATGGCAGGTCAGAATGTTTCAGGATTACATAAATGACTAATTTGAAGCTTTGTTACTCTTTAGTTCTTGCACTGTTTGTAATTCATGCCACATTCTGTCGATCTCTCGAAGAAATTTTCCATTCTTCTCTATCAATAAACAGAAGCAGCGTGGTTATGAATATAAAAGCGCACCAAACACAGCATAAACCACAATACGCGCATTAACTTGAGCGGCAAGTCTATCCTTTTAAAGTACAAATGACCTGATCTGAGAATGAGAAAAACAACAAACTGCAACTTTTAAAAAATATTTTACCGATATCGCGGGTCCAAACATGACGGTTAGCCCAATTAGTTATGACGCTATTGTGTTATGCCAGTGTGTCTTTTAAAATCGGCTCGTGTAGCAAGCAGGAATATAACGTTTACTTCATTCGAATTTCATGGGTTAGATAAATTATAAGTACTTTACAGGGAAATATAATTGACTTATTAAAACATTGTGGAAAGATAATCATAGTATGCCCTTTTCTCCATATATACTCTCAGTGAGATGGGTTATTTATTTGGTTATTTCCTAGAAAACGTCGTCAGTCACTCACAGACACACGTTAACAGGCTTGTATATTTGATATGATGGTGTCGTGATACGCAATTAGGCTGTAAAATGTCAAAATTAACCGCTTTTCTATATCTGTCACCACAGACTGATATGCAGCAACCTTTATGGCTTGCTCAGTTTGCATAAACTGTTCACACCAATAACTGACAGTGATCAAATCATGCATAACAATTAACATTTTACCATGTATCTTTATTTCAATAATAAAACTTTTAAAATGTGGATCATTCCAATGACTACCAGTTCGATTTATAATGCTATGTATCTATGTGTCTGTTTTCAGCAATGCTTCAGCAAGGGAATGAAATGTAATCCTTGGTCCTATGACTGTTGCTATGGCTACACATGTACAACATATGCGAGAAGACCGTGCATTGGCAATTTTCAAACTTGTGTGTGCAGTGTGCATCATATACACTCTCGCGATGATATCACGTCGTCACTGTGGTATAAGAAAAGAACAGTGCCAATTAGGAATGTCTATGATAGGAATAGTAATTACACTGGCTATTATCTATATTATCCCTAATAATTGGTGTTGCATTTGCGGATTTTACTGATGTGCTTTAATAATTCCTGCAAATAATGATGGGCAATGCGACAGAAACCACACGTTATTAAATTCAGAAGACACCTGACTTTATATTTTCCGTTGGAGATTACTTTTTAGCTAAAATTTGTCTTGATATAGAAATAAATCTGCACAGACAAAATTAAAGTGTGCCATAATCTTGATTTACATGAATGTTTTTATCCAAAAGAACAATGCCAGTAAGTGTGATATCCTGCAGTATCAGTAATTAAAATGCATGTTTAAAAATAGTCTAGGTTTTGAATTTAATATATCTGAAAAAATTATAAATGATACTTCAATTAAATTTTGATGTCTACAATTTAATACTACATCTATTTTTAAACATTTGGTGTTCTTTAAGGTTTTTAGAGCAGAACGTACAGCTACTACGTATAATTCGTTCCTGATTAGCTACTTCTTTACCCACGTAAAGTGGCATGGGGGTTTTGACTAGTTTAAAAGACCACAGATCTAGAGGAGTGAAGCTCTCGCCAAGTCAAACAATTGTCAAATTGTAAATTCTATTAACGTGCGTGGCAGTAATGTTAAAAATTTATTCTATCTGTTATGGAGTTTGGTAACTTTAGATTATACCGCGTGTATGATAATAATAATTATTATATCATTAAAAATTTTCCTAAGATCAAAAAGGTATATGTAGTTCTACAATTATTTATTTTGTAGTGGTTTTTCTAAGAATTTTCTGCATCTTAGATACATCATCACAATTTTGCTCTTGGGCTATTTAAGTCGTACGTCGACTTTAAAGCAATGAGATGTAGAAAAAACATGGCGTACTAATCAGTATTCTTGGAACGCATTCATTAGTTATTCGATTAATTAATTAACAGCCAATTGTTTTGAGACACGCGAGGGCATTTCCGTGTAACATGCAACCTCAAAAGACGCAAAAATAAAACGCACTACCAAATTTGATTTTCTTTACATTACACTTTATATTTATGTTTTTCGAAATGGCTGCCATTTCCGTGAAAGCGATAATAAAAATTAAAAAATCGTCGCTTTTTAGACATATCTTTGCGACAGAGAAAATCAAGTAAATATTTGAGTACAAAAATAATTACTTATCCTCAGCCTCTACTGATATTAAGAATATGAAGTGAAAAGAAATTCAAAAGAAAACGTTCAGGAAACATTTACTCTTTGTCCAAATGAAGGAGTTTTATTATCCCAACTCTGTTATGTCGAAAACTCGTTTTAGTTTCAGTTCAGTGATTGCTTTTGTTGTTCGAACAACTATGATGTCATAACATTTGACATTTAATAGATGGCAATGACATCACTTTAGGCCTGTTGAACATTATCACGCAGTCACGCACACAATGTTACGTTTCTTGTTTCATTTAATGAAAATCATATTCCATTACATAATGAAATTTCCCCCTCACCGATTGACCCATTGCAGAATATTATTGTCTTCTGCTTTTCAGGATGGTGTAGTGGGTCATATTTTGCTTGAGCAGAAGCTGGGGCATCTTTTTCTTGCATAGAAATAAATAAGATGCGTCGGATTGGTGTAGTGGGTAATTTCCGGGGACATTCACGTACCAGCTGGTCACCATGCGTTTTTAGGACTTTTTAAAACGACTGCTCAGTTTTTGAAATTACCCTCTTGTTTAAACAAACGCGGCCTTTACTGATTGGAAATTAACCCCTTTTTAACGAAATGAGCATCGCATCTCTCCTCGAAATAACCCCCTCTCCTTGCCCCGCCCCCTCATGGATACATATAATAACAGACATAATCTCCTTGTACACAGATGTCAGGCAAGTATAGTGGATAGATAAAAGCAGCATTTGCATTAAAACTTATCTATCTTTAAGGAAAGCAAAAATTTTAAAAAGTTGAATATGACCATCGTCTTAAACTGTTAATGTAAAAATTAATGTGGATAAAATGCGATGTAGACGAATTCACAGCTAAGCTGTTCTTTACAGGAATCCCAAGCCTGTCACAGACTTTGTTTGGCAGAGGTGTCACTTTCGTCATCACTTTATCTAGCACAGGTGCATCCAGCAGTCTGCTGTCAAGACAAACAAAATACTCTTCTAACAAAGTGTCAGAAACTGATTTCCGTCGAGCGAATTCCAGTTTCGTAACTAGAAATGTGTGGGTAGAATGTGTAGGTGGACTATGTGGTTTAGTAACAAATGAGACCTTTGTTTTGAACACACGCTTTATCATTAATTACTTTCCTACCCTGGACGCCTAGGTCTTGTATCCTATAACACAGAACAGCATGCAAAACATGCAAAACATATTGACATCTGATAAAATGTCCTTTTCCTTCAATGAACAGAAGGCTAAAAGACAGAGTGCTGAGACAGATGGCTAAAAGAGAATGTGCTGATAACTCAATGTTTACATAAACAAATGTGAACAAAGAACACAATTATATTATATTTTTTTTGTTTAAGATATATTGACATTAATATCGTGGATTTATGTTATATGTCTTTCCATTTCGTTGTTTTATGCCATTATTCTTAACCCGGTTTTACTCTTTATTGTTATTTTTTCATACTATCATCAGCCATTTATTTTACGCTTTATAGACTTCAACAATCCAAACAATCTTAATATAATATAAACGACAACAATAAAACAACGAATTACCTTCGTTATTTTCTATGGTGCAGTGCACCGGTTTTAATCCAGAGAAGTCATAAATGGGTTTTAATGGTCAGAAGCCTTACTACTCTGGACATAATAATGTTTCTAAAGTAATTACAACATGGAAAATTGAAGAAATAAGCAGTGAACCTAGGCGAAATTTATTGATAACTGGGTATGTTTGGTCGCAATGGAGAGTTTCTTTTAGATTTTCTAAACAAAGTAAAGGCCTTCTTTGATAATATAATTAGTATTAAAAGACTATTAAGTCCTCTTCGGATTTTGTTGACGCTCTCTGACTTATTTATTTAAATATATCTATATATATGCCATATCAACAATAAAATAACAATTTTGATTACAATTTGAGAGTACCTTTATCGTTAAAACAAAGAGAATCTTTGAATCGGCCATGTATCGCAGAGCTAAAATATGATGTTGTTATTTTGGATTATGCATGAAAACAAGTTAAAATATTAAATATAATAAAGTTAATGTTTGTTCAAAATAAGTTACAAGTACATAAACCACTATTGCCAAAAATACCTTCTGTCTCTAACTATTTGCAGTGTTTACATTGGAATGAGATGGATCGCGTATTTTTTTGCATACTTGACACCGCTATTATTGTACATTTATAAAATCAACAATTCACTCTCATATGGCATTTGTTTAATAAAATGTCCATTCTAATATGGAACAGTCTTGGATCCCTTTAGCCAAGGATGCAATACCATGCTGAATCCGATTATAACTCCCTGCATTAATGGGGTGTTTTTCAGCCATTTCCTAAAACATAATTTGGAACCTGTTATTTTAAGCAATTTTAATGATGATCTATACTCAAATGTAAATACAGAACAATGCTCTAATGGTTATAGTTCATTAATATAAAACTTCCGAGACAAAAGTGTTGTATTGTCGTAACCGACGCATGGAACAAAAATACGTTTAAAAATAGTTTAACATTAATTACATAAGCAGATGTCTAATTAATATAGATCTCATAAACAAATATGTTCTCTGATTTTAAGATGTTGTAATCTTGTGTATTTTATTTTTCTGAGGTTAAAGAAAATAGGAAGTGTTTGCTTTACCTGCAGTTCTCAGCAATTGAAATAGTAAAGTGCTTATTCGAGTTCCCATAGACAATGCTGTCGTTGCTCAAACGATAATTAGCCATCTGTGCACAGAAAAAAGTCAAAATTTAAAATTATAATAATTATACAATATCACTCTCTTGTTATATCTTGCCCTAATTGGTAATACCTATATGAAATTTCACAAATAAAACCTCTTTTGACACTCTTGTTGTTTATCTTATTTTTTGTTCACAAATATTTCTTGTTCTGTAATGAATTTGCCATTCTGAGCGTCAGAAAGTTCAGAATTTCCGTTATATTTCTTTTTATAGTAGTTAAACATTTTAACACTAAATTTAATAATGTGTAATCTAAACATGATCCTTAAAAGCCATCTGTACATTCCCCAGTAGTACCGGCAGTACCAATGCTTGTTTTTTGTGGTCAATAAAACGCATTCACTTTCTAAGACAGCTGAGAGATGCTGTATTGATTGTCAATATATAAAACATCACTACCCCCTATATCTCATTCAAACAAAAGCTGGACAGCGCACTTATTTCCCCAGAAGTTCAACAGAAACACTAATTTATAACCAACACGATGCGTATAAGACACAATCTAGCAACTCAGTCCAGTGGACTGCTTTTAGAAACGGCGGTGAGAATTTTAAAGTATCATTTTGTGCACAATACACAATCCAACGAAAAAGTGCAATCCGCAATAATCAAGATATTGGTTTATCCGAGCTATTTTGAATTAATATGTGGTAAATATTGCTGGTAGCGAGCCCGTTTGATGGCATTAATGATAATTGATATAAAAGTGTTAACCAGTTAATGCTATAAACAAATAAACATGTCAAATAAATAAATATATGAAATATTTTGTCGCGTTTTTTACATATGGAGACCATACGAATCGTATAGATTTTTCATTAAGTTACACCATCAAAAGCATTGTAATCGTGGGGTTAGTGTAAGTGTGCATGCTGTTACAACACCTCTTTAAAATCATATTAATTATCTCAAAGTAACCAACCTAAGTTTACAATTACTTTATAACCATGGTTTCTTTTTTAACATTAAGCATAAGATTAAAGATGAAGCCATGTATGACATAACAAAAGTTAGAAACATATAGCCGCAACATCTCTATTTTACAGCAAGCCCTTTTAAATGTAGAGCATCTATGTGCTCAAATATTTAGTAATGTAATACCAATCGGCAGATTGCCTATTGGCTCATTTACATATATCTACAACATTGGTATCATGTAATCCAAGCAGAAAGGCATGGCACTACATATTTCACGAATATTCTTAATTAAATCTTTAACGGACGTCTTCTAGTTCTAATTACTTATATTTCGTAATTCTTTAATTCTATTGACTTACATTTCCTGGAGACGAGACTTATTAAAATTCCCGATCAGCTTTTCATAAAACGCTACACTGATGTTTCAAAGTTTCACAGAAGTATATTATTTGTACTGTTAAAACTAATAACAAGTTATTGTAGTATTATAATTTAATAGATATTTATTAAACTTCAAAAATCTCTATTTTTGATTACTGAACATCTATCAAGAACTCTTGGTTTTGATATTTTTCGTCATTCATTCGTAATACTAATAATATGTATACTTAACATATACTAATCAAACTTACAGCAATCCGGGTACATACTTCAATTTTGATTGTTGTTTATAGAAAATTAACCCCAGCTTACCTCTTTAAATCTGAAAAAGTCCTCTTCTGGTTTTTGACTTCTTCTGCTTTCTTCTCCTAGATTTACGATTACACTGGTTGCTGGTATATAATCAGAAATCGTTCCCATGTCACTGCCATATTTTCTTCTTAGAGAATGCCGTAATATCTGTTTACTGCTCCTTTCTAAAGGCAACGCAACGTCTCTAAAACTCTGGACCGATATTTTAACGGATTCTGTGCTCTTTATTTTGTTATTTACTTTTCTATTCGAAAATTGGAACTGTCTAGTGTCGACAAATCTGTCACGGGTTCGCTTCTGTATTAAATCGCGCCTTCTCTCAACTAATTGCACCAGTCGTATATCAGTCTTTCTATCGAAAGATCGTAATCTCTGTGTGTGTGCCGTCCTGTCCAAATATTTTAAAGGTCTTATCTCAACCCGTCTCTCTAGAGAATGCATCCGCCGTATATCAGTCTTGCCTAGCGACTGCATCCTTCGTTTCTCAGTCCTTCTGTCCAAAGATTGCACTCGTTGTGCATCAGTCCCTTTGTCTAGAGCCTGCACATGTCTTGTATCAATCCTTCTTCTATCAGTTATTCTATCAAGAGATTGAACTCGTCGTTTATCAGTTTTTCTGTCCAGAGGTTGCACCCCTCGTGTATCACTTCTTCGGCCTAGAAACTGCACTCGTTGGGCGCTAATCCTTCTGTCCACAGGTTGCAGCCGTTGAGTGTCAGTCTTTCTGTCTAGAGATGGCGCCCGTCGTGTGTCAGTCCTTCTGTCCATAGACTGTACGCGCCGTGTATCAACCCTTCTGTCCGAACATTTCACGCATCTTGTATCAGTTCTTCTATCAAGAGACTGAACCGGTTGCGTATCAATTCTTCTGTCCATAGATTTCACCCGCCGTGTAGCAGCAGTTCCGTCCAGAGATTGCACCCGTCGCATATTAATCTTTCTGTTAACAGATTGCACCCGTCGTGTATCAGTCCTTCTGTCCATAAATTGTACCCATCGTATGTCAGTTCTTCTGTCTATAGACTGCACTCGTCGTGTTTCAGTCTTTCTCTCAACAGACTGCATCCGTCGTGCATTAGTCCTTATGTCCAGAGACTGCACGCGTCCTGTATCAGTTCTTCTGTCTGGAGATTGCATCCGTCGTGTATTAGTCCTTCCATCCAAAGAGTGCACCCGTCGAGTATCAGTAATTCTGTCCAGAGATTGCAGCCGTCGTGTGTCAGTATTTCTGTCTAGAGACTGCACCCGTCGCCTATCAATCCTTCTTTTCAAGGATTGCACCTGTCGTGTATTAGTCCTACTGTCCAGTGGTTGCATCCTTCGTATGCCAGCCCTTCTACCTAATGATTGGACGTGTCCTCTATCAATCCTTCTGTCCAAGGACTGTACGCCTCGTGTGTCAGTCCTTCTGTCCAGAGATTGCACCCTTCGTATGTCAGTCTTGCTGTCCAGAGATTGCAACCTTCGCGTACGAATCTCTCTTTCCAAGAACTGAACCTTTCGTGTGTCAGCGTTTCTGTCCAGAGAATGTACCCGACGTGTATTAGGCCTGCTCTCCAGTGATTGCACCCATCGTGTATCAGCTCTTCTGTCCAATGACTGTACCCGTCGTGAATTAGGACTTCTGTCAAAAGATTTCACCCGCCGTGTATCTGTCTTGTCTGGATATTGCATCAGTCTCGAATCAGTCTTTCTCTCTAGAGACTGTACCCGCCGTTTGTAAGTTCTTTCCAGACTTTGCATCCGTCGTTTGTCATCCCGTCTGTCTAGAGATGGCACCCGTCTCGAATCAATACTTCTGTCCAGAGATTGCACGGCATCGGTGCTCCTATCCAGAGACTGCACGCGTCGTGTATCAGCCCTTCTATCCAGAGATGTCACGTGTCTTGTGGTAATCTTCCTGTCCAGATTTTGTAACCATCCCGGTTCAGTCGTTCTGTCTAGAGATCGCACTCCCTGTGTATCAGTCCTTCTGTCAAGAGGCTGCACCCGTTTTGGATCAGTCCTTCTGTACAGAATTTGTAAGCGCCGTGTATCAGTCCTTTTGTCATGAGACTGAACCCGCCTCCTGTCAGATAAGCTATCTAGAAATTTAAGTTTCCTTCTCGTGCTAATTCTTCGGTCGGCTAATTGCACCCGGATACCCGCAGGGTTGCGATGCTTAGCTTCGTTTCTCAATCCAATAGACCGCGTCTGTCTTGTGCCGGACTTATCAAATGAACGCTCCCTGCTAATATCAGACCTTCTAAACGACAAGGCTCTCAGTCTTGTATCTGCCTTTCCCTCCACGCGCAATAGGAATTTCTCAAACCGATTGGTGTCGGATTGTTCATTTAGAGGTTTATCTTCAGATGGCTCATTGCTGGCATCAGAATGAACGTGCCCCGAGCTTTGCTGCTTTGGAGTGTTATAATGATCGAAACTGAAGTCACTCTCGCCATATTTGGAAAGCATTTGGCCCTTCACATAAATGTTTGAAGCATGGCTGGACCTCTCAGGGTAGAAATGAAATGGAGAGATGTCGGCAGCATCGTTGGAGCACAGCTTTGTTTCCCGGTTTTCTTTTGCCACAATGTTTACAGAACACACGCATATCCACCAGAGTAAATTGCAATTTGCAATCAAGCCCATGACTGTCCTGAAAAGTAAGTATTTTTCTAAGCAAAAAGTACATTATGCGCAGATTCTTATTTGTGTTGATGGTAAACAGTATATATTTCATGCGAGTGCGCCAACGCATTTAGTTGCATGTGTGATGTCCAAAGTTACATCAACATTGTAGGTTTGGTTTCGAATTAAAATTATTTAATATTTGAAATGTCGGGGACTATTTTATAATGAAATCGTTGATATATTCAGCTTCATTACAACATTTGAAGGTGCATACACACATACTTTCATGTAATGTTGTAAAACACGCAGCACACATTGCCCGTTTTTATTGTCCACTGTTCAAACGAAACGCATTTCATGCAGCGACTTAAAACTAGCTCGTCTCAGACAGCTAGGGTATAGGTGTTTTCACGTTGCTTTAACCGAAAGTCATCAGGCAAAAACATATAAAGCAAATGTCCTGAGACGAACACTTTCTGCTACTTAAACGTTTAACCACCGGTGCATGTACGTACAAAATTGGTAACCATGCGTGTCAATGTCTTTTTGAAACGAACCCTAAATGTAGATAAGTAAGCCTGAAATAAACCCCCCTTTTAACCGAATCCGGTTTCCTAAAGAATCTCTTTCTGTGAGAACAAGGAGGAATGAATAAAATGACCCTCCTTTTTCAGCAAAATTTCAACTTCATGGCTGCCTTTACGCATATAAACACAGATCATACGGGGTGTTTATATGCGTCATTACGTCATTACGTTCGCAACTGGACAAAAAAACTCATGTTTTAAGCTAGTGCATTTCATTGTCTTCTATCAAATGTAATGCAGGCAGAAGGATAGACTCTTCTCTAGTTTAACAATAATATAGTGAAATGAAAATGAATGAATGGCATCATATAATTAGCTTCTCTCGCTCCTTGAGAATTTTTCCTTAAGGGAGGCCTGAATGGATTAAGGCGTAAGTCAAAATTAGAAAATTTTACTAATTTGACAAATTTAAAAAAGACTTCTCCTCAGGGCTTTGAGATAACAGGAAAAAATTCCAGAGTAAAAATTAAAGGACAAAATATCCCTGAAAAAAGCTGTTCTAGGTCAAAATCTAGGTAGAAAGCACCCAAATATTTTTAAGCATTTCTTTTTTTAAATTGGAGCAATTAGACACCTTTCAGATTTCTAATTCAGATGTTTGACTACAGAAACAAAATATGTAATAGACATATACCAACTAAAATACAAACAATGTAATTCTGTAGATCCAAGGACAAAATTAAGATTATCACAAGATCAAATTATCATCAAATTAGCCACAGCTAATATTTTCCCTAGAGCAGATGTAATTGACTACTTCCCAATCAATTGATTGCTGTAAAGTTGGTCGGATTTACAAGTTAATTCGTAATAGTTGCTATTAAAATTACAACTAGAAGCTCATTCCGCTAGCGAAATGTTAAACACTTGACAAAAATGAAAACGCAAAAATACTGGCTTCAATGGGTTATTTCTTGAATAATATATTGCAAACAACACAGCTTGAATACGTCTTATAAGTCGAGTAGTGTTTAGTTTCTGTTGACTTAAGGTTTTATTGACTGATCTAGCATACACAGTGAGAGCTCGCACAAAGCTCACTGAGCAACTGTGTGTGATGTGGCTTAAATGCTACGCATTAACTTGCAAAAAAATACACTCTTTTCACATGGCGTTTTAACAAAGAAAACGAAATCAAAGACGAAAATAAAAAGTGACATGCACATGTTTAGATCAAGCTCTTCATAAGTCCCAAGTTTCATGGTCGTAGGGCCCATAGTGTCAGAGAAGAAGAAGACACAAAAAATCGGAAAAAAGTGTCAAGAAGAAAAAAAAAAAAGGACGAATTTTGCTCGCACAAATTCATACTAGAAGCTCATTCCGCTAGCGAAATGTTGAACACTTGACAAAACTTAAAACGCAAAAATACTGGCTTCAATGGGTTATTTCTTGAATAATATATTGCAAACAACACAGCTTGAATACGTCTTATAAGCCGAGTAGTGTTTGGTTTCTGTTGACTTAAGGTTTTATTGACTGATCTAGCATACTCCGTGTTAGCTATTTACGCAGTGAGAGCTCGCACAAAGCTCACTGTGCAACTGTGTGTGATGTGGGTTAAATGCTACGCATTTACTTGCAAAAAATACACTCTTTTCACATGGCGTTTTAACACAGAAAACGAAATAAAAGACGAAAATAAAAAGTGACATGCACATGTTCAGATCAAACTCTTCATAAGTCCCAAGTTTCATGGTCGTAGGGCCCATAGTGTTAGAGGAGAAGAAGACACAAAAAATCGGAAAAAGTGTCAAGAAGAAAAAAAAAGGACGAATTTTGCTCGCACAAATTCATATAACTCATATAGCTCGCACAAATTCGTTTTTCCCCCGGCGGATTTTACTCTATACCTGACTTTTGCATTTTGCTTTAAGCAATGTGAATAGATCTTTAAGCTGAATTTAGTCAAACTAGAGAAATTATGTTCATATAGTGATTTAAAAGCGGGTTAGCTGAGCAAAGCCAGTTTTAAGTGGCTGAAAAGATGCCACAACCCGATTGAACAAAACGCCGATAACTGGTTCATAGGCGAAGAATTTCTTTTCCAGTTTCTCATAGATATCTGGAGAGGAAATTTGTTTAATTAGTAAAGTGACGTTACACAAATGTCGGTAGACTGAAATTGCGAAAAAGATTCTAACACCTATAAAGGCCATCAAGAATTATTGATCATGCTAGCAATATATTTCACATCCTTACACATGTTAAATCAGTCATATCATCGTAAATTGTATGATATTTACTGTTTGTCCAAACAGATTTTGAGCAAATAGCCTAGCGAGTTTGAAATTTGAGTTTTATACTCTTTTCTGGTACGAGTTTGACAAACCTTACTAAATACCGGCGCAAGACAAACCGCAATCATAGTTGTTGCTACATACCCAGTCTCTTCAACGGCTAGACCTGTTTATTCCTCCGACTTAATAGAGATTTCGCGAAAATAGTATTCTTATTGAAAGAGAGGACCTTCCGCTTTGTGTTTTAGTCAACATTTTATAACTACTGGAAGAAAAATACATTTTCTAAGTAGGTGGAGCATTGATCTGTAAAAGGGTGTTGAAACTATTCATGTTTCATTAAATTCTAAATAAAATGTTGAGTTTGCACATCCCCTTATTTGATCTAAATTTATTTAAGAAAAAAAGCATCAAGAAATTATTATTAATATTAACACTTTTTGTCCTCTTTCAAATGTATGTAGTCAAATAAATACTTACTTGCACAACCAATTTTCAATATGAAATCACTTCACTTCCGTTAAGATTTTTCCCTTTGAAGCAAATGGTTTAGCTATTCCAAAACCCCCTAAGAAAATTTTAACAGGTTTTTCCCGAACTGTTCAGCAAGTATGTAACAGCCAAGTGAACATCATAGCACAGACCACACTTATTTATACTCACTCCATCCATTCGAATTTCTAAGGACCGCTGCTAAGCTCGCGATTTTCAATCGTAGCACTCCTACTTACTTTCGCCATGCGTCACAAGCATATAACTAATCCCTTCCTGCATCATGTGTGAATATTTCGTATAGTCTAAACCGGAAACTTTATCACTTTTTTATTTTTGCACAAAACGGCGTAAATTTCACCGTACAAAAGAGTCATAAAATCGACAGAATTAAGGGAATGAGGCAATATACCGAGGTATTGAGGATGAGACATTTCAAAATGAGGTTGTCAATCCCGTAATTGCATCTCAAATGTTTGAAAGCCATAGAATTTCTTGATTCGATTATACCATATTTGATGGGTTCTATGAAGCAAATGATTGGCTGTTGCAATCAACAATGACGCCTCAGATAGTAGCCTTTTCATTCGTGTCAATAAAACAAGACTGCGTTGGAGAGTGGTCATTGATTAATAGCAGAATTATTGTGAGGCTTTCTGGACTAAACTTTAGAAACTTAAAACCTTTGAGAAGGGAGTCAGAGCGTTGACTATATTATAAGCTTTGCATCGTAATAAGACTCATTGCAGCCCGTTGGATGTAAAAGAAATGATATTTCTTCTAAAGACTTGATCGGTTTGGATATATTTCGAGTTTACCTCCAGATAATCGCGTTTTTAATGACAGACCCTAATTTGACACTGAATGTACTTGATTACAGGCGTTCCAACGACAATTTCTAACTTTATATTTATATTTCAAACTTTCGCTGCCGGATGTTTCATCGGGAAAAACCTTAATTATTGACAGAGAAACATAATGATATGACTTTAAACTTAGGTTGAACCTTGAAAGAACAGCCGGGGTTCTGGTATGTGTTAATTCTTATTTTTGTAAATCTGTTTGACGTTTTTTATTTGATAATAATTGGATTGACGAGGCACCGTACAAAATGACATACATATATCAGCCGATATTTATGTATATAAAGCCACCGACTATGCACACCGTTTCTTAGTGGTGTCAGAATTCGCAATTTTTAATTCAAACGTTTCGGGATTGATAATTACTTTAATGCCTAAGATATGTTGTAGGAGAAAGATAGGATCTCAGCTTTTACAAAACCAAAATTCTTTAAAAGCACGACATTGTTAAAGCTCAACAGAAAAGAACTTCTTTTTGCTCAGAGCAACAGGGTTTTGGTTAGTGTTTAATAAAGAGTTTTTATTTTGATGCTACGGGTGCAGGTACGTCATTTCAAATTGCAGTGTGCCTGGCCTTTATTAATTTTTCGTAGTACATTTTTATATATTTCTTGTATTAGCCTGGCTTTAATCTGCCAAGAATTAAACTTTAGTCCACTGCCTATAAGAAATCCGACCTTGCTGCCCTTACTCTGTTACCAAAATTTCTACCTTTTTCTGAAGCCTTCACCGCGTTTTGATTCCTGTACTTCCGGAAAATAAAGTACGCCAACAGCGTTAGCAATAAGATTACAAGAACCGACACAATCAGCGAAGCTTCCACGAACCACACTTCCTGCGAGAATCCCTTGATAGTTCCTGTACAAATTCAAGTAAACAAATTCAAGAAGTTCATATTTATAAATAGCATTAGAAATAAGGTATTAGGCATCACCAGTTCGCTTCTGATTCTTTAAATTGAACAATATAAAATTGGTTTCCTTTATTTAGATGTTGAAAGGAAAACATGAAAGACATAGTCACAAGTAATTAAGAATAAGTGAAAGTTGTTCCGTAATAAAGAATAAGTGAACGTTGCTCTGATTAAACGCCAAGCTCATTCCGTAATAGCACTGTACAGCATTAAGCTGTAAAGGTGCTTACCTGCAGATGTCCAAGACCTGTAATACAGCATTTTAATTTAAACGTGAGCCCTTAGGAGACACACAGCCTATTATTGTGTTGATATTTTTGGCTCCTTTTGCATATCGAATGATTCTTTATACACTCCCACTCTCAGGATTGGGCCATGCCGCAAATAAGATCACCTTATGAATATGAACGTTGCCGAAGTCAGACCACATTAGTTCAATACCACCGGTGTCGCTGTTTCCCGGGATGCGCCGCATATAGCTCTTATTAGGATAACAGTGTTATGTTTGGCTTGTATGGCGATATTGCAGTGATAGCTATGCGCATTTGAATACATATTTTTTTATTTTTTATACTGAATTAAATCTAACTCATTATCTTTTCAAAATAAAATTAAATTAACAGAAGTTTTACTTTGAAGTATCTAAGTACATATGAAGAAATGAGTCTGAGCTTATTTTTCCACCGAGTAATTTCTTTTGACATTTCTCTGGTTACCCAAGGTTCAATAATACAAATTCAGTTCATTCCACATGCGAAAGGAACGCGTTGTCACAAAGCTTAGGTTTTGCTGCTATTAAGATTACATTTTAATATCCACTGACTCCATATTCCGCGCAACGTTTACATCAGCAACAAAATCGCACAATATTTTTTTATTATCCAAGAACTGACTTCTGAAATCTATTAGCAATCAGTTCATGCAAAAATAGCCTTCATTGATAACCACAAGCTTTGTAAAACCAGAATAAGCTACAGCTTACGAAACTCTCCCTTTTGGCAACGCTATTAATCATTCTCACAATTTGCACGCGTGGTCAATGTAATTAGTTGCCAAACACTCGAATGATATCTTTTTCTCTCAATTAGACAACATTTTGAAATTATGTAATAAGGCAGACAAAGATGGCAGGAGATACATATAAATATATATCAGAACCCAGCAAAACAATCTTTGTGAAAAATCGAAAAATTATTAGATAAATAAATATTTTTCAGCTTTTAATTGTTAAATAACATTCAGCGATTTTTGTTCAAGCACTACTGCGATACTACATACATCACATAGACATATAATTACATCTTAATTGAAGGGATGTATTACCGTTGGAATTCATTCAAATACTTTTTATCTGTCTTTAACAGCCACTTACAGATTAAAACTTCCTTGAAATGTTGAAGTGTATCTATGAAGAGTATCACCTGTGCTTATAAAATCTTAGATGTTCATTTTGTTGAGTTTGACACGTTTTCTCATTTGTAAAATGAAGATTCAAAGCATTCCAGTAGAGAAAGTTTAGTTTTGCAGAATTACCTGAGTAGAAAACGTACTGAGTGGAAATAGTCGGTGATTCTGTATTAGAACAAATGTATCACCTTTGTTCAGCGTGGGGTCAGTTTTAAAAAAATCAGAGAAGCAAACTTTTGCAGGGTTATATGTAAAAAAAATATTTGGAAGAAAAAATGCAACGTAAACTTTCTTCAACTCTTTGTTCTTTAAATTCAGGGTTATCTGTTCCTATGACAATCCATTACACTGGTGGAAAGTGGTTCAAAAAGCACTTTTTCTAAGTTTTGCATAACTCATATTCAGGGTACGAGAGTCCCATCAAGAAAAGGCTTTAGCACTGCCAGCTTAACCACAACAAAACAACGGTCACAGTTAAGCCTGGATACCGCAGACACTGCATAGCGCATGCTACATATTATTCTGAAGCAAAAACTTTGTAGCATTGCCGGACTTTACCAGCAGAGTTTGCTAAAAGCGAATGACGTGATGGACGCCAACCGACATTTTCCGATGCAACGTGATTTTAGTTGCTCGTGCTTTCAGATTTCATTTAGTGTTCGTTGTATATGGATCCTGAGCCCTTGTTTACACGTGTACTGATCCCTTTCAGCAGTATTCAGGTGAGAAATGGCATCCGTTACCTTCGTAAAAAATGGAAAGATATCTGGCTGGAAAGCGCGTATTTTGATATACTAAGATTAATCTAATTGTTGTTTAAGGTTTCCTGTCGAGCTTATCTTTTCGTTGCAACGAAAAGCTTTCGTTAAACCTAAGATTGTCGTCCAATTGCCCAATCAAAATAAAACACATTATAAGATGATCCCACATTTGTTAGATCAATTTAGGATACACGTATTTTTCTGTAAATCAATCAAATTGTTTAAAAAAATAAACACTCCTAACGTAAATGTGAAACTGGATTAAACTGTTGACGCTCATTGCAGGTTTTGCATTCAGAAGTGTTCAACTGCATTAGAGTTAGAAACTTCTAGTGAAGAGAACAAAGGTGATATGTGAGTCAAACAGGTGATTCTCTCACAAAGGTTACCTCTACATCCGATAGCCATTACCTACAATATTCATAAGGTTCTTGTTTGCATAGAACCTTGCTGATGGTTGGTTCAATTAATGTAGCAATAATAACAATAATGATAATAATAATAGTGATAATAATAACAATATCAATAAAAACAATAAACTGCGTAAGTGCATTTGATTTAACCATGGACACTGTTAATATGTGTAAGTAAGACATAATTCAGTTTGGAATCAAATTAAATGTCACTTCTTCCTATTCTTCTGGTGGCATACATCACATGTCCAATAACTTAAGGTTGTATTATTTTATCTTATTTTGTTTTGATTCTTTTAGTTAATATTAAGCATAAAAATACTAGATTTCAAAACCTATATTGCACGATTGGAAAGGAGAGCGAAAATGTACATGTTTAGATAAAAAATATTTACATACTTATAATTAAGCTTCCTAGATCCAAAAATTCTCTAACAATGTACAGATTTGTGGCAGCAAAACGTACTCGTATAGCATTTGCGAGAAACACAGACAATAACTAGCCTGAGTCAAGTGATAGATAGAAAAGATATTCTGTCAAAGTATACTTTTTTAACATTTATAAAATTTATAAAAACATCATTATAATTTTGCATTCATACAGGTAATGACTCGTTGAAGGTAGTTGGTTTCACCTGTGATTCAAAGCCTCTGAATCACAGTCTTGAAATGTTAGCACTACTTTTCACAATCTTTTTTCTGAAAAGAGATAAAGGCAGAAAACCGATAATGATAACTAACAAAATACCAGTATCGTAGGTACAGTTTTAGGTATATGTTTGACTTTGGAACATATTTGGGTATTTTTTTTATGAATAATTCATAGCTTTCTTAGCTCTACCCTAAAACAATTCTGAAAGTAATTGTCTGCAGTTTGTTTGAGACTTATATTGAATATTTTGCAATTTACTCTTGTCAGATTTAGCCTTGTCGTAAAGTCATATATAGCTAACAGTCAATATGGTAAAGTTGTCTGTATAATATAAAACTGTAATGTTTTATGATTGTTCTAAATACTTAAATCATGTACCGTATATCGTACAAGTGCACTTCTGATGGTATTGCAAATGTGAATATTTATGTTTATAAATATATCAAATGTTGCAAATTATTCTATAATGTGAAATATTTATAAAGTCGTGCATTTCATTTAAACTCTTGTTGAATGTAACCAATTTTAGGAATGTTTATAAAAACTTTTAATATTGCCCAGTAAGGGAAGATTTTCTCGCAAAAACAAATTGTCTATATGCAGTGTATCATTCAACATCTACTCTTAAGTTGACTAAAAAGTCTTTCAATCATGCGAATGCACTTTCGGTTAAACCATGTTTGTTCTGCTAAGAACTGTCACAAGCAAAGATCTTCATCACAACTTGGCAGATTAAAAAAGAAGTGATTTGTGCTTTACTCGAGTATTTGTTGAATCTTACAGAGTAATTCGATTCAACAAGTCAATTAAATTGTTATCCTGTGTTTTACCTTAGATATTTTACGGGATTTTTAACAGCTGCTACTGAAATGAATAGCACTCCTCAATTTCATTTCTATGCAAGTTTAAAAAATTACAGACACAAATATATGCATTATGAGTTTAAAGTTTCAGCAATATAATGTTTTCTTTTTATATAATTTTACGAAACAGAAAACATTTATTGTGTAATGCAAAATTTCTTATAGCAAAATCTTCAAACTCAATTATTGTTGGTGCTTTCAAGAGAGTTTTTTGCAGCCGAAAGTAATTTCTTTGCATTTCTAAACATTACTATTTGACATTCGCCTTATTTCTAGCAATATAAATGTTGCCAGAAAAATTGTTCTTGGGAACTTTCTGCCAAATTAGAGATAGCATTCCATTTGCATTAGAAATTCTCATTTGCAGTCCTTTGGTACATTCAAACAAAATTATTCTTATTGCAAAACGAGTTAACTATACAAGCTGATTACCGGAGTTCTTTTGTCATGCATACATTCCTAATGCATAATGAATTAAAAGACTTTTTCAATTCCTTATTTGTAATAAAAGCTGGAAAAAACAAGGATTACTGATAGAGGAGCAAATGTTCAAAGACCAAACAGATGTGTAGGGAATTAATAATATTACTTCACTACTGTTGTCACATCATAACTTTAACTGAAAAATATGATTCCATTTTTGTCATTAATCATTCAAAGACCTAGGTGTGTCACATTAACAGAAACAAAAAATAAGAATATCTGCTTTTCCATTGCAACATAAAAACAAACTTTGCCACAGAATTTGGAAGTAATTTTTTCATGTTTGTCAAACTATAAATTTCCTTTCATTTTTGAAAAAGACAAAATAATCCGAAAATGACCGCATATAAATTGAAATTTTAGTAGAAAAGCAGAATAACCCAGACAGAATCCTCCATGTTTTTTCACAAATGTCGAAAAAAATTTTGTTTGGATTAAATTAACCTAATTTTTGGTTCCTATTTGAAAGTATATTTTAAATTCAATTTGAACCAAAAATTTTTAGCTTCACTAGATTGAGTGGTGTCAGTAAAATGTATGCAAAAAACATCATGCTCAAACAATTCCTGTTTGTAAAAAGCATAAGCGAAGCAATAACCTTAAAGCCTAGGGGAACTAAACAGGCGACTGCGCCTAATATTTGAATCATATGAAAGAGCAGTTGAGTTAAAAAGCAGAGTTAGGAAAAGCCGACACAAATATTTATTTGTGAAATGTTCGTTATATAGAGATAAAATTACAGTTACACTAAACAATATCGAATTATGCTTTATTAGAGTAGAGTTGAATATAGGGCACGAAGTGCAAGAAACAGTTAACGTATCTGTGGTAACGGGTGCTTTTTTCCATTTAAAATGAAAGAGATTCTCATAAGATCAAACTTTCGTGTTTTAGTGGAAAATATCGTGTTTGATACTTACAGTTAACAGTTTCAGGAATCTTGAATGGAGCACAAATGTTTTTCTTCCTCTGAAAACGTAGATTTCAATTCATTTATACTTTCAATGTTGGGCTAGTCTTATCACATCATTGGCAGGGAGGTATTTAAAATAATTCTTCTCCCTCACTTTTCGGCGGATTCATTTTAAATTTAGGCAACTGTTGTGTGTATAGGCATCTTTTTCAAATTCACTTTTATTAATAATCCGCTAAAAATTGCTATATGGTGCATTTCACTTTCTATCTTTTTTGTAAACTTGTAAATGATTCTTCTCTCACAATTTTAATCTGACTCTCTTCAAATTATGCAGAAATATTCACCAGGAGGGCTTCTCTTGAAGGTTACTTTATTTTGGCGATCCACCAAAAATTTTATGTGATTATTCCTTAAATGTTTATGTCTTAAACGTTACTTTGTTGGCGATCTGCCGAGAATTGATCAAATGGGGAGTGGGACATTTAAATTCTTTTGATTGCCAATTTCAAAAAGCTCCTAAATGGAGAGCAATTTTTCAATTTTTGGCAGCCGATATTTTTCTCTACCATACTTCTGAAGGGATTCCAGTTTGCATGACTGTTGTCTAGATGGTGTATTTTTTGGCGGTCAACCGAAATTGGACTAAATTGGGGCCATTTATAATTTTTTGGTTGCCAATTTTCAAAATGCTTCTCTCTCACTTTGGATCGCCTTTCTTTCAAACTGTGTGTCTCCAAAACGTTGCCTCATGCGCTGCTGTTTGAAAGTTTTAGGAATCAAGTTTTTCAAAATAGTTCTGCAAATAATTTTAGCTACATTGCTTTCAAATTCAGGAGTAGTCTAAGGTTAGGATTTTCTTTATGTCATCGGATCCACTAAACGTAAGGTAAATGCTAAATTTTGTAAAGTTTTCACCATTCACTTTTTATAGTGCTACTGTCACATTTTCGTGACCCCATAAACCTGTTTACACTGGATTCACTAGATCTTGATTCACTAGATCGCGGCGACACCGTTTTCTTTATCAATACGTAAATGGGGCTGGCAGTCCTCAAAAACATGCTTACCTGTAGGACGGATGCTTGAAAAGCTCTGGTCAGCCTAGCAAGAAATGGGTGCGCCAATAAGAATAGTACGCTAGCTAAAAGGAGAACACGTCTTCTATTCTACTCTAAGAATTTGTTCAGAGCAAAGGCATTTACTAAAATTTCCGTATGCATGTAATTTTGTACAAAGTCACGAATGGAAAAAAATATCAGTTAAGCACAGATTTTTAAATTGAAAAAAAGACATTTATTTCATAATGTTACAGTTTTCCACAAATACAATCTATAGGACAGTAAAAACGCTAGAGTGAAAAAGAAAAATCATATAGCAGTATACAATGTACCTATTTTATAAAATTTTCCAAATTAACAACGCCTTAAGTCCTTCTCTGAGTAAACGATTGTTTTTCTTGAACACTGGTTGTAACTTCCGGCATTGAACAACATTCCTTGCTCATTTCAAAAATTCGCCTTACAAATTTGGACTTGAAGACAGTTGAAATGTTCAGTGACGCGTGTGGGCACCTCGAGCGTTTATAAGGGCATTTATTCGTCTGGGCATCTACGTGATGAGCCTATTGATACGCCACTGTGGTATCCGATTCCATTCCTCAATCATGGCTTGGCGCAGTGCTGCGTGCGCTTGGGGCTGCGCCATACACGCGCGAATTCTTCGGCTGAAGATATCCCACAAGTGTTCAATGGGATTCATGTCGGACGAGTAAGGCGGCCACTGTAGAATGTTACTATTGTTGGCGCGTAACCTATCCTGTCAAATAGCGGCTGTTAAAAAGCATTATTAGCATGAATATTGCAAATAAGGCACAACTTCCCCTTCTTAGGTATCTCTGCTTAGGTATCACTGAGCCTTAAGATTGCCGTCACTGATTAGGAGCCGTGATTTCCATCCGAACTTTATCGCTCCCCACACCATGGTACTACCACCTCCAAATCTGTCGATCTCGCAGACACATGCATTTTTATGTCGTTCCTGTAATCGTAAGTGTACACGTTACCGTGGGTCATTGGGGAATAGCAGGTAACGTGATTCAACACAACGCGGTTCCAATTGTGACGTTGCCAAAGTCTGCCTGAGTGGTTTTGTGCCAACTGACGCCTTACAAGCTGTCTACGGTTATCCAATACAGGTCCAACATAGGCGCGGTATGGCCAAAAGTTGCGCTCACGAAGACGTCGCAACACGGTCTTTGCGCTGATTCGCGGTTCGTGTCTACCCGGCGTAACAGTCGCTGTAACCACAGCACTTTGAAATCTATTGCGGAGATGTAACAATCGAATTTCACGATTCTGATGCACGTTCGTCACTCGCGGTTGGCCAGGTCTAGGGCGATCTCGCATCGATCCGGTTTCCTTGTAATGTCTTACGAGACAAAGAATTGTTGATCTGGCAACACCAAACTGTCTGGGCACCGCTGTACGCAAAACACCTACCATCCACATCCCTATAACCTGTAACCTCTCGTTTTCGCGACAACGTAATTTCGGCGTTGAATAGGACTTTTTAAACTGCGTAGATTTTTTCTTTTTCAATAGTACACAACAATATTGTGTTATAAGCAATAGTCTCCGTCAGTCAGTCACAGAGCCTCAAATTGTACAGTTCACAATTAACTCAGAATTCACACATTGATACCACCAGACAGAAAGGTGTAGCCAGGCACTGAAGTGTGATCTTAGCTTAATAAATTGGCTGCCTATTTGGAATCATAACTTAACAAATTAAAAAAAATAAAAATACATTTCTTTGTTGTGTGTTTTTAAAGTCCCTAAGTATATTTTTGAGAAATTAATATTTCTCATCTCAGTGATCTCGGAATTTGTTAGGGATTTTGACTTTTTGCACTTAACCACGTTACATTAAGCGCAATTTCCTGATCTGAATTTTAACTGTTAACTTTACATGGTGAGATCCCGCGTGGTCTATGTTCTTTCGCAACCGTGAGAGATAGAGGAGTGTTGAACTCATTTTTTCAACCACACCAATCCCCGAAGTTAGGGTTAATTTTAAGTTCTGAACTTGACCAATATGTTTGAATTCCAAGGCCAAATGACCTATGTTATCTTGAAATATGTTATATATAGAGAGTCTTTGGCTTCATTTTCGGACCAGTACAGGTGACCCTATAAAATCCTAACCTTAGCCCCAGTACAGTTATGTTAAGTGATCTGAACTTGACCTTAAGTTTCTTGGTCATAAGTCATCTTGGAAACTGTTAGAAACGCGAATTGGCCACATATAGTCTCCAGCTCGAGTCTATAGTAAGGATTCTATTCGCTTTATTGACTTTGAAATACATTCCAGATCAAAGGTCAGATGATTTGTATTATTTCGAGAACCGTTAGAGATTGTGAGAATTTGAACTGTGTGTAGTCACTACCTACTCCACGGAGTTACTTCAGATGTCAATTTATGAAATGAACTTTTACCCAGATATTCAAGGTCGAAGATCACGGGAATTTCATTATATCGGAATCAGTTTGAGATAGTCCTGATTTTTAGACTTCACCCTTTGTGCAGAGTTCCATAAAAATATCAAATTTCAAGTTGACTGTGACCGCGACTGTCTTTCCTGTTTGAGTCTTTCGGTAGGTATTTGCGAAATTTTGTCTAGTTTGACAAAATTCCTTGACTAGGAATTTTCCAGGATGGCTGATTTCCCAATCTAAATATAAAGAATTAGATGCGAGAAATGCCATTTATTGCATATTAAGATACAGTATCTACAAACATGTGTTTTAGATACGACAAAAGATTTATTCACAGTGAAGCTTTTTTTTTGTATATGCATCGATTGGAACATGTTACATATTCGCGGAGAGGCCAAAAAGGGGTTTTACGATTATTTATTATACGATTGTTATTTTGTTAATGTTGAAGCCCTACTTGAACTACATTTGAAAGAGAACCACAGAAAACATTACTTTTTGGTGTTTTATTGTAAAGTAAAATCTGAGGTAAATATGAGCACTCTGCTTTTGATATTAATACTTTACATATAATTCTTGTTTGTTTTAATCCTATGTACTGATATAATGTCTTTGTGGTGATGAATCTGGTGCACATGTGGTTAATAGGTCAACAAGTGCTCATTATCCTGCCATAGGGCTAGTTGACTTATTGCCTACCTTTCACTCGACATTACTACTTATAAATCGACTTCTACAAATATAACTGTACTGTAATATGTGCAACTGCAAATATAAATGTATCACTGTAACTTCAACAAATGCAACTCGATAATTCATAAGCAATTTATTTTATGGTATCTCAGTTTTAACTCTCCTTCTTGCATAAGTAATGTAACAAGCAATATGCATTAAGAATTGGCAGGTACGGCAATACACAACTAAACACGATGTCACTAAAGAATGAACTACACAAACGCAAGCTGAATAGAAGGACAAACCCTCGTGCCAAATTAAATAAAATAAACTAGAAAAAAAACAGCAATAAAGATGCCAATATCACAGCAGAGGGACACATTTGAATATTAATATGTAATTTGTTGTTCAATAGATGCTTCCATAAAGATTTAGACAACTTATCACAAAGTGTTAATAAAACCCAATCTAGCCATAGCCCTGTTCAAACAAAAGCAGTTTTAATCCGCTCCTCCGCCTTCCCCCTAGTTATAACTACAACCCATTCGTTTGAGGTATAGTTGCCAAAACTAGAGTCTCTCATGTGATATTTTCCTTTCAAAAGATTTTCTCCGAGATCCAGGAGATCGAACATTTAATGTCATTAGAAATATATTGAGGGCAAAGGTATTGATTTATAATTATATCAAGGCCGTTAGACAAAACATAAAAGTAAAAATAGTGACGAAAATATTTTTCAAAACGATTTTAGAACTTACATTAATTGTCGCACCCTGTCAATTTAGATCAATCATTGCTAGATTATTTGTCGCAAGCTCAGTTTTTCGTACGACCAGTTATCGCTGGATTGATTGTGTCGGTTGGAAGTTTGTTATATGACATAATACCTATAACCTAACCCCAGTCATCTTAAAAAGTCAAGTAAGAGTTCACGCTATTCCATGAGGGCGTTTTGAATAAAATAAGAATAAATTCGTAAAGTGGGTTCAAAAGGAAAAGGACACTTTAATTACATCAATCTTTATCATCTCTAAGTCACAACGATATATAATCACTTCAACATGAAGGCAACACTAAGGATTGTGCAGCACCTCATCCCGGTTTTGCTGATGATGCAGGGTTAACTACTTTATCAAAGTTGCCAGTGATTAACGAACGCCACAGTAGTCCTTCGCTGATCGCTGGTAACTTCGGTGAAGCTCCGACCCCTTTGAACACGGATTACCAGGCAATGGTTTGCCACCTATAGTTTATTTTTGCCTGAAATGGTCGAGACTGCAGAAAAGTAATTGTAAATTCTAATGAACCCATTTACATTTGCCTCATTCGAACCACCATCAAAGCTTCGAATGAAAAAGAAGCGGCTTATGATTTTTTATAGATAAATAGGAAATTATACATTATATTTTCATTTCAGAAGGACAGAAATGGTAACATTTATTTTTACATTTCAAATTCCGTTTTGTGGAATTTAATTAATATTTATATGACAGTTTTCTTTTATTTTGTTTTGATTTCCTACATTATCGCCCAATGGCTCAGAGGGAAAGACGACGAATCCAGTCAAGAAAAACTCAGATTTGGACTGTAAGTAAATTGAAGCGGGTGTAGGACAAAATACCACCGGACATAATACCACCGGACATAATACCACCAAGGAAATGAAAACTAGGACAAAATACCACCACAATCTTTTATTGCTTTCTCTGATCTAGCTCCGAGTAGCTCTGACTTGTATAACATCGTATATATCTCTGTCAGAGCTACGAAGCCTTCCATTGTTACCCTAATAGGGGTCAACTTCACATGTTCTGAGGCACGAACCCTGCATACCAGTCCGTATTATTCAAACATCTACGGAAAGTTCATGCCGAATATGCCCTTTTTGTATAACAGGCACAGTTTTTAGTGAACTGTATATCTTTTATTTGTTCATAAAAGTGCAGAAAAGTTAGCTTCCGCATCCACCTGTCAAATGTTTGTTTACGGTCTGGTCTTTAAATGTCACGTGACCAAAGTCAAAGGTCAGAAAATTTAAATAAAGGGATTGTAGTTTATTTGTAAAATATATACTAAAATAGTTGATAGATGCAGAATTACGTATAAATTTAGTTTGTACACCCACAGTATTTGACCTTTTATTTTTATGTTCTTTTTGAAATATAAATTTAAAAGTTTTTTGGTGGATAATTGTAAAAATTATTGTTACTATTTCACGTAATAAAGTATGCTCCCTGTATACAAACAAATGTCAATTATTGCGGGAGATATGGGGTTATTTCCGTATTATTTTCTTTTTAAGAAAGCGTAACACAGAAGTTGTATATGATTACCGTTGTACTTTGAGGGCCTTTAGCAAATGCCAATAAAAACTTATGGGTCGTTGAAACTCGCACAAAGTAGCCACAGGGGTGCCTCAAAGCGAGCGCAGTTGACTTGCTTATCGTTATATAGCGAGGCTTTGAAGCGGTGCCTGGAAACTTTTTAGCGCACCGCTTCTTGGAGCTATCTCTGATCACCGGAGCTATTTATAACTGATTGTAACTAAAACAAACGTAAAATTACATTCACCGAGGACATTCTACTTTAATGAAACTGTTTTTTTTTGTAGATCCTACTTAGTTTATTGTCGTAGTTTATTGCTGTTCATATTGGTTTAAATTCTACTTATTTCTGTGCCCTATTTATATGCGGAAAGTCTCGCGCTATGGCAATCCCTTATCAATAATGACGAAACGGAGTATTTGCTCTTATTCTCTGCGACCTACTGCATCTGATTTTTATAATCCCTAAGCCGTCTTCTTTTCGCGTCTTATTTGAGCTTCTTCCATGACTGGACGCGACCGAGGCTGCGTTGTTACACTGTATAATAAAAAGATACCGTTGGTGGTATTTTGTCCTAGTTTTCATTTCTTTGGTGGTATTATGCCCGGTGGTATTTTGCCCGGTGGTATTATGTCCGGTGGTATTTTGTCCGGTTCCCGTTAAAATGGCTCAGAGGGAAAGACGACGGATCCAGTCAAGAAAAACTCAGATTTGGACTGTAAGTAAATTGAGGCATGCCATATATACTTGCAGATATTTTAGTTTGATATTTCTTGTTTTCAAAGCCAACATGTATCCCTGATTTTAGCTTCGTGTCCTCCATGCATAATTTCGCATTTCCTAGTCCTAGATGACTCTTGCGGTCTTCGTATGGCAGCAAGACTCATAGTTCCTATAATAGGCAATGTCATTGATTTCAGTTTTCAAATCTTGGCGCACGACTGGGGCCAACGGCGATATTTTAGAAAGGGTGCCTCACATAAATGGTCCAATTATAAATTATGGCGCACTACGCATTTCCCTCTGTCATAGTCCCAGCGGATCCTTTCTATCTTCCTAGGGCAGAAAGGGTCAGAGTTCCTGCAATAGAAATGGCCATTGATCTCAATTTTCGAGGCTCTGGATCTTTCGGCGAACGCTCAAGGACACCGAGGCTCGAACTGGCAGGCTTTTTCTTCAAAAGCAAACTGAAACGTACCCTGGCGCATTATTTTCAACCTCAGCCAAACTCCCATACTAGAGTAAAGCGTGGTTTTGCAACAGCGGATTCACTGTTGTTGTGGGCGATAATGAGGGATTCGATATCCCGATCTCAAGAAAACACATATTTTTCTCAGAAAAAATTGCTATCTACCCACAGAGCTTGTGCGCCATAATATATAATTGGGCCATTTATGTGATGCAACCTTTCTAAAATAACGCCGTTGGCCCCAGTCGTGCGCCGAGATTTGAAAATTGACATCAATGACATTTCCTATTGTAGGAACTATGACTCTTGCTGTCAGGAAGACCGCAAGAGTCATCTAGGACTACCTCTGTCACAGCTGCGAAGCCTTAGATATCGCTGACTGTTGTCAATTTCATGGTCTCAGGCACGAATCATGCGTACCAGCCTATGTTATTCACTTATTCATGCACAATTTATCCTTTTTGCAAGACAATTTTTAATAAACTGTGTATCTTTTATTTCTTCAATTGCAGAAAGGTCAGCTTCCCCATTCACCTGTCAAATTTTTATTAAGCTCTAGCCTTTAAATGCCATTTGACTAAAGTCAAGTGACCAAAGACTTAAATAAAGGGGTTATTGATTATCTGTAAATATATACGAGGGGGAGGACATAGAATTGTGTACATCATAATTGGCTGATCGTTCATTCATGCATTTATGGTAGATAGTAATTGGTGACAACACAATGTTACATTCTGACCCCACAACATAAGACAGCTGCATATTTAGCAACAATTTCAGTCAAATATTCGTTATTTTGCTATATTTGACAAAAGAAACTTGTTTTCAACCACGAAAGATGTTCCATTTCATTTCACCAATTTGGATCTAGCACATTGGCGTCTGAAAACACTGGTTCACTCAGGATCTGCTGGCTTCGTCTGTTTGCTGTATCGGTCATCGACGGATTTTGAAGTTTCTCAATGTCATCCAGCAAGTTAAGCCAAATGTCTACCGCATCTGCGATGGTAGCAGAATCTGATATCGCATGGCTGAGAGCGATATTAATTGTCTCAAAAACTTCAAAGAGGTCGCATGCAGCCTGTCGACTTTGCACGTTTTCCAGATACTTTCGCTCCGTGCCACTCGTAGATTAAAGAGTTGAAATCATCTACACCAGTGACGTCCTGTTATTGCAGTAATGATTAAGCGAATCACGCTTGTTTTGATTGTGTTTAAGAATTGGCGTGTCGAACTACTCCGTGACGGAGATACTCTGCACAAACAATAGGTTACACCAGCGGTTACAGTTAGCGGTGCCACTCTGGCGCCGCGCGCAAACTGAACCAGGTTTATGTATATGGAAAGGATTGCTTTTCGTTATCTAAAAAAATTAAGTTGATTTTTTTTGTGTGTGTGTTGATTAAAATGATGATTTAAATCAATTGATTTAAATCGTACTAGCCCTGCGCGTTGTACTTTGAGGGCCTTTGGCAAATGCCAATAAAGATTTATGGGTCCGTTGAATCTTGCATATCTCCATAGAGATATCTCAAAACGAGCGCAATTGATTTGCATACCGTTATATAGCGAGGATTGAATCGGTACCTCGCCTCCTAGTGGCGAGCTGCTTCTAGGAGCTACCCTGCTTTTCTTCCTGTCGTCACTTCGGATAAAATCGAACCCTATTTGAACAATCATGGCGCCATTTTATGGACCAAACAACAAAAAGAAATGATAGAGCTTGACCGGTAAACCAGACTATTTCATTTAAACGTGAGAGAGTTGCATGCTGAAGTCAGAATTATTGTAATCCTTGCAACCAGGGAGTGGACAGAAGGGTTCCTGGTCAACTGGGCCCCAGGTCAGGTGGGCGACAAGAAAGTCAAGAGGGCGACAACTCTGGGGTCAACTGGGCGACAGAAAAAAGTCAGCTATGCGACAATAGTAGTCAGATTGGCGATAAAACAGAAATATCTCACATGTGTTTGGTCTTTGTACCAGGTTTTATTTTGTTGATAATTTATGCAAAGAGATCGTGTCTTTGGCTAAGAAGAAACCATTTTACCTCTCCACTTTTATTTCATTCAGACAACAGTCACCCAGAATAATCATATTTGCTACATTCTATAGTCGTGTCATCGATAAATACACAACAAAAAACTAAATTAAATGGAAGGAACTCGAACATAATTGCAGCTTTTAAAACGCAATACCCACGATGCGAAATATATGTTTTAAATCACACTGAATAGCTCCGAGTAACTGTAATCGATTATAGTTAAAGCGAAAAAGACGACGGAGCGATTGTTGCAATTCATGTTATTAAAGTTCCTCTGATGTGCGATTTCAGATAAAAAATGTAATGCTGGGAAGAAGCTTAATTTATCCAATGACCCGTAGTAAATGTAATCAGAATTTTTTTAAATTGACCTTCAAGTGTATTTTAGTGCTAACTCTTTAAGTTTATAACCGTTAAATTATCATCCGGTTTATTTTTAATTGTCGCCCAGTTGACTTTAATTTGTCGCCTAGTCGACCTTTTGTGTCGCCCAGTTGACCTTTCTTTTCTCGCCTAGTTGACCCCAGAGTTGTCACCCACTTGACTTTTTTGTCGCCTAGTTGACTGTCGCCGTGCTGACTTGTCGCCCAATTGACCTATTACCTCTTAGACCACTGGTGTAAAATTTGCAAGCAATCTGCATGAAGCTGTAGGAAAACCATTTTGAAAACTGAATGATGTAATGCAGAACTTAGGCCAATTTTTGGAGGATCGTTGAAAAAGTGAATGTCCAAGAAAGACGCAAAAGGACATATTCATACAAAACTTGAAATGGAATCCAATGAAAACTGGGACAGGAAGCATTTTGAAAATTAGTGATAAAGTGTTGGCGAACAAATATACAACCCGAAGCGATTTTAACTAAAACGTAAAATACAGTGAAATATAACAGTTGGGAGGTTTTCGTGTGTTTTTTTTTCGAACCCAGTGTCCAGCAAGATGTTTCTGTTCACAATGTATTGATGCATGTCTGCGACTACTCGTCTGTGCCTTATACTGTCATTTATGAACGCTTAATGAATGCTCAGAATGCAGCTTACTACCTGATCATTTGCCCCCAGCGCAAATCAATATGTGCCAGCTGCAGCGCTGCAGTATCATGGTCTTCCGTCGCTTATGTCCCCGTGACAATATGTCATAGGCTTCCTGTTACAGTTTATATTGTTTTACTATTCACTGGCATTTAATTGCAGCGCACAGAAACTCATGGATAATCAGCTCCACAAGTTGCTATAGAATGAGTGAAACATTTTGGTTGAAGATACTGAAATCAATTTTCAGCTGTAAATCACGTTAACTATTTGATTTTTCAAATTTTGCATCACGTAGCACACACCTGATTTGTTTCTTAATGAACAGTCAATCATCATGTTTGGCACAGAAACATCTTTGCCAGGATGTTTCCGATTGATTGTATAGCATATTGACTAATGGATATTTTCATCGTATTTGCCATCGAATCTGTACAACTTAACCCTTCTGCTGTTGTGTAATCTTGAGAAATATAATATTCATATATGTCAGAGGTATGTATTTTTTTTTAACTATATTTCTGTCAGAGTACTGTGATCGAAATTTTTTTACGCGTTTTTTTTTATTTTTTTATTTTACGACCGTTGTGTATCCCCATGTAGCAGGTTGCTAAGTGGCACTGTTTTCATTACCAACATCTAGTCATAATACCGATCGTTACATCGTGATGGTAAAATGCCAAGGGGGGCTTGCTTTTCGCTTAATTTCGTATTAAGTTATCTTTTTTTTTTTTCAATCCCAGACATGTTACTCAGTGGGTCACTTTTGTTGAAGTGATCTTGGGCCCCCATTGATTAAAATCAGTGTGTGTTATCTGCACTTTTATAAAGTGTAACGTTTCTGTGTGTGTTCTTTTCTTTTTGGTTGCTCTTAATTGGACGTTACTTCTTATCCCCCGCTGAAAAACTAATAATTGCATCACTTTGTCATTACGACCAATAGCATATTTCACGGTTATACCTAAGGGTGCATAACATATTGTGGCGTCAAGAATTGGACGTGGCCATTCCGCAGGGTCCGTGAGCCAGCCTTAGAGGGCACTAGGCCAAGAAAAAAAATGGAAAGTAGCACAAACCGTTACTCTATATGCAGTACACAAATGATTTAGAAAAGCTGTCGTTGGACATTGCGCCGAGCTGAAGAATGTGTCGTGCGACAAAAAGCGAAACGTCTCTCAAATGACGTCACGAAATTGCAGTGTCTAGGTTTTTCTTGTGCTTTTTGTTTTTTTTTGTTTTTTTTTTTTTTTGAGACATTCTATGATCATAATTAAACATCCCGCATTTTGTCTCAAGCCCACTTAACAAGAATTATGTTGTTTTCTAAATCATAATCCCTGCCGCTGTGTCCATTTGGATAAAATCAATGATGTATTTATCTTTTTCTGTGTCCGTGGTCGGTAAAATTATTCCGAGCTGTCAACCAGAATATTCTGTGGAATTGGTCTATGTCCACTGGATACTCTTTCATTCCAGAGAGAATACTGCAAAAGCAAATTCGGACTGATTTTCTTAACCAAGAAATAAACATCGTTTCCCATAAATGAGCTCAAGAAGACGCGGTCCATAGCTCGCCTCAAAACTTCGTGTGAGACGCATACACTCAAACCTCGTTGTAACGATATCGGCTATAACGACAAAGCCTTGGTAACGACATCATTCGGTGGTGCCACTTTATTCTTTCGTTGTGTGAAGATATTGGGCATGTTGGTTGTATTGGTTATGTCGACATTTTATTTTGGTCCTGGCTGTGTTGCTATAATGAAATTGCACTGTACCAATAGTGATCCTTTCCATGTTGAGAACTGAAATATGTGCGTCTGTACAAAACGCCCCCTTTTTAAATCAATATCTAAGAGAACCACGCTTGAGTAAACGCCTTTTGGCATGGTCAGCGATACCGCTTGACCCCTCGCACTTATTCCGTTTCATTAACTGCGCAATACATATTATACAATCTAGTTAACTTGTTTAACCCTCTTTCCGTTACATGACACAGTTGCCATTTGTTCACTGAGCGTGAGAGATTTTCTCACCTACTTCCAACGAACTTACTGGTAATATGATTACGGGATTTCCTTTATGGAAGAATGGGGGTTGTGCCGAGTTCGCCTGGTTTAATACCCAGAAGTCTCGCAACAAAACTTTAGAAATCGAATTGTGGTCATGAAATATACATGTATAACGTCTCATATACAGAGTGAGTTACATCATTTTGCTTCTTGGTGCAGAGGAAAGTAGTGTTTTTACTGTGTTTAGGGATTTCACTTTAGCAGTTCCCTGGCGGACTTCATGACTTCATTGTTTTGTCTGTGTATTTCAAACTTACCAGCGACAGGTAAGTTTAATTTTCGATCAAGGAAAAGCTCATTCTGATTTTTTCGAGAAAAAACTCTTTTTTTTTTTTTTGTTTTGATTTGACGAAAAATAGTTCCAAGGATAGTCAAATTATTGCATTTAGTACGTCAGGGTCTTTGAAAAAGGGTAGTCTGTGCCTGTATTTGATTTACTGCGCTGTTGGCTGCAAAATGCAGTTCTCATTGAAGAGTGACAAAAAAAGGTCACTGGTGAAGCTGGTTCGAACCCCCCTGCCTGAATTTGTTATTTGTTTCAATTGAAGGGGTATATTGATTAAGTTGAAAGATAGCACGACGCTGCATATCTACAATATATATTGTACTGTATAAAACAGAACCCTATAACCAAAGGTTCTTCGAGAACTCGGTTTGAAAATTATAACTGATTGACAGACGGACAGGCAGACAACATTTTATGGTCCCTCTTCGTTCGAGGTAGGGACAAGAAAACCTATTTTCGACCATATTTCAACTTACTACTTTCTCTCTCAACTTTCCTTCGAGCGAACGAGGGGGGGGGGGGGGGGGGGGGGGAGTGAGGGTTGGAGGGATGCTACAGTAAACCGATAAAAAAAGATACATTTGTGATTGATGGTTATTGATAAGGCAGTGACTGGCTTAAACATGTCAAATTAGATTTTATTCCAATATTTAAAACACTCGGGATTTATAGGGAATTGCGTCGTTGTTTTTTTTTTTTTTTCATATTGGTCACATTGGAATTGCATTTAGTTTCCTTGTTGGTCTGGATTTTGAAGATCATTAAGAAAATCTCCTGTGTTAAAGAATTGTGATCAAGGGATCTAAAAAAATTAGGAGAACATCACGTGACCGCATCTGTTTTCTGTGAATACAGTTATTACTGAAAGCATGCTCATGTGACGTTTGATATCTTGTTGAGCAACGTGATCCCGTCAAATCACCCTCCTTACCCGGGAACTGTTACAGATTTCAGATAGCTTTCAGGTAGCATTCAACCTGGTTCTCCAGAGTCCCAACAGCTTCGCCCATTGCATGAATATTTGCCTTATAACTGTGCTCACATGTATATCATTACAACTTCGTGAGTAGTAGTATAAATAAATTAACAATGCAAAAACACACATGCCAGTGTTCACATACAGATCCTTAGTCAGATGAGTAAATTTGCGTTCGTCTTAAGGCACTTCTTTTGCCGTTCATTTAACCATAGATCATTGCCCTAAAGGCAGACTCCTCTAATCTGATTCAGATCATACACGTGTTGACTGAAATCAGACGGGGCCCCTTGTGAAACGATATTATGGGTCATACCGCCAGTTTGTTTTCTACACGAAGCTTTTTGAGAATCTGATTGTTATTTTTAGCATTTGTAAACTCTCCAGGATTGGAAATACTGACTGAATACATAAATGCAGTAGTTCAGTCGGCACAGAAAGGCTGGCAGCAGAAATCCGCTGTTCTAGATACAGTGAAAACTGACGACTAATTATATTTTTTCAACAATTTTTCTACTGGACTTGATACTTTTAATGACTTTTAATACGAATTGCTTGAAGGTTTGATTACTTATGTGTTTCATAAAGAGTAAGTGATCGATAACTCGAACCTTGCTCAACGCAAACTTAATGTGCCAAACATGAAATTTATGAGTTATCGAACAAGAAAATAAAACACAAATTACTAGTAAACAGTGGGCCTTCTAACAGTATTCAAGTTACATCATGCCTCGACTTATCGACTTTCAAGTTATCGACTTTGTGTTGTATCATGTGGAGTGCCAGCATTTCAAAATCTGTAAGCGGTGCTAGTCAGCGTAACGCTGTCAGAAAGTGCTAACTGTGTTTCTTGATGTCATGACATGTGACGAGTTTAAACTGTTCATATCGGCTAAACTTAGCTCTGCTGCCGTGCTGTACTGTTCAAGAACGGACAGTCCGACAGTACAATCTGGTAGTTTCTGGCAGGAAAGAACCTCGCTGTTTCGAACCCTGTGACGCGTTTCGATCGTGCTTCATATTTCTTTTGTTTTGTTGGAATATGAAGTAGAACTAAGTCCTGTTTAAAGTTCAAACCTATGAAAAACGAATCAAAATGCAAGTGTGTAAACACAGGAAAAGTTCTGCCCGAATGTTTTTGACGTCTGGAGTTCATTTTTCTCAAGTGCGCTGTGGATAAAGTTTCTGATAGTGTCAGTTTCTTCTTGCTCATTCGGATTACGCCAAACATTATAGAGTGCCGTGGGACTTGTATAAATAAATAATCTTCAGATAACGTTAATTATTTGGCAGGCTATTCTTTGAAAAAAAAAAGAACAATTTCTTTGAGAGGAAAAAGTTGGAGTAAAAAAAATGCATTGTTGATAATTAATGCACAAGTTTAATTTATACCTGGCATCTGTTCTATTGTCGCGGTGATATATGGAGGTACGGCATTCTGTGCCGAAGTACAGTCGAACATGGTTAAATCGGTCAGGGCCGAAAAAAGAACAAGACATTAAGTGATATATCACGTAGAAACGACAACAAATGTAATGATTTGTAAAATTACAAACGACAACAGATCTTGTGATATGTGACATTACAAATGACAACAGATTTAGTGACTTGTAACATTACAAACGACAACAGATTTTGTGATATGTGACATTACAAATGACAACAGATTTAGTGACTTGTAACATTACAAACGACAACAGATTTTGTGATATGTGACATTACAAATGACAACAGATTTAGTGACTTGTAACATTACAAACGACAACAGATTTTGTGATGTGATATTTAAACTCTTTGTTTTTGGAAACAGTAGGGAAAGTGAAAGTGGAAGTAATATTACTAAGATAATTTTCAAGTTTGCCTGTACGTATCTCCTCTTTCAACAGCTGTAGCTGACAAAACTTGGGTTCCTTTATAAGTTGTTGTTTGGGAAGACTTGCGAAACATTCACTAAAAATAGCAATTACATATGGAAGTTTAAATGTCGGGGATAAATAGATATGGTGAGTTTGAGTTAGAACATTCTGTTCATATTCATCGAATTATTTCAGGACCGTACAATAGATTTCTCTTTCAGGCTACAGCATTGTTAAACGATAGTCTTTCATGTTAAAACGTGATATATCTTTAAAAAAAAAAACCGTGGCCTACAGGCTTCTTGTTAAAAGGCGTTGTTGATGTCAGTAATATTGTGTTTTTGTTTTTTTTTTTTTAGTTTCTTTGTTAGTCTTGGGTTCACTGAACTTGATTCATGTAGTCACAATATCATCGTCATTAATAGCTTACTGTTGCGTGTAATATAGGGTTCAGGTATTTTCTGGATCTATATCCCAAATAAAGTTGTTCTTTTGGGTGCAACAAGAGGCGTAGTAACTTTTGGACGGGATAGTTGAATGAAAGAAGTGTCTCCGTGAGTTTCGCCACCAAGCTTACAAACGGTCTTGAAATTCTCATATTTGTCATTTGTTTTGACGGTAACAGGTAAAATAATACCTTATGAAAGAGTTTAACCTTGCGTCGGATGGGAGCAGTGTCCTTGGACATTCCTAGCGCAACCTCAAAGACTAAACCCAGTCACCTAGAAATGATAAGAGTTATTCTGACACCGTGGTTCTTGCTATTGGCACTTAACCTACTTTCCACCACTTTCTGATGGGAGCAGGGTCCTTGGACATACCTGGCGCAACCTCAAAGACTTAACCCAGTCATCTGGAAATGATAAAAGTTATTCTGACACCGTGGTTATTGCTATTGGCACTTACCTACTTTCCAGCACTTGGGAGTAAGACCATTCTCTTCACCCATACAATGTGCAACTGAAAAAAGTGAATATCTGGAAAACAACAGTCATGGCAAGTGCTCATTGGAAACACAGCTTAGGTGCAGAATAGTAAGGACTGGCGGGATGCCTTCAGATGTGATTTCGTTTGGTGTGTGCACCACCTTGCCCCTAGCTACCCGGATACTTTCACTTTGCTGCTCCCGCCGGTGGTATTGAAATGTTGGCAAAGTTTTTCGTTGAACATTTGAAGCATGCTTTTGTACTTGATGGCACTGTTGAGCAAGGCTGAATACTTCACGATGTGGGAGGGGAGTATACTTTTCACCATGAGTTTACCTATCTCTTGATTATCACTGTACTCCAAGCTGAAACTGGATAGACAGAATATGCATTGCCAATCGAAACAAAAACAATTTAAAAGGACCGTAGTACATTCTCGGATTCTATTCCTTAAACAAAACTGTTTTTTTGAATGAATTTACCTGGAGTAAGAAGGATTAAGATACCTCATGCCTCCTGCCGGTAGGAGAAAGGTCAAGGTCAGTTAATTCTTCGATATTTATTTACCCTTGGCAAGTGGAAGTCTTGCAAAGAGTATATTGAAGTCGTACGGGGCCATTGTTTCGGACTTGTTTTTTTTCTCTTTTCACTGGCCCGTCATTTTGTCTTTACTACTTCTCTGATCATGCTGCCCCTACGACCACCAGATTTGGCACATATGTAGTGCTTGACCTGAAGTTGTGCATCTCGCTTTTTATTTTGTGTAGATGTGTAGATGTCGTTTCGTAGAGCAAGTAGCAAAGCTATGTTTTTTTCCAGAAAGGTTTCGAACTGGCAAAAAATTCCTCCGAAAGGTTTCGGAGCCTGAGAAAAAACACTTGTCTGTAAATGAAAAGCAAAGCAAAATCGAGCTGGAAAATGTTTAAAGTTATACTTGAAATGAGAAAGTCATTTCAAAAATTATTATTATTATTATTATTATTATTATTATTATTATTGTTATTATTATTATCATTATTATCATTATTATCATTATTATCATTATTATCATTATTATTATTTTCGGGGGGAGGGGCAATTGTTTGATATTTCGCCTTTGAGAAATAGGTTCTCGTTCTTGTTCTGTTACTGGATGACTTTGGATGAAAGGTTGCCCGGCTTTTGTTTGCTCGCTTCCTTATTTGGTAAACTGGATTGGCAATTTGTGGCTAGTCATATATTGAATATTGAACGAACTGGTTTGCTTATGACAGCAGGGCTCAACCAGATGCCATTTAGCTGGTCTAGGAAAAAACAAAACTCTCAATCAGAAATATTACGAGACAGTTTGCGTTAAGAGTTTGAGGCTGAATGAGATGTTTGTCTGCCACAACATCCCCCAAAAAAATCATTCCGCGGACAGATGCTAGTAGGTCTGAACGCCCGGTCCAGGAACAAACAGAACTCTCAATCAGAAATATTACGAGACAGTTTGCGTTAAGAGTTTGAGGCTGAATGAGATGTTAGTCTGCCACAACCTCCCCAAAAAATCATTCCGCGGACAGATGCTAGTAGGTCTGAACGCCCGTCCGTTTGTGTGTGTATATGTTTGTGTGTGTCTCTCTATAAGGCACCATACTGCAGGGTGTCTGTTTTGCCCCCCCCCTCCACCCCCGTATCTAAGTTATTCTCGGGAGACTAATTTAAAAAAATAAAAATCAAAGCATTATGTGAAAACAGCATTTTTACGATTCTCAGAGAGAAAAAATGAACAGGTGCCAGTAAAACAGTACGTAATAAGGACATCGAAACACGACAGAATTATCACGCTGTATTAATAGTTATGCTGATAAATGAAGGACTGATACAGCTTGTGGATTATACCGAGTTGAAATTTACCGCGCTGCTACTTATCACTGACAGCGCTAGTTGTTAGATAACTGGCGAACTGTTGATAAATAGTTGCAACAAAAGTGACATCACTACTAATTAAAAGCAATATTGGACAGGATGGTCTGTTGCTTTATTTCATTATTGTGAGTGTGCGTACGGAGGAAACAGTAGTATTTTGACCGGTACATACGCACAGCTGTGCTCACCGCTCTTCTAATATCGAAAACGTCACACACTACGCACTTCTGAAAGTGTGTACTTGATATCGCCATAACAACGTAACTACGCGATAGATAACGTCGCAGAGGAGTGCAAAAAAATGTGTCGTTTATAAAAGTATATCTTTTTCCTAAAAATCATGAAATAAAAATAAAACCAGACGGGAGTTAGGACTGATACGTTAACCCTCCCTTGGTTTTGGGCACTGTTCACACTCGACTAACAGGCTGGTGCTACCAGTGCTACAGGCTGCGGGCGGGTTACTCGGATCTGTCCACCCGCTCGTGTGATTTTATTATTTACATGTCGGCGATTTTGTGTCTCCATTTACAATCACAATAAATGTTAATACTTTGGCCGGCGTCACTGGAGCTGTTCCGCCAGTGCTGCTGAGTAAAATCTTGATGTAAAACAAAGTTGTTGTTGGAAGCGATTTCTGCTCGAATAACTTTGTTATAGTTAATTCAGTGAACAATTCGATTGAAACCATTTGAAACAAAAATGATTAAATAAGAATGATAAATTTTAGTATATTGGACGTAGTTACATCTGCTTTCTGAAATGTTGTAACCTCGCATGTTTTGCTCCCGTTACGTTGCATATCTAATTGCCATTTGGCAACAGACTCCTCTGGCACTTGACTTTTGACTTTACATCTTTCTTCTGCCAATATTTAAGACACCAGGTCTACTTTTTTTTTGCCGTGTTGAAGTTTACTGGGGGTGATAAGTTTTGTACTTGGGAGAGCAGACAGATATGATCTCAATGGTGTTCCTTCCCCCATTGATTGAGTCCCTGGGTTTGCCCCTGAGTGCTCCAAGACCAAAACAAAGCCTTCCTGGCGTCTGGCGCTTGTATCATCTCCACACAGGTTTCTTATTAGTGTCGCACTCAATTTTTGTTTTTTCCTAGATTTATGAACAACGTTGGGATTAGAATTCACGACTGCGTAATTAGATACTGAAAACTGCGCCTTAAAAATAGTGACCCTACGTTCGAAGCCATGCATTTTATATATGCAACGAGGTTCCCGGCCTCCTTTGAAGCTCTTTCATTTGGGATGGATGGGGGGAGGGGGGAGGGGTCATATATTTTAATGTCACATTTTCAGATTACCAACAAAACTTCAGAACTTAACTTCCCTCCTTAAGCATTTATAAGGAGGGATTGTACGACGTGTTCATCCGTTTAACATGTTTGTTTTCAGAAAGCAACCCTAGTTACCAGTCACAATACTGGCAAGCGCCACAATTGAAAAATCTTAAGTGGGTGTATCGAGTAGAAAAAGTTAAGTAGGTAAATATTCTAAAGGGTGGAGTTAACAAGAACGTTAATACGACTATGTTCTCAGGGGTTAACCATTTAATGGGACTACAACCTAGTTTGGTTGGTACATGTTTTTGAAAATGTGACATTTCAAAGATGACAAACATTTATAAAAACTTTGAACTGCAGTTGCTTTTGTGTTTTGCAAAAAAAAGTTAAAATCCTTCAATTTACGTGATGCGTGTTTGTGATGTTGAAAAGCATAAACTTTAAATATATATGCCATTCATATTTCACATAATCTTTGAAAATCGATTAAATGTTTTACCAAACCAAAGGATCTATTGATAAAAACATTTTGCATTCGCTGTGGTAAGAAAAACGTCTTCTGTCACAAAAGCTTAATTCTCGACTTCCTTTTCTATTTTATTAGTCAGTTGTTTATTTAATTTTCTTTCCATTGTGAATGAACACTTAAATCCATTGGGTACAATACAAAGAACTTAAATCTTCCCTTTTTCTGCAATTACGTAGGAAAAGTGAGACCCCGAGATGATTGTTTACATGATAAGCATATAAAATACCAGTAGTCTGCTGAGGCCGCCATTCTGGTGGGCGGGGCTATATTCCTGTCAATCCGGTTTAAAGAATGGGGTTCTGTAATCAAATTAGTCCCATGTCAGTTGCCTCATGGGCTTTATTAGGAGACGCTGTGGTTAAACACTGGAAACATTTGAATCGCGATGTTATGAACCACCAAAGACTATAAACTACTAGTAGTAAACAGTCTTTGGAACCACAGAGGACCGCTATAGGGACTGATCACGGATAACGGAAATCACTGCAGACGGCACTTCTGTACTTAGGGGATTTCAATGGAGGTGGGTCATTGGTTCGATAAAAATTTATGTTAATCTTCTGTTAGTGAATACAAAAATCCTCGCTAACTACTCAGCCCCATTTCCTTCGAGGACTGCTGTAAAAGATTGCCTGCCTTTAGCGAACACCTCAGTATGATGAACAATGCACATGATCCGGCTTCTCGTTCACTGAAAACAAGTTTTTTTTCTGTACAGTCGAGACTGGTTAATCGTATAGCCAATTTTCCAAAGAAATCTGCGCATTTAAGCGGTTTATGCGAATATCCGGTCTATTTTATATGCCCATGAAGTGCGATTGAAATTTCAACATCTATGGAGTTAACCGGTTGGTGCAATTTATGCAACCGATGTGCCCTGTATTACTTTTGGGCATCTCATACAAAAGAACTGCGTAAATTCAGAGCTTCACATTAACAACTGACCGGGCCGCCCAGGCAGGCAACTACAGGCTACGTAGCTACGGATGGGAAGATTAAAAGATGAAGCAGTGAGTGAATGTCTGTTGTGTATTGAGCACTGGTGACGTTTTTGTGAAGAATAAAGGCTATTATTTAAGCATACTTTCAATTTTGGGTTACTTTTCAGATGATAAATTGCCCGGGGGATGGGGGGGCGGAGTGTGAAAATGGATGAATGGATTTGGTCGGGTAGGCAAAGAGTGGTAGCGCAGGCTGATTTTTTACCCCGCCTGCCAAGCCCTGATAGAGCTTGATATATCTATTATGATCTTAACACATGACACTAAAATCCCTTTCTGTTGAAGGCGTCTTTGAAAGAAATCAAGCTGCCGGATGGGGGAGGGCAGGGAGCTCGTAGCAGATCAGCACTTGTCCCTCCGTCAGCGAGGACGTCACGACTCAAGTCCCCCTCCTCGTCCTCCTCGACGGCGGCGGTCAAGGCCAAAGCGCATACATTCCAGCTTGGGGACAAGGTCACCATTTCGGGCGTTAAAGCGGGAACTGTAAGGTGGGTCACCATTTAGACTGAACGAAAAAAAAAAAAGAATCCATAAAACCACCACATGCTTCAAAATAAAACCACATCCATGGAGTTCAGTTAAGGACGAAATGAGGTATCGCCAAAGTGAATTTATTCCTGGAATAGACTGATAAGGTTCAGTTTATTTGAAATATATAGAGAAACATAGAAGTTGAATTGTCCGGAATAGATGTGTTTTGACTTAAGTGTCTTGTTTGGTGAATGACAACAAAATATTTGAATTCTTGTGTGCTTAATGTTCTTATTTTTAAATAGAGAGTGTTCAGTTAATCTTCAGTCAACAAAACTCGCAACGTATAATCAGTTTCTGTCTTCGCAAGAGTTTTCGGGATTTTTTTTCACTGTGATGCGTAAAATGTGCTGTCCTATATGTCAGATCTTTACTTTTGTGGGCTTCTTTTAGTAGATATTTACCTAAACTTGGCAAGAATGTTAAGTGGAAAAATTAGATGTTAAATGATAAATTATCGAATTTTCACCCGTCATAACCGTTTTGTGTAAGTTACAAAATAAAAAAGTAAAATGTTTAAAGAATAGACATTTTTTATTCATAAGGAACAAGCCTGCTCTGTCGAGACGCATCATGTTTGGTGACGGTTTCTAGGTACTTCGGAGCCGTGCATTTTGCGGACGGAAACTGGTGCGGTATAGAACTCGAAGATCCAGAAGGCAAACACGACGGATTTGTGGAAAACAAGCGCTATTTCACGTGCCCACCGAACCATGGCATTTTTGCACCTGCCAGCAAAGTAACTGCGCACTCGAGTAGCACGAAAACGAAAGCGAAACAACGGGGAATTCCCCAGCCGAGGTCGCGATCGCGAAGTAGTTCTCCAACGAGCAGTGAAGATGCAGCCGTGACAAGCAAGCAAGGCTTGAAACGAAAATCTTTGATGCCTTTTAAGTCCAAGCTGAGCAGTTTATCAAAGCCGCGTATAGGAAAACTGCCAGAGAAAGGTTCTAACGACACGTTTTCGAAATCGCCACCGAAGAAATCGTGTGGCAACACTTGCAGTCCAAATTTAAACGCCACTTTCGATAAAAATGCCACTGAAGCAGTGCAGAATGCAACTTTTGATAAAGACAGAACTTTTGATAAAAACTTGACTTTTGATAAAAATAGCACATTTGATAAGAACGCAACATTTGACATAAATAAAACATTTGATAAAAAACCGACATTTGATAGCAAGAGACCTGCCTCCGGTCCGAACGCAACATTTGAAACGCAACACACCGATAACCTAACACAAGATCTCCCACAAAACACCGCCCATGGGGCCGACATGACCGAAGCCAGCTCCTCACAGGGGAATCTCAATTCTACGTTCAATGTACAAAACCCGAGCTCCAAGGCGAATTCCAGTGGAGCACAGAATACACCAGCACTCAGCACGACCTATAACCAGTTACAGCGGTCCAAGAAACATGGGCGCTCGCCCGAGCCATCCGGGGTCTCGTTCCTCTCGGAGTCTCAGCTTCCTGACGTAGGTGCCCCGTATCCGTGCCAAACGAGCGCCGAACCTCTGTTCGATTACATCATGGCAGAGAAATTCTCGGGAGATCTGTCAAATTTAATGACTGATTCGCAGATAAGCCATGCCTCAAGTTTAGGTATTTTATCAGATTTTCAACTTGAAGATAATAGTCTGTTACCAAGTGCCAATGAACCGAAAAGGAAAAGTCGTAGGGCCCGCAGTCGTCTGGTGGAAGAGTCGGGCGGAAAACGAAACCGAAACCTTGCGGAAGTCCCGAATAAAGTCGCTGCACTCACGGATGGCTTTGATGAAAGAGAAATTGACAAGGAGATATCCGGAATGGCAACTCCAGAAATTGATATGTCCAGTCGGAGCTCGACGGGTAACCTCAACAACTTTTTTTTGCAATGCACACAAATAATAATAATAATAATAATAATAATAAATTAATAATAAAAATAAAATAATAACAATAATAATAATAAACATTTCTAATTTTTTCATATTTAAAGCATCCAGTGTATTCAGATTTCGAAATGTGAAATCTGATTTAACGTCCTGGTGTCTACAATTAATGTGAAAGTGAAGTGGTATCGGTGATATATGCTACTTCTAAGGTGATAGCAAAAAACAGTGTGGAGTGAGTTAACAGATTGACTCATCAAAATATCAATGTGCTGTTTGGACAGTGACTTAATTCGCAGAACGTGTTATGATAGCAGTGTGTAAATGCTACTTAAACGCGTTTTGGCGCTCTAAAAATAATCTTTTATATTTAGGGAAAGAAGATGGATGTTCAAGTCCGGAACCGGAAATGCTTTCGAAACGCAGTGATGCTGACATGACCTTTAGCGTCAATGAAGAGCATGCGTCAACCCCAAACACTCCATGCAAACCTGAGGCAAACCTGAATGACGCGGTTCGTCCCAAGTCACACAGCACATTTCTGTACACCGAAAGTCCCCTGGCTAGGGAGAGTCGCGATCGCAACGCCAACAGCGTGACGCAAGATCTGTGCAGGGAGGAGGAATATCCAAAGCGAATGCGCACATCAGATGAGTTCGATGGAAACGTTGAAACAATTCCGTCCGCTTCATTCGAATTAGCACGAACGGCGGTAGCACAGTATGCGGATTTGGTGCAAGGGGCGGAGAAAGAAAGAGCGTTGAGTCAATGCCGCTTGAACAACAAACGAAGCGAGCGCCTCCTTCACGAAGCCCGAAGCTCCAGCGTCGACTTCGGTGATTTAGCGAAACGAAACAAGCGACACAGCTATCATGAAGATTTACCACACCGCCAGTCATCGAGCTTCACTACCCTCAGTATCCTCAACACATCGCTGGATACAGTAGCCCTCCATCGTGCACTCTACAGCAGCAAGACCCAGTCACTGTGTGATCGCGATCGATTGATCGTGCATGATAACGCTATTGATTTCACAAGTCAAACTAAGCATACACGTGATATCACTGTATTGGATAATCAGCCAGTTACAGATCCCCATAAAGCGAGTCTCGATGGCATTGATTTGGCGAAACAGCATGACAATACACCACATGCACAGCTTGCGTCACACAGAGAAAACATTCTCTCTCTCGATGAGCATATTTCTAATGAGCCCATTGTGGTAACAGGGCGCGATTTAGTGGACATCACCTCGGTTCCTCCCCAGAGTGTTGTGGACCAAGGCACGCAACAAACCGAAAACGCATCTCGTGAAATAACTAATCCTATAGATTCACAGTCTGAAAAACAGAGGCCATTTTCAATCATATCTTCAAGCAGTACGGATATTGGTCTGGGCCTCGATCTAATGGCCGACGAACGCACGGAGCGACCGTCGGGCGAACGGCCCGTTTCTATGGTCTCCACAGCGAGTGCGGATACGGGGATATACTCGGAGCCGGGCGATAATACGAGTAAAAGCGCAATGCCCGAGGAACGTGTAATGGATAGCAACGTGGGCACGGACCCCAACCTGGACAACGCAAATGCATTGGAAAGCACTTTAATTGAAGGTAAGCCAAAAGAAAGCGCGTTTGTCTGTTATACTGGTGTTGGTTGTGTGCGGAATGAAAGCACTACCATTCATTTTACGAAGAAATTAATATATTTTCGGATAGCATGGGATTAAAATTCGTAGCCTGTGATTTTTTTTTCTTTCAGAAACAAAAATGACTGTCTGTAAAACAAAAGTTACAGCCAGTGCGCCAGTTTTATTTGTTTTGCCACTAACTTTGCTCCCAGATCTGTGGCAGTGAATAATTGTTATCAGTGTTTGTTTCAGCACCATTTAATCATGAAAAATTATCACACGTAACAAAATTGTAGGACATATGTGGCAGTACTGGTTACATCCAGATAAGACAAGGTGTGATCAAACAGTATCAGATTTTCCTCCTCAGTACAATTAGCTGTACGTCTTCAAACATAGCCAAAAGAGAGATGAGATGTCAACAGCACTTAACTGCCAACAGCATCCATGATAAACTGATTATGAGCTTAAAACGTCCAAACAGGCATTATAACGAGGCGAAATTCTATGGAAACGCGTTGTAAACAACGAATGGCAATAGCTGTGAGTGCTTGTTTCATTAAAAAAATATATATATATGGGTGGGGGGGGGGGAGCTGCGGGGTATGGTGAAGGAATTGATGAGTGCGGCGGCTTCAGCGCGTTCACCAGACCCGATAAAATTCCCTCAGATTTTCCTCCTCAGTACAATTAGCTGTACGTCTTCAAACATAGCCAAAAGAGAGATGAGATGTCAACAGCACTTAACTGCCAACAGCATCCATGATAAACTGGTTATGGGCTTAAAACGTCCAAACAGGCATTATAACGAGGCGAAATTCTATGGAAACGCGTTGTAAACAACGAATGGCAATAGCTGTGAGTGCTTGTTTCATTAAAAAAAAATATATATATGGGTGGGGGATAGGGGTGGCGATATTTAATTTATCGATACAGCGATATATTGCGATATGTTTTCTCACGATACGTATCGCGATACGAATTTTGAAATATCGATATTGTTCGATATTTTCCGCTGCATGCTTAATTCAATATTTTTTGGTGATGTGCTAATGAGTGCTAACGAGTGATATCTGCAATGCTGCTGTTCATCATTTTACACACCACATTCTGCTGCTTTTCGTTTCGGATATGCCAACATATTTTGCATTTGTTATAACGCCATTATCTATAACTGATCAATACCGTAGGTAAGTGTTACAATTCCTGGAAATAAAGCCATAAAACAGCTGCATTTTTTCACTTTTAAAGAATTCAAAATATCGCGATATGTATCGCGATACACAGCCAATATTGCGATACGTATCGCGATACAGACTGCGCCGCGATACCCAACCCTAGTGGGGGAGGGGAGCTGCGGGGTACGGTGAAGGAATTGATGAGTGCGGCGGCTTCAGCGCGTTCACCAGACCCGATAAAATTCCCGGGGAAAACGACCGAAAAAAAAACAAAAAAAAAACAAAAGAGGTTTCTAAAAAAAATCCTACTTTGAGATGTGTTATTTATGGGTACGTGCGACAATACAGGGCACAGACTCTAATCGGGTTTGTACTATCAACTCTAGATAAAGCGTGATTGACTACTCTTCATATTCACCAAGCAGTGGCAAATTAAATCGAGATAAGGCCCAAATAAGGTGAAGATGGATTGGAAAGACTTATCTGTGTACCACTTTATAAGTTCGAAGAACGTTCAGTATTAAGTTTGAATGATATCATAAACCCCTTCTGTACGTTCGCTTAAAGGCTTATCACTTTACAGTCGCTTGCCTTTGATGTTTCATATTCATCCGCCAGATGTCCTTCACAGAAAAAGCGAACGATTGGTTATTAGTTGTTATTAATGGTTATTACTGATTTCTGTGGCTCTCTCCACAAGACGAATGATACCACAGAGTGGACCCATTGAGAGCAGAGAATAGTGTAAAACCGAGCACGCGTTACACGGCGGCTATTTCTGTTCTCGCGAAATTTTCCCTTTGTTGTGATTCAACGAGGATCAACAAAACAACTGTGGGGCGCATCGGTTTCCTCGTAACCTTGATTGCCTTGTTTCGCTATTTTTTTTTCATCGGGGCCAGATCTGCTGGTAGAGGTTAAATGTACTCGGTGGCTTTTACTTTTCTGATAGCTGAGGAGTGCAGAGGAGGAGGATGGAGAGCGGGACGGGGGGAGGGGAGGGAGGGGGTATCAGATATTTTATGGGAAGAGAAGAAAGCCACATGGAGAAAAGCACAAGCTATTAACTTTTGTGAAAAGGTGTCGAAAAGTAAATTTATAACGCTTGTTTAAATGCTTCGACGTGTATTTTGGGGACCTCACAATATCTTGTCTTGAACACAGAGAAATTGAAATATCTGCAATTTTTCCAAATGAGGTAAATTATGAATTTGTTTTAGTTTAGGGGAATTTCTGGTTAATGGCCTATATTGAAACGTGGACCGGGGTTCGCACTGGGTTCTCAGGAAAGTGAGTCAAAAAAGGGAAGTGTGACTCAGTTGGGTCCAGAAAAACTCGGGGGGTTCCGAAAAAGTGAGTCATTTCGTGAAAAATGCCCAAAAAGTGGACAAAAACCCCGCCAACGCGAACCCTGGTGAAAGTGAAGAACCATATTAATCTCTAGTTATATCGTTGAGACGAAGCGAGTTGAGGCAAATGGATTTGTGAGCCAGGCGCGCGTAAACAAAAAAGCTTGCTTTTTAAGTGAGCAAGTCGTGGATGATAATTCATTAATGTATTACGGATGCAGCCTCTATTTGGGTTTTACTACTGGCCTCATTGAGCAGCTGCATTATTTATCCGCATAAAGCAGTCCTTTTCATTCTTGTTTATGATTATTGGGAAGCGTAAAGAAGTGGCTGATGTTAATTGAGTCTCCCTGGTTGAAGATTGTCAACTCCGGCACTGTTTTGCGAAGAACTAGAATGAACGGCTCGAAGCGTGCGTGTGACGCATCGGTGTGATAGCCTGATAGGTGTCTGATTGTGCCCCCAAAAACGCGTCTTCTCTGCCGGGCAAAATATTTTTTTTACGGGGAAAGTATTGTCCGAATAAAACTCTGTTCAGCCTCATTGTTGGGTCTTATCTAACAAGCATGTTCGGTATTGAGAAATCTTGATAAAAACACAATTATTGTGCTAAAAGCCAAGACGTTACTGCAAAACGGATTGTCCCCAAACTAATTAGCTACACGTTGATTTTAGGAATATAGTTAAAATACAAGCCGAAAACTGAACTTTTAATTAAGAAAATGCAGTTGATCGGAAAACGTTTAAAACTATCCACCGCAAATTATTAATGCGATATTTGAGGTGCATTGTGTGTGTCATCCTATTCTAGACACTTAGCTGATAAAAGTGATGCGAATCCGAGGAAAGAAGTTAAGGCATTTCTTCTTCCCCATATGATTATGGCAGTGCGATGACAAGTGTTGCAGACATGTTTGTGTATCATGATAATGAAATCCCTCATAGCCATGCAACAGATCCTGTTGTTTCTGCCCCCGCGCTAATGTACCGCGATTCCTTTGAAGCAGCGGAAAGTCTGCGAATCAGGGAGCAGTTCTATTCCCGACACTTATTGATTCACCCCAGTTCTGCAGATCTGAATGTGACCTTGCCGTTGCCTTGGCAACAAGTTAAGGGCTGTTAGCTCAATGCGACATTGGTTCATATAAAGGCATGCCTCTTTTTTCGGGTCATCCGGGCATACTTTGGCGAGTTTGCCGAATCTGCCAAAAAAATATGTACTGTATTTTAAGTGTCTTTTGTGAACCGTTTGTGTTTCTGAGATGGGCAATGTTTTGAGCCCCAGCTGGTCGATCATGCCAGCGCACAAAATGTCAATGCACTAAGCGGACGTAAAATAACATCCTTTTGTTTCTGCACTTTTGGGACATTGCACTGTATTGTCTTGACGAGTAGAAAGTTGACAGTGTCCAATTTGATCTCGCTACGTTATCGGATAAAAAAAAACAAACTGATAGCATAAACGTGGAAAATTGTCTGTCTTCACGTGGCATTCATTACGTTTGACCTCTGGCAGCGTTTACAGGGCGGCAGGATAAATATTTAGATTGAGACCCATCAGCAGAAAGGTCAGGTTTTTTTCCAAGTTTTTTTCCGCCTTTTTGGCTTGATGTTTTAATGTTGTAGTCATTATGGTAACGCGGCAAGATTGTTTTAACTCGTACCTTTGCCTCAGGCCTTGGCACACTGTATCATGTCTTCTTTAATGACGCGTCTTAGTGCATAATGCTGGTGGGCGTGGTCTTGGGGTTTTAATGTAGGACCCACCTGGAAGGCGTTTCGTCTCATGTTACCGTCCCGCCAGTTGATTAATTCATTATGAACCGTATAATTAAACCTTTATCAGTGCTGCATAGCAAGCGAGTTCAAAGAAGGACAGTGCAAATGTGCAGTGTGCTTTCGGGTTCGCGACCGTTGTTTGCCTACTCTTACTTAAGAAAGAAATAAAGGTCATAGAAAAAAAAACTAAAGGTCAAAATCTTAACTGGTTTGATTTTCAGCATGACGCGATATCTCGAATTTGTATTGATATTTGGAATATACGGGACACGGTCAATTAATCAGGCAGCATCTGTTTGCAGTTGTATGGGTGCAGTGCAAAGTAACGTTTTGTCGTATTGAATTTCTCTTACTCAAGCCTTTTAAGGTCAAGTATATATGTGAAAACTTATTGACCACGGTGTTACTGGGCCCGTATTTGTGAAACGAGAAGACTTGTTGCGTGCATACATGAATAAGGAGGATATTTGAGACTCGTTGTCCAGACAACATTGCTGATGCTCGAGTGTTGACAACCTGTTGACACCGTAGAGTAGAATACCCCCCCCCCCCCTCCATCCCGCCCAACTTTTTGTGGCGATTTAGAGCGGTTGCTTTTGGCCCAGTGTCAGGTAAAGATGCATCACATATTGCCCTCGTTCAGTTCCTGATATGTCGTGCTCGGTTAGAAGGACAGAGAGACATGTCTGGTGAAAATCGCCGAGAAGGCATCAAACAAACTAGTTATTCCCCATACTTCTCCACCTTATCCCAGTACCGAGATATAAGAGTAGAAAAAGCTAGGCGTAAAGCTGCCTTCAGGGTTCTGGATACGTGCGTCAAGGAATCTGCGTGCCCGACTTGATGAAAGGAAGAAAAACGTTCATAATACCTGACAAGGACCGATATAGGTGCTGACAGATGCAAGATGACATTAAACAGGGTCGGTTTGTTTTCGCAAATCCGTCGACTTTGTGCCGAAATCTGTGGTCTTCGAGATCGACTGAATTCTGCAGTTATTTTTTTTTCACTGGAGGGAGGGGGGGGGGGGGGGGGGGAGTGGTTCGGTACTTGCAGATAGTGTTGTGGATATTTTAAGTTGTCGGGTGTAAATTTTTCGCACTCGCGCCTTTGGCGGTGGCGAACTAACACATTGCAGTGCTGGCTATGCTTTAGCTGTGCTTGTCACAATATATTATATGGACATTTATTATATATTATGTATATATGCAATTGTGTCCTTTCGTTTTTATATGTGCCTTGCATTTATCAAGGAGCAAAGGCATAGTTTGACTTGCTCGTCTGTCCGCCCGTCTTTCCGCCCCGTTGCTTTGCGTTTATTCTTACGTAACGATTAATCACAACAATTTGAAATTTCATACAGCTAAATTATACATATTGTAAGATCGCATTGACAGTTTTTATGACTTTTTGTGTAGCCGATAAATCTCGAAATGATGTTCGTAAAACCGTTCAAATCGCATATCTGAGCGTCAAAAATTGTAGAGCTTTCGGGGGCTTGTACGCCCCGCGAACCCCAGCTATATCAGAAATTTCCCGGCTCAAAATTTTCCGACGATTTCGACGAGCCCGAGAACGATCCCTGATTTAAAGCGTCATAGCTGTGGAGGACAGCACTGGACAAAAACAGAAAAGTCAACGCCAGATTCCAACCTTGTTGTGACAGTTATGGTCAGATGAATATGTGGTTGTAACCTCCATGTTTGTAGCCCTACCACACAAACGTTGCCCAACTCACGGATGAGCGCAGAATCCCACCTGTCACTTATACCCATAACGTACGATGTCGCTTTTATTTATGCGCTTTTTCAGGGTTTTATGAATACGATTTGTCGTTGTTATGACGTGCACCATAGTTATCAAGTTAGCTTGAAAAGACCTGTAATTAATCAGGTGAAAACTGGCAGCACTGTGGCTTCATTATCGGTCGCGTTTTCACGTCGCTGCTATTTATTGACTAAATTCCTACCACAAGCGTTTCGTACAGTAATATATAATTGTGTGTGATAATTGTAAGTTATTAATTAGTTTGACAGTTACAAACTAATTGGACGTAAAATTTCAATGCAAATTTCATGAAGAGACATTATAATTGACATTGTGCGTTAAATGGTTGGCAGGTCAGATAATAGCGTCAGATTAGATAAACAGTACATGATCAACAGTGTGACTGTAGAGAAAAAATATTTCAACGCATTTCCGTACAGTGGAAGGCTTATCCCATGTGTCTTCTGTTCGGATATAGATAAAATGGATACCAATGATTTGAGAGCGGACGGTGGGACGGTGCCGGAAGTGGCGGAGACCTGTGCTACAAAAGGTAATAAACCGATCGATCACGCCACGCGTTGCCCCTCCCGCTCCGCCCCCGACCCCCCCCCCCCCTCCGCCCCACACACACAAAATGCTGTAACTTTTTTATCCCACGGTAAAGCGTTTTGTTGGGCAGCAGCTGGTAAGATCGGTCACTGCTGCCTTTTTATCACGAGTATTTGGAACGTATGTCTGGGCGTCGTTTCGTTTGTATGTGTTTCACCAGGGAATCACCAGGGTTGCTTAGCAGCCATATGCTTGGGCTGCAGCAAGATAAGTGGCAGGAATTTGCGTTCGTTAAAACGATAAACAGCAAAAAAAAAAAAAAAAAAAACTTTTGAATAGTCCGACTTTTACTAATGCTAGCTCAGTATGGTGGGTGTCGTGTGTGGGTATATATATGGTTCAATCGGATCACGTACATGCTAGGCCGCCATACTGGACTTACTTAAATATAGTTCATTTTTAGTACAGAAAGATAGATATGATAGTGAACAGTTGCGAATGTTAACTTAAGACTAGGAAGCCATGGCAACCAAGCGAGATTTACTAGGCGATAAATGCTGTGTAGAAAAGCCATAAAACGCCAATAAAATGATAGCCAACAGCTAAAGATGTACCAGAAAATGGGCCAAACATCTCTTCAACGTGACCATGCTAAATTTCAACTAATTTAAACTCCCCAATTTTTGATAATCAGCATACTTATAATTCTTGCCGTTCGTGTACACTGAAGGTTATTACATGTTTGATGTGTTCAAAGCATCCTAATTTGGCCATAAATGTTGACAGGTAGATTATTTTGTTGTGTAACAAATGCATTTTATTTCTTTGGCTTGTGCAAACAGTTCACTGAATAAAGTAATCATCAGTCAAAGTTTATAAAAATAAAAGTAAAAAAAAAATAATAATAAAAATAAATAAATAAAAAAAAAAGACATTGAACGATGAACGCATGTATATTGATTGCTCGAATAGCCTTGTCCAAAGAGGCGTCAAATTGTAATTGAAAGGTTGTATGTCTTATCAGCTGGTTAACTAAGTTTTTTTTTAGCATGTCGCGCGACACCATAGCAATTTCGCTTTCAAGGATGGTAAAATATGTTAAAAATAGAAAAGGATATTGCAGAAACTATGTGGAAACTTCTACCCAATTTGTCATAATTTATCAGCTCTTGATTTTATTTGATTTCGCAGTGACTGGTAAAATATTTGACATGAGGCCAATTTATTGGAAGTAAATGTTTGCACACCGGCTTGATCCGTTAATTGATTATGTATTATGCTTTAGAAGGGCGGGGGGGGGGGGGTGGAGGTGGGACACACGAATCTGTTTGTATGAGATGGCATGAACTGCTGGTCAAAAGCGAACAGTCGAGTTTTTTTTCTTTTTCAGTGCATTTTTCAGTTTATTTAAATGTCTTGCCCTTGCATAATATTAATTGCAAAATCATTTGGCAACTTGTCTGCTTGAATGATTGATGCACAATTACGAAGGCTGTGCCTTTTGATAAGCCAACACTGATCAATAAACTTATGAAATACTTAATAAAAAGTGAGGAAATAATAATAATAATAATAATAATAATAATAATAACGACAATAACAACAAACTTTGCATACCTATCAATGTCCTTGCTACAATAAAAACAAATCAACCTTAGCAACCTTTGTATAAGGAAGTTTCTGGACGGGGCAATTTTTTCATCATACGAAAGGGTATATCAACGAAAGGTGAATTTTGTGAAAAATGATTGAAATCGAAGGAAAACCGTGCCCAGTTATTAGGGTTGGTGCAGTTATTACAGATATTCACTACAGCAACTTGGACATCATTTTGATTTTTGAAAATTAAACTGACATCTTCTATGGATTCAGATGAATGGAAATTGCTTAGCCTGTAAGGAATAGAGGTGTAGATTTCTGAACTAAAGTCCATGAAATTTTGGAATAAAACGCGCTTCAATAACAGATGTTATTCAGCATCATCAGTTTGCAAAAATATCGTAAGTGGTTCCCGTTTGGATCCAAGATAAAAATCAACATCATTATGTTAATAAATCATATAATCTTGGACGGTTGCCGGATCAGTTCGTGAGGCTTATACTAAGATGCAAAAGGTGGTAGTTTTTGTGGCTTTTATTTCATCTGAATGAATTCTCATTAGACCTTTCTCAAAAGGGTGATTTTGCAAGATTTATGAGTCGTTTCTTGTGACTGACTGGAAAGCAGACATCATTGCAAGCAGACACGAGCTTAAGGAATCAACGATGATGGTGGAACAAAGTTTGTTTTGTTGCAATTTATATTGTTGAACCGGTGACATTCTATTCCAAATGGCTAAATAGAACTGTTTTATCTGCCTTAAAAGCTGGTAATAACTCTCGATTTTGTGTATCACGTGGTGTATAACCTGATACGTATTTTCTCTTATTTACTGAGTTTGGAGTGTGTGTGTTTTGGGGTTTGGAGGGGGGGGGGGGAATAGAGGAAATTTGATTGCCGTTGCAGTGATCCAACGGCCAAATTTTTTACATCAGATACATCAGTTTCTTCCTTTTTTAGATTCACTGCACTAAAATTAATTTAACTACAGATTCTGAATTTTCTCAGTTTCAGATATAATAATAATAATAATAATAATAATAATAATAATTGATATGATAATAATGCTACTTATGACAACAATAACTGGAAAAAGATCAGATAAACATTGTGTGGCAATGTATTGCGTAATGCTCTGTAGCAAGAGAAATGGCAATTTCCCAAGCATCTATGCGGAGTGCCTGGGAGCCGGATCTATGTATATCAAGCCGTGTCTCATGAAAACCTAATCTATTGCGCTTTCAGCCCTGCCGGATTCGACAATAAAATGCATAAAAACACGAACACATATATACATGAGTATTGTATGTGTCATGCGTCGTATCAAATTAAATGCCCTTGCGATAATTATGAAAATAGGTTGATATAATGTAGTAATAACTTCACACTTTCAGAAGAGCAGAACTTGGACGAGAACAGCAAAAGAACTGATATGGATAACGATAGAAAAGAAGAAAAAGAAAACACGGACATGAGCGATAAGTCAAGCCAGCCACCCATGGCGAAAGAAGAGCGGCCTGACGTGGAGCGCGAGCCAGGCAGGTTAGTGACGTTAACTCATCTTTCTTTTTTCCCTGTTTGAACTGTATATTGCTTGTGTTGTACGTTAACTACTGACAGACAGGAACAACTCCAGTCTGTTGCTACTTTATGGGTTACTGCTATTTCATTTTCTACCCTGGTCGAAACAAAATTAAAAAAAAGAAAAATTTAGAAATATTATTATTATTTTTTTTTTTTTACTTTTTCAGTCTTCAGAATTTTAAAACCAATACCATGCAGTATTTTATCCAAAGTTGTATGGTGTTACGTAGATCAATATGGACTAGACAGAGAAGTTAGCGGTGGTTTGGTAAAGCCATATATTAATATGCAGTATATTCAAAATTACAGAACTGGGCCATTTCAAAACTGCGTTTCACTGGGCACGTCCTAATATGCTGTCCCCTCCAAACTCCCCCCACCCCCACCCCCACCCCCCTCCCCGGCTGCACACTGAGTGTCGGGTATACCATATAATAGACAAATGACCCCCCTTCTGTTCGTAACTATTGACAGCTGTTGCGAATCCAATGTAACGGCAACATCTCTTGCATTTCTTATGCCTATGGGTCATTTGCGGAATGTCTGGTATTATCGCTCAGGTTGTTCCGCCAAATCAGCCACATTTTTTTTTATCACTGACAATTAGTTCTTTCAGTGCATTGTTCATGTAGCGTATCAAAGGCTTCTGTCTCTCGTTAGGGAAGTTATCAGTTAGAGAACGTGCTGAGGAGGATAAGACACTTTTCGTGCTTCGTCAGGGCATACTTTCGTCCCGCGGCCCCCGCGGCGGGAATGTTTTAATGTTTGGAGTATTGCAGTATCGTAGCAAAAGGTAACATTGTGTAATTAGTGCACCAGAACATAGCATGCATTTAATTGTATTATTTCTCTACCATAGTCACCATTTTGTTTTGAATGAGCTGGCAAAGGAAACAAACAGAATAATTAGAAACCGAAATATAATTTAATTCAGATAAAACGCTCCAAATTTGCAGGGTTTATTTTGTCATTTAATTTATTAATCTGATTGGTGCTATTTTCGTAGGCTTTAGCTCCTCAGTTAAACAGTTGAAGTGTAATATCAACAGTACAGTAATCTTGTAAAAAGTATTATTGAAAGAAATGATGAGGTCTAGATAATAATTTGCTGGATTTATTTTTTGTCAGGCATGCGCAGATCATCTTGATTTCTTTGCACCGATGACAAATTCATTTAGCCTTAAAGCAAAGATAAGATTGAAACACTTGGAATTCAGTTTTAACAGAGTTCTTTTCATAACTGACGTTACCCCTCCAGACATGTTCATTCATTCAATTTGCTAACTGTTGGTCAGTTTGAATGACGCGTTGAATATTTCGTAACACTGAAGGCTGAGTATAATACAAGTAAATTTCAACATTCAACGTATCATCTTCCTTTGTTTAGCCACAATAATTATACTTTTCATTTGTTTATTGTCAGTGAGGTGGACTGATCTGACGTTTGAACGACATTTGACATATGATTAAAACAACGCCGCTATTTTGCAGACCATAATTTATCACCAACAACAGGAGATACATATATATAAATGTCGAATGTTGAGGTCTGTTGAGTCCTTATGCTGAAAAAGGTCTTATCGTTAAAAAAGCTTCCAAAATGCTAATATCTAATCATTTGTGTGATTTCAGCAGAAATGTATAGTTTAGCTTTGAGCCAGTGGCGCGGAGGGTTTTTGCTGCGTTTTCACAAATAAAAAAGGAACGATCAGCCTTCTCAGACAATAGATTATCAGTCTGTTATCAGCTTAAGGGAAAGTTTTATCAGATTATTTACGAAAGAAATGGCAAAGAACTGTAGACAGAGGCTGTAACTCAATCAGTGGTTACACTGAACCTCTGGCTGAGGCACTGTATATCATTGTCTAAATTGGTTTCTTTCCCTATGAACTAAAGATTTTTTCCAGCTCTGAGAAAAAAGACGAGAGAGAGAGAAAAAAAACTCCATCCATACAATGATTGAAATTATGGAAATTGGTCTGTATCAACCGAGACGGGTTACATTTTGAACACAAACTAAGAAACACTACGATTGGAACATCGCGCTCTGAATCTAAGAAACACGTTTTGGACGGACAAGCGCCTCGCCTTTTTGAAGAGTGTTCCTTAATAAGGTCTCAGTATTTAAAGAAAGTGTAGGGATCTTGAATCATGTTCCTTAATTGGCAGTGTGCCCAAGCGGAGGGTTTTACTCTTACGGGAGAAGAGAGTGGGATTTTTTAAAAAATAGTAAAATAAAAATGAAATCAAGTTGAGAGCACGCAAAGGAGCATTTCTTCAGGGTTGCCACTTTTCAGCTTCAATGTTGTGTTCTTCGCTCTCATCCGACTGTATTCTTTTTTATTTTTTATTATTATTTTTTTTGTTCACATAGAGAACGCTCGTCAAACAAGTTCCTGGGCCGACTTCTGTTTTATTCATGACGCATAAAAATATATCGCCCATAATCCAATAGATGCATCAATTTAATTGCAGCATGTTCTTGCAGCGTTCGCGTTTCCTAGTTCAGTGAAGTGCACTTCTTTTTTTAAAGGCGTATTGATTTCTGGGGTTCTGTGTTTGTTTGGCTCTATCCAAGCAACATGAAATTGTCCCGTTTGTGTGCATGACAAACAATCATCAATCTAAATGTTAAGTTGTTATTTTTTAAGACCAATCGACTTTGTTGGACCGAGTATTCAGTGCTTATACTTCATTCCTTTTGTGTGTGGGTTTATGGGTCTATGTCGTGTGGTATTAATGCAGCTAATGAAACGACATGCCCCATACTGGTACAACCTCGCTGTGTTTTTCAAACTGTCGCTCTCTTTTTCTGTTATTTGCAAGGTCTCGACCTCCCAAATCTTAACGACTGTGGAACTTATTCGATTAAAATTAATTCTGTAGATTACTTTTATTCAAGAATGTCTCGATATAATGATATTGACAGCAATGACCAATTTTCAGGCTGCAATCGTAAGATTCTGCCAGTCGGCTTGACATGTCCCAGAGACATCGAAATTGATGTTTTGGAAGGATTCCGTGTTTGGTTGTTTTAGGCTATTGTTTACTTTATCCGTTCTCAACCCAAACCAAACTACTAACTGTCTTCGAACATGCCGAAAATAGGAAAACAATCCCAATACTGAGCTTCCATATTCTTGGCCGTACTGCATCTGTCGATTCTTCGACTGGGTTCTACTTTATCTGTCGATTCTTCGACTGGGTTGTACTTTATCTGTCGACTCTTCGACTGGGTTGTACTTTATCTGTCAATTCTTCCACTGGGCTGTACTTTATCTGTCGATTCTTCCACTGAGCTGTACTTTATCTGTCGATTCTTCCACTGAGCTGTACTTTTTCTGTCGATTCTTCCACTGAGCTGTACTTTATCTGTCGATTCTTCCGCTGGGCTGTACTTTATCTGTCGATTCTTCCACTGAGCTGTACTTTATCTGTCGATTCTTCCACTGAGCTGTACTTTTTCTGTCGATTCTTCCACTGAGCTGTACTTTATCTGTCGATTCTTCCGCTGGGCTGTACTTTATCTGTCGATTCTTCCACTGGGCTGTACTTTATCTTTCGATTCTTCCATTGAGCTGTACTTTTTCTGTCGATTCTTCCACTGAGCTGTACTTTATCTGTCGATTCTTCCACTGGACTGTACTTTATCTGTCGATTCTTCCGCTGGGCTGTACTTTATCTGTCGATTCTTCCACTGGGCTGTACTTTATCTTTCGATTCTTCCACTGGGCTGTACTTTATCTGTCGATTCTTCCACTGAGCTGTACTTTATCTGTCGATTCTTCCACTGGACTGTACTTTATCTGTCGACTCTTCCACTGGGCTGTTCTTTATCTGTCGATTCTTCTACTGGGCTGTACTTTAGCTGTCGATTCTTCCACTGGGTTGTACTTTATCTGTCGATTCTTCCACTGGGCTGTACTTTATCTGTCGATTCTTCCACTGGGTTGTACTTTATCTGTCGAGTCATCCACTGGGCTGTACTTTATCTGTCGATTCTTCCACTGGGCTGTACTTTATCTGTCGATTCTTCCACTGGACTGTACTGGATCTGTCGATTCTTCCACTGGGCTGTTCTTTATCTGTCGATTCTTCCACTGGGCTGTACTTTAGCTGTCGATTCTTCCACTGTGTTGTACTTTATCTGTCGATTCTTCCACTGGGCTGTTCTTTATCTGTCGATTCTTCCACTGGGTTGTACTTTATCTGTCGATTCATCCACTGGGCTGTTCTTTAGCTGTCGATTCTTCTACTGGGCTGTACTTTAGCTGTCGATTCTTCCACTGGGTTGTACTTTATCTGTCGATTCTTCCACTGGGCTGTACTTTATCTGTCGATTCTTCCACTGGGTTGTACTTTATCTGTCGATTCATCCACTGGGCTGTACTTTATCTGTCGATTCTTCCACTGGGCTGTACTTTATCTGTCGATTCTTCCACTGGACTGTACTGGATCTGTCGATTCTTCCACTGGGCTGTTCTTTATCTGTCGATTCTTCCACTGGGCTGTACTTTAGCTGTCGATTCTTCCACTGGGTTGTACTTTATCTGTCGATTCTTCCACTGGGCTGTTCTTTATCTGTCGATTCTTCTACTGGGTTGTACTTTATCTGTCGATTCATCCACTGGGCTGTTCTTTAGCTGTCGATTCTTCCACTGAGCTGTACTCCGCTGTCGATCTATAAAATAGATTTTTGTAACTCGTGTATGATTATCATCCTGTGACAACCCCAAGTCGAGAAGTTCACCCCTAGAGTTTCGGCATTACATTGGTTCACATGAAAAACGTAAGAAACTTATGGTAGGAATGCGCACACTATTCAGAAACAACCACATTAGTTAATGCGAGCACACCCCTTTCTATCAACATCTACCCACGATCCCCCCCCCCCCCTCCCCCTTCCCTCCACCAACCACACAACCACCTCCACAAAAGGCGTTGCCAGCTACCAAATAACTAGTGGTCAAACCACATATTTCCCACAATAGGATAAAAACGTTTAATTATATCACGATCTCGATATAAAAGGACACTAGCATATTCAAACATAAACTGTACTCACACTTGGTTAGTTAAAAATGTTCTCCTGCCTTACGTTGTTATAAAATAGCTGACCTCTGGGGGATTTGTCTGTTATGTAGCGGATGAAAAGCGGATGGATATTTTTAAAAGTAGTCCCTGTCTTTTATGAACACTAGTTTCGCGGAATTCCCAGTGGGTCTTCGGAGTAAAAAGGTGTTATACACAACAGACCGAACCGCCATGGAGGTTGGCTGTTTTACAACAACGCATGTCGTGTGATAAGCTTCTTTTCAATTGTAAAACAAGCCGCTTGAAACGTAAAGTGCACTTGAACTTTATGGACCTTTTAATTAAATATGCACAATGCAACTACTTCTTCGTATACTTGCTTGAATAATGGCTAAAGATTACCAAATAGGATCCAATTAAAACGGCTTTTTCATAAGAAGACTAGATAAATAACAAGTTCCTGGTGCTTAGGCCATTGTTCAGATTGGTAGCAAAAGAGAAGTGTTGTTCATAAGTGTTTTAATATATCAACACTATTTTCTATCGCGTTTTTATTTAAAGTAATTAAATGTATTCATGCCAGTTTATGTGAGATATTTGGTCGTTACAGGTTGAATTATTTTGTCGTAAAATTAGCAAATGGAAAAGACTTGGTTTACATCAATTAAAAATAACTATATATTGGATGCGTCATTTTTTTTTAAATTGGAATACATTCATATTCAGAGAAACATTGATTTTGTTTCTGGCAGCGGAAGCAGCGATATTGCCATGGAAACTGGTTGGGCGAAACCCGGAGAAGATTCTGATCCCGTTGCTGGTGACGGGGATTCAGAAACACTGCACGAGATGGTAAGTTCACGGGGCGTCAAGCGAAAAACGTCATATCTGCACTGCCCTGGGCAGACATATCCAAATTGGAGAATACCACTGAAAATCGATAATCCTAACATCAGTGGTGTTTACGACCGATAAGACATAATGGCAAAGCTGAAAAAAAGAAGTCACCACTTTTGAGATAAAGATAATTAATGCAGAATATCAAGCATTTTTTCTGTGTGATTTTACCGTACTTGTCGTAATGTTACATTCCAGAGTGCAAAGTCATTAAAATATTATGCATGTACACTCTGTTCAGGGATTTCAAAGAAATTGTACAGTGAATCCAAAACTGGTGCCAGAATTTTGTGTGTTCAGTTTTTTTAAACAGCTGTAAATCTATAATTTAAAAAAAAATTCTACTGCAGTTTTTTTTTAACAAGGTTAGAAAGGTAATAATATTCCCCCCCCCCCCGTGTTAATTTTTGGCCGCACACAGGCTTAAGGAGAAAACGCGCGGAATATTTGACTCTTGCCATTGGACTCCTTGACACACTGGTCTATTTTCTGGTCTCTTGATATATTAACTTAAAAGTAGATACCCATATATTCCATTACATAGAAGGAAACTAACCTGTAATAAGATAATAGCGTGACCTTAAAAAAGCTGGAGTATTTCCAAGAAAGGAAGCTTTTGCGACAGCCTTCCTTTAATCTGGTGAGGAATCTTGAAAAGCTGTAAATAATACTTGTAGTTTTAACTTTAAGCCCAGTGACTTTTATGTTTAATGCATGGAAAAGAAATGGAGGTTGGTGATTTGGAATAATTCATTAAATGAATTTAGAATTCTTAATCACGTTTATTTGAAACACCTGTGGGGCTGTGAATATGGAATAACATTTAAGATGGAATGGGGAGGGCACCATACTGATCGCTACAAATGTGGCAAATAGACTTGCAAATAATCACATTTAATTTTTCTAAACAAGCTTTAAGCACAACCAGAACAACTCGCGATAAATATCAGGATTGAATTCTTATGGTTTACTTCTTTGCAGTTCACGTATTCTACTTCAGCCAGTAGGGCTTTCACATCGTACAAGTAGGCGCTATAATACACCACAGAAAATTGTACACGATGAAAATTTTTTAACCCTACGATTTGACAAAAGTGTGTCAAAATTTGGTATACTGCACTTTGCTTTAGTGGCGTTGTTAAAAGATATTATTAGTTGTCATAAAAATACTCATTATGTTATAAATCATGGATGATAATGATATGAATATATTTGAGTTTGAATGGTCTGTAAATATAGGTTTTAATTGATTCAACAAAAAATAACGTTATTATTTGAAAGTCAGTCTGTTGAAATTGTAGAGCTGAGTGGCGGATGTTCCAGCAAGAAATTGTGGAACTTGAAAGTGACTCAGTTATTAAAGAAAGTGGTACTTTTTGAAGGAAATTTGTGCGTAGAATAATTTTGAAGATGTTTTGAACTTAATGGATGTTTGTTACTTTTATGTGTTGTGCTGGACAATGAAGCTGTGTGTATTTATCAGGCTTGTGTTTCTATAATTGTTGTTCATTTTTCAGGCCGGAAACGATGACACGGAAGACCGCGAAAGGATCCAGACAGGAAGTGACGAGCTGGACATTGAACAGTCTGAAACGTCCCAACCAATAGAAGTAGATGCTGTCATTCTACAGTGCATTGAAGACCCCAAAACCATGGCAACAGAACAGAACGAGAAGGTGGAACTACTGGGGGGATTAGACGCCGAAAATAGCAATGTCGATTCGAAACCGGAACCTATGGAGAACCAAGATACTCCTGGAAATCAGTGTGTGGAGAGGGAAGCAGAAGCCACTACAGTCCATGTGTGCGAGGACAGTGGCCCGGCTGATAATGATCTACATAATGTCGACTCTCAGAATGAAAACATTGCACTTGATGCGGTGCCTCATCAGAGCAGCGAAAGCGGGGCTGAGTACCAATCCGTGCCGCCGCCCGTCCACGAGGCGGAAATCGAATTCGTCCAAGATATCGACATGCTAGATGCGTTTCAAAGTGATGAAAAAGGTGACGATGAATGCATTGCCTCACCCGATGCTGAACAGCCTAGTTTGCCTCAAGAATGCATGGACGTCGAATCGCACGACGTTGAACAGCGTGAAGACAAAGCAGAAACTGGAATAGAAGGCAATCTGGATCTGGTTCCGAGCGTAGCACCCGCAGGTGAAAGCTCGGAGTCGAAAGATGGCCTCGATCTTGTTGCTAAACAGGCCGCGGAATCGGCAGATAAGGGGGAAGAAAAGGCGAAGAAAAGTTTAGCGAAAGAATCCCCGAAGAAAAGTAGTTCGGCGCATGGGGCAGACAGATCCACAAAACTGAAACGCCCTTCGCTGCTTCTGCGCAGTAATTCTACGAAGTCAGATAGTGCTTCGGCGAAATCGAATCAACCCCGTGTGAATTCATCTAGTCAGTTCAAAAAGCCTGGTAATCCTATATCTACGAAATCTAGTTCAAGTTCTAATTATGTCGCTTCAAAGGCGCCTCCCATGGACAGCAAAATCACGAAACGCAAAACAGACACTTCGGGAAATCCTATTCCCAGTAAAAAGGCAGCAGGTTACGGAATACACAGCAAGAAATCGTCAGTAGTCAAACATGATCTCAATTCAGCTGCAAATAGTGGGGATGAAGGCGTGAAATCAGGAGCGAAAAGGAGTCCCGCTGTGAAAAGCCGTCTCTTAAATCCATCCGCGAGGAAATCCTCCATGGATGAGGCTAGGCCGGTGTCCGCACCCAAGCCCAGTATGCGGGGACGGTTAAGTATGCCGGCTATATCCGGATTAAGGAAGCCAGGCTCGGATGCAAACGATGCCGGGATTTCGACGAAAATAGGTAAAGCACTTTGTGGCTTTTTGTGTACATTAAATCAGGTGACACTGTTTTTCAGTGGCCGTCCTTCGACAATTTTGGCTCGAGACGTGGGTGATAGATGCCAACTTTCTGCTTGGGTGACACTTTGTTTATGGGCCAACGTACTATTTTCTGAGCTGGCAGTTGTGTGGCATCGCTGGCGGCTGTTTACGACTGAGTCAAAGGTTAAGAAAAAAAAACACATGTAAATTAAACTAAAAAATACTTTTTAAAAGAATTGTTGTCGAGTTTTTTTTTCTTTGACATATACATCGCCTTTGGATCATTTTTTTTTCGCTCAAGCCACAAGAAGTACAGGTTTGAGGAAGCCTTCGGCTGGGCCTACAAGCTCGCTTGTCAAACCTAAGGCCAGCAGTGGCACCGCGCAGATGTCCAGGTCCAAGGTCGTCACGTCCACGCCTAAGCCTGGCAGCCAGCCAATCACCGACGCCCCTCAGCCTGACGTCAGTGTCCTCCACGCCAGCCATGACAGTACGTCATCCTTCGGCGGCCACAAAAATGGTGATCTTTTAATGAATTTTCGATGTTATTTCTTTGACGTAGTTAAAACGGCTATTTTTATTATACAGTCTGAAAACTAACCGCATACAGCCGCAGCAGATTATATTTATTGATTGATGTTTATATTTATTGATGATCTCTGCTCTGACCCTGGTTTCTTTGCCACTTCTTGCGCTGAGAAAGCAGATTTAAGGATAACAGACACATAGCTGTTCGAGAGGTGCTGCGAAGCAAAATAAATTCCTGCAGGTGCTTTGCGATGCACCTTTCGTGGTTGATTTTCTGCTGCTAAGGTAGCACCAACGTGTCACTGATTTTCCACTGTGGGCATCGCTCCACTCGATGATGGTCTCTCTGATATCCTGTATGTTGTTAGTCAGGTGTTCACTAAAGCGCTTTATCACTGTCATAGGCAAGTCTAATGATAAACGTAACTCTTTGCGAGTAAATTGCCTGGGTGTGTTGTTTGTACGGAGCGTTCACACCTTGATTCATGTATGGCTCGCCAACAGTGTAGTTACACGAAAATGACGGACTGATGGGAATAAGGCCAGTCTGAAAATCACTGGTATGTCGTAAAAATTTCGGTCGACGATTCGGTATCATTTCAGTTTTTCGGCTGGATAGAAATATTGCTAGAAATAACAAATGAATGTTAAAAAACTAGATTAGTTAAGAAAAAAATGTACTGCACCGGAAAGGATAATTGCACAAATGGAATTTGACAGAAAGCAAAAATTACTGAATGTCTCAGATGGTAATAATTTTTATTCATGCTAATTCTTTCTCTGATCCGGACTGATAAATGTACTCAAGACAAAGGATCAATCGAAACCAATATTGGGATAGCGATTGATTGGTTAGGTGGTGGTAGGAACGGGTTGGAGTTTGTTCTGGTTGAATATACGGCATTTGGTAATGGATCTAAGGCCGACTGATACCCATTTTGCCCTCTCTTTGTAGTATCCCACATATACTGTGTGTTTCTACTAAATGCTGGTCTGTTTTCTATAAATAGTATCTGGCGGTGCAATCCAGAAAGCGGGTGGCAGATTGGCACAGAACTTACAGGATCGCCTTAGAACACAGAGCATTGGCTCAGAGTCGCAGGTACGCGGATAACCCCCTCCCCCACCCCCCTCCCCTCCACCCCCACTCCCCACCACCACTACATGCCCGGAAAATAAACAAACAACTCTAATCAGCGTGTTTTTACACGTGTATCTATTTTTTTGTGCAGCTTTGAAAGTACGAGGTGACGTAGTACCTTTTTTCCTTCGAACTGGCTCGAGCGAATAGTTGCTGAAAATGTAATTGTTCCTACTTAAGCCAAAAAAAAAAAAAAGAAAGAAAACAATTAAGAAAAAAATCAGTTTTACACTTTAAAGATGAATTTGAATTTCAGGTATGTCAGAGTATGTCAGTGTTGTTTTGATATCTTGTCAAGTGAAATAAAGAATGGATCTTTTAAGTTTGAATAATAAGCATCATTATGCTTATCATGCTCATGATAAGCATAAAAAGAAACGTAGCTCTCTCAGTGCCACTGTCCTCTGACAGTGGAAATCGATATCGCATTTGCCTAATGGGACCCCGACTTTCACCCACGGATAAGTTGTAGTGTGGTTTGCCGGTACATGTCATGACGTCAGGTGTCGCCGTTATGTCGTGCTTTCCCCGTCCAACAGGATTTTCAGTTTGTCTAGTTTTTGTGTGTGAATAATGTAAACTGATGACTATTTTATGTTTCGCCTTTGAGATATGTTGTTTTTCGTTTTATTAGCAATCTACCAATCATGAAGTATTGTTTCTTAGGGAAAAAAGATGATCATCTCTTTATATCGTTCTTTCAGCCACGCATAACTTTTAAAGAAAAATCTCAAAACAGTGATGGGGGATTTTAGCGTATTAGAGAAAGCGGTAGATGGAGCATTTACCCATAAGCCATCCTCAAGAGTGAATGTCTGATAAAGGCGAATTAGTCGGATGTGTTGTTGTCTAAAAAGCGGACGATGTTGTGTGATGGAAAATGAAGTCAGCGCCGTGGATTCGGGCACATTAAGGGTGAATGGAGAGCGCAGGCCGAAGTGAACGCCGGGGGCGATACATCGGCTAATGTAGTAAATTAAAGAAAAAAAAAAGAAAATATCTACAAAATCCTAAGTGATAACAGAAAAATTCTTGCAGTCTGTAGTTTTCTGTGTGTGTGTGTGTGTGTGTTTTTTTTTTTTTTTTTTTAAAGAACATATATTTATTTTAGCGATTCTCTGTCCGATATGACGGTATTTTACTGTTTACTTAAACGTTCATTGGGTTGTGCGGATTCTTCATTTTAATTATTCAGTGACGTCGGTGTGACGTTATAATCCGTTCTTCTTAAGGTTTCCCGTTCCACTTGCTCAAGTCGTAATAAACACGTGAGTAGTTCGCTAATACCCCCTCTCTCTCTCCCCCCTACCCCTACCCTTCCCTTGCACTCGCCTGTTCTATTGAAATTATTGAATTTTAATTAAACGATTGATTTCGAGCTTCTGTATATTAAAACCACCTAAATGACTGTCATATTTTCTTTTTTTTTTCTCAAACGTTTCTGAAACAACAAAGCTACATTGCTTAGCGTGATTGGGGAAAATACTTGAATTTTGCTGTACAATTTGAATTGGCTTTGAAAAATACTAAATCGTTAACATTGTAAATTAAACTATTGATTATTTTCCTGCTCGACTTATTTTGCTCTGCAATGTAAACTATTAAATAACAAACGAATTGCTAAAAAACTTGTTTTGTAAGTGACTGTTACTTAAATGCGATATAGATAAGCTGTATTAGCATTCGACAAAGAAGCATTTGTGACATAGGGGTATACTATATATGTGTTTTTAAGTTTTTTGATTTAGCATTTTATTTGATTGATGATTGTTTGTGAGGTAGATGTGATATATGCTAGACATTTTGTGTTTGTGAAAGCTTGAAAATGGATTTATTGAAAGGTCTAATCAATTTTACAATGGGTTTTTTATTTTACAGTTATCCGTTAACTTTTTCAAAGTAGCTTTATGTATTCAAAAATGCAGTACTCCATATCTTCACCCTCTTTCTCCTGTACATGCTGTTTTCATTTTTTGTCAGTGTTGAAACCCCTAAAATAGCCGACCTTTGGCTATTTTACATCAATAGATTGGTAGTGTATAACTGCTGCCCACTGTTACCAGGGTATCGCTGGTGCTGGTGGGCCGTTATGATCACCACCCTTGCTTCTTGAATATCAGAGAGTCGGGTAGGGATTTCGAACACTGATTATTCATTGTACTTATTTTTGGCATGACTTGTTGCTGTGGTGTTCAGCGGCTTTTCGTTTTGCATGTGTGTACACAGATATCGGTGACGTCAACAACTTCCACTGCGTCACGCCTTTCTGTGATGTCTTCTCAGGGATCTATGGCAACGCGGAAGCGTAAGAGCTTTGCGGGTACTGCGTCATCGGAAACTGTCGGTTCTACACCGAGCGCCAGGCGTAGTCTGCTCCTTCCGAAATCTTCAGATTCTTCAGGTATTTTAAATTTCTGTCAATTTTTAAATTTTCAAGTCAAAATAGAATTTGTATACTTCAAGTTCCAAACAAACTGTTCTTTCTCAAATTTCTGGGAAAATAAAAATGTGAATCACGAAGAGGAAATCTGTTAAAAAAATGGCATTATGGAATGTCTGAAAATCTTAAATACAACGACAGGCCCAGGATGCAGACGACCTTATGAGATGCTTGATATGAACAGACAGGCGAGAGAACTGTATCTGTCTCTACAGATAATAAGTAAAAAATATGTAGGAAAAATGTGTGTTCATTTTTTACTTTTTTTTCTGGAACTGGAAAGTTTACCAGATGTCTTACTAACAGTCGCTCGGTTTTCCAAATGTATCAGTAATTCCCCAAGTTTGTCAGATGTCTCAGTACAGTCCCTCAGTGTGCCAAAGGTCTCAGTACAGTCCCTCAGTGTGCCAGAGGTCTCAGTACAGTCCCTCAGTTTAGCAGAGGTCTCAGTACAGTCCCTCAGTTTGCCAGAGGTCTCAGTACAGTCCCTCAGTTTGCCAGAGGTCTCAGTACAGTCCCTCAGTTTGCCAGAGGTCTCAGTACAGTCACTCAGTTTGCAAGAGCTCTCAATACAGTGCCTCAGTGTGCCAGAGGTCTCAGTACAGTCCCTCAGTGTGCCAGAGGTCTCAGTACAGTCCCTCAGTTTGCCAGAGGTCTCAGTACAGTCCCTCAGTTTGCCAGAGGTCTCAGTACAGTCCCTCAGTTTGCCAGAGATCTCAGTACAGTCCCTCAGTTTGTCAGAGGTCTCAGTACAGTCCCTCAGTTTGCCAGAGCTCTCAGTACAGTCCTTCAATTTGCCAGGGGTCTCAGTACAGTCCCTAAGTTTGCCAGATGTTTCTGTACAGTCCCTCAGTTTGCCTGAGGTCTCAGCACAGTCCCTCAGTTTGCCAGAGGTCTCAGTACAGTCCTTCAATTTGCCATAGGTCTCAGTACAGTCCCTAAGTTTGCCAGATGTTTCTATACAGTCACTCAGTTTGGCTGTTGTCTCAGTACAGTCCCTCAGTTTGCCAGAGCTCTCAGTACAGTCCTTCAATTTGCCAGGGGTCTCAGTACAGTCCCTAGGTTTGCCAGATGGTTCTGTACAGTCCCTCAGTTTGCCTGAGGTCTCAGCACAGTCCCTCAGTTTGCCAGAGCTCTCAGTACAGTCCTTCAATTTGCCAGGGGTCTCAGTACAGTCCCTAAGTTTGCCAGATGTTTCTGTACAGTCCCTCAGTTTGCCTGAGGTCTCAGCACAGTCCCTCAGTTTGCCAGAGGTCTCAGTACAGTCCTTCAATTTGCCATAGGTCTCAGTAAAGTCCTTAAGTTTGCCAGATGTTTCTGTACAGTCCCTGAGTTTGCCTGAGGTCTCAGTACAGTCCCTCATTTTGCCAGAGGTCTCAGTACAGTCCCTCAGTGTGCCAGAGGTCTCAGTACAGTCCCTCAGTGTGCCAGAGGTCTCAGTATAGTCCCTCAGTGTGCCAGGAATCACAGTACAGTCTCTCAGTGTGCCAGGGGTCTCAGTACAGTCCCACAGTGTGCCAGATGTCTCAGTACAGTCCCTCAGTTTTCCAGAGGTCTCACTACAGTCCCTCATTTTGCCAGAGGTCTCAGTACAGTCCCTCAGTATGCCAGATGTCTCAGTACAGTTCCTGATGTCCCAATTCAGTAGTAAACAGGGATGCTGTGGGACTAAAACACATACACAATAGTGACCTCATACTTAATTGTATATGAGAATGCCCATTTTCGCGGAATCCCTAGTGGGTTTGCAGACCGAACTACCGAAGAGGTTGGTTGTTGAACAACAACGCGCATCGATAGTACGCATCTGGCAGTGCGACAGGCGTGAGTGCCGGGCCTTGAGCTCTCCCGCCCACTTACCAGAACTGTGTGTGAAGAGTATGGTGCCGTGTTCTCACTCCAACATGTAGTTTGTTCATTGCCAAAAAACCATATGTCGTTCTCAGCAACGTGTTTTAACCTTTATTCTGTGAAAATCACTCAGGTGGGTTTGTTTGGCTCTTATTGTTTAAACGTTAACCGCGTGCTTTCCAAAGAAAAAGGTTGCTTTTTCTTTGCCACCTCTCTATATCTTGGCGTTTCTTTTGGCGAGGTTACCACTTCGGCTTTGACCTGATGTTTCCAAGGTTACGACCTCGGAATCAAGGTCGTTTGTCTGATTTCCCATAATTCAAAGTCTTATCAACGCTGATGTTCCCAGAGGAAACAAATGATTAAGAAAGAGGAATCGCAGTTTCCCAATGGTGTGGATGAACTTGGTACATGTGTTTTCATGTAATCGGGGCGTTTCGATAGCACAGTTAAAAGACGCAATTTCCGTCTGCCAAGGATTTTTTTTTTTTTAAACAAGTATATTTCTGGTGACTTGCATCTCTAGTTCAGTGACCCACAGTGCTGTAGCATGTACACTTCCCGTTTAGTATGCAGTCGGCTCTTGCCTGGCGTTCATCTAAAACAATGCAATTTGCCTTGCACTGCTCATATGTCTGCTTGGACTTTTTTTTGGCAGAATTAGGGTTAAATTGGTTTGTGTAATAGTGTATATATGAAAAATCGCACAGAAGATATGCTTATTGGAATATTCTGCTGTACTTCAATACAGTAGTTAAATAGTTTTGTTCTTGAAGATCTTTAAATAATATTCAGTCAACGAGAAAAAGGAGAATCAAAAACGAAAGCAAAAGCTTGCAAACTTCTGTTAAATATTTTTTAATGAAGTAAAAACAGCCTCTTGATGTAAAGACAGAGTATTGAGGATAGACGGTTTTTTTCTCAAATGTACAACTAAATGGATTAATTCAGTAATCTGGAAATAGCAGTTATAATAACAATAAAAAAGAAAAAAAAAGCGATCAGAACAAAAATGTTAATTAAAGGTTACGGGAAAACACGTTTGGGCAATCAGATGTTTTCCCTGATGATTAAAATTGGTATGTTGATTGGATCCCTTTGATCACTCAGTGTTCAATCTCATGGTCAATTAAATGGGAAAGTGTTGTCTGTAGGGGCATTCCATGTTTTTTCTTTAAGGAAATATTTTTGTACAAAAGCGGTTTCAGTTTTCATTTTTACGGAACAATAATATATATGGGGATAACACAGTCTTTTGTGCCATATACCCGGGGTATTAAAAATCACTGACACAGATAGTTGTGGACAATTGCTCCCGAGTAGCCTGAAATGATTTCTGAATAGGCTTTCAAATTTGCGCACCCATAGCAGATTAAAATCCTTATCGCGCGCATCGGAGATTTGAAACCGACGGGACCAGTTATAAAGTTTAAACTTTGTCGGCATTTGTCGGGTGAGATATTATGGTTGGTGTAGTTGGTGAAGGGGTCATGTTTTATGCACACGGGGCCATGCACAAGGGTCATGTGGGGCGGGCAAAGGTCATGTGGCGCGTAAGGGATAGTGTGGGGTGGGCAAGGGTTCGTGTGGGGTCAGCAAGGTTTCGTGTGGGATGCACGCGGGGCCATGTCGGGGTTGACAGGGATTCGTGTAAGGTGGCAAAGGGTCGTCGGGTGGACAAGTGGTCATGTCGGGGTAGACCAGTGGTCATGTCGGGGTAGACCAGTGGTCATTTGAAGTAGACAAAGGTCATGTTGGGTGGACAAGGGGTCATGTTGGAGTTCACACGGAGTCATGTGGAGTGTTACCAAGTTAATAAAGTAAATATTGTAGCCTTGCAGCAGTTGTATTTAACGACATGAAATAAGTCAACTAATACGGAGTTGAGAAATCCGTTGATTATGTAGTTTATTTGCCAATGTGTAATTCGTGGTCTTCAATGATCGTGTTCTCAATTACAAACGCAAGAGACGTCATGACGCGCCATAATTCCATGAGCCCTAAGAATTGTCATGGTTTATATTTTTAATTCATGGCAATATTTAATAATATTTTAAAAAATAAAACTCTGATTTATCTGGTCGATACATGGGTTGAAGGAAGGCGTACATGCGAAAAGGATTATGGGTAATGTCTCAGGAGGGAGGTTATGTTGAGGCGATGTGTAACTAAATCTGGGAAATAGATTAAACGATACCAGAAATCTAAGGACTTATATACAACGCACCTTTGGTGGGAGGAGGGGGGCAACGTGGTATCATATGTATTACCATGCTTGTCCCAAAAAAAAAAAAAACGCGGAGAAAGAAGAGGGAAATTGAAGTCCGCGCAGAGAACTAATTTCCTTAAAAAAGGGGGTTGCTTCGGAATTTCACTGCGCGTTTGGTTAAAAAAAGGCGGTATTATTTCAAAATTAGCACTTAGGGGTTGTTTTAAAAAGTCACTGACACGCATGGTAACCAGTTAGTACATGAGTAGCCACTTGCTTAAGTAAAAGAGAAGTACGTATTGGCTTTCAGCTGTCTTCCGCAATTTCGCCTGTGACAGTTTATGGCGTTCATTCCAGGGTTGAGATTTCGCGGTCGCCCGGTCGCCCGTGGCGATCAACTTTTGGCTCGGGCGACCAACTTTTCGAGTTGGTCGCCCGTGGGGCGACTAACTTTTTTCTGAGTATTTTCTGGTAAATACTGTTGATTATTTTAAACACCATTTTACATGAAAATGACTTTTGTATAAATTTTGCTTTCAGGGAGATTTTCACATTTGAAATAAATTTCAAATAACTACAAATTATGGATACTTAAGACACCTATTTGTTGTTGTTTTTTCATGTGAGGGGGGCTAGACAAATTTTGCAAAAGTTGCGCTGGACGACTAACTTTTGTGCCGGGCGACTAACTTTTTTAAGGTGGTCGCCCTCCGGGCGACCAGAAAATTTTACTAAGTCTCAACCCTGCATTCACTAGTGTTTATGCCTCATTTTCGTGTGATATTTCCTTAAATTGATTCTCTGATTTCCTTTTTTTCACAGAGCCGAAAAAGCCGGGGCTGTCGGTGAGTGGAACGTCGAGCCGATTGGGCCTCAAAACCAAAGTGACATCTCCCGCCGTTATCCCGAAGAAACCAGCAAGTGAGTAATGACGTCATCAAGAGAACTAGATGATCTTGAGCCTGTTTTGTCGTGGGAATGTGTGTTTGAAGATAGAAGTGTCATCATTGATTTAATGCAAAGAAAACTACATCAACAATACAAAGTCTTTAATATTTCAGCGGCAAAAAAAAAAAGAATTGCAGTCCAAAAAAAAAAAAGAAGGTGACTGAGAACACCGGCTCGTAGAAAAAGCTTCAGTCCCCCCCCCCCCCCCCCTCCCCAAACTGCCGGACCTGCCCTCACCGCAACTTCTTCCCCAGAGACAAGCACACCAGAGTGACAGGGGCGAGTTTGTTTTTTGTTCTTTTTGTTTTTTTTTGTGTGTGTGTGTGTTTTTATGCGTAGGTTATAAAAACAAATACGGAACCGCTGCTTTGTCAGAGATCTCAGATCGAATGCTATCTTTTTATCTCTGAAGGGAAGAAGAGAAAAAAAAGTGACAGCTTACTCTACATCACTTGAACAGTCGTGCTTGGAATTAGTATTTCGTGTCGATTTCCGCGTTAAATATTGACGACAAACAGGCCAGAAATAGCGTAACAGTGATGTGAGTTCGCCTATTGGCCCTAGTAGTGTTACAAAATAGTAGAGGCATTTCCCAATAAAGTAAAGCCTTTTTTTCAAGGATCAAGAAACAGAAATGTAAATCTCTGTGTGAGAGACTAAATTTGTTGCTGTTAATGTTTCCACGGTGACCAGTCTGGTTGAAAAATGGAATTGCCTTGCTTTCCTTTTCAGTTGGTACAGTCAATGGACAAAATTGTTCGTCACTTTGTACGAGTGCGCGTTGCACACCGCGTGTGTTCTATATTAGGGCGTTGTATTTTAATACTTGACAGCGTAATTGTTACGTCATGAGTGACTGTATCCATAGTAAAATCAATGCAGATTACGTTCTTATAAGTATTGTGACAAGTTGTTTTGATTTTACATGTACAATTTTAGCATATAAAGATGGCTTCCGGTAGGCATGTCATAGAGTAGGCAAAGAGCTTGTATTTACCTTTATTTTAAGGGTCTTTGGAGTAGGGCCAACAGTGGCGTATTCAACTGTCACTTGATCACACTGTCCGCGTCCTCTCTGATTCTTGGCAAAAGCAAGCGTATTCTCAGATTTGAATGAGCGCACTAGCAGATTAAGCAGACCTGAAGTAGGCCATTATGACTACTAACGAATTTGGGGCAAGGGCACCGCCGTGCGGCATAACCGTTATAATTTAAAAATTTAATATTTTAATCGCTTCAAGGATTTATCTGTAATTAAGAAACACCCACAGATAATGTAAACCTCAATACTAACTTTATTTTCCACATTTTCAACGTGCACAAAAAAAACAAGAAAACTTTTTCGTGTCCACATATTAAAATGTTTGAAGTAAATAATTTTCACAGCGTCCTTTATATATCAAAAACACCTGGGCGTCTTAAAAAAATCGAAAAATAAGGAAGATATTATTGCGTCTCACAGTTTTTGAAGCCGCAGGTCATTCAGCCCCTGCTTTCAAGGCTCCTAGTATGCACTGATATTTTATTTATTTATTTTTTAAATTTCAGCGTGCGCGCAATTTGTGTTCATGCTTTCTTCTGATATAAAGCAAATGAGTAAGTGAAGGTGGTTAAATAAGGGAAAGAAGCGAGGAAAACGATTAAGTGAAGTCGCCGCGAGAAGCTAAGGGAAAGCTGTAGATGTAAAGGTCTGGAATTGCCAGTTTTGTATGTTATTAGATTTTTTTATATTCAGCATATTTATTCACAGTGAAAATCGATTAGCACACATCACAATGATATCATCAAGGGATGAATGATTACGTGTGACTTGTGAAATCATTCCCCAGTGTTCAAAGCCTTTTCTTCACCACTTCTATTTTAAGGAGTATTTCCTAATTTTAGTGTCAAATTTCGCGTGATTCAACGCTTATGAAATGGAATTGCCTGAGGTGCCATTTGCTTTTTGTGTAATTTTTTTTAGATAAGTGTCTTTAGACGCTCTGTTCGTGTGCAGTCTGAAAATAGTTTATTAATGATTGTATCTGAAACATATTATTTACAACCAGGCACTCAGTCACCTTTAGTCCAAGAACAAGTTGCCTTGAGCCTGGTCTAGTCAGTTTTGGTCCGTTCTTGCTATCGATCTTCATAAAACTACTCGTTTAATTTAGTGTAAATTAAAGTTCAACCCTGTCCAATCGTCTTCCTTACTTCGTGGGACAAGCCACACCTAGTACTCACTTAGTGTTGCTGGATTGCTCATTTTTAAGTGATAATTAATCCAAAATTACCTCAGACATAGGGAGTGATGCGAAACAGAAAAGAGTCTACTCTGCATGGGAAATGGCGATGATGCAGCCTCAAAACGATTTTAAAATAGCAGACTTTGTGAGAAATAGTGGGGCAAAAGTGCAGAAGTCCTTCGCTCGGCGCTCATTCTGCCCGAGTTAAAAGGGAAAGGCAGCAGGTCTGTGCTGTCACCAAGCGAACTCCCCCTAGGTGACTTGTTGCTAGACGATTTGGTGTGAGATGTATTATCCCAGGTGACTTGTCACTGGACGATTTGGTGTCGGACGTATTGTCGTGAGCCCTTGCTGTAAAGTGTGCCTTACGTGTACCAGAAAAAATTGTGTCTGTAGTTTTAACTTGAAAACCAACAGAAAATATACCTCTCCCCACCCTCCCGCTCCCTTCAGTGCAGGTGTTTTGCTGATTTTGCTGCTCTGATGTTTTTCTTTGAAAAAAAAATGCGTCGCAGGTTTTGATCGTGTGAGGATTTTGTACCCGAGGAGAAGACATTCCAGGCACACTCCTGTCATATGACGCTTATATTAAATATGAATGGCATAGCATTTAATATGACACCATATAATATGAGAATATTAAATGGGACGCGTCTTAACAAGGGCCACCTTAAAAGTTCCCCAGTGTCTTCTCATCTCATTAAACAATAATTGTAGAAGCCTCATGTGACGTTGGACTCTACTTGTCACACACGTGAAATCGATAACCGTTCAGAGTGGCTCCAACAAGGCTGAAAAACCGTTATTATTTGGAAGAGAAGAATCACAAACCTGAAGATTTAGCCCCATGATTTGATTGGACGAGACCCTTTTGTCGAAGAATTTGCTGACAGTTAAATAGTTTTGATTTCACTCTTGAAACATACTCGGTCGGAGAGGTGGCGTGGCACTTCCATAAGTGTCGAAGGAGTTTAATATCGATAATGTTTTGTCCTATGGCACAATGGCACATTGTACATCACTGAGTTGCTCTCACTTTCTGTCAATCACAGAAATCGTTGTTATTTCAAGAAAATCATGAGCTCGGATAAACCGTGGCAAAATGTGGCCAAAGATAGCAGATACAAAACTCCGAAAAACGACAAAGTAATAATTTAACTACAATAAGTAATGGAAGGGTAACATGGAACATACTCGAAATGCATGGCGTTAGGCGTTAAATCAACGCCCGAAAAGTTTCCAGGGTTTTCAGATTTAATTGTTTTTTTTTCTTTTAATCACTTCCAAAATGCTTTCATTTCTCAAATTCAGTTAAAGATTGAAAGTTGCGTTCAAAATTAATCTTACTTTTTAACGTTTTTAAAGCTTTAAGCGCCTGAATTTCTGCCTTAACACCTGGAAAAATCGTAAGCGCAAACTTTTGACGCCGGTAAAAGGGTACCGTCATTTCGAGGGCTGTGGAGACTGCTTCTGTAGAATTTGACCACGTAAACAAATTGCATAATTCCACCAGGGACCTTAATAAAAAATATCTGAAATTTGGAGATGGTATTTTACAAACTTACTGACATACATTTAATGGGAAAATCTGATTGTTTTGAATAAGAAAAATGTGCTCTTAAGTGATGCACCTTAAATTTCAAGTCTTTTTTTGACCTTGAATTTGACAAGCTCAACAGATATTCTTTGTGAACAATTATATTAATACCTATGTAACAAATCTGGGTCATAGCCCTTTTGTTATGAAGATGTTGCATATCTCCTAGCTGTTGAATGCTATTGTTATTAAAAAAATGTCCAGTGAAAAAATATCTTCAAAAATTAAAAAAAAAAAACATTGTGTTTACATATTAAACATGACAAAAGTTTTGTTTTATATCGCATGACAAATTAAACATAAATCGCATGAAAATTTTGCCGCCACCCCTCCTCTCCCCCCCCCCCCCCCCCCGCTCCCTCTCTGACTTATTTTGTTGAATGCCTATCTTTCAGGCAGTTGACATTGGCTAGGCTGGTACATTGCTTTTGTGTATGCTATCTAATTTGTGTACCCTTATTTTGTAAAAATACCTAATGTGATACCTTTTATTTACATCACGGATTTAGTACAGAAACCCTTGACTTTTATTTTTGGATAGTGTTGTTATATTCAGCCAGCCTATAGGATTTTGTTGATAAATGCTGATAAAGCGGTTGAAAAAGTGAATAAATAAAAAAAATGAGCTTAGGAGAATGACGAAGCAAGTACCATATGGAACGAAAGTGTTGTTTTAGCAAACAAATTATTCAGCTGTGCTATATGTGGCTGGTTTTGACTCCTCTTAGTGCGGAGAGAGGATCGTTCTGTGCTGTGTCTTCGACTGGCTTGCTGATTTAATGGAGTTGCCTGTGTTTTATGAGGGGTGGCTGGAGCTGGGCTGATCTTAGGAAAGGGCACAGCTATGACATATTGCTGCAAATGGTAGTCGTCATTACAGCCCCAGAAGCCACACAGGCAGCATTCTGAAAAAAACATACATAAAGGAAGAATAAAAAAGTTATCGCCATATTGAAAAAAAATGGTATATTTTGAGGGTGCAAAGAGCATTCATTTACGTTTTGGTTTTTGCTTCTCTCCCTCCCTTCCCTCCCCTCCCCCTCCACCTATCCCTTCCTTCACCCTCGGCCTCCCTCCCTGATGTTGAGGATATCCTTGCGATTTTGTTGCAGTGATATGGCAGGGAAAATTCTCCAGACAAATCAATGATCTTAACATCAGCACGTCTTTTTGTTGCCTTAGTGACAACGAGCAACAACTAGGATAAAGTGATTCTGCTCTTCTCCAACTATCCACCCTCATCCTGTGTCCACCCTCCCCCTACCCCTACAGCCACTCTTACCCCTTCCCCTCCCACCTCCCCCTCCCCCCCCCCCAAGTCTCATCAAGGAAACACATAGCAACATACGGGTTATCGATTAAGGCAAAGTGTCGAGTAAAAATGTTATACTTTTGTCCCATCAATAGTAGTCTGGCGTGTTTTTCAGGCTAGGGATTTTCATCAGTCATCGTGCCTCAGCCCTGACTCGTACTGTGTCCCGGGAGTAAATATTTGCTTGTAGCAAAAGGAGAGGTGGGAAGATGTAAATACAAGGGGTGTCTGAACACTCAGGGTGTAAATTCATCATGTACTGAGCGGAGGGAGGGAGGTTCCGTGAGCCACCATCACTTCCGGGATGTGTGCACCCACACGTTCTTAGGGCGAACATTTTATAGCGATTGTGTTTCTCTGGGCTGGTCCAAATGTTAGTCGAAATGCCGGGCTATCAGCCCCATTGCCAGTCATTAATGGTTTTTCCAGGACAACGTTGTAAACTTGGATATTGCAAAAAACAAGTTGATTGAAGAAGTATTCCTGGATTCGTTTAGATTTATATGTGTACCAAATCCAGTCGGGATGTATATTGAGAAAAATCAACCTGGCATTTCAGTGATAATATCCCAAAAACTATAGCAGGCTGTGCGATTAATCTTCGTGATCCTTGAAATGGGACAAGAGCGAAGAAAATAAGGGATAACAGCTGTATGCCAAAACAGCGGTCGATCCAGACACAGGCAGGCATCCGCCGAGTTCTGGAAATAACTAACTGCCGCGCCGTGGCGAAATTACGATTTGACGTACTGGACTCTCAGCGGAAATAAAAAAAAAATAAGGAAATTCTGTATCAAGTTTTTCACCATAACATGATTGTTCATTACTGCTTTGTTTTTTGTTTTTGTTACTAAAGAAGTAATAAACCGAACCGATGGAGTAGGGTTAAACTCCTAGGAGGACAAGGTTTGAAATAGATTGATCCTTCTGCGCTAGTGTTAATTTGGATAAAGCTGTGAGAATAATAGATCGATCTTTAAGTACAAAAAATACACACAAAAAAAAATAAATAAATAAAACAGAAGGAAAAAAAGGGAACAAAACTGAAGAAAGACATTGTGCTAACGTCGGTTGACTTCTGGATGGCTGCCTACTCACACACTTAAGAGTAAGCTGTGTGTCAAATGTAACACGAGTGACGTCACGGAGGACTCAAGGGTGACGTCACAGACGGCAGGCGGGAGTCATGGCGACAGTAAGGATGCAGACGAGGGGCGGGCGCTCGCCGTCACGCCTGCAGAAGGTGCGAGAGGTTGCCATGGAGATCGATGACCTCATCATTGTGGAGTTCAAGCGAGGTCAGTGCATTCAAGCAATTAAAAGGTGTCAAGTTGTGCTGTGTGTATATATCAAAAGCGGAAGTGCTTATTTATTATTGGATGTAGCAAACGTTTTTCGCTAGCGCTGACGAGGATGGGGTAAAGGTCTAATACTGTGTAGTAAAGTTGTTTGGACAAGGCTCAAGGGTTACACACCATCTCCTGACAACTCATCGATCGCTTTTTCTTTTGTCCACACTATTGTACGAAAAAAACGTTTTTTTTTAGTCCCCCGCCGCCTCGTAGCGCGGAGCGGAGGACTATAGTATTCGGGTCTGTCTGTCCGTCCGTCTGGCGACACTTGGAAGCACAAATTTGTGCAAGCGATATCTCGAAAAATGACGAAATGGCGACTTGTTGAAAATAGACATTGTTTTAGTATTTCTGTTCCTACCATGCAACTTTGTGCACGCGATATCTCAACCGCTATTCAACCCTGGCTTTTGATTTTCGTTACAGTGGAAATATATATATTGAAGTTGTGCAACGTCGCATTATTTTTCGATTCGACAATAGTTCGTGGCGGGGGACATTCATCAGTTTCACTGATAACTTGTTATTTTTGCTCTTTTCTTCAGTACCAACGGGCATAATTTCAAGTGGACAAACTGGTGACTGATAAAATGAAAAGCAGTGAGAGTTTCAAATAAGGGCAGAAGACAAAATGACAGAAAAGAAAATAGACCGAATTTTACGAAACAAACGCAAAAATTTTCAGTTAAAATATCTTGATCCAATGCGATACTGAAGACTGAAGGGTACTAACTTCTAATGGGGGTTATCGTGACTGGCATCAAGTTTCGAAATCCGTAGTTTTCAAAATACTCATACTTAAGTTGATCGGTGTGGGAATCTGAATTTTGACTATGAAATAAGACGGTCACCTTGAAGGACAAAGGTGGCTTAATCTAGAGGCTGTTGTGATAGGACCGAACGGCAACGGGGCCTCTCACAAGCGTTGTTGTCCGACAGCCAACCTCTACGATCCCATCAGAGGTCAGCCGTTTTATAACAAACGGCTCACAAGCGGTCTTCTTTTTGAGGATGGTTCCAATTTACAGTTTCTCTTTTCGAGGAGTGCTGCTTTCGCATTTCCTGGAACCTGTTTGAAGATCCGTCATTTTGTAAGGTTACAAATAAAATCAATGTCACAAATTACGATAATCAAACAATCGCATCAACTTGTAACATTGTCAGTCAAACAAGCAGTATTTAGGTTACTTGAATGTTACACTCTATCAAGAAGACAGAATTTCTGTATATCAGTTGACTGTTACATTCTCACAAGAAGCCTGAGTTACTGCGACCTTGGTCACAAAAGTCATGGCGATGCCTTTTGCGACCTATTATATGAAGAAATAGGCACTTAACCTGATAACCAACCATGGGCAGTGGAAGTCCTCACTTGCTATGAATTAAACAATTAATAGTGCCAAATTTTTTACTGGTTGAAGTATTGAGTTTTTTTCTGCCTCTTGAACAAGTCGTAGGACGTGGCATTTTAAAGCAAACCACACACGTTAGTAAATATGATCGTGCGTTGAGCCCTTACAAAATGTTCTTATCTCTTTTTAGGTAAGATTTCGATAAGTGCTCTTGAAATTGAGACTTTGGCATCGTTCACTGTAAGAGTATTAATTCACATGCACTCTGGTACAGTCATGAATGTGATGTCTATATCTCTTGAGATTCCTGAGCATCTTTGTAAGATTTAACCTTTGAACTGCAGAAATAATTTCTTTATCCCCCTCCGTCTCCCCACCCACCCACCCACCCTCATTTTTAGGGAGTGGTGAAGCATTTGTTAGATAGTTGTATAATAAACTGTTATTATCCCCCGCCGCCCTATCTGGGGGCGGGGAATATAGAAACGCCTCGTGTCCGTCCGTCTGTCCGCAATCCTCTTTGTCCAGGCTGTGTCTTTGTTACTATTCCTCAGAGATTAATAAAACCCTACAGCAAGAAGGTATATAACGTGAAGTTGTGCAGCGTGAGGCTATTTTTCGATTTTTTCAAAACATGTAATTTTGGCGATTTTTTTGAAAATTTTGACTGTGTCGTTTTTCACAACAATTTTGTCCAAGCTGTATCTTTGTTACTATTCATCGTAGACCAATAAAACCCTACATGTAGAAAGTACATATAATCTTTAGTTGTGCAATGTCAGGCTATTTTTCGATTTCTTTTCACCAAAATGTAATTTTGGCGATTTTTCACAATTTAGACTTTATTGTTTTTCAGAAGAAGTTTGTCCAGGCTGTATCTTCGTTACTATTCACCGTAGACCAATAAAACCCGGGGTACATACAATTTGACCAACCGCAATTTGACCAACCACAATTTGACCAACAGATATTTGACCAACTGCAATTTGACCAACCGCTTAATGGAAAAAACTGACATTTGACCAACTTTCAGTTTTAGATATACACAACCTTATAAATCTAGGAGTTCGAGGTTTCGTAAGAAAAAGTAATTTCAAAGAAGTGCTCGTTCGCATCAAAGAGATGTGCTAATCCTCTCTCTGTCAATGAGTGTCATAAGGTTGAGTTCCACGTGCCCCGTTAATCTCCGTAATCCGGCGTTATACAAGGCGTTATACAAACAAACCCAGGCTTTAGTGTCATCTCAGGTACGTGTTTTATGTGAAGTTTTGAGAGGATATGAGATTACTACCATCCCAGTACATTTGGACAGTACTTTTACTTGCAGTGTTATAACTGTTTAAATGTTGCTGTTGTCGGAACATTTGTGATTGCTAATGTTTTACTGATAAGTGGTACGAAAAACAATAAATTATGAAGTTGGTCAAATGTCCGTTTTTTCATTAAGAGGTTGGTCAAATTGCGGTTGGTCAAATTTCAGTTGGTCAAATTTCGGTTGGTCAAATTTCGGTTGGTCAAATGTCCTACACCCATAAAACCCTACAGGTAGAAAGTATATAACGTGTAGTTGTGCAATGTCGGGTTATTTTTCGATTTCTTCAAAAAATACCTTAAGGGAAGAAAATATATATAGTGTAGATGAGCGCTTCGGGGGATGTGAAATCTACGAATGTCTTGTTTATTCCCTACAAGGGGGAATATATGCGATCAACCGTGTTTCGGTCTGTCAGTCTGTCGGTCTGTCATCAACAGCTTGTTAACACGATAACTTAAAAACTGCAGCAAGGATTTTAATGAAACTTGGTATGTGGCTTCTATGGGAGCAAACACAGATCGGTGTTGTAAATGGGCCAGGTTCGTGTAAGGAAAATGCACCAACTGGACTTAGAAAATTTCACCTCTTGAGTTGCTATTGATAGCCGTGTTTAACTGATGGGGGGCCTGTGGGGAATATGTGGGCTATGCACACTGCTCTAGTTTTATACTGTCACACTCCTGTGCTGAGGCTTTGATAACTTTATGTACCCACGTTTTCATTAATTTAAATGTGCTGTTATTGACGAATCCGGGACAGAAGGGCCTTGGACAAAAGGGCCTTGGACATAAGGGCCTTTCCCAAAACGGCCTTTCCCAAAAAGGCCTTTCCCAAAACGGCCCTAAATGAAAAGTTGGACAAAAGGGCCTTGAGAATTTTTGGGGGATATGGTTCTCAAAATTATTTTTATTTTTTGTGTAATAAAATAACTCCAAAAACAAAGGTTATTGATGTTATTGCCTGATTCATCGAGACAAATTTTTGGCTGTCCTTTATTACTTTGTCTTATATCCATTGCTCTTTGTCACAGTTCAAATAAAGACCTCAAATTCAGAACACGTATATCGGCAAGGCACTGACACACCAACATCATCCGGCTTAGCGCGTGTGTTTAAACAGCACATTGCAGAGGAACGAAACAAGGGACAGAGATTATCTTTTGTGGCACAATGACTCCGAAATCTGGCATCTAAAGAGAGTGATGGGAAATAATTGAAAGAGTCTTTACTATGAGTAAAATATCAAGGCAGTGGTTGGTACAAACTGGGATTATCCTGTGGCACAGTGCTTCAGAAATCTCAAGAGAGTGATGTGGAGTAATTGAAACAAAACATCAAGGCAGTTATCTTTAAAAAAACACAAAGTTTTTTTCCCTGTTATTTTATTATATATTTTATGAAATAATTAAAACTCAAAATCCTAGAAAAAATTCTCAAGGCCCTTTTGTCCACCTTTTCATTTAGGGCCGTTTTGGGAAAGGCCTTTTTGGGAAAGGCCGTTTTGGGAAAGGCCCTTATGTCCAAGGCCCTTTTGTCCAAGGCCCTTCTGTCTGGATACCGTTATTGACATCACTTGGATCGGTTGACTCTTCCCGCGATGCTTCGGTCTTCATGAATTCCTAACCAGCTTAAGTAAACACCATTCCTGTGTAGTTTTCAATTAAACTCAACCGAGGTGTCAAAAAAAGTAAAACCCCTCGGGTCTTGAGATGACTGCAGCCTGTGCCAGCATATACAGAACATGCACATCAAATAAACCTTATTTAGCCAAAGTGCGCTGCTGCAGACCAAAACTGGCACGTTTTCCATCATAAAAATAACAGCCCTGGGGTCAGGAAGTAAATTTCCGCGAAACAAAAAAAAAACTGCCAATGATTTCTCGTATAAAAATGACAACATTGTAGCTCATATCCATTTACGTCACAAAAAAGAAATTGATTTTTCTTATTTCACTCACGAACCTACTCTGTTGAAACTGCTTTCTGAAAATCATAAAAGTAAAAGCAATCAAGGGTGGCCTGCACAATGTCTCAAATTTTAATAAAATAATAAAGTTAACAGTAATTGTGTGCGCGCTCATTACGTCAGGAAGTTACATGAAGATGCCGTCTCGTCTTGTGTCTTTACGAGTGATTGTACTGCGGATAAATCTGAGCAGGCAGGGAATGCATGGATTCATAAGTTACATCATCAACAACATTGGTTAGTGTTGATTTTTTTCCGTAAAACGATCAGGAAATCTGCCGCTAGTCGTTCTTTAGAAAGGCCCACATTGAAAACTGAGATAGTCTCTTGTAATTTGCTTAGTGCGTACCGTACTGTGCGTCGAGTATCGTTGTATATATTAATAAAAAACATGGCTGCTGGGTGCACGAGATCAGACGATCTAAGCAACGGTTAACAGTCAGTGTTTGTTTTTGCGCTGTTATGTCAGAATTTTCCTGTTATTACACCAGAAGAGGTTCTATTTGTTTGTGATGTATGTTTATGCGTCAATAGGGTCGTCTGTATAAATATTCAATAGTCTAGTGTGAGCGTACACACGACCCATTGCACAATAATTGGTCCTATGTTCTTTATTTTCTTAATTCCATATAAAAGACGATCTGACTTAGTTAATAGCTCATGAATATTCATGAAAAAATGCAGTATGGAAGGAGCACACTAATGCATAAATATCTGCGTGCTAATTATAACTACAAATGAAAAAAAAAATGCGCATAGTGTATAAACAACAAAATGGTTCATTTTGGCCATTTAAGCTAGTGAAATGTTCCAAAATGAGTAAGCCGCTACGAGGCGCACCAGTTAGCCGACAGGTGCGTCCAGGCTTTCGTCAATATGACGTCAGTATGACGCTGCCACGACGTCCGTGCTTGATAGCGCGTAATTGTCACATTCCTGTACGACAGCTGCTGATGTCGACACCAGCAACAATGTCATCTTATTAACTCGATGTAAGTGTGAAGCTTTTCATCGGATGACTTTTCTTGAAGGGCTGAAGACTATAGACAACGCATTGCAAGTGCATTTTAAACCCGATAACCCGCTCTTGACAAGGTATCGAAATGGAAAGAGACACAAAAAGAGCTTTCCTTCATTTTAAATAAGGATGTTCTTGCACCGTGGCATTTCGCCAACTTGCCCTAATTTTTCACTTGAAATATATCCTCGGGCCACCAAAAAAGTTAAAATGCATTTAAAAATGTTGTTCAATTGGGTTCGTCCTGCCGTAGATGATTTATAAGTAGGACTAAAAGAGCAATTATATATAAATTTGTGCACCTTTTCCAAACTTTTTAACTTACAAAATAACAGAAAACATACAGATGTGAAAGAGCGTTGCGGGGAACGGCCGATGTTTTCGTGTCAGATTGAACTGGCCCACCAGAAACGACACACCAGACTGTTGGGTTGTCAGTGGTGAGACCGCTTTGATGAGGAAGACAGGTTAAAAATGTCCTAATTCGTGTACATTTCCAGACGAAAAGGGCAGACGTTTAATGATATCCTTTAGAAGTGTACATTTAGAAGACAATTTTCTGTTAACGCCTTGATAAGTGTATATCATCAGTGTTCATGACAAGACTGATTTTACGCGCAGTGTGTGCACCACTTTTCTCCCCGTAGCGTGATAGCCTCCAAATCAAGTGTCAGTCTTGTACTCAAATATGTGAGTTCTGCTCTGTACCACTTCATAAATAAAACGATATTTACATTGTTGAAATATCGAATATTTGACTGAAAACAGGCGCAAAATTAAACTCGAATTAATATTATCGCGGAAATATAGCCTAGGTATGTACATGTTAAATAGCATAATGGTAATTATCAAATTATGAACTGCAATTTCACACGAAGCAAGCTTAAGTTATTGTCAGGTTCACAGAAGTCGTGGTTTTGCGCTCTCCTTCACTTGTGTGGGCTTTCATGTGGCAGTTACACACAAATTGCGCATTTCTTTTTTAACACGGTTTTTAAAAGTTCTTTCTATTTTTTTTGTACTATTGTCTCCGTTCAAAAATTCGCACAGGGGCGGGACCGGGTAACATACTGAAAGGTGAGGCTGGAACGACTCGAAATATTGCTTTATTTACATAAAATTCGGCGCCGCGAATGGTAGATAACTGACGCGAGGGCAGGAGGGATGCTGGTAACGGGGCGGTGTGTAATGTGGCGGTGGGTAACGCTGTGATGGGTTACATGGCGGTGTGTAACGTGGCGGTGGGTAACGGGGCGGTGTGTAACGTGGCGGTGGGTAACGGGGTGATGGGTAACGTGGCGGTTGGTAACGGGGCGGTGGGTAACGGGGCGATGGGTAACGTGGCGGTGTGCAACGGGGCGATGGGTAACGTGGCGGTGTGTAACGTGGCAGTGGGTAATGCGGCGGTTGGTAACGCGGCGATGGGTAACGTGGCGGTAGGTAACGCCTCAATGGATAACGTGGCCGTGGGTAACGCGGCGATGGGTAACGTGGCCGTGGGTAACGTGACGATGGGTAACGTGGCGGTGGGTAACGGGGCGGTGGGTAACGGCGCCCAGCAGTAAAATAACATCAGAACTGTGTCAGTGTGCTACCTTCATTGTTGTTTTAGATTCAAAACAGAACGTCATGATTTGAATGCAGTTTTCAACAAAACTGACCATGAAGGTGACAACGCAATGCAAACAACGTTAGCCTTGAGCTCCATAAGGCCTTTGATACAGTTGATTGTTGTCGAGTCGCCCTTTATTATCTAATAACCTCATGCACCAGTAAAAGCTTGAAAAGATTTATGCAGCACGTATTTCATTACTTTCTTCTAGACTCGTTAGGTATAAGAATTACTTTGCAGTTTACGTAGTTTTTCGGCAAATTTGTGTAGTTGTTCTCACTGTACAGTGTTTAGTTGATAGATATTTCCAACAGAGGGCTTCATAGAACAGAGACTTTAAAGAACTGTGTGTTTGATTCATGGAAATGTCAGAGACCTGTGAAGGAACAGCCAGGGTCTGTTGCAGAATTGCGGCGGCACATGATCTATCATCATTATAACGCATTAGCATAATCTCGTGTTATAAATCTTCTGATAAAGCAAACACTTTCTTCTGCTTTCTCGCCGATTTACTTCGCGACACTGATTCGTGTACTCTGTCGCGATGTGGCGCCACACGAAAAACTCCTTCGTTCAAAAAAATGTCTTCTGTCGTCACAATGACGCATGCCTCTGACGTTTACGTGAGCGTTGCCAAGGTGTTTTACTTTCGTGGGTAATTCAGATACGTAATAAGCAACATGTTGTGGGACTGATTAAGAATATTACCAAACCACTTGGGTTATAAGTAGTTCAAGCTTGTTGCCCACGGTACATAAATCTGTAAATCACTGGCAAGGATTAACTTGACGTTCTATTGCATTCATATTTTTGCCGTTTAACTTGAATTATATAGCATCTGTGTGCAATAAAGAGGGGCCTCTGAGCGTGGGTGATTTATGTGAATAGCCAGAAATTATGTGGCACAATAAATTGCCAAAAATAATAGTATGAAAATAAATGTGTCATGATGCAGCTAGTGAAACAATTTCTATCTCCCATGACTTTTAACTTTGGTATGTTGCTGGTTGGAAAGGGTTCAATTGGTCGAGAATAAAAATGGCTTGCGCCATTCGGATGAAACTTGATAGCTCATTCATGTGTTTCCTACCGTTTAAAAAATGTGATTACTCCGATTAAAATGATGCAGGTAATCCGAACATATCAAAGCACCGGAGTTCTTAAAGGTTAATATATCTGCATTTTAAAGCATCGAAGTCGATTATCGTTTCTTTCATGACACTCCCCAGAGCTGTAAAGTTTAATCGAACTGTTCATGGCGTAAGAAATAAAATTACAAAATTGGTATATTAAAAAAAATTGGACTGAACCAAATTCAGACACGTTTTATGTAATGTCTTGAAAATTGCACGCATAAAAAAAATTGCTTCATAAATCGCGATTTTCAGACTTGTCTGTATTCGGAATAAAAGAAATTTGGAGGCATTTTTGTTTGAACAGCATAAGGTTTTGAATGCCTTTGTATATGTACCAGTTCAGTGTTATTTTATTTTTAGACAGTAAAATGATACAGTGCGTGAAGAAAACAATAAGGAGAAGCCAGTGAGTGGTGAAAGAAAACTTGTATTTTAGATAGCTCTTTAACACCACCAGGTCACATTGATTGATTTTTGCATAATTTTTGATTCAGTACAACGTCGCAGTGTGTCCCCAATGGGAATTTCAAGTTGAAAGCGTGCCAGTATGAAGGAGAAATCGCAGGTTTTCCGCATCCCTCCCTCCCTCCCTCCCCTGTTCCATCATACTTATGCGAAACTGAAAGCGCCATTAAAAGTATGCGCGGAAATTGTACCAGAGTGAATCACAAGTCAATACCCCCTACCCTTCATTTACTGAATAGAATAGGATGAAACCCTTTTCGCTGTTTCGTTTTCCTTTTTATACCCTTCTTCTTAAACGAAGATTTTAAAAAACTGACATCAGCCACGGCTTCCGGCTTATTATGAAGTGTTGTACAGAACATGAACATTTGTAGTCAGTAGAATGGCTACACTTCATTTTACACACTGCCATTCTTCTTTTCAACAAACTTTTAAGCAGTGATGAACCTTTTGAAAAGTTACATACAACGCGTTTTTGGAGAAGAGGGCAGCTGCGTTTTTTTTTTTTTTATTATTTGCATTTCAAATTTACAAACCTAAATATGAAAAGAACTTGCCTCGATTTGGAGAATCTCAAGGAGTGGCCCCATTTGGCTCTGCATGCAAAGTAGGAGTTATAAATTTTGGCAGTATTTTTGGTTCGTGATTAACGCGTTACTGTGGGAGCACGGGGTGCGCTTTGTCAATCGCTAACAGCCACAGTGTCATAACGAAATATGAAGTGACTAGAGTATAATACTAAACCATTCTGCACGGAGGCAAAAACCACTGTTTTCATCACAAACATATCATGATAAAAGTTGGTGATATCGTCTTCAGAATGTACAAGACGCCCTTCTTGTATAGTGCTCTACACCTTTCTGTGCACTTAAGAAATTAACAGAGGGTGCAAAACAAAACGCAAAAGGCACACAAAATATTTGCAAAGGAACAAAAATTACCCTTTAACATATAGACGATATTTAAGTTACAATATTATACTGGTTGGGATAACATAAGAACACATGAATGTTGCATGTGGCTGCTATTCGTCTTTTCTCAGCTGATATATAATATCGCGTGTTGGATAAATGTTATTATTTTTTCTTGATTTTTTTTTTTAATTCTGTGACGTATTTAGTAGGTGCACATAGCACATATAAAACTGGTGGGTTAGAAGAGACGTGTTTGAATCACGCATCCTTTTGGACACACAGATGAAGAATGCTATCAATAACTTCGAAATGGTTTAGCTACAATACCGAAACCTCGCAGCGCTTAATAGACATGAAGCAAGGAATAAATATCTGAAAAGTATATCTTAAAAAAAAAAAAACTGCGTCCACCGATACATTTAAGAGGGGATATAGTTGTGTATATACTTCAGTGAAATGAGATTTGTGAATTTGCAGAAGCTTTTGTAAAGTAGTTTGTGCATTTGCCGTGTTTCCAAGCAACACCACAAATGACATTGATGTCGCTGCCCATGATTACAACATTGACATTATTAACGGCGCTCTGACAATCATTTGTGTCTTGCGAAGATTGATGCCAATGTTTCACTCGCACTAAATGGATTGATCTAAGGCATAAAAAGAGACAAAAGAATAAAACCGTGTAATTTTAAGATGCTTAATTACTGTAAAAAAGATAAAATGAATTATTGAAGAGTAGTTAACATAAAAAGAAGATTAATTGAAAGAAGTCGGAATAAAACGCGTTGACCTATGTGAATTATTCAAGCATATTCAACATCGATTTCAAACTGACGCGTGCAGAGCGCGTATAAAAAGCAGAGTCACCCGCATAAACAGCGTCGTAACCGTGGTATTGTTTGCGTCTAATAGCGGATTACTTAAGATCAATGGATCATCAATTAATCGAGATATCACAATCATTACACAAACTTTGTGGCGAGTGCACGCGGCGCATTGGATCTCTGGATCTTCTTACGTGTTAACCACGCTCGTCATTAACCAAGGCGTTTGCCACCTTTTATGGTATACTTGAGAAAGCTGGCTTCTTCTTTTAAAGTGTGGTCTTTGTGTTTGTAGAAACTTGATAACCCAGAACCGTATAACAGTGATCAGAAGAAAGAGGGGATCAAGGGATTTTGCGTGGGTATTTGTTGACATATGCGAAATAGAATTATTCCATACAATTGAGCAATTGTTGTGGGTTTTTTTTATCCAATGGGCCGCCAAGAGCAAGGACGAAGCATACTTTCGAATTTTATACGTAACACGTTGTTTTTACTTACAAATATAGTACACAAAACAGCTGTTATTCCAGAACGTGCGATCAGCTGGACTTGGAAATACGATAGTGTGAACATGAGCGAAAATGGAGTCGCTAAATTCACTGGAAGTAAATGCCTCTCGAACGGGACTGCTGTAGCCAATGGGGATATGGGAATAGTATGCGGGACGCGTAAAGGTCGGAGGTTAGCGAGAGCCAACGGGATAATACACGGCACGGACTGCGAGTGCGCCATGTCGTCGACGCTGACGCAAACCGTGACGCAGGCGGTGACGTCATCTACGCTAGATGGCGCCGCAAAAAGCCAGGCCTGGCGCCTGTGGGCGTACACGCCATGGCGCAATGGATATCACGAGTTCAAGCAAGACGTGTCGAGTAAATGCTCGCGATTCGTGAACACGTATGTCTACTGGTCATCACCGGAAAATAATAACCATCTTTGTGAGTATGACGTTTCATATGACTCTTCATTCACATTAAATACAAGGCTGTAATACTACTGTGTAGAAGTCCCCTTTAAAATGATTACCTTTGGAGTCGGGCAATATAAGCGATAAAAGAGCTGAGGTTATATATGTGCTGGCTGTAGTGTCGTGATCTTGTGCCGAAGAATATACGGTTTTAAAACTAAAAAATCACGGTATATTATTTTATAAATAGACCTGGTGATGCAAATAGACACCGTTTTAACACGATGTGTCATCTGTTGCTGTTTGATTTGCATGTTGAAGTTTGCGGTTAACTAAAGCAATATTTTCCATGTAATATACAATAGTGAAGGTCAAAGATAATTCTGTGTTAGAAATGAACTTTAGACTTTACCAGCAACAAAAAATAAAATCTTAAATCAACTCCTCCCCCCCCCCCCCCACCAAAAAAAAAACAGGTTATTTTTAGGTGACGAAGGTAACCACGGAGGTAGGTTCCGTTTCAGCAGGGAAGATATAGCGGAGGGAATGGGAATTGGGTGGGGTGAGGGCCGGTTGCGGAGGTTAGATTGTGACAAAGTGGAGGTTTGGGTTATTTATTAATTTATGTGTTTTCTGTGGCATTCATTTGATCTTTGTTAGCCCTACCCGCCATACCCGCTGGAAGATAGACGACATATTCTGCGGATTTCGGCTTCTTTAATCTGAAGGACGTCCTAAACCACAGACTTGATAAATAGGGCTTGAAAAGCTAAGGATATTTATCTTATGCCATAGATGTTCTTTTAAGATGCCTAAATGGGTGATATGATCACCATAAAAATTTATCTAAGACTCGCCATGGGGCGATTTTAAACTGGCACGGTAATGTGAACGTAAGCCTTGACTCTAATGACGTCTTCGAAGACACGTAACATGTGACGTAAAAAAGATTAATAGTGTACGTCTTCATCAGTTAGTTTTTTCTCTCTCCTCTAATTACCAGCCATAAAAAACTCGGCTTAATAGATGTGACATTGACGTGTCATTTTAGGTGGTGACTGGAACGACAGATTGGGCTTTGGGAGTGTTCAGACCGTAATGGATTGCTCATACCAACGGCTGTTCAAATGCAGCCGAAGTACGAGCTTCCGAAAGCTCGGCTGTTCACATGCAGGCAAAGTACGAGCTTCCGGAAGCTCGGCTGTTCACAAGCAGCCTAAGTACAAGCTTCCGAAAGTTCGGCTATTCACATGCAGCCGAAGTACGAGCTTCCGAAAGCTCGGCTGTTCACATGCAGGCAAAGTACGAGCTTCCGGAAGCTCGGCTGTTCACAGGCAACCTAAGTACAAGCTTCCGAAAGTTCGGCTGTTCCCATGCAGGCGAAGTACGAGCTTCCAAAAGCTCGACTGCCCACTTGTGTTTAAAAACAAATAACCAAAAAAAAATAAAAAGTGAGTAATGTGGATAAAACAGGAGGAGCAAAAAGGCCGCGAAAACGTTAAAAAGGGGGACTGAAGTGATGTGATGTCACACGGGTGTTATAGGAGGTTTTGGGTGAACTGGTGGCTCGAGTACGGCCCTTCCCCGCACCCAGACACATAAGTACGAACATTTACTGCCTGAACACACTGGACCTGTTTTTTGTCGGAATCTGTTCTTGAATGGGCCGCCATATTTTCCTCTAGTCTATATAATGTTTTCCTTCATCAGCAGATTTAGAACTGTTGCAGAGCAGTTACAGCAACGTTCTTGTTTTTTGTTTTTTTGTTTTTTTTTTTCGTTGAGTAGAAGCACAGAAAGTGAAAATTTTGCCAGACATTCCATCAGCAGAATTGTATAGAAGTAGTTGTTTTATCGGCTATTTCACGAAAATAAGATATGAAAAAACGTAACTTTTTATGAATCAGTACATTTGATCTCTGTCGATTACTGGATGAAAAAGTGGAAGTGTGAACAGTTTTAAGTGTAGAACAGTGAAGTTTTTATCGGTGAATCCATGAAAATGTGGGCAGTTTAGATAAGTTAACCTCCACATCTTTTTTTAAGCCTACCTCTTGTAAGTGCAGTGAAGTAACAGACAAAGTTAATTTTTATAACTGCCCTCAGTTTGTTTTCTTTTGCATTCAATATGTAGGGGGTTACTTTGGGTTATTTAGTCTTTGTGAGAATATGTTGGCTTGGGTTCACATCGTCAATTTAATTATAATAATTACGTTCACTTAGAAGTATATTTTTTTCCATTGTGTGTTTTGTTAGGGGTTGCGGTTGTCATCGTTTGTGGGCGATGCCTCTCGTTGTTAATTGCAAAATAAAAAACTGTCTTTTCTATTAAGTTGTTAAACTTTCGTCCAAAATTTTAATTGATGTGGCTATATTGACTGTCAGTTGTTGTCCTTTCTTTTGTGAATGCACTCACTCTCGTAGCTGAATTGACTTGGTCAAAAGCATTGTTAGCACAACATAAAATAAATAAAACTCTTCCGTAAGCGTATTCATTGTATACAGGTGCTCAAGCAATTTCAGCAGTTACGGAAATATCGGATGTGTTAGGATTTCAGACATCTAAATTATTTCCGTTGCATGCAAAATATGTAATAAAGATAGTAAACAGATGTTCGCTTTCTGCACGTTTTTCTGCACTAATTTTGTTGATCCACGTGACAATAATACTGTGGTCTAATTTCACTGCAATATTGGTGTATGTCTAATTAAGCGTTTATCGTAAAGGAATACGCCACAGAACAAAGCTGTGCTGATTGGGTTCATTTAGCGTATGTCCAATTCTACCAGTTGACAGCTGCCTGGATTTCATTTGGTGTCATTTCAAAACCAATTGCAATTAGCTCCGTTTCATTTGTGTTATTATTCTGCTTGTTTCCAGATCAAAACAAGAACAAGACTGTTGGGGCGGCGACATCGCGGACGCCGACGGCCAGGACGGGCAAGCGGCCGACACTAGCCGAACAGCACGCCGAGGAGATCGGCCGTCTGGAGGCGCTGTGTGAAAGCCGCACCAAGGAGCTCAACTATGCCAAGATGCAGCTTAAGCAGAGTGCTGCGGGCTTCGAGGCCATGAGCGTGCTCGTCAATCATCTCACATACGGGGTAAGGTTGTCTGCGATATGGTCCTAATTACCCTGTTATTATGTGTCAAATATTTCTTGGCTTTACACAATTACGTACAAAATTTTACAAATATCCCAGGAAAGTTGTAAGGTTAGATCTTCAAGGATTCAGAGTAATTTCGGCCTGAAAAAAAATACACATGTGAAAAGGCTAGATCGCGAGCGAGGTTCGAACCCTACAACCTATCATCTTGCAGGCGTGTTGCACAGTTTCGGCTACGGAATTCGTCAGGGTATACCTTCCTAAACAAAATAATTGTTCAACAGTTATTTGAATCGAACCAATACTAAATGCTCAAGATTAGAATATTCGACCTGTTGAGTATTGGAAGTATCGAATAAAAAATGTACAGAATTACAAGTCTTTGAACATTGTTCCCGATAGAGTAAATTTTATTGTTCTCTAAATTCGAGTTTCTGAGTGTGTTTTTGCTGTGAATAAAGAAGTAACATAATTTGCGTTTGGATTGTAGGTTGTTCTTTCAGAATAGTGAAAAGCAATCTTGTATGAAAAGTAACTATGAAATAAAAATTGGTACCTGCATAACCGACCTTTACAAGAAAGAAAGTGGATAATTGCTTGTTTCCAAGATTTCATATGGGCGATACATTTATACCCACTCCACAAACGCAAGCACCAACACGAAAAAAAAGTGTTTGAAATATTAAGGGGAATTTTTCGCAAAATGGTGTTTTGAATGAGTTGACTGAATGGCAATTACCGTGTGATGGAGAGACGTCAAATGACTGTGTCGTCTGGGGACCTATGTTGTGTCGTCTGTGCAATCTATAGAATCTTTGTAGCTGTTTACGCTTATCTCTTATCAGTCATCGATTATTTCTTGTTATCTGATATCCCTTGTACTGACAGTAAATGTCTGCCCCACCCCCATGCCCTTTCTCCCCTGTTTATAAAGAGGACAAAAACCTGGTGAAACGGGACCTCTTTAAAGGATGTTTTTTAGCCTTTTCTGCCCTTAACCTTATACCGAAATTGTAAATGTTTTTACTAAACTGTGTAATTATGACATTTACATAGTGATGTGATTTCAAAACCGGATACAAAAGGAGGCAACGAACTCATCGTTCTTCTCCGTGTTTATATGGGACAGGGGTTCGGGGGGGGGTGGGAGAGGGGGGTTGTGTTTGGGGAGGACTGATTTCTCCTTTTCACAGGAAATCCTTTGTATTTAACTTGTATGCAGCAGTTACAAGTCGCTTTCATGAATTACAATCGCATCGTTTATTTATGCCTTTTTTACGACATCATAAATCATATTAGGCGCAATAAAAGATCTTGTTTCAAAAAACACTTTTTTGGCAATGTTTACGCTTGACAAGTCCGAATAATACCAACACGTTTTGAGGGGGAGGGGGCATGGGGAGGGTTGGAAGACGGTTTCCGAGTCGGTTGGCCTGATGTCTCCTGAATCCTGAGTAACCCCCTTACGATCTCCCCCCCCCCCCCCCCTTCCCATACCCAGCCACCCCTCTTCCTACCACTCCTCTCGCTCTTATGTATCATCACCCGCGTTTTTTCTCTAAATTATGGCATTGCATGTCAGATAAACATAAACAACGAACACGTTTGTTTTGATGCATATCTTGTTCTGTATCTCGTTCTGTTAATGTTGCTTCAACTTGACATGGCATAAAAAGACTGCAATTTGCAAGAAAATAAGGACTGATCAAAGAAAAAAATCGCAATAACTTGTCTCAGGTGTAGCACGTGTTAGTGCAATAACACTGACGGATTAGTACTAGTGTAAGGAATTTATTGTCGTCTGGTTCGGTTATAGGAGTACCATATCAACATCAGTACCCCATCAACACACTAATCAGTACTGACACAGCGTGACCCGCAATGGGTCGGCCATGTCGTTTAACAAATTACACAGCTAGCCAATTATAGCTCGTTACACACTGCAAGTAACGCCGAAGAAATAGCCCATCGCTGGTCCAGAAGAATGCAAGCTAGAATGACGTAGCAGAGAGTACAAGCGGGGAGCTGTCATCTGATATATCAGAGAAACTTCCATTACCGAACACCTACGTAATGAACAACCCCTGAGAAATGAACACTTTTACAGTTGCATACAACTCTCATTAACGTACAACCATATAATGAACATTTTAGCCGGTCAGGAAGGTGTTCATGACAGAGAGGTTTTACTGTACTAACAAATGCCACTGTTAGAATATCGAGTAGGCGTTATTTATTAACAGGGTTTAATCGGGATCCAGATCCGAAAATTTGGGCATGGATCCGACTGGAAAATGAGGATATTAGTACTTAAAACTGTTTCGTGAAAAAAAATGGCGTTTTCTTCCAATTTTACGTGGACCTCGTTGAGGAAGGAATGTGCAGGCAACATATGTGGGATACAGATTATATGTTTGCAAACATCAAGTGAAAGCAATTAACTAACATTTGCTGAACTTCATGGCGTTTGGTACATTCATATCTCTGTTATTTCTTTGATAATTCTTACCGCCTGTTATAGACATCTGCTAGAAAAAAGTTTATTTGGCAGTTGTGTAGGTGTATTTGTACACAGCCGTGAAGAATTCAAGTTATTGGTGTTTGTATATTAAACTCGCCTGTAATTGGCGAACAGTCTCAGATATCTAAGCTATTTTGTTCAAAATTCATCCTTTTTACAGTGCGTTTTTCACTCGTTACAGAAAATACTATGTAATGAATATTTTGTCTGTCCCGGGGGTCTGCCATCATTGAGTTCGTCTGTTTCAATCTGTGACTTTACCAGTATTTATACATTTCCACAGCAATGTATCCCATGGAAATTATAAACAGCTGTGTGATCTGGTACAGTGTGAGGTTCAGCAATATGCTACATTGGATTTCGGCAGTGGGAAAAAGGACTTGTATTACAACGGGCAACCAGATTTATTGTTGATTTTTATTTTATTTTAAGTTGGATGCATTCGCTTGCCCGGATGTGAAACGTCAGCTGGAAGAGACGAAAGAGAGGCTGGAGAATGCGCAGGTGCAATTGGCTGAGCTGATGACGCAACGCGACGCCCTCATCGAAGAGATCAAATGTAGGGCGCACTCTTAGTTGTGGCATTTTATGGCGGGCATTTATTGCAATATCCCCGCATTAAATCAATAACGTACTCGAATAATGCGCCGGCCAATCTTAATATTAATGTAAACACTTTTTTCCACGTTCATTAAGTTATTTTGTTGTTGAGACTTCATTGTAGTTTTGGCTACTGAAATAACTGAGAGAAACATAAAATTAACATCTCGGGTTTCAGTGGCGTCGCTTTTCAGTGAAACCAACATAAAATAGTAAGTTGAAAATTGGTTTTTCTATTCACGTTCTAGGCATGAAAGACAGACAAGCAAGAGAAGTAGAAAGACTGAGAGAAGAGCACAGCACTACCCTGAAGACAACAGAAGACCGGTTAACCAAGCAGAATGAAGAAAACACGGCCAAATGTATGCTCATATGTTTATTCTTATTGCTTGTATTGTAAAACTAGCGAGTCGCTAAAAACCACGTGTTTCCGCCTGGCACTTAATTTCAAAACAAGGCTTCAGCTTCGATTGGCTGCCGAGTTTACGGAAACCCAATGCTGTTTATAAGAAAGACACAGAACAGAGGCGTGTTTGACAAAAATACACATAAAGAAGCAAAAATGAAAATCAAACATTTTTAAGCCCCTTCTCCAAAAAAAAAAAAAAATAAATAAATAAATAAAAAAAATTAAAAAAAAAAGTTAAGTGCAAACTGAACATTTTTCGCACTTGAAAATGGAAGTATTCATTATGTTCTTAATCTTTCAGTAAAAGAAGAACACTCGAAAGAAGTGTCGGCGTTGAAAACATCCCATGAGAAAAGTGTAAGTTTTACACAGGCGTAAGTGCACAAAACTCTGAGAAGTAAAAGATGAAGCACAGCAGCGGAATGTATCAGTAGGCCTAGATGCGGATTTATTGTTTACTAAGTCAATAATAAACAACGTGTTTATTGATACCAATTAAGATTAATAGAAAGTTTCCTGGAATTTGTGAAAAAGTAATAAATAAATGAATGATTTTAGTGAGTATTGGCCCTGGAATGATTCTCTGCTGTAAATAATGTTCAGTGCGCAAAGGCCTGCTCCATAAATCATCTTTGTAGCCAGGTTAGAGAGGATATCACCCCATCCCCCCCCCCCTGCCGCCCCATCGCCCCATGTCCACCTGGGTAGCGCTTTTGGCACTGTGCGACCTTGACGATCTCCACCCCCACCTCCTCCAGGCACCAGGACGAAAAGGATTTTACCGCCGGATCCTTTACATTTATTTATGTGTCGAATTTCTGGAAGAACCCTTATCTTCCAAAGCCCTGTAATGTGAAAAAAAATACATTTCTGCTGGTTCAGATGGAGGACATGGCCCAGGCGCACGACACACTTATCAAGAAGAAAGAGAAAGAGCAGGAGGAGAGCCTCATGAAACACAAGCAGCAGAGCCAGGCCCATATTGAAGGTACGTGCCTCCTCCCCACCCACCCCCCCCCCCCCCAACAAAAAAAAAGAGCAGGAGGAGAGCCTCATGAAACACAAGCAGCAGAGCCAGGCCCATATTGAAGGTGCGTGCCTCCCCCTCCTCCTACCTCGCCCATCCAAAAAAAAAAAAGAGCAGGAGGAGAGCCTCATGAAACATAAGCAGCAGAGCCAGGCCCATATTGAAGGTGCGTGCCTCCCCCTCCTCCTACCTCGCCCATCCAAAAAAAAAAAGAGCAGGAGGAGGGCCTCATGAAACACAAGCAGCAGAGCCAGGCCCATATTGAAGGTACGTGCCTCCTGCCCCCCCCCCCCCCCTCTCAACAAAAAAAAAAAGAGCAGGAGGAGAGCCTCATGAAACACAAGCAGCAGAGCCAGGCCCATATTGAAGGTGCGTGCCTCCCCCTCCTCCTACCTCGCCCATCCAAAAAAAAAAAGAGCAGGAGGAGAGCCTCATGAAACATAAGCAGCAGAGCCAGGCCCATATTGAAGGTGCGTGCCTCCCCCTCCTCCTACCTCGCCCATCCAAAAAAAAAAGAGCAGGAGGAGGGCCTCATGAAACACAAGCAGCAGAGCCAGGCCCATATTGAAGGTACGTGCCTCCTGCCCCCCCCCCCCCTCTCAACAAAAAAAAAAAGAGCAGGAGGAGAGCCTCATGAAACACAAGCAGCAGAGCCAGGCCCATATTAAAAGTGCGTGCCCCCCTCCCCCCACCCCCCTCAAAAAAAAAAAAAAAAAGAGAACAGTCATCAGATAACTGGTATATTTCTTCCGCAGTTTTTGCAGGCTCAGAAATCAATATCCTTCATCGATGTAGCTGTCGGTGTGCCTTCTTCAAATTATTGAACACTATACTGGTAAAATACACATGACAGAAGCTGAAAGAATTACGTATAAATAAGAACAAGAATTTCCCGTTTTATAAGGAATCGTTAGTAAGAAATGACAGGCAAAGGTTCAGCTTGGGAAACATACACTACCTTAAGAGCTTATCAAATCGAAATTTCAAGTGAAAACAAAATAAAAAAAAACCGGGGAAAAAAAGAGAAGAAACATGAGGTGAATATATGCCAATAATTCTGAAATAGACAACAAAAACTCAGGATTCAGTAACTTTGAACTGACCGACTTCCCAGGAGTGATACAACAAATAAAACATCGTTTGGCGAAGTAAACCGTTATGTCTTAAAACTGGGACATAATAACTCTTGCTGTTGCGAATGAAGAAAATTGTGGTAACTTGAAACGCCTCATGAAAATTGTCTTTTGTGTGTAGGCATTTATCTCAGTCCATTGTCACTTTAAGGAAAAACCAAGGTAAAATTGAAGTACAACGATTGTTCGTTCTGTTGCTTTGCACCTTGGGGTATGTTTTTTTTATCCAAAAACGAAAGACCGAAAACAAAAGTGTAGGAACAGCTTAGGAGAAGTGAAGGAAATTTGAGCCGACGCACTTCCTGAAACCCAGACACTGTGTTCTACCGGAAGTATGGTATTCTCAGAAGCCTCATTTTTGCATCAGAGATGAAAGAGAAAAGCATCACTGGGTTATACAGGTTATTATAGGGACTATCCTAACACCCGTAACAGAGGGCATTCCTGCTTCATAAAAGGGATCAGAGGAACAATCGTAGGAACACCCGTAGGAACACTCGTAGGAACATCAAAGAACAACAGAGTTGACAACTAAAGCTGTGAGCTAAATCAATTGCACTGGCGTCCACCATTGCAGAAACGTAACAAGGATGAGAGAAACATGTTAGGAACACTCGTAGGAACATAACAGAGCCATTGAATTGTGAGCAAAATGTATTGCATTGACGTCCGGCATAATGTGTTCATTCTTCTTTGTTGCGAGAAATGAGAAAATATTTACGTACATTCACGTATAAGTGTACAACGGCGAAAATATTTTCATAAAGAATGTCCTGGACAATTATTCTGTCATCAGTTTCGTGTATGTGCTGTCACAGAGCTGATGGAAGAAGAGTTTGTATATTTGCGCAAAGAAACACGAAATGGTATAGAGGTATGAAGCGGTATCTTGATCATTTTTTAGCACTTTGTTTTCATTTTTCAGTGTGAAGTTATTGCTAATTTTGTGCTAATTTTTCAATAATTTTGTGCGATTTTTTTTAATTAGCATTTTTTATTGAAAAATTAGTGAAAAAGAAGTAAAACAAATTGTTAAAAATTTGTTGAAAGTTTTTCAGAAAAAAAAAGTTTAACAAATTTTCAACAACCTAAAGGTGAAACTACGACCCTGTTTTTCGGTCTGCTTGTCATGCGATCTTGTCATGTGATGAACTTGACTTCTTTTCACAATTTTTTATTCTAATTTTTCAATAAAAATGCTAATTTAAAAAAAAAATGTTACACAAATTTATTGAAAAACCAGCACTATAATAGCAATAACGTCACAGTGAAAAATTAAAAAGTGCTGAAAATGACCAAGATAGAGCTTCGTATGGAGGAGCAAAACATCGCAGGAACTTGTTCCGTTACTGGCCGCAGTGTTACATTTTTTGGTATTTTTCATAGAGTAAACGGGGAAAAATGGCCATGACGTAAGAAAATGGAACACATTTTTAGACCGTTGCGTAATCTTATACTTGTTACAAAAGCCATGGAAAAAGTGCGAAAATTCCAGACCAAAAAAAAAAAAGAAAAGAAAAGAAAAACGATAAAGGAAGCATAAGCAAGTAGGATATAGCAAATTTCTTGGCAGTTACTAATATGCCTAGTATGTCCAAAAGAACCTCAGAAGAAGGCAAAGAAAAGTTGGAAACACCACGGAACAGAAATACTTATGTACGCAACAAGTATTGTAATTATGTATGTGTATGCATGTAGGTTATCAAAACACTTGGCTCGGTATGGCACGTGTAATAATGCTTCACACGTGACGTCATTCGTACCAAGACACGTAACAAAAAAACGTCACATATACGAAAGCACGTCACATAACACGACAGTGTCTCACGTCCCTCCATACGTCGTAAAACCACATGTCACACGTCCAAGAATAAAACTACATGTCATAGGTCCAAGAATAAAATTACATGTCACACGTCCAAGAATAAAACTACATGTCACAAGTCCATGAATAAAATTAAATGTCACACATCCAAGAATAAAACTACATGTCACAAGTCCATGAATAAAATTAAATGTCACACATCCAAGAATAAAATTACGTGTCACAAGTCCATGAATAAAACCACATGTCGCACGTCCAAAAATAAAACTACATATCACACATTCATGAATAAAACTGCTTGTCACACGTCCAAGAGTAAAACTACATGCCTAACGTCCATGAATCAAACTACATGTCACACGTGCAGAAATAAAACTATATGTCACAGGTCCAAGAACATTTTTTCATTTCGCTCGTATATCATAAAACAGCACGCCACGCGTTCAAGCACACGTCACAAAACAAGACAACGTCACACGTTTCAGAATACGCCCCAAAACAACATGTCAGAGATCTAAGCACACGACACGAAACAAGACTGCAGCAACAGTTGTCACAGATGTGACTATAATGTAAAGTAAGATAACGCTGTGTGCAATCAGAGTGCAAAAATCCCCCAAGCACTAGAGATTTCATGAGGTTCTAACGTTCGTGCTTTCTTTGGAACCCCTGGTAATCGCTTTATCTAAATAATTAAAAGCCAAATGTTTTCCAGATATCAAACTATACAAAAAAAGGCGTTCTAAAATGTCCTGTCCTGGTTCTGGAGCTGTCAGGTAGTCAGTGCGAATAAATTCTTGGGCGGGAGGGGGTGCGGGATGGATTCTATCGGAAACAGATAGCCTGTATTCTATGTTCTGCCTGGCGAATTTGCAGCTCGTCAGTGGCTTGACAGTCACAAAATATGTGACGTATACTTTGGTGGAGTGGAATATATTTGCTTTGCGAAATGGACCCGTTCATCTGTATGGTTGACGCTGTAAGGTGAGCTCCTTGTTCAAAGAAATGCTGTATCGAATGCGGTAAAGTTTACACCTTAGGATAAATTAATTGACCCCCTGCAAAGGAAAGTCGCTGCTTTTCGATGCAGCGTTGATGGTGAGCGGTACCAACGACGGTTGTTTGCTCTTCCGGATTTCGTCCCGGGGTTGTTGTGGTGGGGGTAGGAGTGTGCGAAAAGTCAGAAACGCCGAGACATTTTCTTTTGAAAACTGGAAGAAAAACCTCGACATCGGGTAAGGCGAGGTGGTTTTCAAAGTTCTTGTGTGGAACGACATGTGGTAAAATTACAGAAATGAAGTTCAAATCGGATTGCAATTATAATAGTTGCACAGAGTTCGTTAAGTGCAGTTGTCCCCTATTCTTTGCCAATCTTGGGTAGAAACGAAAAAAGTTGGAATGTAAATCTTCTCTTGATTAACTTTCTCACAATTTTTCCAAGTCCGGAAGTATGTTTTCTCGCCTTAGTCTAACAGTAGAGTGAATATTAGTTACTGAAATAGGTGCAACACTGATTAACCCCTTGACGCTGTGATTGTTTGCAAAATTCTTTGGTTATTTGCTGTCAAAATTATTTTGTTAAATTCTTAAGCGTGTCAATACCAAATTTGTGTGTGTTATTATGTGCGACAAAAGGGAGAACCTATTTCGCCCTGAGACGAGTTCATTGAAATTAAATAGAACCCGCATAAAGTTTTCTCTTGCCGGTAGATATTTTCTAATGCGTCTTGAAATATAGCTGGGGTTCCCTATATGTGGATCACAAAATAAACAAGTTTGTTCTTTTGTCCCTGTCAATGGGTTATTCGATACAAGTTGACGCTGAAGGAGACGGAATTGTAAAAGTCAATGTTTGAATTATGGATACACCCCTAACTCATTATCCAAACAGAGTTCTGTATTTGTTCGTGAACCCGACGTTATCTAGTGACATACATTTTTATAAAAAAAAAGCAGTGAAAAGTGATCGCTGGTGTGTTGTTTCCTTTCTGTTTTGCAACTAAAGCGGATAAGTTTGCCTTAATTCAATAAAAAGAGATCGAAATCCTGAATAAAATGCCATCGGTTTCACAGTACGAATGAAAAGAAAAACGTAGAAATTGGCTCGATATATACATATCGATGTTGTGTAAATCAAACTAATTTCATTCAAAAAATTATCCCAAGTCGCCGAGAAAGATAAAAATGCGAAAAGAAAGTTAATCTTCAGAAATCCATGTTTAACCCACAGAGGAAACTGGATAAAAAAGCGCTTGTTTGCAAGAAGATTAGGGGCAAGGGCACGGTGTTGAAAAATTGTGAAAGTAAATCAATGCGGCATAGAGCAGGATTGAATTAAACGATGTAACAGGTGTTTAAATGTCTTACTCGTTGGAGAGAAGTCTAGATATGCTTGTATATCCACACGGCAATCGGGGAGTGACTGCTGATGCTGTGTGACTTATGGCATAGTATGACAACATTCATCTTTGTGCTTGTGATCACGCGCGCGTGAAGTCACGAGAATCCACGCGACTGAAAATAAACCAGTGAAAATTGTTGGCACCGTCTCAGAACGTTCTTAATCACCCTGCCACGTAAAGGAGCAATGGGTTAATTAATGAGTATATGATCTGTGACGCAAAGCAAATGCAGCACCAGAAAAGACATGGTCCCTGTTACCTGAAGGATTCAAAAGGGCCCAGTACGGTTCCTTGAGGGCCACCTGTGTTCTCGTGTGCGTTGTCGTTCCGGCAATCAATAACCACAAAGACGAGTCCATAACTATAACGGAAGATGAAGGGTTTTTGTTTTGTTTACAGCTTATTTTATCACCAGAACATGCCATTGCTGGATTTATTTAAATTTATTGAGATATCTCACGAGTGTATAGATGACACCGCCAAGGCTATTTTAACGCCGTTAAGTGTGTCGTCCGCTGCTACAGTAAACCATAAGTGAGATTTATTTCAAACAGTTATGCAGCAGTTACAGTAATCCTGCCGGAATGAAAACAATGGCTTACAAAGGGAATATTTCGAAAAAAAAGGACAACGGAATATCTGTGCATAGAAATGGTATTTACGTATGTTCGGGAATTGTTGGATAAATTGTGTACACCATTTCACAGCGGCAAATGATTATGAGCATTGGAATATGAGCGCGGCGTTGTAATATATCAAAGTGGACAAACGGCATTTAATGGAGTAGAAAATATGCATGAAATGTCTATAAACAAGTGCTAATTCCCCTCTAAATGAAATTTCACATTGAAATCTCAATCAGCTGATGATTGGACCCATTCAGTTGAAAACATTTGCTATAAATCATGCTGAGCTTCAAGCAGATATTTCCCTAATTATTGTGCTAAATAAGAGTATACATTTCGCTGGTTATGACGTAGCGGGGTGGGTATGCTCACCTGCTACCAGTGCCATGTCGTCTATAAAAAAGCTCCATTCAGCTCAGAATAACACAGCTAGCGACTTGAATGAAAGCTTTTCAGACTTGTCCGATTTCGCAGATTTATCTGGCTCTCTGAGCTGGAGTCTTAAAACAACTAGCTCTTTCGGTGCCAGCCTAGGCACAGGGCACTTCGGCTCGGTGGCTGACACCCCGCGGGATATCTCCCAGCCTCCGCCAGTGGCGCAAGATCTGCTTAAATCCGGGTCGGCTTTGACAAACTGCACGCCATTCGGTGAAGAAGCCAGGCCATTTTCTCACAGTAGTGGATTGTTAAGTGGATATTTTGGCAACAAAAGTTGCGTGGACACTGGGCGATTCCTATCCGCGGGTCAGGCGTTGAGTTTTTCTCTCCCACTCAGCTGGTCACTGCCATCGCCAAGCTTAAATCGCTTGAGCATCCCAAGTTTGCACCCGAATGTCGTAAACATGTCGCAGCTGTGGCCGTTGGGTGCGCCAGTGGCGAAGACCTTACCGTTGGCGACTGCAGACAAAACGTCACAGGTAACGCCACTGGTTACGTCAACGGGGAAAACGTCACCGCCAAGTTCTGGTCATGTGGCTGATTCGGTGCCACGGTCTTATCGAAGGTCGTCCAATCCGGATGTTGGGACGAAAAGTCTGGATAGTGAAGCGGTGCGTCGTGTGGAAGATATCGTCAGCGTTATTGCCAAAATGACGTCATCGGGACCCGTTACGTCACCATATTCCATGTTGTCCTCCGTACAACCTGTGAAGACGCCAAAAACAGTTACGTCGTCAAATAACATGACACCAACAGTCAGTGTGACGTCATCAAAAAGTATTGCGATTTCAGATAAACTAGAAGTGGGGCCTGCTACGTCATCAGCGGTTGTGACAGCAGTGGGGTATAAACTGTCAAAAAGCCAAAGTGTTGATAGCATGATGGATCTACGAATTGAAATCGAAAAGCCCAATCTTGGTGATAATTTGCAAAAGAAGCTGTCTTCTACGTTTAAGAAGCATTATTTGAAAACCGTCGTGGTTACTGATTCAAATACCAAGGTGTCGAGTAATCAAAAAGAAACTGCTAAACATCCTTCGCTTCGGATTGAACACCAAGAAGCATTCGAAACAAAACTAGTGCATCCCAGGGACTATGCACAGGGCGATAATACAAGTCAATCTGTCGCTGTCAAAGATGGAAACAGTAACGACAAGCGTACTATAGTGGGACATGCAAATAAGAATGCATCCGATTGTTCTTTGAGTCCAGGACAGAAGAGTAATGGCGGAACGAAAAGCCAGAAAAGTGCTTCAAATAAACCGTCAACAAGCGTTGTGAGAAAAATCAGCAAATTTATGAGTCTTCTGGGCACGTTTAAAGGTAGTGTATGATCGTTTGCCTTTTGCTCCCAGCCGCCAGAGGGCGGCTAGGAGCTTAGCACTGTGTACAAAAAGCCTCGTCTGTTCATTGGTGGGTTTGGCCGTTGGTTTGTAAACTTTTCAGGTATGGATGGTTCTTCCGAAGCCTTTGAACTGATTCATTTCAAAATATGTTGTTACTGTTTTCTTTTGTGTATAAAGTTGCTTTGTGTTAAATCTGGCTTTCATAAGGTCATGTTTGTTTTGTTTGATATCCTTAGTGGGTAGAAAATAGTTCTCTTCAACCGGGTACACTGTCCTTGTACATTCTTAAATGTGATGCTTATTTCGGCATTGGCAGCACTTTTCTGTCGACCCTTTTTCCTCACTGATAAGCTTTAAAATGTGGAGCCTAACCCGATCCCCATACAGAAAACTAGATATAGGCTCCTAAAGAGGCTTTTATCGAACAAATATTTATTTTGCCTTTTAGCAAAATATTTTGTGCTCCTTGTCAATTCGTGCGATATGAAATTCGATGGCGTGTTAATTATGCCACGACAAAGTTTAACCAATCATATTTGCGTATGTTAATGAAGAACTAGAATAGAGCATGGGAGATTATTTGTGATCTAGATTTTACAGTTACCACTCAACTGAGAGACTTGATAGACTTTGATTGCAAAATGCCGTGACGGGTCACTGTTTGGCTGTGACAGGCCAGTTTTCACTTTGTTGGTTCACAGCGATTGGCTGTGACAAGCTGTAGTATTTAGCTATGAGAGGTCACTGTATTTGGCTTTGAGTGGTCAAAGTTGTTATGAGCGATCGTTGTGCTTTAGCTATGAAGGTCACAATGTATGACTGTGACAGGTCACAATATCTCGCCTTTGACTGATCACCATGTTTGGCTGTGAAGAGTCACAATATCTGACTTTACCGAATCATTGCTTGGCTGTGATGGGTCATAATGTGTGTGACAATGACGGTCACTGTTAGGCTATGACTGGTCACAATGTTTGGCTGTGACGGGTCACAGTGTTTGACTACGACCGGTCACTGTGGTCTTCCGTTCACGGCTGCTTTTCCTTCGCAGTGAATGCATCGAAATCAAATTTTTCATGTTGTCAGTAAAATGCATCCGAGGGACATGATTTAATTTCAGTTTTGACGTCACTTGGGACGCCATAATAAACCGGATGGCTTACTGTGTGTCTCCTATTGTATTTGGAAGACTTAAGTTAATGAAAATGATCGTTTTTCATGTCAACAAATAATAAATAGAAATAAATTAAAGTAATTTTGCTTTGTATTCAGAAGTGAATGTGAAATAAGTTTATGGCTTAAGCAAAGTGTTTGAATCCTAAAGGGGAGCTTCATAAAAAAAATTAACAATTTTTCCATCTAACGGAAAGACTAATTTGTATATAAAGAACCATCATATATAAAATGTTAACACCTGTTTATTGTATAAATAGAATGTGTGTGCAGTACTATGTAAATAACAAAATATCAAGTAGTTTTCTGTGGGACGTTTCAGATCTGCAACACCAGCACGAGCATGCGCTGTCAGACATAACCAAAAGATTTGAAAACATCAAAATGACTTTATCCGTAAGTTCATACGTATGTTATTCTTTCCGCAATCACTGTCTTTCCTTTTTTCCGTCTGACAACTGTATGTGTGTACGTCCGTGTGGCGTTTGTGTGTACGTCCGTGTGGCGTTTGTGTGTACGTCCGTGTGGCGTTTGTGTGTACGTCCACTCTGCCAGCGTATTCTGGTACCTGTACAAAGAAACATTGCAAAACTGAAAGACACACAAGGAGTAAGACCGATCCTGAGCAAAGGCTGCTCTTGGTGTCCGGATATGTGCTTTTGGGATAGAGTAACAGTATAAGTGCCTTTGTTCTGTTTTCACGATTATATACAGTTACAGTTCTTGACTGACTGATTCCCCATGTCTTTATGTCTTGTGTTTTTCTCATTTTTTTTTAAAATAAAATTACGTAATAATATTTTACTTATTTATTTCAGAAATGTATTTAATGCTTTATTTTGTTGCACTGTTTTAACTAATGTACTGTTGTCTTTGATTCTTCGCTAGAAAGGACCTACATCGGTTCATTTTCTTTGAAATTAACTTTATTATTTGTTTCTTTCGTATGTTTTATTGGGTTGTTTCCATTTTGTATCAGTTCAGGTTTGAATGATAGTGAGATAAATTATTATATTCTACAGAACGATTCACTGAGTGCACAGGTATATTTTAGAAAAATTAAAAAGTTGCACAAGCTAACAAAAATCACAGTTTCCCGTTTTTTTTTCAGTTCCGTAGTTTGTTTTGCATAATTTGAGATTATCAAAAGAAAGTTTAAAACTGCTAATATGTTAATATTAATATTAATATGAAAGTTTAAAAATGCTTTTCCCACCGATTATAAAGTTTTGAAATCCTGGTTCACTTTATGCATTTATGTCCCAACTAACCGTTCATTTAGTTACCACCAAAAATAGCCTTACTACCAGTGATGTTAATTATTAGTTAGTGTTAATATTAACATCATGTACTTGATCAACCTGTATTATGGTGTGTAAAATGTAATCTCTTCAAAACAGAAACATGTTACAAAGTAAAACAATTTAACACATCATAATGTGGTGTTGGCATCCTGAGGATACTGCAATTATTATTATTATTATTATTATTATAATTATTATTATTATTACTCCTAAATAATTTTCATGTGAGAAAGTTTGAAGGAAAAGTAAAAACATGAGAACAAAAAAAAAAGTTTATATATAAAGAATCATACAAATCATTAAACTAATACACAGTTACTTCTGCAAATACTTTTCAGGAAGTTTCATCAAACGTTTTGATATAAATTGCTTGTAGTTTTTAGCAGCGTTTCATTTTTGTTCTTGTCTGCGACGCTCTGTGTTTCTAACTTTGAAAGCGCCAGAATACAGAGAGAATATACAAAGAAACAAAAGTTCCACAGTGAAGGGAGGGCGGTTAGGTTTATCGGCAAAAATGGCACACTCCCGGTTAAAAATAGTTCATACTTAGTGTTGAATATACTACAATATTTGTCCCTTGACTGTTTAACCTAAAGCATATTTGTTCATAAACTTCAAAAAATCACGAGTTTCATCCTAAAGCTGATTTTAAAGATAAAAAAATTTGCCATTAAATTGTTCCACTTCGATATTGCAGGAAAAAGTGGACCACCTTCGTGCTGAGAGCGAGGCTATGCGCCGACGTGAACGCGAATATCTAGCGTCATATAAAGCCGATTCTGACATGAAAGTTCAACTGGCAGTTCAACCTTTTAAGCACCTACCGCAGGAAATAGAAAGCCTAAAAGCTGTGCTGGAGATGCGAAACCAAGAAATACACGAGCTCCGAAGGAAGAATTTAGAGTTTGAAAAACAGGTGTGATATTTATGCCAACTTATTTGGATATGAACTGCGTCGTTTATTCAGAATTGTTGGGATTTCTAGGGCTTATACGTTCTGTATGTGTGAGAGTGTATGGTGTCAGGGCGTTGTGGACAAAATGTTGTGTGCAAGATATCTCTAGAACAAAAAGTTGGATGGACCTCAAACTTGGTATGTTTATTCCTTGGGTAGTTCGTACCGTTCCGTCAACATTTGACGCACATGACATTATTGAGGAAGGCGTCTGGCATCTGAGATTGTTGTTCCATCACATTTTGTTGCATATGGTGCCGGTATGATCTATATAATTTGAATAAGATGTTGTATCGACTTCAAACTTTGTATGTTTGTTGCTTGGGTCAATCGGACTGGTCTATCCACTTGTGACGCGTGTTGCGAAATTTAGGAAGGCGTATGGCGTCATTACATCAAAGTCGTATTTGCAATATTTCTCTGTCGCTGAACATCGGAGATCCTCCAAATGTGGCGGGATTATTGTTTTGAATAGCTGGAAAGATTCTTTCAATTTTTGTCGGGAGCGGAACGGGCGACGACCCCATATCACGTCATCATATATATATATATATATATATATATATAAATTGTGAACAAAATATTTCGAAAACGGAAAGTCATATCGACTTAAAACTTGGTCTGGCTATTCCTTGGCTCAGTCGGATGGCTGTGTCAGCTTTTGACACGTGTGGTGAAATTAAAGAGCGTATGATGTCATCACGTAAAAGTCTCGTTTGCAAGATTTTCCGGCCGCTGAACACTGGGGCTCCTTGGAATTTAATGGGATTGTTGCTCAGAAGGCTCGGAACAAGTGTTGTCGCGCTGTAGAACAATCGTTGACCGTATATGACGTCACTGTAAAAATAACTGTCTGTCTTTTAAGCAAAATATCTCGATAACGGAGAGCCGGATCAACTTCTAACCTGGTGTAGTTAATGCTTGATTGAGTTGGAGGATGTTTTGTTGTTAGACTTTAGGCTGGTGTAGTTAATTAAGGAAGGTGTTTGGCGTCATGACGTGAAATTAGTGCGTGATATAGTTTGCGGATCGACTTCAAATTTAGTGTAGTCATTCCTTGGAAAAGTCGCACGGTTTTTGATAAACATTAAACTCCTATAGAAAATCAAAAAGGGCGTAGGACGTTATTGCGTAAAGAATATTGCGCGATGTATTTTGCAGTCGCTGAATCTGCTCCCCCCCCCCCTCCCACTCCCCGCTACTCCATATGTTCTCCGCTTTGTCGGCTCTTATGTACTAAGTACAATGATAAAACAAAGCTGGGAATTCCAACGTTTTCCAACAGATTTTCGAATGTTCCTGTATTCTTTAGATAGGCACTTGAAAACAGTTACAATACAACTGACGATCGAGGGCTGTTTCTTATGTTGCCTGTAATTTACCCTTTTGTGCATTGTGGAACTAAATAGGTGCCGATTAAAATGCTGTGAAATAAGCCTATATACTGATGTTTTGTGTGCACAGGCCACTCTAGTTGTCTTTCATTTGATTTTCCCATCAGTTGGACCTGTCTGAAATACTTCGTGTTTAAGTCATGAGTTTGAAAGTTTCAGTTAAATAGCAAACGTAGGTGATAAGATTAGTTTCTGAGGCACTTCTAAGTGTTACTACGTTGTGACGTACTGACGGCGATGGAAAACACGTGATCGAAAAAAATCAATAAGAACGGAAGCGCTGGCTGCTAGATTTTTCCTATCGGCAGTGCTTTGTTATAATAAAATGTGCCGGTTGCGATGGTAGTTTGTAGGTACAGCAAAAACGTGTTTTCATGTTTTTTTTCTGAGACACAGATTATAACTAATAACGGGTGCATTCTAGTGCATTCGGGTTAGGGTAAACGACTGAATGTTGACAGTTCGGTTTTCTTTCAATAGTGTACATTGCCTTTTCTTTGCAGCTGGAAGAGTTGCCAAAAGCCAGGGAAAAAATCACACATCTCGAGCAGAAAAATGAAAACCTCGAAGCCGTCATTAAACTGAAAGTCGATTACGAAAGGTTAGTGTAGTACAAAGTCAAAACCCAGCACCTGGCAAATAACAAAATCTCTCCATAACATATCGTATATGGCATATGTGGCCAAACGACAAGTCCTACCATCTTAAAACTCGGGATTATTGGGGCGGGGTGGGGAGGGGGGGATCCCGGGTTGCTATTGTATTTGACGCGTATTAGACAACGCGTGACGTCATAACCACTTTCTAGACCCATTTTAAAAAAAGATGTAGAGTACAAGCCCAGTTTATAGTGACTGCACTCCACATTGCTACACCTGCATCTGGACGTATACAGAAATTGAGGATTAAGATAAATGCAACTGAGGTTACGTCCTCCATTCAGAAATAGGATAGGGTCTTACTCTTACCCCAACTTCTGGGCGCATCACGTATACATATATATATATATTGCAATATGTCAACACTTGCCAGTCCTACTATCCACGAATTAATTTTCGCCATGCAACATTAATACAACCCAACAAAGCCTTTGCGACCCACTAATTTGAACTACTTAAAAATTGAATAAGAGATACTCAGTGGAACAAGTTTGTTCTAACTGTGGGATGTAAGATTGAAGCAGCGTGGACGTTGTACTCCAAAATGTTCTTGTTTTACAGGCAACTGTCGGAGAAGCACTCGGTTCTGTTGCGGCGTTACGACAAGGAGGCCAAAGCGAACAAGCGCTTATCCATGGACAAGGAGGAACTCGAATGGCGCCTGAGCCAGGATTCCACCGGCCTTGCAGAACTACTCAACCGCTCGATTAGTCACTCGCCGCCGAGCAGTACCGCGAGTACACCGGAAGCGACGCGGCGCCGGAAGTCGCCCCTACCTCAGCAGTCGCCGCGCTCTCCGCGCGGTGGCATCGCCATGGAGTTCTTCGACAACAAGTCGCCGCGCATGTCGCGGAGCATGCTGGAATCCCCGCGCTCCAACGGCACGAACGCGCACCACCGCAAGCAAGTCAAGAGCGCCGATTTCGACCGCCCTATTTTCTCGACGCGCCACAGCAGCGCGGATTTATACACCACGCGGAGGGATCCAAACAATGTGTTTGAGGCGGAGCACTCCCAAGATGACTCCCTTATGTCTGTATCTACCCATAGTGAACCGTCGAAGTCGAACCCGAGCCCCGTCAAGACGAATTTAAAGCGTTCGGGCACTTATGATCTCTTAAACGAGGAGTTCGAGTTGTGTGAAGAAGGCACGTGCTCTAACAACCTGAAACAAACTGATGTGTGAACTTCCTTTCACAATGTATTTATCTATGCGTGTTTTAAAATCGGGATTTTTGCTCCTGTCGGGTGTTCGAACAAAAATATGAAAATGTAAAAATATGTATTTAAATAATGCCGTCGCAAGTCATGTAATTTGATGGCTGCTAAAAGATTAGTTGGAACAACAGCCTCGTTTGGATTCGTGTGTGGATAACCGGTATTTCGGAATACTTATTTTAAAAGTGAACAGTGAAACCGGTGTATAGAACTGTTGTCACAACGTTACCGTGTAAAAAATAAATCATGCACTCGGTGTTTAAAATGTTTGAGGCCCAAGATAAAAGTAGTTCGTTGGGTTGCAGTGAAGTGTGCCAGGGGCAGCATGGGACTGTGTGTGTTGAGAGAGAGTCGGTGGGACACCGAATCACCTTTCGGTAGAAGCAGAGCGGGTCACTAGTTCCATCCAGACGTCTCTTGGCCTAGTGCCAAAACCTACGGCATAGGCAAGATACGATAATAAACTTTTTGAAGGTTACCTTCTGTTTTTCAGTCATTGGTTAAAACTTCATTCTTATTGGATGTGTGTTAATCATCGTTAAGAAGGCATCGCGTGAGACGCGGGAAAGTAAATATTTCGATGGGGCCTGTCAATTTACACAACAGATTCAAAATAGGTTTCGTTGGGGATTGAAAAGATATCTGTGTAAATTAAGAAACGAATCGACGTCAGTCTTGTCCGGGGTTTACTGTCCGTATATTGTGTCTAAATGTTGCTAGACGTGCCAGCCAATAAGAACCGAATACTGCCCCACGAATCAAAACAAATAATACATGTGTGGGTAATATGTGAGCGGTGTAGAAAATGTTTTTCTTACAACAAAATGTTTGATGTCCTGCTCTGTGTTGTGTAATATCGGTGTATAAATATGTTAACAATACATTGGGCATTTTTTTATCAATTATTGACCAGGATGAACGGCATTGCTTTTAGTGTTTTAATGCGCATCTCTGCAGTTATCTAGAAATTAGTAAGTTGGTCAGCGACCGCTTACTTGAAAGTAAAATAGATGTTACCCTACGCATGTAGAAAAATAAAAAAAGTCTTCATGTTGTTAGAGCACAGAATGTGGAGCCGCAGTACTTGAAGTATTGGCAAAAAAAGATAAAAAACTCTATTATGTAAAATAAGAATATATCTAGCAAACAAGAATTCACATTTTTTTTTTTTTTTTTTTTTTTTTTTTTGTTATTTGTGAAATAAGGCACTATATCAAAGTTAGTCTATTCACTTTGTCGATAGTGCCTTATATTGCGCCTCCAACAAAAAAATCTTTGGATTCTTGTTGGTTTTATGTAATCTTATTTTAAATAATGGAGTGTTTTAAACATTAGTAACCGGAATACTTAATTGCAAAATTGCAGAATTCAGTTGTATACAATTCATACCCCTGTTGCAATATTCTTTAACAGTGTAACATCAAAGCTTTACAGTGCATGCAGTTAGCTTGAAATAATAGATGATCCCCTCTCCCCACTCTAACAGGCCACAGGAGAGCAAAGTTCTCATGGCACGTAGTTTACTTAGCACTGATGGTACGCCCCTATGTGTTACTGAACACTGTCGGTGACAGCAGAGAATTAAGGTAGATTGGCTACGGAGGCAAAGGGTAAACAAAAACTACGCCACTTCAACCGAAACCTTAAAACTAACTTTGAATTTCAAACCGAGGTCTCTTGATACAGCAGATGCTCCTTAATTCGACCAGTGTATGTTCCTTTTATCACCCTGGTCGTACTACACATTTCTGTTTCCGTTCTGTATGTTCACCCTTGGTTTCACTAGGGGATTTTTTGAAACCATTTTGGTCAGTGTCCTGTGATACGAATTAGCGAGCATCTTCTGTCTTTATCCTTTGTGCCCCTTTTTCACTCCAGGCCAGGATGACAAAGTGCTTTATAGACATAATTTCAGTCGAGTTTTAGGGTGTGTCTTAGTTAAAACTCAGGATTATTTCTTGGCATATGTTTGCGTGTACTGCACTCCCATGTTCGAATTTTTTATACAGTTTCAAAATGAATAGATTTCACGCTTGTGTTGACGTCATGCTCTCTCTCGCATTTTCTTCCGATATGGTTCAAGAAGACAGTGTATTTATGTTTACAGTTGTCTGACTTTGTTGTCAATTCTGTAAAAAAGAGAAGAAACGGTGAAGTCTTCTTTTGTTTGTGCCTCTCCTAAATGAAATCAAAAGCGATAATTAATGAGGTGATGTTGTATCAGGTGTGTTTAAAATTCTCAGGTCAAAGTAAATGTAGGATAAAGTGAACGAGTTTAGTATATGTGAAAAATGTGGGAAAAAAAGTTTTGAGAAGTAACTATGTTCGTGGACGAAAGCGTCCAGTGAAATGTATGTGTTAAACGCGAACGAAACATCACAGTGACACAAATCCTCCCGCGAGTCTCCCCCAACCCCCACCTCCCCCCCCCCCCTTCCCTCCATCCCATTCGTCCTTCAGTTCAACTGGTTGGAAGCAGCGTACGTATACACACTGCACAAATTCATCCACGAGGCAACGCCCATTGCCAGACATAACAATTTCATGCGAGACGCACATTTCCCATTAAATCATTGCCTTCCTGTCCCCCCCCCCCACCCCGCACACATGGCACTCAGCTCCCCCTCTCCCCCTCCCCCACCCCCCTCACCGCCCATCCCCACAGTCTCCATCGAATCGCGTTTCTTTATAGTGTGATATCTGTTATTCATGATAGAAGCTTTTGCTGTTGGCTTAAATCAAGATGCGAGTATTGAATATGTGCGTGGGCGCTGATCGAGAAAGATTCGTGCCATGTCAGTGAATATTTGTGCATTTTTTTCGCAAACAACTTGTCCATTGTACTGACATTTCAATTGGTGACATTTGATTGGCCGCCAAGAAAATGTTCGGTAAAATAGGACAAGTGATGAAATATTTGTCGTATTTTGATTTTGGTTCGCACTGCCGCTATATGTTGTGTGATAAATTGATTGATTGAATTGTACATATGTTGTGAATACGTTAGCCTTGCTCATACACGTGTAAATATGTCACGTTTGCAAAAGTTTAATGTACAATAAACAGTTCATAAACCGAAAGAAATTGTTGTGATTTTTTAATATTTTTTTTTAAGTTCGTGTAGCAACTATTCACATTTGTAACAACAAAAAAAGTTAATAAATAAGAAAAGTAAACTGCTAATTATTCATTACAAATAATTTCGGCTGTATTAATCTAGTGAGACTGTGTGTGCTTTACGAGGAAATGTACATAAGGCTTTACATGTATATTTATTAACACAATTGTTGTTATATTTACCTTTAAATGTATAGCTAATGTGTGTTGAAAGCATTTGTTGTTTTTTTTCTGTTCTGCAAATTTAACAAAGTCTAATGAACGTAATATAATTTTTATGCAAGTCTAAAATTGTAAATATGTGTTGCCTACCCAGGTTAGTGTGTGCGCAGCCTAACCGCGCTTGTGTGTGGGTGTGAGAATGTTCTTGACATGTAAACATTATTGTACTTTAGTGTTTGAAATTTAGTCCGTTCTGCATAGGAAAAGTCCGGCTTTTTTCTGTTCTTGCGACGACATTGCCCCAACGATCGCAACCAGAATACATCTCAAACAAAAAGAAATTATTTTATTTTACTCATTGTGACGTAACACTGCTCATCACGTGGTTACATGTGACTCATTGTGACGTAACACTTCTCATCACGTGGTTACATGTGACTCATTGTGACGGAACACTTCTCATCACGTGGTTACATGTGACTCATTGTGACGTAACGCTACTTATCGCGTGGTTACATGTTACTCATTGTGACGTAGCACTACTCATCATGTCATTACAAGTTACTCATTGTGACGTAGCATTACTCATCATGTCATTACAAGTTACTCATTGTGACGTAGCACTACTCATCATGTCATTACAAGTTACTCATTGTGACGTAGCACTACTCATCATGTCATTACAAGTTACTCCTTGTGACGTAATGCTGCTCATCATGTCATTACAAGTTACTCATTGTGCCGTAATGCTGCTCATCATGTCATTACAAGTTACTCATTGTGACGTAATGCTGCTCATCATGTCATTACGAGTTCCTCATTGTGACCTAATGCTGTTCATCATGTCATTACAAGTTACTCATTGTGACGTAATGCTGCTCATCACGTGATTACATAGGAATTGTCACATTTTTTGGGGAAAAAAGTTGGACTTTATCCCGAATACGGTCTTGTTTCTTTTCTTGTGTTAACTAATATTTGTTACCCTTATTTTGGGGATGCTTTACACAGTCTAACAAAGTTGGGTTTATGTTACTTACTGCAGTAGAGTATAATTAGCATGGCATTGTAGTTTAAATGCACATCCATGAAGGTCTGGACAACTAAATTTACAAACTTTAGTCGATCTAAAGAAAAAAATACCGTTAAAAGTTACGCCCGGTCTTTCAGTTTCAGTTAAAGCTATTTTTGTTCAAGACAATATATGTTGCAAGAATTATATTGGCTCCGCAGGCATCGTTTTCGCCAGATTCAATTCCGTCCGTTCGATCTATCCGACTGTTTTTTCCAGTTTGAAGGGGAGGGGCTTCGCTGTATAATGGGGCCTCGTAGCCAGATCGTGAACTGAAGATGCTGGGTAGAGTAAGAGCTTGTTTTCTCAAGTTAGCTAACACATATTAAGGCAATACGTGTCGTAAATCATCAGATGACGCGGTGTCGTAAATCATGAGAACACGTGGTGTCGTAAATCATGAAGACGTGATGTCGTAAATCATGAGAACACGTGGTGTCGTAAATCATGAGAACACGTGGTGTCGTAAATCATGAGAACACGTGGTGTCGTAAATCATGAGAAGACGTGTTGTCGTAAATCATGAGAAGACGTGGTGTCGTAAATCATGAAGACGTGGTGTTGTAAATCATGAGAACACGTGCTGTCGTAAATCATGAGAACACGTGCTGTCGTAAATCATGAGAACACGTGTTGTCGTAACTGTGATCTTCATGAAAAGGACATTAAGCCCAATGTAATGTTCAGGGGAGAGGGGCGGAAATTCGGAAAGGCTACGCCGGATGATATAACGGGTACTACGTACTCAGCGTCATAGAATGGCACTTAGGTCTTCAGCCCAGACCCAAGCCGAGCCCCCCCCCCCCCCCCTCTGCCTCCCTACTCACCCAAAATGTACAATACAGGCTATCTTTTATAGTAATCGCCAAATCCTGCACTTGGGGTTATCTTTTGTGTATGCATTTATGCTATATATATATATATATACATATTTTTTTTTTTTTGGCTTGAGATTGAACTGCATTGGCACTAATTCAAAACGATTATTTCTCAGGAATTTAAAAAATAGCAATCACGTCAATACCCGAAGTAATAATTTTATCATCCGGCATTTAAGCGCAAAGGACAGCATTGTGCTTCATAATTGTCTATCGTAATTTTATAATCGCAACCTTTTCCCTCAACACTCACCGTTTTAAAATGTCCGATATTACACGCATTTAGAAGTTCCGTCATATATTAATGTTGCAAATGTATATACCAGTATCTGGCTGTTCTAGGAAACGATCTCACTTGAAATATACGTGAAGTTCTTCTATTGTTTTCATCGCCAACTAAAACCCTTTTGAGTCCGTTATGGCAGATATATGTTGCAACATCCAGGCTTTTACAAAACCTCTAATAGGCGCCTGTTTGGTGATGACCTTGCTGCGGAGAGCGGGGTCACATTGCCTCGTGGCTCAATCCTAGTTTCGTATTTTTTAATGTACAAAGAAGTGTATCTACCTAACTGCCCCTTCCCTCCTCCCCCCCCCCCCCCGTCCCCACCGCCTTTCTTAATCACAGTACATGGGGTGACACTGTACTGTTGCAGAAGCCTCAGTTTTGTAAACAAAGAAAAGGGGGATTTTCCGACCTTTGCATTCAAACAGTCGTCCACAGTTTGTGCTGAAACGTATGAATACGTGCCCAATAAAAATCTGGCGAAAACCCGAAAATTATTTCCCAAAAAAACCTCAACAACTGACAGTACTAACAATAGCCCCGATCCCTGAATGTAAATAATAATGAATGTGATTAGACAGTTGCATGATTTATATGTCTTACTTCAAAAACTAGTTAGTGTTATAAAAAAAAAAAAAAGAGCTTGAGTGTCGAGCCTGTCGTTCGTGCATAATATACGTGTGGATTTTTCCTTCCAATGTGTTCTCGGTTTCTGCTCCACCTTCGTAAATAATCAGAGCTCTGTTATTGTTTTTCAGTTCTCACCCGTTGTTTTCCAACAGCCAACCTCTACGGCGGTTCGGTCCGTTGTGTATAATACCTTTTTTCTCCTCAGACCCACTGGGGATTCCGCGGAAATAGTAGTCATAAAAGATAGGAACTACTTTTAAAATATCTTTCCGCTCTGTGTACATAACGGATAGATCTCCTCAGAGGTCAGCTGTTTTATAACAACGGTGCTCACCTCTTTGTAATGAACACTTTTGGGAGCGGAAAAAAAAATGCGCACCGAATAAAGATATTCAATAATGAGGAGATTTTGTTTGAGTGACGGAACGAAATGGGATAAAAATGATCAAGTTGTTCACTAATTAGAGGTGTTCACTGATGGAGGTTCGACTGCAGTGCTATTTTTCAACCGTAAAGCATTTGTAGAAATTTTTTAAATTATGGATGCCACTACAAAGACGTTATCCTCAAGCGAAAAAATGAACTCTGAAGTATTGGTTAGTTATTCCATGGGCTTCATTTTGTGGCAATGAATTGCTTTTAAACTATTTTCATTTTTGCAAAATTCAAAAATGCCAACTCTGAAGTATTGGTTAGTTATTCCATGGGCTTCATTTTGTGGCAATGAATTGCTTTTAAACTATTTTCATTTTTGCAAAATTCAAAAATGCCAATTTTGTGCTGAACATTCTTTATAATTACCGCTTAAACGCACTTCTGAAAGGATAAATCCTGGATTTTGCACGCTTTGTTCTGTTTTCTGCACACGTTTTTGTACTTGTTCAATTGCATATAGTTTTGAAGTTTTGATTTTTGTAGTCAGTTCTGATTTTCTTGTAAAAACTAAGTTTATTCGTATTTAGATTTATTAGTTTATTTTAAAACAATACAGAGCTTTGAAACATCAGGGATTCTTTTTTTAGATATTATAAATAATTGTGACGTGAAAAGGCGATAATCACAAATTATTCTGGGAAGAGCAAATTAGTTTGAATAAAATTATTAATTTAAAAAAACCAAAGTAAAGAAGATATTTGAGTCTGGTGCGAATGAAAAAAATATTTTATGTTGAAATCACGAACCAAATGGTAGAATTTAGTGTTCCATTTTTCCATATCTTCAGTTGTACATATAACGAATTAGCAGGAGAAATAACCTTTTTTTTTTGTTACATGTGAACCAGGTTTAGTATTTATCATAACTTAAGTTGCTCCGAAAGCGAAGCAATGCTTAGTGTATATTTCATTATTAAATTGTACATTTTATATTGAGTCACTATTCTGCATTTTCAGTTTGCAGTAACACCTATCAAAACAAATGGAACGCTTCGCGATTCAATGTGTACACATTCATTACTCCGTGATATGTAATCATACAGAACCTCATTATAAAGACATAGCGCTGGAAAACGACCGTCTGCTGCGGTTCCCTTTGAACTCCTCCACCTTTGCAAGTGTAACGACATATCGGAGACAGCGACATGGTTTTTAATTTGTTACGTCTTTATAACGAGTTTGTACTGTACTGAAACACTTAAAAAAATTGTATTAGGATATGAACGTCTAGCTTGGTAATCCGAGGTGTTTACTAACAAGATTCTACTGTTTTTTTTGTTTGTTTATTTTTTGGGTCTCGCTGGGGAATAGCACCCTGAGACGGCTATCGGAGGTGACCCAGGAATGCTTTACAATCTGTACACCAGCTGTAAAGCGTTGTGAGATGCTGAGTAAGAGTGTAGGATTTGTTCGTGTGATTTCAGTGTATTGCAAGCTTCAGAAAATTGTTTCAATCAATTAGATAAAGTAGTGTAATTATGTAGTGTAAGTTCATTCTGTTTCTTGCAATACGGTATTTTTTGTTCGATTAAGTGAACAATAAAGAAATGCTATGATGTAAACACGCGGCTTTTTCTTTGAGTTCTGTGCGTCACTGCGATATGGCTGGGCGTGTCCTAATGTCGACGTCATAAGATGCGTCACTGCGATATGGCTGGGCGTGTTCAAGTGCTGATGTCAGAATATGGGTCATTGATTTACCTGACAAATAATTTCACTGTTTAAGTTCGATTTATTATTTCTTTATTTACTTATAAGAAAGACTTTTTATTACAACAATAAAAGCATAAAGGACCACAGGAAGTCATATGATGCACAGCTTTAAAAATTAACAAATAACAGCGTATTATGTAAAATCAGAATTCTGAAGCAAAAAAGAAACCAGATATGTTTTGGTAAGCTAATCCGGACGTCATAAAGCACCAGTGAGGCTTGTAGTACCAATAGCGAGTGCAATATCAATTTATGAATACAGCCCCTGGACACCACATTCAACAACGAACAAGCCGGAGATCTCCAGCGGGTGCAGTATTTATTATCGAGGATCAGTATTTAAAAACTCTGACCGTCTGTTTTTTGGCGACCAAAATGTGTTAAATTTAGCAGCCAATTCCAGCATTTGTAAATGTTCGTGGAGGGTAAATAAGATTGTCCGTGGAATCCGTGGGGCTTAACGCTATTCAACGGTTCAACGGACGTGATCTACAGATGTACACGGAACCCAAACAAACAATTTACACAATCGCAGGCTTATGTCTAACTCATATAAAAAAAAACAACTTTTGTGAACTAACTCACAAATGTACAAACAATAACATACATATACACATCATAACATATATCACAGTTATTTGCCTGTTTTGAGTTTCACATTAGAATCTTCTGTCAATGTAGAAGAATTCAAAGTGATACCAAAACAGCACACATCCTAAGCGCATCAATCCCAAAACAAGACGATCCACAAGCGATGTCGCCAGAAATGTCGTAGATGATTCAAAGAAAAACTTACTCATCCGCCTTTACCAATTAACCTTGACTATTACAGGCGAACTTCTCCCATTTCTGCGTAATATTAACATACCAATGTTAGCAATGCACGCTCGTAAAGGTCTTGGGCACTTTTGTCTAAAAAGCATGAGGGGTTACACAGGTTTTATTTCCCATACCTTCCACACACTTCACGAACCTGAATTATTGGCCAGATGAAAACCTCGTGCGGTTTTCTGACGGACCACAGATGTATAAATGTGCTCCACACAGAGAAATGTTAATAATATTCATTTCTCTAAATGTTACACTGCACACGCGAGACTGCCATCATTAAATTCGTTGCCATAGTAATCCATGACCTTCAACCTATTCTTCGACTTTCTGACAACCTCTAAGATGAGCCCGTCGTCGATCTGACAAAAAAAAAAAAAAACAAAAAAAACAAAAAAAACAAGTGATGAAAAGTTTATAACGTAAGTGCTTCGTGTAAGAATTCTCGCATTTTAAACACCATAATAGTGACAGTTTACGCTGTAGACGATTTTCGGCAACAACTGTAATTATACTACCTTTGTTTAGATTTTAAGTCATACCCTCTGCCTCAACTACAATAGTTGCTGCAAATACGTGACGCGGATGGGATTACAGTACTTACTTTATTGCACTGTTTCAAATCGAGAAAAGTGAGGAAAGGCATGCGCGTGAGCACGTCATTAAAGCATCGTCCTGTTATTTTGTCAATACCGGTCAGGTCTAGAAATTCCAAGTTCCTGTAAAAACAACAGGGATTCTTATCACAAACAGTAGTGCATCAAAAATCAAGTGTGTTGCTTCCTGTTTGACTTAAGCTGGATGCCAAGTAGAAACAGTGAAAAAAAACTTAACTAAAATTATTTTAAATAATTATATTATGCAATAGAAGAGCTCGTTCAAGACTACAAACCGTTTACGAAATGTCGCTGGTGCCGTTTCGAAGAAAATGGCATTCAATTAACGATTAACGTTTAATGCTATACAGAACATGCGATATTACGTTGTCACAGCTCTCGGCAGGTTATATAACGACTCACCTGCACTTGTCGACTATATGCTGGATGCCCACGTCCTGGATGTACCAGCACCAGCACAGCGACAGGTGCGTCAAGCCCGCACCACAGCTAGGCGACAGATAAGTAGGATCAGTAAAATGTGGGAGTGGGAGCGAGGGGGGGGGGGGAGGGCTGATCCGAAAAATCTTCCCGCAGACTGGTAGCACGAGCCTGAAGCGCAAGTGCGAACAGTGCGCAAGGTCAAGGGAGAGTTTTAGGATCAGTCCAAACACGATTGTGCTTTTATGTCTTGGTTTTTTTTTCATATATATATATATATATATATATAGGGAATCTGTGAAATTAGGGATTTCATGAAATCCCTAGTGGATTCGTGTAATAACTTGCTCAACCAATTTCGATGTATTTATTGAGAATTTTCATGTTTGCAATGTAGTATTTTACCGAAATTAATAGTAGATTTTGAATTAATATACTCAAAGCACTCGATTGTCAAACTGTCATTCATGAGATACTTCAGTACCAGAATTTAGCGATATTTTTATCCTTTGTAACTTTTGTCACGTTTCACGCCAAATTCTGTTATTTTGGATGGTAATGTTATAAATTCCAATTTCTTTCGATGTGAAAAGGGATACACAGTTTTGAAGAACCACTAAACGGCCTTCTTAAATGAATATTTTTTCAAAGTAGTTTTATAATCAATATGAGCTTATTCATTACACGTATTCCCTAGGGATTTCATGAAATCCCTAATTACACAGATTCCCTGTAACATATATATATATCCTGTTTATCATTTACCAGTCAAAATACTACTGCTTCCTTTGCATGTGTACTGGCATTCACGAAATAACACGCCTTCATACAGAGCACAGCCCTAAATCGGAACTGAAAATCTAAGACGGTCGCTATTAAGACTTCACAATCTCTAAATCGTTATTACAGTATCTTCTAATAAATAAACTTGCATATGTTCAAATTTTGGAACCAGCAAATAGCTTGTATGATATTGTATAACACAGAATATATTATATTATAGCATAATTTGAACTGTAACCCAAGTCCTTATATCAATGAGTATTCCCTGACACTTATATAATGGCAACTAGACAGCTACACTTTCTTTTACCAACATACACACTTGTAACTCGTATTGACATGGAGCAAGAGGTGTCTAGTTTTCAGTACCATTCCGTTAGAGCGGCCACACCATCGTCACCCAGTTGAGTACACTCTGACAGGTCTAATCTTCTCAGGTTCCTGAGCGCTCCACCGGAGAAGAATTCCTGGAGAGCCAGAGCCGAGAATTCTGGTCCTTTCCTGATTGTCAGATCCGTGAGCGTAGTCACCGTCTGGCACAGGAATATAAGTGGGCCTTTATTGTATATGCCAGAGGAAAATCGAATATTTTGAATATTATAACAACAGAACATTACTTTTTCTTGGCAAAAATGAAGATCTATTATAAATTCCACTGAAGACGAAATTTTTAACGATAGTGTACAAGAATACATTTATCAAAGATAATAAAATATGAACTCAGAACGCACAACAAAAGCAAGATTACACTCGTGCAAGTCGTTTTAGTACTGATATATCTGTAATTTTCTCACACCAGGATCGAGGCCGACTGTGAAACCAATTCCTGGTTTGTTTGTTTGTTGTTCTTTTTTTTTTTTAAGATTATCTATTTTTGCAGTCTAAAATCTGAAATTAGGTCTGTTGCTAGATGAACGTTGGTATGACCCACCTTAATGTACTGAAGCGACACATCTGTGAGCAGCTCGGCGAAAGAGAGGCTGAGCAGTGTCAGACGACTGCAGCACTCGGCGATGTGTCGAATGCAGCCATCGGCCATTTCCGCGCCATCAAGCCACAGTCGCTCCATATTATCGCCCAGTTTCATTACAAAATCTATGATTGTTCTGAACAGAGAGATCAGATGGCAAAATAAAATTAACTATACTTTTTCTTATTTTCTGCATCATATAAATATCATCTTGAATTTCTACTATTACGTTTAAAACGTTACGACACTAAACCCGTAAAGTGAAACGATTTGTTAACTAATGCGAATAATGACCTAGGGCCTGCGTCAAAAAGTATTGCTGCATTTATCAGCAGTCACTGACATTGTTTACAGGCAAATCAGGTGCGCTCATGTTCAATATATGTTATACATTTCTGCACCCTCTCTCTCTCTCTCTCTCTCTCTCTCTCTCTCTCTCTCTCTCTCTCTCTCTTACACACACACACACACTCTAGATCTCTTCATCCACAAAACACTAACACAAATCATGTATTGAGCGCTGTTAATGTAAACAGAAGTCGACACGTCTACACTTTTGGTATTGCAACTCTAGGAAATGAAAATCCACACCCACTGGTCGCTAATCCATGGAATGCCATCGATGTTCAGACTGCTTAGTTTATGCTTGTTTTCTGCCAATAACTCCAAACTGTAGCCATTCAGCTCAGTACAGTGTGAGAGATTTAAACTCCTGAGATTTGGTAAGCAGTGTGGTTCGCATATAGACCTGCAACAGGATGAAGACTAAGACGATATACAACGGCTTAGATTTGAACCAAGTCACCGACGAAGATTTTGATCTTAAAGCACTTATTTCCAACTTTATACCCATTATGAACCGTCATACAATCAGGTTTGTCAACGAGATAACGACAGTCGCCATGATATTTATTGACTTTATACTGTGCGACCTGGTAATAAAGGCACGGCTAGGACCGAGCAATGATGTCGTTATATCCGATATGTCGTTATATCCGATATGTTGTTATATCCGACATGTCCTCATATCCGTCATGTCGTTGTAGCTCAAACTTTTATACAGTAAAAACACTTGTTGGGACCAGACTGTTATGGCGCTACCAGCAGTATGTCGTAATGACCGATGTCGTTACAAATGGGTTCTACTGTATGTGTGTTGTCAAGTCAGTGCAGTGCTGTCAACAGATGCTACGTATTTAGTGTTAGACGCTTGGTCACTTATTCTTACCTTATGCACGAGTCATTCACCAGGACACAGCCTTCAACATTCAGCACTTCCAAGTGCTTGCAATGATGCGCGATATTGAAAAAGCACCTTGAATCCACCGTCACAACGAAACCAAGGTCCAACTCGCGAAGTTGCGGGCAACATCTGGCAATGTACAGGACCTCATCAGCGTCTAAGTCAAACTTGCCATGCAGACTCAGTTTACGTAGAAATGGAACCCGCAACACCAGCTGTGCTAGCTGGTAGCTGCTTATTTCAGTGCAGGCACTCACTGACAACTCCGTCCAGTGGATGGGGTCATAGGCAAACTGCTTCCACTTCCGGCATACAAGTGCTACCCGCAGACACAGGTCCTCAACGCTTACGTAGCTTAGGATCTTTTGTACGAGTTCATTGGGAATGCGACTGAAATGCGACCCTGCCACGGCGTCGTCTATACTGTCTTCTTGTTTGTGAGCGCTGCAGGTATTTTCAGTGTTCTGTTGTATCACTGCATCATCACTGGTGGCTGGTATCGCCATGGAAACCGGCGTAGACCTCTTCATGGAGTCTGTACACTCAGCACCTTTTGCGTTGATATCCCGCACTGACGCACCAGAACAGTTGTCCTTTTTTTCCTCTACTTCAAATGGAAGTCCATCCATAACAAAAAAATTTTCAAAAAGCTTTGACGGCTCAGGATCACAGTCCGCAGTAACCTTTTCAGCGCTGTCGTTACCCGCTATTTGTACCTGAATATCCTGCATGCTCAGGCTCGACTCCAAATTGGTCACATTTTGTTCAACGGCGCCACCAACACTGTACAAATCACCTTTAATTGATTCTAAATTGCTGGGAATGTCAAGCAGAGGTTTAACACTATCGTCCGCTAACGAAGCCAAAGCTTCTGTATTAACAGGGCTATACACGCCGACGCTTCGCGGCGCACTGCTGACAGTGCTGACATCTGGCAACGCACCGACATCTTCAGAATATCCCGCTTCTTGCAAAAGGTCGACTCTTCGCCCCTGTTGTACTTCGCCTTTGCCGTTTAGCAGCACCATACGTTGGCAGCAAGTTTCACGAGAAGAAGAGACTGCCTGCTCCGTAGCTCCCTTAAAAGCATTACCAGTGTTCGTTTGGATGGGCGCAAGTTGATTGACTGATGCACCCACGCAAGTGGAATGCAATGTATCACAACAGGTGTTCATTGTATCGCGCGTGTGTGAACGGATATGGCAATTCTCAGCACAGGATGCTCCTCCACCATGGCCTACCTCGGACACGGCAGCAGGATTTTCTCTGTGATGAAGGGATGATGTATCACCATCTTGTAACTTCTTCGTTCTGCTGTCGCCAGTAACCGTTAGAGGGGAAGGTATGGACATAACTGAATATGTGACTGTGTCTGCCACGAATAATCGTTATCTTAATTTCATTTCTGCTCTCATCTGAAATGACAATAGCAGCTGATATGTTAACAATTCAGCACTACGGTTTTAAATAGAAACTCGAAATGCTCTTGCCGCAAACCAAGTGAGGGAAAATTCATGCTGATTTAACACATTTACACGTGCACCACCAAAAGGTACCAAAAGGCACGACAGAAGATTTGGTTCACTTGATAAAAACATACCTCATAATCTCGTTATAAGGTCTGATAGAATTAAAATGTCAAAAACAAGTTATCAGTGAAACTGATGAATGTCCCCCGCCACGAACTATGGTCGAATTGAAAAATAATACGACGTCGCACAACTTCAATATATATATTTTTTCACTGTAGCAACAATCACAAGTAAGTATTATTGAAACACAAGCAGGCCCCAACCGCCCCCCAAATTCATAGGGGTATAATGCGATGACGGACAGACGGACGGACAGACGGACACCCCAAACCTATAGGCCCCAATCCGAAGGGTTGGGGCCTAAAAACCCAGGGTTGAATAGCGGCTGAGATATCGCGTGCACAAAGTTGCACTGTAGGCAACAGAAATACCAAGACAGTGCCTATTTTCAACAAGTCGCCATTTCGTCATTTTTTGGTCGAATCTAAAAACAACGCGACGTCGCACAACTTCAATATATACATTTTCATTGTAGCAAAAATCAAAAGCCTGGGTTGAATAGCAGCTGAGATATCGCGTGCACAAATTTGTGCTTCCAAGTGTCGCAAGACGGACGGACAGACAGACCCGAATACTATAGTCCCCAGCTCCGCGCTACGCGGCGGCGGAGGACTAATAAAGTATCAAAGGGGGGTAAATAAGGTACCGTACGATCCGAAATACAGTACCAGTAAAGTATTATTTTGTGGACAAAACAAGTATAAATAAAGTATAAACAAATAATGCATCTATATCCAAAGGTCCAAATAAGAAACTGGACTACATAGCTGTACAAATTTTTCGATATTAAATGAAAAGAATGCGACAAAATGGTTACATGTGTTTTAAAGCAATAACACATTCAACTATTTCTCATTTGCTTTCAAAAAAAAACAATAATTAAAAAATCTAAACAAAATATATATGAAAAATATATATATAAAATTTTCAAGGGGCATTATCAGAAATAAATAAAAAAATAGGCAAAATAAAAATTGAAAAAAAAAGTATAAAAAAGTATCAACATCCAAATAAAGTACCAATAAAGTATATGAAGTATCAATAAAGTATTATTTCGGACTTTCCTCGAAATAAAGTATCATACTTTGAATAAAGCATCAAGTGGAAGCACTGGAAGTATATCATAAGCCTATAGTTGGTGTGAACCAGTTCTTTGCCACGTATATCCTTGACCTTCGCTATCTTCAAAACTGAAGATGGGGGCAAAATTAGCGATAAATTTCATCGAAATTTTTATTTTTATACCGAGTTTGGAACGCCAGAGAACACAAGATTATGAAATAACAAATAAAGGATACAACTAGGCTAAAAGCATCGGTGGAAGGCCATGTTCTGCCACAATATACACATGTATTTGAAGGGAGTTGTATAAGAGATTTAAGTTGGATAAAGAAACAAATATTCTATTCATTTTACAACTTAATTCCTAACAAAACTTGAGTAAAATGCTCTGTGCTTCCGTACTCAACCGTTCACATTTGCCGTGTTGCCAAAACGTGAACAGTCTACTTTCAAAAACAGCGAAAAAGAAGTGCGCAGCAAATGAGTCACTGATGACCCAAATGCAGTATAACCGCTGGCAACGATTACCACGAGCTAACACTGCAGGGCAGCACTGGCACACAAGTCAATAACGGATGCAGTCACACTTCAATGCTCAATCTAAAGAAAGCATTGCCACGAAACCCATAAAAATGCCTCTGTATTGTTTTAATCTATTCAAAAAAAATGTTTTAATATTTCATGAAAACAGTGACTCTTTGAAACAAAATCAATAAGCTATCGAAGTTCAAAGAATATCGGCCAAAACTTAATAACAAAATAGTAAGCCACAATCCACAGGTTAACAAATCGCTGTGACTATGGCAAATCTAGACGACAAGTTGCGACTTGTTTCATGGTCCAGTATCCCCTTCCAATAAAAACTAGAGCAGTGTGCATAGCCCACATATTCCCCACAGCTCCCCCCCCCCCCCCCCCATCAGTTTAACACGGCCATCAATAGTCAAGGGCTGAAATTTTCTAAGTCCAGCTGGTCCATTTTTCCTTGGACGGACCTGGCCCATTTGCAATACCGATCTGTGTTTGCTCCCATAGAAGCTACATACCAAGTTTCATTAAAATCCTTGCAGGAGTTTTTAAGTTATCGTGTTAACAAGCTCTTGATGACAGACCGACAGACCGACCGACCGACACGCGGTCGATCGCATATATTCCCCCTGTGGGGAATAAATTAACCAATCATACATGGGAGTAGTTAGTTGGTGTTGATTAAGGAGAAAGCTGGTGTAATCTCTGCATTCATATAATGAATTGTTGCCTGGAGATAAGAATAATTGCAATTCAACTGTATATCATTAATTGCAATTTTGGTAGTAATTTCCAACTCCAATTTAAAGGTAATTTATAGCAACAGATATGATGAACGCAAGATTTAAGATAGGAGATTTACCTTCATAAAGATTAACAGCGATTGAAGTTGTGATTGAGGACATGTACTCAAAGAACGTCAATAAACATCAAGCAAAAAACGCCACAAAATTTACACTTTTCAGGCAAAGATTACAATTTTTAGCCGCAAAACCAGACAATATGTACATTTTCTGGTCTTTTCTAGGTAATGTATACCTTGTCTGAATGAGTCAGGAACTGTAGACATAGCCTGGTTGTAATTATAGCCTGTAACACATATATATAAATATATATGTGTATTGACCTCTGGTTGAGGAATTCATTACGTTATATTACTCTGTGAGCCGAAACTCAGAAAGCATGGCACGAGACAGTGTAAGAGCCATGCAGTTGACTGCTGACTGGACTTGCGTTGTTACTTCAATGTCTCAAGAATGGGGGGGGGGCATAATCCATATTTTTTCTGGAAAACGCTGTAATACTAGCGTAGTAAAAACAATATAATTTTGCTCACGATGCGTCATAAGCTTAAGAGCCGACAAGGGAGGGGTCAGTGAAAGAATAATAAATCACGCAAGATTTTTACGCAATGACGTCATGCGTCTTGCTTAATAACGCCACACGCGTCAAGGGTTGAAAGCACCGGCCGAGTGACATAAGGACTGCGCATACAAAGTTATAAGTCAATAAGATTTTCCGCTATCGATATATTTGAACAAAAGGTCTTGTTCAAACTGTATTCATATTTTACGCCATGGCGTCATTGGCCTTTCTTAATTAGCCACACGCGTCAACGGTTGACAGAGCCGTCCGATCGATCCAAGGAACATGTATACAAAGTTTGAAATCAGTATGCAGGGTTTTACCTTAACTTCAAAATCTTTGCGTCCAAGGGACGCCACGCTTTCATATTTTTGCGTCCCCGGTGATTTTTTTGCGTCCCCAATTTGCACGCTGATTTGTTTGTATCCCCTTATTTGAATAAGCACAAAGGGTGTGTGTTTGGAGGGGGTGACGCGTACAGTTGCAGTTCACACTATCTTTTATTATCAAACCAAGAAAATTCTAAAAGCAATGAATTCTCATCTAACCAGGCCTTCTGTTTCGTATTGGTAAACAATTTGGCAGGGTCGGGAAAATCAAACTGTTCTATGACTGGTCCACACAGTTTAATGAACATTAAACGGTTCAACCGCTTAGGGTTTAGTCTGTTTGTTTTTGTTGCGTTTTAAACCAAACATCTTCCTTCACGTGGAACAGACGAAACCGGTATAACGAGGGCCAGTTTGCACAGCAACGCAAAATCGGGAAAATGAATATGGAATCGTTAATGAGCATTTTTGCAAAAGCGGGGCTCGAAATTAGCCGGGACCCTTGGTCCTGAGGCTCCATAATTTATTGCCGGGTCCCACGATTTTTAAGACTTGGGGCCCGGCGGGCCCAACGAAGGCCTATGTTAATCGTCAATATAAACGATTTTCACAGAAGAGGAAATAGGGGTGTGGGAAGCAATCGGACTCAAAGTATAATAAAAACCATAAAAAGACAAACTGAAGACTTTGTATTACCGGTATTCAGGGCTGGTATGAAATATTTCGAATGAAATATTTCTTGAAATATTTCATGAAATATTTCACTGTAAAAATTCCAAAAATTTCACATTTTTGAAATTTTTTAATAAGAAATAAGTTGGACATCAAGAATACCAAATACCTATCCACGGACATTCATCTTAAGTTGTCAGTTAACACACTGCGTTGGCATAACTCTACCAGTAAGGAATGCCGCGATAGAAATCCTGCGTAGTCTATGACTTTTGAGTAACAAAGCTAGCAGTTGCTGGCCTGCAGCACCGTTGACACATCTACTCCGGGTATCTGACCGGGTGTTTCTAAGGGGTGGAGAGAGAGGCAGGAGGGTTTATAGTAACTGCTGAAAGGGTGCTCACTGTTAACGGCACGGGGGAAAGAGGTCGGATACGTACACAATAGGTAAAAAATATAGTAGACAATATGTTAGCTAAACAAACAGGGAGCAACTCACTCCCGAGTTTGCTTCAAGTTTAGCACTGTTTGACTAGTCACCCTTAATTCTGCAATTAAGCAGTATTCCCAATTTAAACGAGAAAAAGCTTTGCCTTTGTCCGGTCTTATGATAAAGCGAAATTCGATTATTCGGTTGAAAATGCATAATTTTATGCAATCAACCGATTTATGCGTTTAACCGGTATGCGATTCCGTCATTTTATCTGTCTATGCATTTTTGACGGTGGTATTTGTTAAATTAAAATAAACAGATATTACGCATAGCCTGGAAATATGTGTTCTTTCTAATGTGCTTTGAAAGATTACAAAAATTTCAATATTTCTGAAATATTTCAAAAATTTCATATTTCATGAAATTTTTTAAAATTTCGAAATTTTTACCAGCCCTGCCGGTATGTGTACGAATAGGTAAGAGAAATAAATTACATTTATGGGAATATCGTCATTTTTCTAATATATAGCCTATATCTATCCGGGCCCCAAGATTTTCGGCCGGGCCCCAAGAAATTTGGTAAAAATGGTTAATTTCGAGCCCTGCAAAAACCTCAAAGGTCATCGTGTTTTTGTAGGACCGCAGAAAGTGCTTAAGCTGTAGTAGCACGTGTGAAGACAGATTATTTTATGCGTCCCCTGGGACGCAAGCCCCAAATTTTGTTGCGTCCTGGGCCAATTTTTTTGCGACATTGACGCGCAAATCCGCGTCCCGTAAATTCCTGGTATGACTTTCGATTATCGAGATACCCTGCACACAACAGACAGATACACACACACACAGAATGTACAACAAACACCATATGCCCCGCCCCCCCCCCCCCCTTGGTCCGGAAGACATAGTTACGACACGAATTAAAGTGGGTCGGTTCTTGAATTCTCCACGTAATCTAGGTCACCTTGGGTAATTATGCATACTTGGAACAGGAAAAGCAACCACCTTCGCGCTACAGCGACAGCCACATGAATGCCACAGGACGCGACACAGGACAATGGCGGTCTTTTGGAAAAGGTGCGTCACATAAATGAATCCACTACATGTCATGGCACACAACAAGCCAAGTAGCAACTAGACTGGTCAGTGTGTTTGTAAAAACAAAAACGGATATGTCTCCCCCGCCCTCCAGTCAGTCACGTGGAATAAAATTCCTTGCTTAAAAGTACAACATTGGCGAGCCAAAAAAAAAAAAAAATTAAAATCCCCAAAAACACATTTTTATATAAAATGAAGAAAAACTTCGCAGTAAACATTTGTAATATATGTGGGTTCTTCTTGCCTAATGATAGTAATCCAACAAACTGTTTCGGAGATATTGCAACAATATGGCACAAAAAACAAAATCAAAAGTTTAAAAAATCAGCAAAATACATTTTGAACGGAAATGAAGAAGTATACATTTGTGCTATATGTGTGTTCCTCTTGCGACGTCTGAGCCTTATCCAACGAACTATTTTGTAGATTTAGCTTGCCAAAGTGAAAAAAATGCACGAAACCCCCCCCCCCCCATGTTCAAAAATTTGTCAAAAATATAATTTTTAAAGGAACGAAAAAAAATAACACGGGCATCATCTAGACATGTACCCGATATGTATGTATCTTTTGAGAAAAATCGACTCATTAATTTCATAAGAACTCACTGTGGACAGACGGACGGACAGACGGACACACCAAATGCTATATATATCTCCCTTAGGGGGAGACATATAATTCTGTACTTAGAAAAAATTTCTTTTGGTTAGGGTCCAGACTCTCCTATTATCGCCCACAACACTGGGGAATACGCTATGTCAGAAGCACTCTTTACTCAAGTTTGGGAGTGTCGTCAAAGTCTACAATGATGCCACATGATTCTTCTCAGTGTACTTTTCAAGAAAAAGCCTGTTAGTTTGCGTTCCAGACACCGTTCGCTGATAGCAGCGAAATAATTAACGCGTATGGTATTTCAAGTGTCGGACCTGGGGCCGCTTCTGTCTTAGGAAGAGAGAAAGGCTCCAGTGGAACTTCACTTGGCACTTGCGGTCTTCCAGTGACAGCAAGAGTCATAGTTCGAATAACAGAACTTGCCACTGATGTCAATTTTGGTGATTTTGCCGCGCGACACGGGCCAATGGCGTTATTATGGAATTAATTATAAATTATAGCGCACAATTTTATGGTCAAATAAAAATGTGCTACTGGGATAACAGGAAAAACAGTTCTACTCAAGTTTGAGAGCTTGTCGAAGTCGAAAATACCATTCCGCATATTTCTATTCAGTGTGCCTGGACGTGCGTGGAAAGTTTCCTAGCCTGGAAAGTTAATATCTGGTTATTTCAATTGGCGGGTCTGTGACCCTTTCTGTCCTCGGAAGATAGAAACAGTCCGCTTGGCTCAAAGCAGCGCCTCGTTATTTGTGGGATCGGCTTACGGCTTCAATTCCTCGCACTAAAGCCCCTATACAAGCCAACTTCACTCGCACTGAGGCACCGAGTCTGTCCAAGGCCCTCAAAGTAATAACGCAATGATATACAACACCTTATCGCGCTATCTTTGGAGGAAGGAATATGAAAATAACTAAAAATCTCCTGCAATAATTGGCATTTATTTATATATAGGGAACAAGCCTTACTGCATAAAAATTTGGAAATGAATTTTATAACTACACACCATAAACTTCTAAAATGATATTTCACATGACATTTAAGAGCGGAATATAAACAGGTAGAGTGCGGAAGCTAATTTTTTTAACGACAAAATAAAAGATATGCTGTCCATTAAAAATTGCGCCTGTTTCGAAAAAAGGGAACATTCTACATGAATTTTCAGTAAATGTTTGTATAACTGGTATGCAGACAATATAAAGTTAATCCCTATTAACTGGATAATGGAACGCTTGGTAGCTATGACAGAGTTATACACAAAGTAAAAGTAAGGAGTAGACATGATCCGTTGGGACAACACTCGCCCATAAAAGCCAGAGTGGTTGAATCCCGGCGTCGTTTGCCACATAAAGAATACAAAATTTGTCCAGTTCATCTAGATGTCGAGAAGCACGGGATTAGGCTGGTTCAAAGTTCCTCTGCAGTTTAGAAGCACGAAAATACAAGAACCAAAAGTGTGGGGGTTTGAAGATTAGGGTTTCGGTACGTATTTACTGAGCTTTTTGTGGTCATTTGAAAGAAAATACTAAATTAAAACTTTCGGCAACTTACTATTGGTTACAACTTGAAAAAAACTGCTTCAATTAACAACCACCTGTAGTTGTAAGCACGTCAAAAACTGTTTAAAGCGCTTTTCGCAAATCCGTTTTGAAGCAGCAAACTTCGCACTTTTGGCCCTTGTACTGTCGAAACCCCAACTTATGGTTTGGTGTTTCTTGGCCATGGACCACAAATAATTTTACATAGACTTTCTGTATAACATTTTGAAATCTGGCACTCGCCACAACATTGCACGATCTAAAACAACCACAAAATCACATGCCCTGGACCTTTTGAAGAACAGAAATAGCCAGAAAATGGGGGTCTTTCGATTCGATTTTTGCTATGCTGATTGGAAAATAGCAACCGTGAGATTCCCAAGTTTTGGCCGATTTCCACCTATATTTTGCTGATTTTAAAAAAAAATGTTATCAGTAACCTAGGACCGTTCGCCACTTTTCAATGGCTTTTGCCCAATAACTCTCATGTTTTGGACGCGATCCGGATATGCGTTTGTATGTAGCAAATACAGAATTTTACACAAGTTTTCTGTTATGCGAGAAGTAAAATGTCATGATTTACGAAAATGCAAGGCCGATGTATTTTTTTCGGGCAGGATTATCCAGCTGTAACTCGCCATTTTCTTCTATCATCCCGAAATATAAATTTTAAGGGCAAACTGTAAGACTGAACTACTCGCTTTTCAAAATGACTGCTAAGAGCTATAAGGATTACATACGAACACAAACCTGACTTCATCTGTGTATACTGACAGTTTACGTATAGCAACTCAGTATTTTGCATTCGAGAACCAGTTGCAGTTGCCGGGAGGTTCGGCAAAAAATATCATTTCCGGGATAATTGTTGTTTTCGGGAGATGGCGACGGTACAGGTACGGGCGGATTGGACCTAGGTTACTGGTACGCTAGTCCTAGATGACTCTTGCGGTCTTCCTATGACAGCAAGAGTCATAGTTCCTATAATAGGAAATGTCATTGATGTCAATTTTCAAATCTCGGCGCACGACTGGGGCCAACGGCGTTATTTTAGAAAAGGTGCATCACATAAATGGCCCAATTATAAATTATGGCGCACAAGTTTTATGGTCAGATAACAATATTTTACTGAGAAAAATATGTGTTTTCTTGAGATCAGGATATCGAACCCCTTATTATCACCCACAACAACAGTGAATCCACAGTTGCAAAACCACGCTTTACTCTAGTTTGGGAGTTTCGCTGAGGTCGAAAATAATGCACCAGGGTACTTCTCAGTGTGCTTTTAAAGAAAAAGCCTGCCAGTTCGAGCCATGGTGTCCTTGAACGTGCGCCGAAAGATCCAGAGCCTCGAAAATTGAGATCAATGGCCATTTCTATTGAAGGAACTGTGACCCTTTCTGTCCTAGGAAGATAGAAAGGGTTCGCTGGGACTACTGGTACGCATAAACCAATAAATATTTCACAGCAATTTTTCCCCAGAACAATCCAGCCTATTGTGAATATTTTACAACAATAACTTTTATTTATTGACTGCACATGTGTTACATAATAATCCATTTACCGCGGCACTGCTTTTGGTTTTACTCCTTGTTTATGTTCTGCCAGGAAATGTAATTGTGGTCCATGGCCTAGTTTGTAGTTGTAAGTACGTCAAAAAATGTTTAAAACGCTGTTCGCAAATCCATTTTGAAGCTGCAAACTTCGCACTTTTGGCCCGTGTACTGTCGAAACCCCAACTTATGCTTTGGTGTTTCTTGAAGCCAGATTAGACACTTGTCCCGTAAATTTTGCCTGCTATAAAAACGTCATTTTTTCGTTTACAAACAAAAACACAACTTTTTTACAAAAGGGAAATTTTACGATTTCGTTTGTTTATTTTCTAATATTTACTCAGTAGGTGGCAATAAAGTCTTTTTATATATCTCTCAAAATATGATATTCTTTTTCAAACATTGTTTATACTAAAAAATGCAGCTTCATCTGACTGATCTTATTACCTCAGTTGAGGGGCTAGCCGTCATCCCTAAATGCGTGTAAAACCATGTACACAAATAATAAGCCTTTGTCAAGAATTTGTCGAAAATTTGTCGAACTGACAAGAAACTGACCAATTTGCCTTGTCAATTTGACGATGCCCAGTTCAACAAATTCCAATCAAAAATTTGTCAACACTATGGAATGCCGTTTTAACACTTAATGCTTATTTATGATATCGAAATATAATTAAGATATCAATAAATCAATACATCTCATTAATTTATATTTTGCTATCAAAAATTAAATTTCCGATGGCAAAAATTTAATTTTCAGATCAAAAAATCAATTTTACAAACTTAAAAAATCTTAAGGGAAACACACATTTGTATAGAATTTAACGAATCGTCAATTAAATTTTGGAGGTAAAAACTTGAATTATGAATATCAATAATAACGACACAATTTTCAAGCTCAAAATTGCTTCTTTTTTGTACACTAAAAAATTAAAAGAAAACTTCTGTATACAAAGACCAGTTATTATTTATTTATAGATGTGTGCTTCTGACCTGGCATTTTTAATATAAAAAAATAGTCTGATATCTTGATGTCACAGATCAGAAACTCATTTGCAGATTTCAAAATAGAAATTAAAAAATTATCATTCTTAAATAATGATATCTGAAATAAATTCTTGATATCAATAAAAGGAACATAAATTACTGAGCTCAAAATTGAGATTTTGCTGTCAAATATTTCATTTTCGCTATAAAGAATAGAATTTTAGATCTCTAAAAATCAATTTTAGAGATCATTATATTATTTTTGATATCAATAAATAAATATTTCTTGATATCTCTAAATCTTTATTGATGTCAAAAATTATTTTTTGAGATAAAAAATACATTTACAGATATAAAAAATATAATTAGAGTGTAAAAATAAATTCTTGATATCTAAAAATAATTTTTTTGAGATCCAAAATTAATTCTTGATATCAAAAATAAAATTTTGAGATCAACAATTAATTCTTAATCACTAATTCCTTAATAAATGTTAAAACGGCATTCAACATCAACACTTTGTCTTAAATTTGTCATAAATTCGTCACTTTACAGCTTATCATTAATCCAGCACGCTAATAATTCGTCAATACTTTGTCAGAACCTGGTCAATTCGAACTTGTCAATTTGTCACAAGTTTGCCAAAACTTGATTGACGACCCTAAACTCCTAAACCTGACGATGCCTAACTCAACAATGGAAATTTGTCAAGAATTTGTCTTTGTCACTGGCTTGTCATTTTCTTGTCATATATTTGTCAAATTATAGTTTGCACTTTGTTAATATCTTGTCACAAATTCGTCAAAATATCTTTGAGAAGTGACTGACAAACTATTCCAATAAAGAATATTGAACAAAATAATCACGATTTGGAAACATTTAAATTAACACTATTGTCTAAGGACATTGTGGCCAGCCAAGTTCTAGTTAATCATCTATAATAAGAATGTTTAGGGACATTTTTACCAGCCCCAAATTTTAATATCTAATCGTACTAGAATGGTCGGTGCACACCAACATCAGAATACCCGAACATGTGAAAAGCTTTTGTTAGTCAGTCACTGCCTTTTGGCTTTGTTAATATGACTAGAAAAAGCACAGAAAGGCATCCTTCTTACTGAGGCTCCATTGCGCCAACTTTTTTGCGACAATTATCCAAGTCCTCAACAAGTATTTTTAAACAAAGATTCACCTGAGAACTAAAGGTGTGACGGTTCGTACCAAAAACCGAGAACCGAGAAAAGGCTATTTATAACAAGATAATGCATTAACTTGGTAATGTTATTTTAGTTCTTTTAGTATAGTTTAGTTTTAATATATATATATATTACATAGGACAAATCACCAAACATATTTCACACACTTTTTTGGAACCTATGACGAATTCCATGCGTTTATTATGGCTACATGTGAGTCTGTCAGTCAATAATAATGTAAATTCTTGTGTAAGTAAGCTTTGAGGTAATAAATATAAAACACTACCGTCAGGGTTCGCGGTGGGTTCTCAGGAAAGTGAGTCAAAAAAGGAAAGTGTGACTCAGTTGGGTCCAGAAAAACTCGGTGGATTCCGAAAAAGTGCGTCATTTCGTCAAAAATACCCACAAAGTGGACAAAAACTCCTCCAACGCGAACCCTGATTAAAGTTATATGTTAAGTTTTGTATCTGTTCTAAGGTAAAAAGAAATATCGGATTATCGGATTAAGTGCAGGCAACTATAAATGAATAAAAAAATAAACACGCATATATATATATCAGGGCTGGTATGATTTAAATCAGTGATTTAATTCGCGATTTAAATCACTATAAAAAAGTAAAAAAAGTCACGATTTTGACTTTTTTTGTTCCAGGGTAATATTTGTCAATAAAATGCTAGAACAAACCCCTTGAGTGTACACAGTGAAGATGCATTGTTAGGTTATAAACGACTTAAGCTGCTCATGCGACGCAGTCACCCACATCCCACACCTTTTGTGCCTTATGTACACACGGTATTTCTCCATTGTGGTGCCCGTACTAATTTCCAAACAGTTGCTTGCCGACAGCAAGACTGCTTAATAAATAACAGCGCCAAGACTATTGTCTTATACAAACAAGCCGTGTCAAAAGAAGTACTCCCGTTATGAGTAACTATCATTGTTGATTTTAAAGTCAAAGAGTGATTAACCCAACAAATTTGTGGTGCACTAAATCTGAAGAAAAAATTGACTGGTAGACGTCTAGCTCCCGTATATAAAGATATTTCGACAGAGATGCGACAAATAGTTGAAACGTAAAAGCTTTTTACAAATGTTCAGTTATTCGATGTGATATTGCTGAGAACTGCAGTGGAATTAGACTAATAAATAGTGAAAAATCAGTTCTGTATGTTTTTAAACGTTCTGTGACTTTTTTTGGTGATTTAAATAAAAAAGTCAATTTAAATAAAAAAAGTAAAAAATCATGACTTAAAAAAAAGTCATGATTTCTACCAGCCCTGATATATATATATTTGAAAAGAAAACTACCGGTTGGTTTTGCTAAATCAAACCGAAAAAAACCGAACCGAACCGAAAATTTTTGTTGAACCGAATCGAACCGAGCCGGAGGTGAACCGTCACACCTCTACTGAGAACCATTCGGACTAAAATGGAAGGCAAAACAACATTATAGGAGGAACATTTTGAAAAGTGCCTTGAAAAAAATAAAAATACTTAAGATGCACATTTTCATATTGGAAACATTCATAAAAACTGAAAGCAATCCGACGAAAATAATAGAAGTGTTTTGAAAACTTACGCCAAAACAATTCAATGCTGCCATTTGACAATTTTAATGAAGTAGCAAATAATATAATGATATTGTGAGCAAGAGGTTTTTTTAGTCCTTTTTCATGTAATATCGTATCAATAAAATTCTTATATTCTTTTATCTAATAACTGATATTATTTATTTATTTACTGATTTCTAAAATGAGTATTGAATTGGGTTTCTTTCTAAAAGATTAAATTTTGGAAGCGGAAGCATCGCAAGGCCTAAAATTCCCAATTCAGTCCTTTCACATCAAATTGAGCAGGTTGACGAACTAGTGACAAGTTTCCGACAATTTTATGACAAGTTTCTGATAAGTTTTGCAGTATTGTAATATATAATATATTGCACATAGTGGTTTACTTATACACACGTAAGCTGCAGATTGTGATAGTATACAATCAGGTTTTGTTATTTTGATAGTTATACCACCAGGTTTGGTTATATTGAATTTTAAAATAAACGAATCCATTTACCCTGTTTGATTATTAATATTATCTCTTTGCCAGCTTTTACCACTTCGTCGTGTTTTTCTATCAAGTCCAAAATTAATGGGTTGGATACCTGTAGGTTCTCTAGTGATTCAAGCACTGACATGGAGTCCACAACCAATGTGATTTTTTCTAACGGCTAATCTTAACAATTTGTCTAGCTAGCTGCAGGGCTCTAACTTCTGCAGAGAAAATAGAAGATCCATCAGGCAGCCTGGTTTTCAATATATTATTCTCTGTGACAATAGCTGCTGCAGCCTTGTCCTCAAGTTTTGAGCCATCGGTATATATGAAACGGTAGTAATTATAATTATCCTTTAATTCTGCAAATTTTGACTGAAATACACACGGATTAGTTCGTTCTTTTGTTGACTCAGAAAGCGTATTCAAGACCACAGGTTTCGTTAATTTCCAAGAGGGCTGGTTGCGTATTCTGTAATTTGTAACAGATTCAACTATTATACCTGCTTCTTACAGGTGTGGTATAATCCTAGTTCCAAAGGGGGGATAGCATTGGTACCTCTATCCGCATGATGTGATCCAAAAACAATCTGATGAGTAGGGGGTGTTTCTATTGGCGTAAAGTTTTATAGAATACTGCATGGCAAGTTTTAATCGCCGTATATTGAGAGGTTGTTCATTTATCTCAACATGTAAACTGTTGGCTGGGGATGTTCTAAAGGCATTTAAACATATTCTTAAGCCCTGATTCTGTATCGGTTCTAGCATCTTGAGATACGATGGTCTTGATGAACCATAAACTATACTGCCATAGTCCAGTCGCGATCTTATTAGAGCTCTATACAACATGAGTTGAGTATCACGGTCTACTCCCCAATCGTGGGAGGAGATGACTCTCAGTAAATTTGAAGAATATTTATGAAAAATTTGAAGACAATGTGATCAAATCATAGAATAAGGGCTTTCAAAGTTGAGCAAAGAAAAATACCCCTCCCCCCAACATCTAAACAATTTGTGTAAAACTGTAGGAGGAGTAGTATTTTAAAAATGGGTCAAAACGGGCACAAAAAGTGCCGCCATTTCGTCACTTTTTCGTCAATCGTCAAAAACAGTAATATCCAGGTGGGGAACCATCCAGGGAATATTCCTGCCTAATATCAAAAGAATTCGAGCAAAACTGTAGGAGGAGTAGCATTTTAAAGAAAAAGTTTAACATACGCACATACGCACATACATTCAAGCCCCATATAGTGACACGACTAACCCAGTATGACAAACTCGGCTGGGTTAATAAAAATCAAGCACATTTAACTGTCAACTCGCAAAAACGGTCTTTTACGAATTTATCCATAAAAATTGCCTGATTTTTGTGCTATCATATTTTCAGTTTATAATGAACTTTACTAAGACATTGAATACATATGCAAGGGCTTTCTTTAAATAGAAAGGCTTGAAAGGGTTTTTTTACGGGAAGACCCGTAAATATTGCCTCATTGAGATAATAGATTGTTCTCTGAAAATATAACCCTGTCCCTTGCCTCTGGTTGAATAGGCAGTTGGTTTAAGTTACAGTATAGGGTGAATTTATGCTTGAAAGTACTGCGTAGGCTTTTCTTATGGGTAAAAGCGTAAAAAAGGCCTTTTTTATGAGTTGATCCGTAAAAATTGCCCAAGTTTTTCTGATATAATTGTTTCTGTTTACTTTTAGGACATAGCGTTTCTTTTATTTACATCATAGGGTGAATTTATGCTTGAAAGAACTACGTAGGCTTTTTTTACGGGTTAAAGCGTAAAAAAGGCCTTTTTTATGAGTTGATCCGTAAAAATTGCCCAAGTTTTTCTGATATAATTGTTTCTGTTTACTTTTAGGACATAGCGTTTCTTTTATTTACATCATAGGGTGAATTTATGCTTGAAAGAACTACGTAGGCTTTTTTATGGGTTAAAGCGTAAAAAAGGCCTTTTTTATGAGTTGATCCGTAAAAATTGCCCAAGTTTTTCTGATATAATTGTTTCTGTTTACTTTTAGGACATAGCGTTTCTTTTATTTACATCATAGGTCGAATTTATGCTTGAAAGAACTACGTAGGCTTTTTTTACGGGTTAAAGCGTAAAAAAGGCCTTTTTTATGAGTTGATCCGTAAAAATTGCCCAAGTTTTTCTGATATAATTGTTTCTGTTTACTTTTAGGACATAGCGTTTCTTTTATTTACATCATAGGGTGAATTTATGCTTGAAAGAACTACGTAGGCTTTTTTTATGGGTTAAAGCGTAAAAAAGGCCTTTTTTATGAGTTGATCCGTAAAAATTGCCCAAGTTTTTCTGATATAATTGTTTCTGTTTACTTTTAGGACATAGCGTTTCTTTTATTTACATCATAGGGTGAATTTATGCTTGAAAGAACTACGTAGGCTTTTTTTACGGGTTAAAGCGTAAAAAAGGCCTTTTTTATGAGTTGATCCGTAAAAATTGCCCAAGTTTTTCTGATATAATTGTTTCTGTTTACTTTTAGGACATAGCGTTTCTTTTATTTACATCATAGGGTGAATTTATGCTTGAAAGAACTACGTAGGCTTTTTTTACGGGTTAAAGCGTAAAAAAGGCCTTTTTATGAGTTGATCCGTAAAAATTGCCCAAGTTTTTCTGATATAATTGTTTCTGTTTACTTTTAGGACATAGCGTTTCTTTTATTTACATCATAGGGTGAATTTATGCTTGAAAGAACTACGTAGGCTTTTTTTACGGGTTAAGGCGTAAAAAAGGCCTTTTTTATCAGCCTTTTGTGCTTATAAAAAGTTGCTTGTTTAAATAAATGTTCGGGAAATCATTTTTGAAACAGAATGTTATTTATATATGAATATTATGTAAACAGAAACAGGCTTTTTTTACACCTGAGCATTAGGGTTTTTTATAAAAGGGAATTTTTACACCTAAACTATCAAAAAGGCCTGTTTTACAAATGGGGCTATAAAAAAGGCCTTATTTACGTAAAAACACAATGTTTTTACGAACAGGCAAAACTTATGCAACAACACTCAAACCTTTTATTATCGCTCATCTTCCTCCCGAAATGTATCGATCCGTTCGCTACACCAAAAAACCCAAATAATATAGCCGTGATGTGAAATGACACGTTTTGCTAAGTATATTTACATTACAACTAAAACATCCATACTTATTTAAACCTCTAATATTTTGTATTTTGTTTACATCCAAATTCGATACAGACCATTACGGCACATACCACTAAAACGAAAAAGAGTTAGCCAGAGTCTTCCAATCAAAGTAGGTAATTTGCCTTGACCCTTTCGGGATATCCAACAAATGTAGTGCATACGTGAGGTTCCAATGTGCAGCCAAAAACCTCAAATGTATATATAGTTACAGTACAGTCTAAAATCAGGAGGCGAAAGATACCTCAGTTCACGGCCTACAACTGGACGAGCTCGGTCTTGAAGCACTCTAGCTTTCGAGCTGTGACTGCGCCAGGCGGTAGAACATTCCAAACTGGCACTGTAGCTGGGGTGAGGTAGTATCGATGAGCGGTGATGTTGGATTGTGGAATCTCGAACCTTCTGCTATGCGAATTTCTGGTAAGGCTCAGTGGGTGCAGTTTTGATTTATGCTCCTGGGGTATTTGCGACTAGGTCATTGTCCATCCTGTAGAAGAACGTCCGCCGACTCATTTCTCGACGAGTCTCAAAACTGGGTCATGCGAGATTTCCACCCCTGCTCGGATTCGAACCAGGAACCATTGGATTACAGGACTAACGCTCTACCGACTGAGCTAACCGTCACACCCAGGCGTTACTTTCTTCACAAGGTCTAGATGTGGTGTAAGGCATAAATCCAATATATTATCGCCATCCGTTGGAGCTACAATAAATTGATCAAGTCCAAAATATCTTGAAATTTCCAATAATAGCTGTCAGCGTTTTACATCACGAGATCCATTTGTAATTGAGTAATTTGACAGACAATTCCGGGTAAATTAAAATCTCCACCTATTATAATATGAGCTGTTTTGTTTTCCTCTTAGCTTTGTTATCGAATGTTGTAATTGTTCTAATACGTTTATGTTTGAGCCCCGTGGCCTATAGAATGAAGCAATTAGCAATTTTTTTGTTCCCTTAATCTGGACTTGCAATGCAGACACCTCCACCAAAATAGTTTCGATCTTACCGCAACAGCGTGTAATGCCTGGGGATAATTTCAGCACTCCGGGTAAGGCTGTCGAACCTTGATTCACATAAAAGAATGATATCCGTCTGCTACTTTCCCTTTTTCACTATCAATATTTTCTATTCCGATTTTTAAAAATGTGTGACACGAAAATATTTGACAGGGGTAGAAGTTGCTGTGGGTCTATTCCTATCGGACAAATCACCAGTATGGAAACCATTATCTCTTGAAATATTTTGAGATTCAAAAAGTGATGAGGAAAAGTTTGGGAGACCACAGGACGCACACTCCCATGTTAATAATGAATTGGCAAAGTCTTCGTACGCAATGGTGTTCATGACACGAGACACGATTTATGGTACCACTGTTCGCATTCGCCGCAGCAGACCTCCTTTTGATCCCATCGTATTGTTTTTTGGCAGGTATGAAATGGAAATTTTGGGATTCTTGGACCAGGGTTCACTTCTAAGTCTAAGCATTGAATGAGTAATAGCTGGATCACCATACAATGCTTCCTATTCGCCTATTCGAGTTATATTGATAACAGCAGAAGATCTTATGTGGCTTTCTCTTCTGAACAAATCAGCTATTCTTGGATCTGGAACAGTTGTAGATATAACATCACTACATTATATTTCTGTTTATTAAAGAAAGAGTCTTTATCCAGTTAGGAAGAGAAGCCTTGAACATTTTTTTCTTTTTCATCAAGGAAAAAGTCTTTATTCAGACCAGAAGGGAAGCCTTGTACAAATTACATTTTTTCAACTGATGTTTTCATTTTATCATAGAGTGGTTGTCAGCGCTTATACTGGGATACGATGCGATATGGGGTAGTACATTTTCGCTTTGCTGGAGAATATCTTTTTTTATCAGCCAAGTCTTTCCATTACAGCTCGGTACAGACATTGACTTTGTGAATGAATGTTGAAATTTAACTGGGTTCTGTGATATCTGCATATCGGGAAATACTTTGCGCTCTTCATCGCATGTTAATATAGTTAATTTATTTATCATTCCTGTGCTTATGTTTCGCATGTAGGACAAAATATAGGACCTTAGTAGTTGCGCTGAAACATGTTCAGTTTTCTATTTTTCATGCTGGTACAAATAAATGAAGAATTACGTTCTCTTATATCACAGTTTGAGTACCATTGGCATTTCGTTGTTCTTTTCGTTGTTTTCAAAGTAGAGTAACATGTTTTTCTAAAAACATTTCAACATGTGTTGGCGATTTCCTAGTTAACCAAAATTTGGCAACATGCAGCATAACTTTGTATATAATTTTATCAGTAAAATGATTAAATCTATGTTTTTCAATGTGTTTTCAAGTTTATTGTATTATCGCTGATATCAATGTCTGAACAAGATTCGTGTTCTTCTTGACCTGACGAGTTGAACGAGGGATCACAAAACTATGGTTTAATACACTTTTTACATCTGGATCAGTCTAGATCCATCTGCATCTACAGCAAATGGCATAGTCGAGTTTATCTCGATAGTGACATCACTATGTTTTGGTCCATTTGAACCAATCTGGATAATTTCAGATCTTTAGGGAAGTATATATTTGAGTTCTCCTCGACAACACAAGTTGGACAAGGGTCACATGACTATGTTCTTATGTAAGCGTTCGAGATCAATTTGGAACTGATAAAAATCGCAGATGGGAGTAAAATTTTACATACTTTTATTTAAATTTATAGCTTAACTTAAATCACAATCTTCTGGTATTATCGCTCATGTAACCATTTAAATTTCATTGAAAATAGTGAGAAAATGTTTAATATAGTGAAATAAATTGATGATTATATTTTGCTTTTATTTCTATTATCGTTTACATAAATTTTGCATGATGTAATTTTGTGTCTAGAACAAGTGTTTGAGCTTAAATTTGCAAAGTAATCATTCGTTGTTTGTATAACTCTTTAAGAAATTAACTAATCTCTTTCAATAAGATCATATACAAACAGTCGTCTCCTTTTATAAACAAACATTTTGATCTACTGAAATAGCACCAACTCTATAACAAAATTTGTTACTGCACACTCATTTCCTTTTATAAATAGAAACTGTCACTAAATAAATACTTTGTTTACATAAAAGATAAGTCGAACTGGGAGCCCGTCTCTCTCACCTACTAAGTCATGTAAACCCCATTGTTTGTACAAACAACGAGTCAAAGTGATATCCCCGTCCCTCACTGGATGAAGAACAATAGTTGTACGACTAAGAATGACTTTGGGTATGATATCATTATCTTTTATGTTTACATAACAATAGGCTCTATGATCTGTTAATTCGCATAAAGGATGAGTCAAACTAAGAGCCTTGCCTCTGATTGGCTGAGCTAAATATAACGTCATGTCCTTGACGTCATACCATAAACAACAGGATATTTTACGGCTCATTAACCGAGAACAATAGCAGTCCGAACTGAGAACAGTAGGGATCCAACTAGGAATATCACCTCTTATTGGCAAATCTAGATATGACCTCACCTCTTGACACCGTCTTTATAAACAATAGGATCCGTCACGGCTCACTGACTGAGGACAATAGCAGTCAAAACAGAGAACAATAGGGATCGGAAGTGGAGGACATAAGTGCACTCTACTACTTATGTACAATATTGTCAATAATAGAGTGAGAGGTGCACAGCATCATTGTCTTTCATTATTTCTTTAACTTCTTGAGAACATCTTAAGCATATACTCTCTGAGTTGTTCAAGCACTCTAAGCAATATAAAGAGGTTTTATTTCAAAGCTTTTTTAGAAATTCAAATCGAAGTTGAAAAAGATTTTTGGATTCTTAACATTTTGTTAGCCCTGTAGAGGAGGCGTAGAATATTGAAAGAAATCACAGCTTTTCAGGAAAAAGAAGGTAAATTACGTTTTCTGATACTTTTCGTGAACTAAAAAGCCACTTTTGAACAAGTGTCTTACAATAATTACAGAACACCGGATTATGTTATTTTTGTAAAATATCTAGCAGTCAGATTAGCCAAAAACTCCTTGATCATTAGGGAAGGCGCTTTTTTAACAGAAGTCACAGAAACAATTTTAATAGACTTTCTGTATGACATTTATGGCGATTTCTACAGCATTGCATTGTTTAAATCCACCACCAACTGGGATATACTGAACATTAGGAAGAAGACAAATAACTGGAAAATGGGAATTTCGATAGGTTTTTTTGTTTTAAATTGTTACACATAAAGCAATAAATATTTCAAAGCAATTTTTAAGCAAAATTCAACACATTAGTATTACTTTCGTACAATGCGTTTTGTGTAGGCTACACAAGAATCACATCATAATTCATTCACTGCTCATTTCGTTTGATTTCAGTGCTTACTTGTTTATGTTCGCCAGGAACTCGAATTGTGGTCCGAGACCTATCCTGGATGGTTTACTTTGAATTTCAAATAAATATTCTATCCCTGCCATTTTTGACATGTTACACAACACATACTAAAGCATGACGTCTATCGCCTTAATGACAAGGGTATTTCTATCATACAGCCGAAAGTATAAAATTGTACAATACTCGATTCTTAAAAATTAAAATCTTAAGTTGTAAAAATAGTGCAGCTATATAGGTTACTGTTCCTTCTCAGTAGCCACACTAGATAAGCATTAAATTATGCATAATCAGAAATGAAATATTCTAAAAATATCAATTTAGGTATTCCCACAATATATACAAGACACTAGCAATTCACTGTGGTTATTCAGTAATTTTTTTTCAACAAAACCCCACACACAAATTATATTAGTTACCCAATGTAATTTTATTCTTTTAACGAGATTCGTTTGAAAAGAAACTTTAATTTTAAATTGTGCTAAAAATAATAAAAAAGTGTTATTTTAATGTTTTACCTATAACGCATTTGTATTTATTTTTTGTGTTTAAGTAGTTTTTATAATTGTGTCATTTCTTTTATAAAGCGGGTTTGGTCACTTTTCTGCCATTACACAATTTGTTATCAAAATTAACAGTATTCGGAAGCCTAATATTGTTTTACGTATTGTATTATCTGTAATACAAACACTGCCTTGTTTATATAACGTGATATAGGAAATTGTCACAAATAATCACAAACATTAGTGTTTCTTGCATTGTAAAATATTTGTGGCTAAAAAAATCGCAGCATCATTTTTGCTCACAATACAGTTTTCCTCATTTATATGACAGGTTGAAAATTTAGTCCCATATTCCCATATAGTTTATTAGTGATATTTAAGTAGTTTGCAAGTAAATTTTAGAAACATGCCTATTCCAGTTTAGAAGATTATAATCAAAGACTAAAATATAAGCAAACAATGAGTTTTATTCTTAACATTTTAAGAAATGTATATTTGGGGATAAAATCTTGGCCTTTTGCCTCGCAGGGGTCTCGTTTATTACATTGCTTCTAATATTCCTAGCTTATATGTCTGGGTTTTAAACCAATTATATTTGAATATTACAATATGTACCCCTCTATTGGAACAATTTTAGTTCAACCATTACATTATGCAAGGACTTGACATTTCTTTCTTTTGTTGAAAGGTGTCTACATTATTACACTTGGGGATTTATTAATCCTCTAGTGTATTGGATTCTTACGAAACTTTTGGCCGCAGTTATCGCTTTTTTCGTTTTTTAGGTTGTCCGTGGAACTAGTCAGAGGCCGTTAGGGCTAGAAAGATGAAATTTGGATATGATAGACTTCAGTATGTTTAGTTGATCTTCCTGTATTTTTTTAAATTCGCTAAATTTTTCAATTAAAAAACGACAACACAAATTTGCGAAACAGGCGGCAAGAAGCTGAGAGCAGTAGTTTAAACTGGCATGATATCAGCCTCGGAATATTGATCCCAAACTCTCAATGATCGCTCAAGTCATCAAAGTATGCGTGAGCAAGTTTCAGTTGGATGGGTTTTTCCCAATTAAAGAGTGATGAAATTTGGCTCGTTGATAGAGGGTAATTATAGGCTGTGAAATCCACATTTTTTATTCCCCAAAGGGGGGAATATATGCAAGCGGTCGTTTGTCGGTCTGTCGGTCTGTCATCAACAGCTTGTTAACACGATAACTTAAAAACTGCTGCCAAGATTTTAATGAAACTTGGTTTGTAGCTTCTATGGGATCAAATACAGATCGGTATTGCAAATGGGACAGGTTCGTCCAAGGAAAAGGCACCAACTGGACTTAAAAAAATTCAGCTCTTGATTGACTATTGATGACCCTGTTTAACTGATGGGGGATCTGTGGGGAATATGTGGGTTATGCACACTGCTCTAGTTTTAACCATAACCTTAGAGAACGATTGACATCCTCTGCGGTGGTCAATGTCAAAAACCGGAAGTGGCCCACAAACAGTTTGTAACGACATTGGAGGTGATTATTGAAATTGCATGCTGGCAACCTACACCTTTTTTCATTTTTATTATAGATTTTCCACTTTCCGTGGCTAACCCCCTCTAACTCCTGGTGTTTTCCCAATTTTCTGTCCTGCCTTGTTGTCGATCTTCTTTACAAATGTACAATTACATGACTCTTTCTATGACGTCTATTTCCATCAAATTGGTAAAGTCGTAAAGTCTAGTTCAAAAAGCTTAATTATGTACTCCTCAGATTTCCCAACAGTCAGTTTTTAACATTGAAAATAGTTTCAGTCAAAATATATTATTGCAAAATATGTTGTTAAAAATACTTTATCACTAAAGTTTTAACGGTTTTCATGATGTAGTGCATTTTTATGTAAGTTTTCTAACCCTTACTAGCTAACAGAATGTAACAATCACTCGTGGTATCAAAACCAAATAATTTACCTCTTTTTCTTCAAAAAAAGTTTTATAAATCCTAAATCCAAAATTTCCTCGGAAATGTTTCGTAGGAATACTCGACATTTTCAGATAATATATAATTTTAGGCGCTATCACATTCTGTGTCTATGTTACACACTGTAAAGGCTTTCAAACATTTGAAATGATTAATGTCCTAAAATTATGTACTGGATGGCACAGATTGAGATTATTTCATTTATGTCGTTTTTTCCTACATAACACGTAGTGAAGTAGTTTATTTTTCTATCATTGGCATACGGGTTTTTGTGGAATTGAACTGGAAAGTTCATGTTGTTTTTTCCTATATTCTACGTAGTGAAGTATTTTATTTTTGTATCATTGGCACGGGTTTTTCTGTCATTGGTTTTGAAAGCAGACAAGATATAACTGGTGAATGAGAAAGACCCACCAAACTACTTGTTTCTGGCTCACTATGTTGTTCAGCAAGAAAGCATTCAAGAAATTATGAAAGAAACATTGAAATGAAGTTACAGTAATGATGATAGTAAACGAACAGATCTTTAAGATCAATTTCGAACATTCTCTAAAATGGTACACATGTTCAGAAAGCAGAGATGCCTCAGCATACAAAAAAGACCTGGCAGCAGAAAGAACAAAATATTAAGTCCTGGACAAAACCTACCAATCAAACCTAAGACACTTTTCGGTTAAGGCTCACAACGAGAAACATAGGAAGGAAGCCGTAATCACATTTAAAATCTTGCAGTTAATGAATCTGGTAGAAAAATTCTGCCAGTAAGAGTAAAGAATATATATATATATATATATATATATATATATATATATATATATATATATATATATATATATATATATATATATATATATATATATATATATATAATGACATGAAGCAAACCACGTAGACATATTTTTTTCAGGGAGGAGGTCTGTTAGCCAGACTGTTAAAAACTAAAGAATTGAAAGTCAACGATATACTTAAAATTGTTGTAGTTCGATTATGTTCTGTAAAAGCACGCACTTGTTAACCTTGCACTGAACAAATATCATCTCCAAATTGAAGTGCAGAATATAATTCAACCAGCACAAATACAAATTTTCATTTACATTCTATTCAATAAATTGCACCATCTGTTGTAGCATTTCTCTCAATAATTAACATTATGAGTCGTGCTGCAGCGCGGTCTATAGAAGACCTTAACATGAAAAACAAACAGTAGGCACTCACCATCAGTACGGCCCAGCAGTGGGGGAAAGGGTTGAAGTCTTGTGCTGAAAAGGAAAGAATTTAAAAATGCCGAACGATTTCAGCTTTGGATAATATACCAGCAAAAGAGAATGAGATAATAAAATGCGTGGGAAAATGATACTGAACCAGCGTTATACTTCAATTGAAAAATCATTTAGACAAGGTGCTGGAAGTCATCGTTAGTATGCTACAGACAGCAGAGAAAACAACAAAAGAAGCACACAGTCACGAGAACAATACATGCCACATGATCTGGGCGTTTTGGCAATAGTTTATTGTTTAAAGAGGCAATGGCAGTTTCCTTGGGTGACTCATACACAAAGCACTATACCAGATATTGAAACAGCTCATCATGATCAATTTGCAACGGTAACTTGCAAATGACACATACAAAATGTTAATGAAACACAAAATATTGAATATTACACGCGAGAAAGAAGGTTGGAGAACACAGTAAGTGACTATCGAAGTGAAGTGCAAACAATTCATCGATAAATCAACGTAAAGTACCAGCCCAGCCGGATAACCCCGGGGATAATTTTTGTAGATTGCGTTTAACAAAATAACCAACAGCGCAGCATATTAGGACTGAAAAAACAACAACCGCACGCTTTACCTTCAAGAGTTTGTTCTCTTTATATTCTTACGACATGTTAGCTAAATGCCATGGTGCAGCAATTCAATTGGTAAAGGTATTTCATCGGGAAAATTTTTAATTAGCCGTGTCAATAAATAATCAATTTTCAGCTGTTTTAATCTAAATTTACATCTATATGTTCTCACTCAGCGCAATTCCTACAGAACGCCTTACTGTATAGGTAAATTGGACAATATTAATCTTTCTATCTCTACTCTAAGGCCGCTGTGGTCACTGGTATAAATATTATTCTATTCCAATATATACCGGTTTTACTCCTTTCCTTGTAAAATAAACCTGTAGTTAAAAAAAATAATTTTAGAATAGTTTAGTGTCTATAATATAATCTCATCCAATGTTAAAAAACACTTGTGCACTAAAAACATTTGCAATAAAAATACCAGTGTGAAATAGTTTTGCCCTTTATGACTTACTACAGGTTCAGATGTTTTACAAAATAGACGCAAAAGTAAAAATCAAGTTGACCAGTTGACCAATCTGGGGAATCCTTGTCCATAAATAATAAGGATCTTGTATTATCGTGTGGTAATCGCAGTGATGTCATAAGGGCAAAGTACTCTGTAATAATGACATAATAAGCACAAAATGTTGAATGAGTTAATTACCTGCCCAGGTTGGGTGGAGGTAGTTAGTGGATGCTTGTATTATTCTAGTGCTCTTTTTTTTTGGCAATATTATTTGTACTCTTTGTGAACCGACCAGAACTGTTTTAGGACTCTGTTTTTTTCCTCCATCATGGTGATTTTGTTCGCTATTTTAATATTTGTATTCTCACGCCGCAATGATTACTTTGATCCGCATTTTTTTGCCCCCACTTTTTTCTGCTAATGTTCTGTAGCCGCCAAGATTATTGGCTCTCGCACTGTATACCTTTCACTTTATTTTTATCCTCTTGTTATTTCTCGAACACCACTTGTTATTTTGTTTTCTGTGCTGTCCGGTCACCAACATTTGATCTCGTTTCCGTGTTCTCTCACCAGCTCTTCCCTACACCTTGCACTTTTGTCAACCGCTGTTTCGAAAGAAACATCTTATAAACGAAGGCAAATTTTTACAAAGTTAGAGTTAAAAGTACAGTTATGTGTTTTCGTGGTTGATGAGGACATTTTGTATTTCAGGCTATCCTCTTTAATCAAGCAGGCATGAGATGAGCAACAGGAAAACCATAAACTCCTACGTAAATGATGTAGCATCGTGATTTATTTTCGAGCTTAAGGGTGCAATCATTTGGTGCGAAAGGGCCTCCGTCGAACTGCGGGTTTTCAGCTTAGAGTCAGCAGTGCTGAACACTCGATGACAGGCCAATTTAACTCCTAAAGTAATGTCGGTGATCACATAGGACTGTGGCCAAGACACTAATTCGAATGATTGTCCAGAGACCGGTCATTGTTGGATACCGCCAAGTTCGTACACCCCTGTGCTACCCATCAACTGCTTTGTTTGGTAGGCCGAAAGTGACACTGGCTGGCTCAGAAATCGAACCCTGATCTTATCCCTTAGTACGAATTTAGTTTGTGCGGTGTAACAGGGATTTTTATCGAATTGTCATAAATACGGATCACGTGACTGTCGTACAATCCAGGAAGTAAAAATGTTGTGAAAGTTTGGTGAAGTTTAAGAATTTGTCTTTATACGAATGATAATTTGTCTGCATGCGCTATAGGAAAGAAGTCATACTGACAGCCGGGAACAAAGTGTAAGCATTCAAAACAAGACCGCCACTTTCTGCTAACAGGTTATATTTTACCAGTACAAAAAAGCCAATTCACAGTTTCTCATTTCGGAAAATATTTATGTTTCGACTGAAAGTATGAGGAAAAAGCACAATAAAAATTATGCGTAAATCCAGGAAAACATTTTTTTTACCCGAAACGTGATTTTTTTTTTTTTTGCAATGAAACAAGCAGAAAAATAATGGGCCTCTTTGTTTAAAAATGCCGGTATAAAAGATCTTGAGCATGTTTTAGATATAGCTCCGAGTAGTTCTGACTTGTGTATAACATCGTATATCTCTCTGTCAGAGCTACGAAGCCTTCCATTGCTCAACTAATAGGGGTCAATTTCATATATTCTGAGGCACGAATCCTGCAAACCAGCCCCTGTCAAACATCTACAGATAGTTCATGCCCAATATGCCCTTTTTGTAAAACAGGCACAGTTTTTAGTGAGCTGTATATCTTTTATTTGTTCATAAAAGTGCAGAAAAGGTAGCTTCCGCAGCCACCTGTCAAATGTTTGTTTACATTCTGGTCTTTAAATGTCACGTGACCAAAGTCAAGGGACCGAAAATTTAAATAAAGGGGTTATAGTTTATTTTTAAAATATATATTAAATAGTTGATACATGCAGAATTACGTATTAATTTATTTTGTACACCCACAATATTTGACTTTTTATGTTTACGTTCTTTTTGAAATATCAATTTAAAAGTTTTTTGGTGGATAATTGCAAAAATTATTGTTACTATTTCACGCAATAAAGTTTGCTCCCTGTATACAAACAAATGTCAATTATTGCGGGAGATTTGGGGTTATTTCCGTATTATTTTCTTATAAAGAAAGCGTAACACAGAAGTTGTATATGATTAACGTTGTACTTTGAGGGCCTTCAGCAAATGCCAATAAAAACTTATGGGTCATTGAATCTGGCACAAAGTAGCCACAGGGGTGCCTCAAAACGAGCGCAGTTGACTTGCTTATCGTTATATAGCGAGGCTTTGAAGCGGTGCCTGGAAACTTTTTAGCGCACCGCTTCTTGCAGCTAGTTTTAGATACAGCATTTTTAAAAAAAAATATACAATCATTCCTTGTAAAGTTACCCGCAGAATGATTATAACAGCGGTTGTTTTTCGGAACTGAGAAACTGAACTGGCCTATTTGGTTCCAGGAAACCCTCTCGAGCGAGTAACAGCTAGTTGGCTAAATGTCATAACTTCACTTCTAAAAGTGGCGTGAAATGATTGCGAATAAGGGTGAAGCCATTTGGTTAGTATGCCATGAGTTTATGGTTAACTCAGTGAAGATTGTGGCGTTTTATTCTTCCAGTTACCACGGACTTCAGTCCTTATATCGATAACTCCGGCACAGTAATTAACCTTGGAATAAAATTCTTATTTTCGTATAGGATTGGAAGTTGCTCAGAATCTGTCATTTAACGGAAGAAAGCTTAAGTTAACATTGTGTAAACTATTTCAATATCTTTTGAAATTAATTTAAAAAATAGTTAAATAAATTTTTAACACTTTTGTTGTTCCCTATTCAGAAATGCGATTAGAACCCTACCAGAAAGAATAATCCGCCTTGTATTTCGTTTTCACAAGAGATCTGACTTAATGCAAAAACATAGGATACGCCTCTAAGATCGTATATTATCACCGTGAAAACCGATAACACGCATGCAGCAAGTCCTCAGATTTATGAGAAAAATCTCTTTTTATTGCTCCAGTGGTACTGGTTTGTTATGGTATCCAGACATAACGGCGACGGCCATAACGGAGAAGACCAAAACGGCGACGGCCAAAACGACGACAAATGTAATCCCGTACAAAACGGTGACGGAGTTTTTTTTAAGTTTATGCTTTAAAAGCTAATTAAAAAGAACAAAAAGTAACAGCGTTGCCAACACAGTTTAACCATCAGTGATAAATAAATTTGAACACAGTGCAGTATTTCTCCCCACGTGTCCTTCCTGCCTTCCCCAACCACCTCTTTCCTGTCACCAGTCAGTGTCTCAGTAATCTTCCCTCCTCCCATCCCATCCCCTCCCCTAAAGCGATTGAAACATCGGTCTTTCATTGCTGATAATCCGAAGTCCTTTTAAAGGCATTTTTATTTTGCCTTTTATTGATGTGGATTCACGTGCAATAAAGGATTAGTGGGCACAGTCGCTAAATGCAATTGTCTTTCAAAATGTAACCCCCATCCCCCAACCCCCACGATGGATTATCACATAATTGCAATTAGGAAAATATGAGAAAATAAGTGTTAAATTATCCATTTTATTTTCCCCTAAGAATTTAAATATTGGTTCAAATTATATTTATCTTCAAGTAGAAATGAATTGATTTATCTGGCAACACTATTCTTTGTTTTTTGATTTTCAACATTAAATTATTATCCCCCGTGAAACGGAGGGATATAGGTTTGAGATCGTCCGTCCGTCCGTCCGTCCGTCCCCTCTTCAAGCTAAGGACTTTGTGGACACCACTTCTATATCAACGAAGCATAATTCAGCTTTCATATTTCATATAGGCAACATATAGGGTATAAAGATGTGCAACGTCAAGGTTTCAGTTTGATCGAAGCAAAATTGACAAATTGACAGGCTTTTGAAAATCGTCGAAAATAGACATATGTGCACATGTATAGGACTTTGTGGGCACTACTATATGAACGGACGTTAATTTGTTCTTAAAGCGCATTAGGTGAGTAATATTTTTAAATGATTTTTATGCTAAAGCTAATTATAATTTCAGTTGTCATATGTCATGATACGGGTGATTGGAAATGCTACACGATTTCATGCGTATAGCATTTTCATACGGTATATAATGAAATGCATTTAGGGTTTCACGGGGGATATTGCTGCTCTCTGACAGCATCTAGTTAATCTTCGTCGCCGTTTTGCCCTGGGTTGCACTTGTCGCCGTTTTGGCCATCGCCGTTTTGGACTTCTCCGTTTTGGCCGTCGCCGTTTTGTCCGGGATTCGTTTGTCCTATATATTCTTTTAGGAAGTCCTTTTCACCATATTAAACGCAGTTGCATAAAGTAAAAGCCCTATGATCCCGAAATCACCATTTATAATAAATGGTACGAAACCATGGTTTGCACTAAACGGTAAATTTCTACACAACTGGTGGTTACATAATTCAATTCAATAATCGCTCATTATCAAGACCCAAATTTTCGACATCTCACGCCGTTTATGGTTTACTAATCAATCCAGAGCTGGTATAATTTAAATTTAAATCAGGTGATTTTTTTTATTGTTTTACATATCCAGAGGTAGATTTTGTTGGATTTTTAAATATCTGAGAAAAATCAACAAATAGTTTTTTTTGTTTTCAATATCCAACGCACAACAGTTATCAACTGACCAATGCAGACAAACATCAGAAACCTCTCAGTACTCAATGAAACCAGTATTTTTTTCGTTATTTTCATGTGGCATATATTCACCTTTTTATGCGTATTTAAACAAAGCTGTATTGATATATCGTTGTCTGATAAGCAAACAGTAACCATGTAAAAGAATGAGGGTAGCTTCTCACTGTCTCGCCATTCTGTTAAGTTGCTCAAACGATGGTTTTTTTCAATGACAGAAGAAACTAATCGACAATCATTTAATAATTTTGTGTGTACTGATCGGTGGGCCGAAGGAAAGGTTTCCAAACCGGGTTTTTTTTTTGTATAATTTATGACGTCATTGATTTTGATAAAAATCGATTTAAGTAAAAATAATGATTTTTTTAATCTGATTTTAAAAAATGACAGAATAAACAATTCGCAATCTTTTAATTATTTACCAACCCTGAGAAGTCTATTTCATATGTATTTTCTAAATAGTTCCATTGCTAATTTCAAGAAGTAGTTATTGCAAATAAATAAAATGAAATCATATATTATTCACAGAGTGTATTTTACACTGCACGGGTAATGTAAATACTTACAAAACTAATGTCATTTTATCTTTTATCCTGTCACCCACTGGAAGGACCATAGCAATAATAATTATATTTTTGGCGTGATAACTTAACTGCAAATGAGACAAAAGCTGGCATGGTATAATTCCAATGATTTTCAGCTTTTATTCTCTATTGCGTTTAATATATTATCACCATGTATTTTCAGGCGGGTGGATAGCACGGAGAATGACTAGCGCAATTAAGGATTGGCTAGACTCTATCCACTTACACCAGTACTTTGCCCTGTTCATAGAAAACGGCTATCGGAATATACAAGAATGTGTGTATTTGACAGAATCCGACTTAGATGATATAGCTATAACGCTACCAGGGCATAGGAGACGTATTTTGGCCAATTTACCATTTACTCAAGCCGGACTAACAAGGCAAAGTTATATTACACCGAGACATTCTGTAGTATTGGATGACTCTCAACTCCCCCCTCCTCCATCAGGGCATGGTCATAGGAGATCAGTAACCAGTACCTATTTGGCAATGTCAGGCGGCAGTCGCGGAAGTAGTATTTGCGAGCCGGACGCGGACGATGGCGAACAGATTTACGACGTTCCGCCATTAAGGGTCCCTCGAGGTCATGGCGGTAGTGCTCCGGTTGAAGATCAAGATATCTATGTCAAGCCCGATGCAGACGTGGTAGCAGCTGCACCTCCATTATTGCCCAAAAAGAAAGTTTCCCATGAGAATGTTGATGCTAAATTGGGTATTACTTCTCGTATCGATGTAAGAAAGGCTGTAGACGACGCCAGTGATTCTGGCGGCAGCACAAAAGTCTCCCCGCGAAGTGAGAGCCCTCCTACTGGCGAATTGAACAAACGCAGACCGGTTCCAAAGCCCCGCCCATCTGTTCAGAGTAAAAGACCGGTGCCCATTCCCAGAAGCCGCAGCTCTCGTGCTGAAATCAAACCGGCGCATGCGCAGTGTGATCAGTTGGCTACTCGGCAAGAATGTGACTCAAAGGGTACCGCCAACGAAAAGGACAGCAGTAGATCGAGTCAGTCTGTCGATACAACGGATATTTACGAACCTATAGAGGTGAAAACAGACAAGGAAGAACCAGACGTTACGCATAAGCTGACCGAAGGCGATTCGCAACAAGTTCCATCAGATATAGGTGGTGGTTCTGCTGACGTTCGCTCGAAGATCGTTCAAGAAAAGATGTCTGTCCGTCCTCCCAGTGATGGGGCGGAATATGAAGTGCATAGTGGCGTAGAGCGTGTGTCAGACGACTATGAGCTTCAGACGGAGATATCGCCAACGCCAGTAGGGGAAATCGTGGAGTATGAACTCGAGCAGCTCCCGCAGAGGTTGCCTCCTAGTGACCAAGCCAGAAAAGTCACTGCGGTTACCGCGGAGTACGCATCGGTTGTCAAAGGAAACGAAAAAATACCTACGACAAATGATTTGATTCAGCTCGATTTGCAGGTTCCGGAAATGTCCGAGCGAATTGTTGTTGGTGCCGACGCGTTTGATTTAACAAAGGAAGAAGAAGAAAATTTACTCAACGAGTCATTATATCAGGAAACAACACACAAGAAGAAGGAGCCATCTAACTATAGTGACCGTGACTCCTCTTACCAAGGGGTGTGGGAAATGCAGAGTGGGGGGAAGGAAAATATGGTCTTATCGCTCAAACGGGCTAATGGTGATTCAGTGAAGGATGGCGAAGGTGACCGGTCGTCCTCAGCATCGTTTGATCAGCCACCACCTGCGTTTACTCCCCCGCCACTGCCGCCACACTATACTGCCCAGGCACGTGGCGAATCCCTGAGTCCAACTTTAACAGAACTTCCCTCCCCGCCCGCCCCGCCGACAAAACAACTGATGTCTACACAAGAGCTCGAGCCACCTGCGACTCCTGCTATCCCTCCGAGACCCGGAGGCGCCATATCGGTCAAATCTCGGCCGCCCTTGATATCCCCGATGGCAAAATCTCCCACAGTAACGCCACAAGGCCAGCCAAATAAGGCCACAGCACCCGAAGACGACGTGACGGCAACGAAGAGTGCGATCAATAATACTGAGGTTGTGACTTGTGGCGCCATTGGCAGCTCTCCAGAAGAGAACCTACGGGTAGGGGCAGGTCCAGCGCTCCAACACCTGTCCAGTGTGGAAACCACTAGCGATCAGAATCTATACGCATCCACCACTTTCCCGTTCCCGCCCAGACTGTGTGAGAAACAAGGCAGCCCCGCCGTCGACAGTGGCGACTCCGTGCGGAGGAAAGCACCTTCCCCACCGCCAAAGAAGGAGAACCCGTTCAAGGATTACTATGACGAGACAAGCGGGACGTACTGCCTGCAGGGCTTCTACGACGATGAATCCCCTGCCAAAGGTAAATTTAGTTGGGGGTTATGCTGGTTATGCTGGTAGCACCTGGGGAGGGGGGGGGGGGAGGGAGGGGGATGTATGCTGTTTTTGTTTGTGTGTCTGCCTGTCTGGGAGAATATCTCGACAACTAATCAAACAATAATCATGAACTTTCAATACATTTAGAGGCCATCCACGAAGTATATACTCATTTCACGCAAAATTAGTCAACCGTTGACTGCGGAATTAGCGTACACACAGCCCCATGACCTCCCATCCCGTGGGTAGTTATATTATAGATAGCACCTTAAGTTTCAACACTTTTGCTTGTTATTTTTATCGATCGGACATTTTTGTTTGTTCTCTACAAGTACTTTTTTTCTCATCTTCAGAAAAGAAAAGGAAAATGTTAAAACTGTATTTACAATTTGAAAATGTTTATGAAACACCAGTGTGTGGTAGTGCAATTGATCTTGTTACATGACATAATACACATTTTAATGACTAGAAAAATTTGACATTATGTGCTTTCGATCCTATCAGTGGATTGAGTTAACATTTCCTGTTGACGGTTTTTTTCCATGGAAAACTTCTGCACAAACCTATAAGAAGGATAGCTTCGGGTGTTTATGTGCTTATCCCAATGGCGATAAGATATTACTATTGTTTTTGAACTTTCAATATATATATATATATATATATGTCATCTTGTATGACAAATGTACACGTATAAAGCCATTTTTTCGAGCCGTAGTTGTTGTTGTTGTAATGTTGATATAACATTTGATGCATGTTGACAAAAGCGCTTCTCTTGTAACCCGCTCCACAGAGCTTAATTAGCTAAGTGGTCACATTGGTCATTGTCACAGATGTGATCACATTGGTCATTGTCACAGATGTGATCACATTGGTCATTGTCACAGATGTGATCATATTGGTCATTGTCACAGATGTGATCACATTGGTCATTGTCACAGATGTGATCACATTGGTCATTGTCACAGATGTGATCACATTGGTCATTGTCACAGATGTGATCACATTGGTCATTGTCACAGATGTGATCATCTCACAATTCAGGCATGTGCTTTGAATATTGACAGAGTGAAAGCCATCATAAAATCCTAAAATTCCACCCTTAACCTACTTTAACCGTAACCTAACCACGCTTGAATTTTTGACCAGCATTTGTTACTAACAAATAAGATAAATTTAATAGCATGAATCAGAGCTCGCTCTAATTAATGAAAGAATAATGCACTTGCAGTTTTGAAACAACTTTACCACGAAGCTGTAAATACGTTTTTGTTTGGCTTTTGGAGGGGTAGTCTATATCTTATTTCTTCTGCGTTGAATTTGAGTTAAAAATGGTGTCAAATAATGCAACCACATCCTAATCAAGAATTCATTTAGATGAAAAATAACAAATGTAAACATGAACCCCCAAGCAACACACACACAGATGGGTCGGCATAATTTAAGGCGGGTTGGCATACATTCAAGGTGGGCGGCATACATTCAAGGTGGGTCGGCATACATACGAGGTGGGTTGGCATACATTCAGGGTGGGTCGGTATACATTCAAGGTGGGTCGGCATACATTCAAGGCGGGTTGGCATACATACGAGGTGGGTCGGCATACATACGAGGTGGGTTGGCATACATTCAGGGTGCGTCGGTATACATACAAGGTGGGTCGGTATACATTCAGTAATCTATTTGCCTTGACATAGAAAGAACGGTATCGCATTTCAGGAACCGTAACCGTTAGATCACCAAGAGTTCGCCACACCCGAGTTGTACTGTTGTGCTTTCGTCTTAACGAATATGGACAGTGTTTCGCTTTTTTAAATTTATTTATATATCTTCCAAGCCTTCGATAAACCTGTTCTAGTCAATTTTGAGCAGCGGAATCTCACTTACATTGTATGAAACATTTCGATGAGTAAGTTTCTTTTAAAACCGACATTGAAAAAAAGCACATCTGGTGCAAAGATGCTTTTGTTGTTTCTTCAACATTTCGTGTTAAAAAGGTGACATGAATCATTGTATTTTCCGTTATTGATTCCGTTGTCATGGAAACCTGGCCACAATGAGCAGTTTTATATATATATATCGGTCTTCTGAGTCACACGAATCAAGTGAAAAGAAAAACAAGATGATTTAGTGCTTGTTGCTTTAATAACACCATGTTATTTAAAATAAGAATTCTAAAGCAAATAAGAAACCAGATATTTTCTTGTAGGCTATTCCGGAATAGACTACAGATAAATCGAATGTGACAGTAATCGATTTTTTTTTCATTATTTCATCAGTTTGTGTTGCAGACTATATAAAGAACTTATTTTCTTGCCTTACAGATTGAAAAATGTGAAAAATAATTGAAAATACAAATGATTTTTTTTTTAATTTAAAGTTCAATGCGTTATTCAATACTGAACTACCGACATTTTAATAACAGCCAAATGTAAATTCAATATTTTTATTTTCCTTTCGCCAAAAGATCAGAATTTACATTTTTCAACATATTTTCAACCTTTGGTATAAGAAAAACGATGCATTATCGATTTCTGTGACATTTAAGTTATCGGTAGTCTATTCCGAAATAGCCTACCAAAAAAATAGCTGGTTTCTTATTTGCTTCAGAATTCTTATTTTAAGTAATACAGTGTTTAATACATTCTATATGCGATCGACTGTGTTTCGGTCTGTCTGTCTGTTGGTCTTGGTATGCAGCTTCTATGGGAACAAACACAGATCGGTATTGTAAATGGGCTAGGTTTGCCCAAGGAAAATGCAAAAATTTCAGCTTTTGATTAACTATTGATGGCCGCGTTTAACTGATGGGGGAGGGGGGGGGGCCTGTAGGGAATATGTGGGCTATGCACACTGCTCTAGTTTAAAACTGCTGTAGTCATTTGCTGAAAAAAACCCTTGCCTGTAGTCTTTGTATAAACTTAGCACAAGTGTTTGTATATTATATTTATATACTATCCTAAGCAAGTAGCTGATCTTGTATTGAGGAAGTATTTATCAAAATTTTGATTGGGCCCTATTAAATGAAAAAAAAATCGGTTTTGAGCTTATCAGTGTATGAAACTAGGCCTAAAAACTAAGTATAACGGGGAGTAAAGTAACTAAATTCTGACATGAAGGACTTTGCTTTTGGTCTAGCTTAGTTTCACCACCCACAGTTTAAGCGAATATCGAAGCTGTGCTAGTGTAAGCAATATAAATTACATTGTTACCTAAGGGCAACATTAAGGGGAAAACTAAATGTTCTGTTTTAGCACTGTATTGTTAAATAAAAAAATCTTTGTGCATAGAGCACTGAAGAAGACGTGTCATATTGGTGAACTGTTCAAGAACAGAAAAAAATTTAGGTGTGATTCCTCCAACTCCTTGAAATTCATCTTCCGGTATTTTCATCGGGATCATCGGGATTCCGTTGCTAAGGCGATCTTCGTCGCTGGCCTTGTTGTTTTTTTTTTTTTTTTTTTTTTTTTTTTGGGTCACCGAGACTGGATTAGATTCTGTGCAAAAACTATTTTGATCGACATTTTAATTGAATACTGTTTAGTTGCCCGCGGTGGTTGGCTGTGGCGTCGGGTTGGGCCCAAAATCGAAACCCAGCATCGGGTCGACATGTTCTTTGTAAATGTTGATCGCAAGATTCGACGGGGAGGAGAGGGAGGGAGGGAGTGAAATTTTTTACAGTTGTCTGTATAATAACTTCGTTGTAGCCCAGAAACTTGAAAGTTTAAAGGCGGTCGCGATAAAAGGCATACGAGATGTCGCAACGCGAAAGAATGCTTCACCATAGAAGACCCAACATGTAAACGGAGACCAATTACCTCAAACTGCTGTATTTAAGTGTTAACTGAGTGAAGACAGCGAACCCGTATGCAGAGAATAAACTGTGTGGCCTTGGCCTTTGTTATCGCAGACCAGACCTTTCTGCTGAACAACGATGCAGCTTGTGAACTGCCACCAGTGAAATAAATGATTATTGGAGAAAGTGTGATGCCTTTGCAAATGACCATTGAACAATGAACAGTACACAATAAGTCCAGCACGATGAGCAGTGCGGAATGGGCAGGAATATGCAATACACAGTGAAAAGTACACAGTACAACAGTACAAAATAAACAGTACACAATGAGCAGTATGGAATGAGCTGCTCTATGCAGTACGCAGCCAACAATACACAATAGGAGGTGCACAGTAAAGAGTACACATAAAGCAGTGCACAATAGACAGTACAGCAGTACACAATAATCACAGCACAATGAGCAGTACATAATAATTAGCTACAAATGCACAATACACACCAATAGTTCACAATAAGCATAACACAGTAAGCAACACACAATGAAAAGTACACATTAGTACACGATAAAAAGTACACAATGAGCATTACAAAATTAAACAGAAGTAAATAGACAAAAGTGCCATACTGTTTGACATGCACATTGAAGTGTTATACTGAAAAGCAGTGACATGGTAGAATGTTCAGTAAACACTTTGAAAGTTTCATCCACCAACCGGGCTTACATTTATTGTGCATAAAAGCTTTTGCCAAACATATTTATCTTTTTTTAATATCATTTACCTGGACCTAAAATAAAAAAATTTTCGTAAAATTCACAATATTCTGGTTTGTCAAATAAAATACATCCTTTTCGCAAGAAGACCGCTGAGGCCGAAAATATTCCTCTTTTTTATGTGACGTTAAACGAAAACCACTGCCTATTTGCCGTGAAAGTACTGCATTCATCTACACGATTATTAGAATTTCGGTTTCTATTTAACTAGCTCCCCCCCCCCTCAATAATAATCCCCCTAATTTGCATACCCGGTAAAAAGCCCCCCCCCCCCCCCCCCCGCACCTTATTCTTTGTTTAGTTTTTTTTTCCTTCCTTGTTTAATTTTTTTTCCTTATGTATATGTTTCATGGTGGTGATGTGTGGGTGGTTGGAAATATGGGACGCAACGAAACATGGTCTGTTCATGTGATGACCAGCTACTTGCAATTAGACTGAAATACAGTTCAGTAGTTGAACATTTGGATGCGTTATTGTAACTGGTTTATGATTCCATTATTAACTGGTTCTTAAGAAAATGCAGTTGAAACAAACTTAGTGGAAAATGAAAAATATAATATATATCATATTATTATTATGAAACATGTAAAGAAGCTGTAAGAACATCATAAGCTGTTTCAAGACATTAAGAACACTTAAATAATGAAGTACTGGGTATGCAAAATTGGATGGCTTTTTACCGGGGGAAGAAGAATTTTTACGGCCTGGTGTTGGGGGGGGGGGGGGGCTTTTTGCCGTTTATCTAAATACTTAAGTTCAAAAAAGTGATAAAAATAAATATTATGAAGTAAAAACAAGCACTAGTAACCATTTTTTATTATTTGATACTATTACTTTTCTTTTTAAATATCTCAGCTTGGCCGACAGGTTTTGTTGGGTCATTTCATAAGGGTCAAGTGATAACAGTACGTTTTGGTCTTAGGAAGATCAAAACATCAGGGACACCCGTGATGAAATCTGGGCGTTTGTGTTTTGTCTTTTTTTATTATTTAAGCTTACCTGGTTTTGCAGGAAGGAAATAAATGTTGCCATATTGAAATCCTATCAACATGATATCAAGGGGTGTATCACAAACAAATCAAAAAGGAATTAATCGTCGGCTGGTTTATCTGAAGAACAGGCTCTATCTCAGTTAGAATCGCACGCCAAAAATAAAAAAATAAATAAATAAACGATAACGTTCCGTTAAGATACACACATCAAACAAACTGTGAACTAACTAAAATTCTGTGAATGTGTTTACGATAGCCAGTGGGATATTTTTAAGGTGGGGGGGGGGGGGTTGGTTAAGCTTTAAATTCGCTTCATCTCCAACTTCAGTTTCTTTCAAAGCATAGCCAATTTCTTGCATAATTTACTCATCTTTCTTGAAAGTATACTGCGCCGTGCGACTTATCTACTGGTTATATTTCCGGATAGCAATCCTGTGGAATGAAGTTGATTCGATGGTTGCGATGTTGCATTTTAAGCAATTTCTTCTCCTCGAAGGCGTCCTTGCGGTAAGACGACAAAATGAGATAGTATTTCTCTGGTCTTTCAGTAGCAGGGTTTCATCTGAAGCTTTTGCAGATCTTGTTCAGAAAGCTTTCGCCGGTGGAAGCTTTATTGAATTCGTTCGATGAGATAAAGTGTTTCCGTATGGTTCCTTTTTTCGTGTGTGTAGCCATCACCATTATCTTGTCCGGCCAACAATTATGAGACGGTCAGGGTTACAACGACCAAATATGGCAGAGACATACCATAGCACACGTCAGTGTTTTATGTCTTTTTTTTTCCTTTTTTTTTTTTTTGTATATATATTTCGAAAACTTTTTAAGTTCGAAACCACGTATTTATGTGTGTGAGGAAATTCGTGCCTGCGTGAGAGCAGCGTGCTGGGGACGCGCCCTCAGTCCTTGGACTCGTCAAGTCTGCTTTAGCCTGCTTCGCGCATACTGCAATGCTCTGAAAAACTGTAGATTGTTTTGTTTAATACCCTGGTAGACCATAAGCCCCTCCATATTGTTAGCCCTCAGAAATACTGGTGTTTTAAATCAAATTGAAAGATGCTTTCCATAATTCAAGGGTGTCCACAATAGTGGGCAGGGTTGAGATTTCGCGGTCGCCCGGTCGCCCGTGGCGACCAACTTTTGGCTCGGGCGACCAACTTTTTCGAGTTGGTCGCCCGAGTGGCGACTAACTTTTTTTCTGAGTATTTTCAGGTAAAAACGTTTGATTATTTTAAACATCATTTTGTTGTTGTTTTTTCATGGGAGGCGGGCTAGACAAATTTTGCAAAAATTGCGCCGGGCGACTAACTTATGTGCCGGACGACCAATCTTATAAAGCTGGTCGCCCGGAGGGCGACCGGAAAATTTTACGAAGTCTCAACCCTGAGTGGGGTGTCCATATCTGGGATTTCACTGTATAGGGAAATATCTTGTACTGGATGAGTTATTGGACCTTTTACGGAAAAGGAACTATGCTTGAAAAAGCAACTGTTCTCGGAAAAGAAACCGTTCTTGTTAAAGTGATATCAGTCTACAGACTATAACATCGCAGTGGAATAGAATATGAAAGCAATAATAACTAGACCGATTTCACAACCGAGTTGCGAAAATAAACACATGTGGGATACTAAAAAATGCTTATTGATTGAACTGAAAAATATATAACGTTGTTTAGGCCCAAAGGGTCGAGCTCAAAATGAGCTCAAAGTAGCTCAATCTCTAACCGTTTTCGAGATAATTGTCAACGTCCGGTTTTTGACCTTGACTGTGATCCAGAAGATCAAGGTCACCGAGGTACCTCTTATGTAACGTTGTTTAGGTCCAAAGGGTCGAAAATGAGCTCAAAACCGGTCTACCTCTAACCGTTTTTGAGATAATAGTCAACTCCCGGTTTTTGACCTTGACCGTGACCTGGAAGGTCAAGGTCACAGAGGTACCCCTTATGTAACGTTGTTTAGATCCAAAGGGTCGAAAATAAGCTCAAAATTGCTGTATCTCTAACCATTTTCGAGATAATAGTGGTCACAGAAGGTCAAGGTCACAGAGGTACCCCTTATGTAACGTTGTTTAGATCCAAAGGGTCGAAAATAAGCTCAAAATTGCTCTATCTCTAACCATTTTCGAGATAATAGTCAACATGAGGTTTTTGATGTTGACCGTGAACCAGAAGGTCAAGGTCACCGAGGTACCTCTAATGGAACGTTGTTTAGGCCCAAGGGGTCGAAAATGAGCTCAAAATCGCTCTGAACACTACAAAGTTAGCACTACCACAATTCCGTAGCATTCAATATATTCACAAATTGTGACGCAGTTATTTGTAAAAAAAAAAAAAGTTTCATAAAAATATAGCATTTGCTCTCCGTGATCAAGTTTTCACTGATTGCAGCATTAAAAAAAAAAAAAACCAGTTCAGCACCGCCAGCTACTTACAAAGCAAAAGTACTGCATTGTCACGTGGCCACAGAGTAGCTTTTCATTACGGGAGAGGCCACAAGCCACATACAGCAGTATTGACCTGCAGTATACATAATCGCGTGTGCACAGTAGGCACCTTGCACTGTGAGATGTTTTAACACTTGTATGCATTGGGGGGGGGGGGGGGGCGTTTTACAGGGCGGTGGAGGGTTTAAAGTAACTTTTATCCATCAATTGGTATTCAATGAAGCGTTCTGCATACTGTGTACAGAAATTCCGCTTTAAAAACGATGAGGAAGAAAACACCGAAAAATGACGTCATTATGACGTCATACGCTAAAATTAAGGTTGCCACGATGTCCTTTGTCAAAAAGTAGTGTCATAACGTATTTGATGCCAAATCTCTAGCTCCAGCCGTTTTGAAGATATTAAACTCTAAAATATTCATGACGTCATAAGATGCGGAAGATGACGTCATACGTCAAACATTTTACGCTTGGAACGAGTTTATCACATATCCTATACATGTGCCAAGTTTCACTTTCCTAGCGTTAGCCGTCTCGGAGGAGATGTGCTGACACTGTTATATAAAAAGCAAAAAGCAAAGAAGTGAGAAAAAAAGAGAAACTTCCATAATTCATAGAAATTCAGCCAAATACTTGATACAAGACCCAAGTGTTTAAAGCTATGAAAATCACACAGGTCCCTAATACTAAAGCATATAACTCTTCGCAAGACTTCGTCTTGCCAAGTGTTAAAAACCCAAAAGCTGCAGCCACCTTAAACTTGCACACGCATGCTGTGATGGCTTTCATTGAGAACTGGGCGATCAATACACCGAGGCTGATATCATGCCAGTTTTAACTACTGCTCTCAGCTTCTTGCCGCCTGTTTCCCAAATTTGTTTCGTCGTTTTTTAATTGAAAAATTAAGCGAATTAAAAAAAATACAGGAGGATTAACTAGACGTAATGAAGTTTATCATATCCAAATTTCATCTTTCTAGCCCTAACGGCCTCTGAGTAGTTCCACGGACAAACTAAAAAAAACAAAAACGCGAAAAAAACATGCCATAACTGCGGCTAAAATTTTCTTACAAATTCAATACACTAGGGGATTTTGGCCAATCCCCAAGTGTAATAAAAATAATAACAGATAATAATAATAGTGAGTTTTTATATACCGATTTTCCAGATAATTTGCTGAGAGCGGTTTACAATGTGCACATACATGTTTATAATTATTGATCAAAATTTTTTCAACTGAGGATTATTATAATTTCGACGTGCATATATAATGTCTCTGAAATCCCTATCTATTGGGACATGCGCGTAACAATAATGCAACCCTAATTTTGTATGGAAGACTATATAGGCACACCCCCTGGGGGGAACGACATTGTCATGATTCTTGACAACGAGCGGGATTCGAACCCGGGCTACAGCACCACAACTGCATGGCCTCCTTAACGAGAACCCAAAGCCGAAATATTAAACACTGGGCCAAAAAAAAAAACATTTTTCCCACTTGCAAACTTCGTTTGCAAATGGGTATAAGTTTGTAGTTTTTCTCGAATTTTCTGTCCTTTTTTTTCTCTTTTTTTCCGTCACGGAGGTTTCCAGAAAACTCCTCCTAGGCTGTTTGACGTAGGACGATGAAATTTGGCACAGTGATAGAGGGTTACGAGATGTCGTCAAATCCGCAAAATTTTTTGAAGGTCAAATTGAGGTCAAAGTTTTTCTGACCTCAAAGTGGTTTCCAGAAAACTCCTCCTACCGGGTTTGTCGTAAAAAGACGGCATTTGGCAGAGACATAGAGGGTAATGACTTGTCGTCAAATCCGTAAAATTTTTTTACCTTGAACCTCAGAGGTCAAGGTCAAATTGAGGTCAAAATATTTTTTGGAAACACTTATTAATCACGAAAAGTAGCCGTAAAGGTGCTCAAATCCCAGTGTGAATGCATAAAACGTACTCAGTAAAGGGTACACTTTCATCACTTACCTTGACCTTGAGGGTCAAGGTCAAAGGTCACGTGCCTTAACCACAGGCCGACTCATCTCGAAAACGGTTAGAGATAGAGCGATTTTGAGCTCATTTATGACCCTTTTGGCCTAAACAGCGTTAAATAAGAGGTACCTCGGTGACCTTGACCTTCTGGGTCACGGTCAAGGTCAAAAACCGGAATTTGACTATTACTTCGAAAACGGTTAGAGATAGAGCGATTTTGAGCTCATTTTCGACCCTTTGGGCCTAAACGACGTTACATAAGAGGTACCTCGGTTACCTTGACCTTCTGGCTCACGGTCAAGATCAAAAACCGGAAGTTGACTATCATCTCGAAAACGGTTAGAGATAGAGCGATTTTGAGCTCATTTTCGACCCTTTTGGGCCTAAACAACGATACATAAGAGGTACCTCGGTGACCTTGACCTTCTGGGTCACGGTCAAGGTCAAAAACCGGAAGTTGACCATTATATCGGAAAGGGTTAGATTTAGAGCGATTTTGAGCTCATTTTCGACCCTTTGGGCCTAAACAACGTTACATAAGAGGTACCTCGGTGACCTTGACCTTCTGGGTCACGGTCAAGATCAAAAACCGGAAGTTGACTATTATCTCGAAAACGGTTAGAGATAGAGCGATTTTGAGCTCATTTTCGAACCTTTGAGCCAAAAAGACCTTATGTAAGAGGTACCTCGGTGATCTTGACCCCCATATCATGGTCAAGTTCAAAAACTGTAAGTTGACCAGTATCTCATAAACGGTTAGAAAACTGAATTTGATTTATTTGTGCCCAAATGAGGTTACATTATATTCACTTCGATGGCCTCGTTCAAGATAATAATCCGGAGTCTGACAATTATGTCGAAACACTGAAAAATGTGTCTTTGACCAAATATGTTGTGTCTCTGCCCTTGCAAGTGGGTACTATTTCGCTATGTGTAGCGAAATTCGGTCTAGTTTTACAATCATTTTGTCCTTTCGAGTAGAGTTTTTAAAACTTTTCAGCATGAATTTGATTTGCTTTTCCTTTTGTAGACAAGCCAATATTTTTGTCTTTTTCCGAAACCTTTCTAAGAAACTTTTTTTTTTTCAGTTGGAAACCTATCTCGAAAGAAAGAACAACTTTGCTACTTACTCTATGAAACGACAACCCCACACCCCACCCCACCCCCACATCCCCACCCCCACAGCAGTGGAGATGCTAATTTATTTAAACATTCGGTGTATTTTTGCATCTACAAGTCGTTCTTGTGAAACCAGTACAGGCATGCCACTATGCCATATGCTCAATGCAGTTAGCATATGCAAATAAAGCAACTACCATTATGTAATGCTCAGTGCAGCTGCTGGCACATGCGAAATGCTTGTACAGATATTGCTGCAGCCCTTACGTGTTTCCTTTTGGTCATAAAAAATCAGTTTTTTTTTTTTTTTTTTTTTTTTTTTTTGCTTCGCATTTTGATTATGAAAATGAAAACAAAGGCGAAAAAGAAAAGTGAGGTGCTCAACTTCAGGTCAGATACTACATATGTGCGAAATTTTGAGAGTCCTTGTGCCAGTATGGCCAGATGAGTAGTAAAGACAAAAATTAAAGACCAGTAAAGAGAAAAAAGGTCCGAAACGTTGGCCTCGTACAACCTCAGTATACTTTTTGCAAGTCTTCGACTTGCCAAGTGTTGCTAATGACCGAAAAATTATATAAAAATAACAAAATTATCAGGTTACCACCTTGTCGCCCCAGCCTCATATTTAATATTTAATTGAAAAAAAAAAAATGACGATATGTTCCGTTATAAGAAAAACCTCCATTAGTGCAAGGAGTTCGTAAACACTGCAACACATTTACCATATTGAGCAAGGAACTGTGCCCATGGACATTGCGCACATGGTGATGCAGAAGGCTAGGATATAAACAAGATGTTTTTTTTTCCTCTGTGTGTGGTCACAGGCTCTGGCTGGGAGAGCGAGGACACCCTGAGCGATGGCGGCGACTTCCACGAAGACGACCCCGTCAGCATGGTCGACTTACCGTCACTCAACAGGCAGTCCTCCATCCCCATCGTGCAGGTCTCCAAGGTGACGACATCATCTCAAATTCACACCCACCCCTCCCCCCCCCCCCCCCCCCGCCCCCGCCAAACAAAATAGTTCATCAATAGCAATTACTGCCGAAAATACAGCGAAACAGCAGACACAGTTATGACCACTTACAATAGTTCTGTTTCACCAGTTGTTGAAACAAGGGATGGTTTCAGTTCAGGGTATCCGATATCGAATAGTGAAAACAGGTGACCTGTTTTGGATATTCTTGCGAATCAGTAGCTTTTCCCAGAAAGGTTCTCCATTCGAAACTGTCACGTTCCTTCCGCGCACTTTGATTCTCCTTCGCATACATCGAAGCGCTCGCTCCCCTGCCTCCCCCTCCACCTCCCTGCCCATCGCTCCCCTTCCCTCACAAACCCATCACTTCTAGCTCACACGGTTTCTTAATATGTGCGCGAACATTATGCCGTTGTTAGGGGGACAGGGACGTGAACTATACGGCACACTTGATATTAATATACGACCTCTCAGTGTATCTTCTGAGATACTAAAATTTATGTTGTGCCCTAATTTCAGCATTGTAGTGTCTTCACTCTTTTCGTTCAAAAGGTTTGATATTAAATGCTCATGCGTGCAAGTTTTTTTCTCTTTTCTAAAAAGAGTTACCTTACAAGCTAAGCACTTTGTCAGTACAAGTGATAGTAAATGGTGAGTTAATATTCAACATTTTCAAATGTAAAATAAAAACGCATAATTAAACGGGTGTTTGTGTGTTGTTTGATGGTGGTAGATAGTAAGCGTTGAGCTAAAACTGAAAACAAAATGAACAGAAGCACCGTATGTGGTAAAGCGGTAAAAATATATATGAGTAAACAAGGAATGTGTCATTTTCAGACCCGAATGGTGGAGAGAAGTGGCTATCTGTACAAGAAATCCAGGTGAAATTCAATATTCTACTTATACCGCTTATTTTATTTTATTTATTTATTTATTTTTATATTATTTATTTATTTTTTTTTGCTATGTGCTTAATATGTAAAATTTTAAAGGATCTTCTCTTACAGAGAAGGATTGTAGACTCAGACTACAGTTTTAAGAAGTATTTCAGTACATAATTGGGTATAATCATCAGTCGTCCCTCTCCTCCCACTCCCGCATTGGTGTACTTTGATGGACAGTATTTCCCGGCTGTCGTTTCGGTTATATTCGGATGACTTGGGGTATTGTATTTAAAAAAGACCTATTGGCACGGGATGTGTGTAAAACTGTACCATTACCAAATACAACGACCGATTACGCTACCGATAGCGAAATGTATCTTGGGGATGCAAATATATTTAATAAGAAAAACGAAATGTGTAAAAAAAATAATAAAATTTGCTCGAATAGTCATATGCCTTACAACCTCAAAAGCTGGGGTCTAATTCACCAATAAATGGATATCAGTTGCGCTCCCGGTATATCAAAACTAAAAGGGGCGATTGGTGATTGGTGGATGTGTAAACTTATGTTCAAAACCAATTTTATAGAAATCAGTAGATCATAGCTTGAAGAAAAGTTCGACACTGTAAGAAAGACGGTGACAATTAAATGTAGATTTATATTTAACAATGTTGAGAAAAGCGCACAGCCGACAAAGTGTACCGTAATTAACGGCATATAAGGCGCCCCTGCATATAAGGCGCAGGTAGCCAAAAATCGACAATTTGAAAGCAGAGCGCCAAATAAAGCCCAACGGTAAAAATCCAAAGGCGCGGATTTGGGGCGTAAAAGCGCGGATAAAAAGGACGTAAAAGCGCGGAGAAAAAGTCAGAAATGCGCTGATCTTTTTTATGTAGCAAAAGCGCGAAAAATCACAGGTTTACATGCAACTGGTAAAAAGACAACGGTGGTAAACACAAATTACACAGCTTTTAACCCCACTATCAGTGTCCATCTACAGGTTAAATTACAAACAAGTTGTACCATTTACAGACCTAATTATTTAAATGCTTCGAATTGTCTCAAGTGACTCAAATTGCTGCTTCAATATTTACAAAGTGACAGCTCGAAATTTATGTCCGATACTTCTAACAAAGCCTTCGCGCGTAATTTCGTGATTTATCATCTGCGCATGTTGTCTCTGGAGAAACTGAAGTTTTTTTTTGGCTGTTTTTTTTTATTGCTGGTTTTGACGTATCCAGGTTCCTAATAGTGAGGTAATTCGTGGTTTGTACACCGCGAGCGACTTGCAGAAATGCGAAAACCGACGGTTGGTGTGAATAAAACTCCCGATTGAAATGAGAATGAAATCATCCACACCCATTGTTCGTTTTTTGTCTGTCACTTGGAGTTTCTGCGGGACAGATAATACTCAGCACAGCACCTCAGTACGGCGCCGCTTACACAGAGTTTTATATACACAGCTGTGTTAACCAATTTTCCTGGTGTATAAAAAAAAATCACCCATTTTACCCGGTTAATGAATCAGCGCATTTGACTACTTTCTTTCCACGCTTTTAATACCCTTTTCTCAATATTTATTCCGCGCTTTGAAGCCCTAGACAGCCCAGCGATATATAAGGTGCATCTCATTTTACACTCCCATTTCTTGGACACCTAAATGCCGTCTTTGTTTCAGTTTCCTATCCCAATCATAAACGCAAAATTTCAATGTCAGTTTTTTTCACACAAGAAATGGAAATAAATTTTAAAACATAGTTTGAGTTGATGGACAAGCTGGCTTCACTTTGGGGATTCCCAAGCCCATAAGCGTAATCTCGGAATATACCATGGACTCATCGGAAAGTCACGTGTTGTTTCTGGAATCACTCGAATACACAGAATAATCTTTGGGCTCGAGACAGCACGTTGGAATACCAAATAGAAAGTTTGAGCGCACTTGAGCTTTCATCGTAAAGCTTTAGGATCTATAGTGTACAGCCTTTAACTACAAGGAAATATTAAAACGAAACCTATCCGACTGTGAATAACAAAATGCTAATAAATCTTCTACCAGACGTTTATCTTATTCAATGAAATGTGGGGAAAACCGAGAAGGCTAAACAGATACAGAAAAAAAACTTCCTAGATTTTCCAGAATCGGGAAAAGCTGTCAGTAAGTCGTTAACACCAAACGTGACTGCTGACGCACAGATAAAAGACGGAGAAGAGGGGGGGGGGGGGGGTAGGGGGACCACCTAGTAAGACCGGCCCAATAAGTGGAGGGGGGGGGGGGGGGGTAGGGGGACCACAGTGGCTGGGTATGGGGAAGTGGATTTAGGCTGTGGTTTTTCGTGACTGAAGTGGAAGACTTTTCAGCAGTTGAAGAATTTTCCATGCAGCTCTCCATTTTCTTTGATCCGTGTCAGAGTGTAATCACTACATCAGTAGCAGAATGCGGATGTCGGATGCTTTGGACTTTAATCATGTTTTATTTAGCGTTTTTTTTTTTTAGACAAGCCGACTGCGTTGGTCTTATCACATCAATAGAGTTGCATCCGTCGTCTGTATGTGTGTATGTACGTGTGTAAACTTTTACTTAAAATGCTTCTTCTCCTTTAGTTTTGATTGGATTCCTCTCAAATTTTTCAATAATATTCTCTAGGTCGGCCTCTGTTTAAAAAAATTTTTGGCGATCCGTCAAAAATTCGCTAAATGGGGGGCATTTAAAATTTTTTTGTTGCCAATTTTCAAAATGGTTCTTCTCCCACAATTTTAATCAGATTTTCTTCAGATTTTGTACAAACATTCCCTAGGTAGATCACTTTTGAACAGTTACTTATTTTGGCGATCCGCCAAAAATTGGCCAAATGGGGGGGGGGGGATTTTTTTAAAAATTTTGGTGTCTAATTTTCAAAATGCTTTTGCTCCCATAATTTTGGTCAGATTTTCTTCAAATTTTGTACGAACATTTCCTAGGTAGACCTCTTTTGAAATGTTACTTATTTTGGCGATTCGCCAAAAATTGGCCATATGGGGCCTTTTTTAATTTTTGGTTGCCAATTTTCAAAATGCTTTTTCTCGAACAATTGTTATCAGATTTTCTTTAACTTTTGCACGAATGTTGTGTAGTTAGGGCTCTCTTGAAAATTTTCTTTTTTGGCGATCTGCCAAAAATTGGCCAAATGGGGGGTCTTTTTAAATTTTTGGTTGCGAATTTTCAAAATGCTTTTTCTCGAACAATTGTTATCAGATTTTCTTTAACTTTTGCACGAATGTTCTGCAGTTAGTGGCTCTCTTGAAAACGTACTTTTTTGGCAATCGGGCATAGCGGGCATTTTTTAATTTGTTGGCGTTTAATTTTGAAAATGCTTCTTCTCCCACAATTTTGATTGAATTCTTTTCCAATTTTGTACGATTCTTCTCTAGGGAGACCCTTCCTGAAAAATTACTTTTTTTGGCGATTCGCAAGAACTCGAAGTTGAATAAACATGCGCGTTGATACGAAATGCGGATCGCCCATCGAAGTAAGTTAAATAAACATGCGCACTGGTTCGAAATGCAAACCGCACATCAACGCAAATTAACTAAACATGCGCACTGGTCCGAAATGCAAACCCCGCAAAATAATACATACCAAAACATTAAAACTTAAGCAATATTTTAGATGCGGCGTTTTCTTCTTGTCAAAAGCCAAACGCAAACATAATTACATGTGTGTTTGGTCGTATCACAATTCAGTGATTGTTTCTGCTCCTTGAAATAACTGTGTATGTCCGACAGTACATGTCAATAGTACACATGTGTGGATACAAGTTCGATAACTTGTTCGAAGGTATGTCTGGTAGACTACGCAGTCTACCAGAGATACACAAGATCTGTTTCCCATTTTTCTGGGAAACAAAATTCTTTGTATATATTTATCGGTCTGTGTTCGGGTCCGTTGCAAAGTTAATTATCCAGCTATCTCTTTGCCATCTCGACTTTTGAAGCCCAGGTTTTCAGGGAAATTTCCTTGTTCATGCACGCTGGAATTGTGCACCACTGTTAATTTTAATGTTAAAGGACCTTTGTACAGTCTTGTTAGTCATAAACTACAGGGCTGTCCGCGGTGGGGGAGGGGATGGCGGATGGGTCAGGGTGTAGTTTTATTGGAGAGTGTTTCACACGTGCTTGTTTAATATGTGCATAATGTTCACAATGTGCATAATGTTCAAAAGTTTCCATGGTTTTAGAATATATAAGAAAGGAAAGTATTCAGCACCGATCAAAACGTTTGATATATTGTACTGGTGCGAAGTCCAACTTTTTTCGATGATTTATTTAAAAGACGAGGCAAATAGTCTGGGCGTTTTCGGGGAGGGCAGTTTTTTTCTTAAACTTAATCTTGTAAAGGTTGGTGTTACCAGAATGTTTACGAGTTTGCAACCACTTTATTGAACCAGTTTTAAGAACATTTTCAAACTTCCTTTACCAAAATTACTAAACTCTTTTTGAATAACTTATTGAAGCATTAAAAGACGCGTAGTAAATTACAATATGGGTTTCTAGTACAATTTCAGGAGAAGAAAAAACATAACAAATTCACAAAAAGACACACAAAACAAAACAAAAAAAAACAAAAACAAACAAAACAGCAAACACAAACAAAGAAAAGAAAGAAGCGGAAGAAATAAAAAGAAATCTGTAATAGCGGGTTTCCGGACATTCGAATAATAACCAGGTTTAAAATTTAGTAGATATTTTAGGAAGAACGCAAGACCACAGAATAAAATAAATATTTGTTTTTGCTTCTTTTTTTTTTTTTTTTGTAGTATTGTACCGCAACTCCAGTAATTAGTTCTGTTTATTGTGTAACGGAATTAAGAGGTCCCGGTCTGTTTTACATTGCACAATGGACTGAAAAAAAAAAATACCTGAACTTTTAAGAAATCGGGAGTTAGGTCTGCAGAGTTAAGTGCTTCAATTGCTTAAAATGAGCGCTGTTTAGTATATTATGATTATGAGGTTGTGCATGATTTCTTTGCTTTCGTTTGAAGTGAAGGGCGGCGATTGACGTTGCGTCGTTCCAGGTAACTATGTGCACTTCATGGCCACAACATCCAGTCTTGCTCCTGTAACACAACGATATTGAAGAAATTTAGCAGTCCACGTGTAAAATTTCTATGTCGCCATGCAATAAGGTTGACTGTTAAGCACTCGTTCCAAGTCAACTGTGACGTCAGAAGCAGTCATGGAATTATGCTGTAAAAGAATCGAGTGATGACGTAATTTTCATTGACTTGGTATCACAAGAGCAATACGAAATGTTGCTAGGAGGAAGTGCTTTAAATACTGCGTATGTTCGGAGATTACTACCGTCTTCCGTATCTGTTGCACTGTATATAGTCATTGAAAACATATATAGACGTAGAGCTGATTGAATCTGTAATGGGATTCCAACGGGGTACAAAACAACGGCATGTGACGTAGCAACGATACTCAAGTATGTGTCGCTTATTGATTTATTGGTTATTGATTGGTTGGTGAAGTGGCCTATAGATGGCGCCATCAGCTGGCTTGTCGCCAGGTAACGAGAGCGGCGTGATTCGAGATGGTGGGGGGATGGGGGCGGGGGTTGGTATAGAAGAGCTAGCTATTTCAAACACTTTAGCACCTGTTTCCTGCTGTTATGCAAAGTACTCTTCACCGTCAACACCTGGCCATGGATGCGTGCGACTTGATTGAACTATGAGAAACTGGGGTTGATTAATCATTCTTGAATTAACCTTCGGCTCTGGCAGTGAACACAGTGATTATATGAGCATGCTTGGATAATTCTAGCGTAATATGTGGCTTTGTGGGTGGAGGTCTTGAGGTACCATTTTAAATGCCATAGCTCAAAACAGCTCAAAACAGCAATCGGTATCACATATGGTGATGTGTTACATTAGAGAAGATATCATCGATGATGAGAGCCGATACGAGCGTGGTCGTTTTGATTTACTCAAGAATGAACAGTGCAAGGCAATAAATTAATTGAAAACGGGCTTTTAACGTGCATGCCGATGAGAAAAAAAAAGAGCGCAATATCAATAAGGCGCCAGATTTTGCTTGGGCTTTCAAATTGAAGCGTTCCATCGTAGTGTTTCTATTCTCTATTGCACTGCATCCCCTCCGTGCTTAAGTCACACGTTTAACATGTTAATAGTTTAAGCAGAAAAACACCCCTCAGTGCGTAAAGTGTAATAAAACTTCACGAAGCCAGTGAGTACTTTTGGTGCAAGGACTTACCATCGAGAGGTGTTCACCAACGGAGATTACGCAGCACTACGCCTTTATGACGTTAACTGTCCTGAAAGTTACACTTTTAGACGCTTACCCTATTTGGTGTTTTTAATTGCAAGCATAAACATATCGATTATAGGGTCTGCCTCTGTTTTATTGTTATGGAGAAGCTACAAAATGATGCTCACAATTTTCTAATTACAACAAATAATACGATATAGTACGGACACGATATAGATATTCCTGGTTGTACGGAAATATGTTTTAAGTCGGGTTTGGCAGCAACTCCCCGAAATTATACCCATAACTATTTCATTTATTTTCCCATGAGAATATGAACGCAAAATATTGCTGGAGTAGTTTTTGAAGAAAAAAAAATATTGTTCGATTTAAAATTTCCCAGCGCTCTCTGCTCAGTTGTGCACACCACGCGTGGTGACGTAATTGTGACGTCTTTATTGTAACATTCGCTGTTATATAGGTATAAAGTTACGCAATTTTCCATTAATTTGTCGTAAATTTTAAACCGGTTAGGGAAAATCAAATATGACAAGCCCCGAATACCGTCTGCAGTATATAAGAAAGTATCTTCACCCAGAAGTAAGCTGTATTGGACTGTTGTGTTGTTATCTTTCTAAAAGTGAGTTTACCTGTGTTTTTTTTTTCAGTGGCAAATCTGCTGGAAATCCAATCAAAAGTAGCTTCAGATGGCAGAAGCGATGGGTTGTGTTTGACTCGATTGACCTCAAATACTTCTCGACAAACAAGGTGAAGTCTGTTCACTATATCTGGATGATTTCGAGTTCGTTTGTGAAAAGTGGGAAGGTCTGAATAAACACCCAAAAGACTTGACTGACTTTGCGGAAAGTGAAAGATGATATGAATGAAATTTAATAGCACAGGGCAATACGGTCTGTATTCCAAAGTTTCCGATGTTCGCCCTTAATTATTTGCTAATTTACGGAAAGCGGACAAAGGCATGTATGTAGGTATATTATGATATAAAAAAATAACAGTTTTTTTATTGTTGCATTGTTCTAGACGTATATTTCCAAGCGGATTGTCCCAGGGGTGACCATTAGGAATGTGGATCAAGAAATCAAGGTAATTTGCATGTTATTCCGCTTGTGAGGGAATTACGCGCGAGGTAGGGCATCCAGAGTAGTTACTCAAGAGATAAGGCAACCAGGGGAGTTACTCAAGAGATAAGGCATCCAGGGTAGTTATTCGCGAGGTAAGGTATCCAGGGTAGTTACTCAAGAGACAAGGCATCCAGGGTAGTTATTCGCGAGGTAAGGTATCCAGGGTAGTTACTCAAGAGGTAAGGTATCCAGGGTAGTTACTCAAGAGATAAGGCATCCAGAGTAGTTACTCAAGAGATAAGGCATCCAGAGTAGTTACTCAAGAGATAAGGCATCCAGGGTAGTTACTCAAGAGGTAAAGCATCCAGGGTAGTTAGAGGAGGTAAGGTATCCTTGGTAGTTACTCAAGAGGTAAAGCATCCAGGGTAGTTACTCAAGAAATAAGGTATCCAGGGTAGTTACTCAAGAGACAAGGCATCCAGGGTAGTTATTCGCGAGGTAAGGTATCCTTGGTAGTTCCTCAAGAGATAAGGTATCCAGGGTAGTTACTCACGTGGTAAGGCATTCTTGGTAGGCACTCAAGAGGTAAAGCATCCAGGGTAGTTAGAGGAAGTAAGGTATCCTTGGTAGTTCCTCAAGAGATAAGGTATCCAGGGTAGTTACTCAAGAGATAAGGTATCCAGGGTAGTTACTCAAGAGATAAGGTATCCAGGGTAGTTACTCAAGAGATAAGGCATCCAGGGTAGTTACCCAAGAGATAAGGCATCCAGAGTAGTTACTCAAGAGATAAGGCATCCAGGGTAGTTACTCAAGAGATAAGGCATCCAGGGTAGTTACTCAAGAGATAAGGCATCCAGGGTAGTTACTCAAGAAATAAGGTATCCAGGGTAGTTACTCAAGAGATAAGGCATCCAGGGTAGTTACTCAAGAGACAAGGCATCCGGGGTAGTTACTGAAGAGGTAAGGTATCCAGGGTAGTTATCCCCCGTGAAACGGAGGGATATATTTTCGAACTTTTCGGTCTGTCCGTCTTTCCATCTGCCAGGCTTCAGTCTCACGCGCCTACAGGCCACATTAACATATAGATTCGTTTCAAATTTTGTACACGGCTTCTCTGGACCCTTCCGCAGTGCAGTGACCAAGAATTTTCCGGATCGGAAAAAAATTGACAAAATGGTGGACTTTTGAAAATCGGCACTGGACTTAGCGTATATACGGCAGTCTCACCTGCCTACAGGCCACATTAATGGATGAATTCGTTTCATATTTTGTACACGACTTCTCTGGAGCCTTCCGCAGTGCGGTGACCAAGAATTTTCCGGATCGGAAAATAATTGACAAAATGGCGGACTTTTGAAAATTGGCACTTGACTTAGCATATATACGGCAGTCTCACGCGTCTACAGGCCACATATATAGACAAATTCAAATTTTGTACACGGCTTCTCTGGACCCTTCCGGATCGGAAAAAAATTGACAAAATGGCGGACTTTTGAAAATCGGCACAGGACTTAGCGTATATACGGCAGTCTCACCCGCCTACAGGCCACATTAATGGATGAATTCGTTTCATATTTTGTACACGACTTCTCTGGACCCTTCCGCAGTGCAGTGACCAAGAATTTTCCGGATCGGAAAAAAATTGACAAAATGGCGGACTTTTGAAAATCGGCACTGGACTTAGCGTATATACGGCAGTCTCACCCGCCTACAGGCCACATTAATGGATGAATTCGTTTCATATTTTGTACACGACTTCTCTGGACCCTTCCGCAGTGCAGTGACCAAGAATTTTCCGGATCGGAAAAAATTGACAAAATGGTGGACTTTTGAAAATTGGCACTGGACTTAGCATACATACGGTAGTCTCACGCGTCTACAGGCCACATATATAGACAGATTCGTTTCAAATTTTGTGCACCGCTTCTCTGGACCCTTCCGCAGTGCAGTGACCAAGAATTTTCCGGATCCGAAAAAAAATTGACAAAATGGCGGACTTTTGAAAATCGGCACGGGATTTAGCGTATATACGGTAGTCTCACCCGCCTACAGGCCACATTAATTGATGAATTCGCTTCATATTTTGTACACGACTTCTCTGGAGCCTTCCGCAGTGCGGTGACCAAGAATTTTCCGGATCGGAAAATAATTGACAAAATGGTGGATTTTTGAAAATTGGCACTTGACTTAGCATATATACGGCAGTCTCACGCGTCTACAGGCTACATATATAGACAAATTCAAATTTTGTACACGGCTTCTCTGGACCCTTCCGGATCGGAAAAAAATTGACAAAATGGCGGACTTTTGAAAATAGGCACAGGACTTAGCGTATATACGGCAGTCTCACCCGCCTACAGGCCACATTAATGGATGAATTCGTTTCATATTTTGTACACGACTTCTCTGGACCCTTCCGCAGTGCAGTGACCAAGAATTTTCCGGATCGGAAAAAATTGACAAAATGGTGGACTTTTGAAAATTGGCACTGGACTTAGCATACATACGGTAGTCTCACGCGTCTACAGGCCACATATATAGACAGATTCGTTTCAAATTTTGTGCACCGCTTCTCTGGACCCTTCCGCAGTGCAGTGACCAAGAATTTTCCGGATCGGAAAAAAAATTGACAAAATGGTGGACTTTTGAAAATCGGCACGGGATTTAGCGTATATATTCGGTAGTCTCACCCGCCTACAGGCCACATTAATTGATGAATTCGCTTCATATTTTGTACACGGCTTCTCTGGACCCTTCCGCAGTGCAGTGACCAAGAATTTTCCGGATTGGGCAAAAATTGCCAAATGGTGGACTTTTGAAAATTGGCGCTGTACTTAGCGTACCTACGACAGTCTCACGCGCCTACTGGTTAATGGATTGATTCGTTTAAATGTTAGAAACTACGTCTACCTATCCTTCCACTTTTAAATTTTGCGTTGCCAACACGCAACAGCCTTACACACACCATATCCCCCACGGGGGATAGACGTACTCCTCGAGACGTAGTCAAGTTACTCAAGAGATAAGGCATCCAGGGTAGTTATTCGCGAGGTAAGGTATCCTTGGTAGTTCCTCAAGAGACAAGGAATCCAGAGTAGCTACTGAAGAGGTAATGTATCCAGGGTAGTTACTCAAGAGATAAGGCATCCAGGGTAGTTACTCACGTGGTAAGGCATCCTTGGTAGGCACTCAAGAGGTAAAGCATCCAGGGTAGTTAGAGCAGGTAAGGTATCCAGAGTAGTTACTCAAGAGGTAAGGTATCCAGAGGTACTGGGTAGGTTTCGCTATTTACGCATGTTTTTAGTTGGGTTCTTAATTGGCATGTAGATATCTTCAGATTGAAGAATTAAATAGCCTTGTCAATGCTGTGGATGTTTAAGGCAAATATTTCAATGGAAACAGGTTCTTTTCAAAGAGGTTAGGAACCTAAGTAGGTATGCACAGCGGATGGAGTGGCTAGAGATATGTGTATATACATGTTACTATGAATTGTTGACGTCACAGTTTTACGTGTTTTTACGTGCAGGTGGGGGAGGGGGAAGTGAAATTTTCGCATGCGCTCTTTGAAAAGAGTAGACTGCATTTGATTAAATTTTCAAATGCTTGATGAAGGACAAAAATATAGCTACCATTTCAAGGTGGAAGTTGCTGGTGAATAAAAACACTCGGAAAGTGATGGTGTTGCTCACTGCACCAGAAGCAAATTCAAATACTGACATCATGGAAAAAACATGTTGTGGTAAATGGCAAGTTGACATTGTCAGTGGTAGATATAACCGGATATATATCTAGGACTGCGGTTTTGAAACATTGTTTCAGCGGGGATAACCTGGAATATTGTGTTCCAGCGACAATGTCATGTGCACTTCCTGGTCTGCAAACCTCTGTAATTACCGTGTTTTGAATAGAAGTTGTGTTCGATTCAGATGTTTCGTTAACACCAAGGTTGTGTGCCAGTGTAGGCACGTTATCTCTTGGATCCAAATGAGTGAAGGAAGTTTGATTAAACGTCCTTGTTGGATGTATCAAAAGGTTAATTGACCTGAAAGAAAGAGAACATCAAATGATCTGTACGCTAGGTTTTTTTTTTTAGGACCCCAACTGGGTGAACCCGGAAGGGATCTATAGGATTGACCTCTGTCAGTTCGTCCGTCTGCCCGTCCGATTTTTGTACGTGCTGTATCTCCGGCCCCATTCAACCGATTTTAATTTCCTTTTGCACATAGAAAGACCAAGTAGTGGAGCTGTGCGACGAGGCGTTATTTTTGGATTTCTCGAAAAATAAAAAAAAATGCGGAAACTCTGACATTTTCTAGCGCGTGACCTTATTATTTGCAGTTTTTTATGCGCCATATCTCCGGCCCCATTCAACCGATTTCAATTTCCTTTTGCACAAAGAAAGACCGAGTAGTGGAGCTGTGTGAAGAAGCGTTATTTTCAGATTTCTCGAAAAATTAAAAATATGCGGAAACTTTGAAATTCTTTGACTGATTATTGTGTCCGGTTGAGGTCTGCGCCTTCGACGATGGCTTGTTTAAATTACGACTGTTCATCTAAATCACTTATGTATTTTCACGAACGATAGCTTTCTTCAAGTCTTCTGTTTTTGTTTTATAGCAAGGAGAAGCTCACCCATTTCGATTCAACGTTACAACCATAGATCGAGTGTATACCTTTGCCACAGATGATTTGGGTAAGAAAAAATGTAATAAGGAAGAAAGGTACTTTTGAAATCATAATGACGAAAGATTGGGAAGAAAAGTAAAGCCGTATTGGTATTAAACATAAACTGTACACACAGTTCGCACGTACGGTCACGTTTTATATCATGTCGAAAATACCGAAGAAAAACAATCAAGGTCATTTATTTTTAGGCATTCGTTCTAAATAGCAGATGACGCATTTTTGTAGTGATCAAAGATTTCTATTACGGTGTAAATGTTTACTTTGATGTATAACTTGAAATTCCTGTCAAGCTGTTAAATATTAAATCTCAGTTGCTAAATTGCCACAAGGTTAGTCATATTCATGTGTGTTTTTATTGATGGGAAATGGGTAGGTTCTATGGCAGAGGCTGTTGCCTGGGCCTGCCACATCGCCCCGTTATAACACGATACGGCTATAACCGGACAATATTGTTTCAACTAACCATCTGTTTTATTACAAATTCATATTTCATGCACTTAAAAAAATTAAAATTTAAATTGTTATCCTTTATTTTTGTGTTTTTATCTGAATTTCATTAAAAAATAGATATTCAATGTTCTTTAAAAAAAAACATGTAAGACTTTTCGATGCTAAATGTTATTTCAGACACATAAAAATGAAAATAACCACAAGTAATTACAATTTGAACTACTCCGGAATTTTGATTAGATTTTTCTATACTTATTGAAATACGAAAGTGTCTGTAGATTATTTTCTTGCTTGTCTGTTTCAGATGACCTGTCACTATGGACGAGCCTCATTATGCAGACGGTGTTGGAATCCCAGGTGAGAGACCGATTGTTCGCGGCCCTTATTCCTCCTCCTCCCCCCACCCTCCAACCCTCACCCCCTCACCATTATCCGTGTTAAAATAGTTCCTAATCGTCAAAGTTACTTCCACAAACCAGTAGGCATGTTTTTAGCACGGGTAGTCATGGGCCACATGTGCTATGGCCAATGTGTCGGGGCTCTGTCGTCTGTTCACCTGTCGAGCCGTTCGTCTGTAAACGTTTGTTTATTGGTTGCTCCTTTTTCATCGGATCGCAGTAAATTTTAGGGAAATATGGTCCACTTAGAGGGACAAATGACCATTATTTTATGTTTGAAACCTTTGCGAAAAATGCCTATTCCTCCCACAAATAATATTAAATTTGCTAGAAATTTTGCATGAAGGTAGTTTGGGTGAAAAAGGTGAGATTTTTTATTTCGCCGATTTGTCGAATTCGCGCAACTGCCAAAATAAAATTTCAGTATAATTTTTGTATTCTCTGTGTGAAATTTGTAACACTTGTGTCCAAGTCCACTTGTCATTTTTGGCAGTTTGCCAAATATTGACGCTTTGGTGGCCAACTTTTGGCGCGTTTGTTTTTCGCTATGTTCACTTGTGCATTTGTGATGGATTTGATAGAGGTGAATGGAGTTAAGAGTTGAGCGCAGATTTTTATGCAAATTAGATGGTAACAAGGCATCATGCAGATGGAAAAGACTATGCGTATGAAAGAAAGAAATATCATTGTTAAATTCTTTTCGTTTCTTTGGTAAAATAAATAACCGAACAAATTAACAAGAGTGAAAATACACATATTGTAGATGGACCAAACTATTATCTTTGAGATCGGTTAACAATTGACGGATTGGTGTTTTTTTTTTTTTTAAATGATAAAACATCACCCATTTTGCATCTACACACGGAGGCACCTTTGCATCTTATTTAGCTATGATGTCGTTCTTGGAATGAACACAGCTAGAGTTTGCAGTAAAAACAAAAGGGATGTTGAGGATGCATAAAATAGCAAATAATAGCAATAAAATTTCCGCCAACGATCGGCTATGTTGTGGAAAAAAGCGCAGCGCTAACTTGCGTCTTGTTCCTCTGACGGTACCTATGCACCGTCACTTAACGGTCTTGTTTTATCTGTTCCCATTTGACACCATTTTATCGAAAGATTTATTATTCCGCGATCAGCTGATGTACGGTTTGCAAACAGCCTTTTGGTGTCAGCAAAATATTTGTTGGCGTTACGTCAGATATTTCAGTGATTATCCCCCGTGTAACGGGTTATGAGCTTGTCCGTCTGCCAGCATGCGTGCCCGGATTGTTTCCAAATTTCACACACAGATAGAGCACATATTGAAAGTGTGCAAGGTCGTATTTTTGTTCGGATTCATGAAAAATCGTCAGAATGACAGTATTTTTTTGTATTATTGGAGCCCATTTTCTACCTCGTGTCCAGGTTGGATCTCCAAAAGTGGATGCTTTGAAGCTTCACATACGGATAGAGCATATATGATTCATGAAAAATTATCAAAATGACAGTATTTTGAAAAGTTGTAAAAATTAACATTCATACACATGGAACGTCGTGTCCCAGATATTTCTTCGAAACTATATTTTGGATTGTTTTGAAACTTCACGTGCGGAGCATATAATGAGGTCGTGCAACGTCGCATTTTTGTTCGGTATCATGAAAAATTCTTAAAATGACAGTATTTTGAAATTAGGAAGAACTTAGCGTTTATGTAATTTATTCGGCACAATGGAACGTTGTGTCCGTGTTATATCTCCAAAAATATAGATAGGATTGTTTGTTTTTTTTTAATTTACGCACGGATAAACACATGAATGTGTTCAACGTCACGTATTTATTCGGATTCATGTAACAGTGACAAAATAAATAATTTTTTTCGAGTATTGAAAAATCTGACACACGGATAGGGCCCATATTGCAGGTGTACTACGTCGTACCTTTGTTCGGAATCATGAGAAATTGCAAGAAAGACAGTATTTGGAAATTTGGTAAAACTTCGTGTCTTGATGTAATTTTATCTTCGAAAGTGAACGTGTCTCCCACTCTTTGCCTCCAAAACTATTTTTCTGATTCCTTCCAAATTTCACACAAGGATAAAACAGGTATTGAAAATTCCAAAAATAACTTTTTTTAAATATAAAAGTAGGCTTTTGTCGAGATTTAAAAACGTGAGACCGTTAGAATTGTGGAAAGTGCAGTGAAAGAGTCAGAAGTATATGCACTTTGCACACCAACTTTTTCACCGATTTCATAGGTCATCCGCTTTTACGTGGGGGACGATGTCTCTCTGAGGCTCACGTTTAGCTAAGTGCGGCATTGCAGGACGCTCCTGCCATTGATCGTCAGATTTAATCTTTTTGACACTTCGGCATAAAAAAATCCGCAGTTGCCAGGATTTAATCTTCGCTGTATTGCTCTGTCATGAACTTTCGTGTTGCTTGAATTCGTTTTATAAATCTTCATTTTCATTTCTGATTTTGTGCTTTGCTCTTTTTTATTTGTTATTTATAGTTTTTTTTTAAACCAAATGCTACAGTTAATTCCTCTGTAGCATATGTGAGTAACTTTTGTTAATATGTTCTGCTATATCTTCTTGCAGACTGACACAGCACAGGTATTAAAGCCTACCACTTGGTTTGTTTGTAACATGAATTGGTTTTCAGTTTCTCATGAAAATGTTGTTTGTGTTTGCTACACTTAATATTTCACCCGGTGTTTTAACTTTTGGTAGATGGGAGAGCAGGGGTAAAATCGTGACACTGGGCGATTTACCGCAAGTCAATCAGTTTATGCGATCACTTTGACACATATCTGCTTATTAAGTATAAATAAATAAAACAATTTGCTGTCTCTCAGCGACAACGTGTAATTTTGAACAGCGAGTCACAAATGATTCGTCTATCTGATTGGTTGATTGTGTTCCGAAACAATAGCACATGGAATCTTCAGGTGAAAGGATGGGGGTGGGGAGGGAGGGTTGGGGGATTGTCACACAGCTGATTTGTCTGGTGCGAAGTGAAAGAAAATGACTTCTACAAGCAAGCATAGGTAAGACGGGATTTACCTTTGAATTTTAACACCTACCTACTACAAGGCGAACTACAAATTCCTGTGTACCGCACTGTAACTGTTCAAAATAGCGTCATGATGTTAGCAGAGTGTGCATTTGTAAATTTAAAACATGTATTTAAATCAGTTAATTTTGCTGCGGAGAGAAATTAACCAATCAGAGGCGACTGATATCTGATATTCTGATATCTGCTTGTGTTTAAATCAGTTGATTTTGCTGGGGAAAGAAATTAACCAATCGGAGGCGACTGATATCTGACACTCTGATATCTATCTGCTTGTCTTTCTGTACGGTTTTCTGTGATAAACAATCTTATTACCAGGACATTTTGGCGACATTGGTGACGAGATATGTGAATAAAACATTACTAAATACAACATAAAATTAACTTGGTACTGTGGACACTACTTCTAACTTTGTATTGTGGACACTACTGCAGGTCTATTTGACACTGAAGTGGCTGTCCTTTAGCCTTTATAAATATCTTTGTCTTTAATCTGGTTAATACACGGTATATTATAACCGTTTTAACTTTTTCTACAGCTCTTTTCACCTCTCGATTGAGTTTGTTGTATTCTTCTGTCTTTATATGATAGTTAGGCGTGTTAAGTAATTGCTTCTTAGCCTCACGCCTTTGGTCACATTTTCTTTCTACTTCCGTCGAAAAACCATGTACTTCTCTTCTTATAGCCAACGACTTCTTCTGTTGCCTTATTTTTTTATGTGTTTGAACTTGTCATAGATCTCCTCAATGCTGCTTGTTTCTAAACTGATCAGTGGTTCGAACAATCCGCCGATTTTTATTTGTAGAGCGTGGGAAACTAACGGAGATTCTAGCTTTTCTACATTGAGGCGTTTCTGTGTGCGGCTTATCTTTCTTGGTGTTTTCGGTTTTATACAGCTTGTTGCCATGAGCAAGAAGTGATACGAACCCACATTTGCAGACTGATATGACCGGCTGTTTTTCATCTGACCTTTCCACTTTTTCTGAGCTATGATGTAGTCTGTTTGGTTCCTTGTTTTGTAATCTGGGGATATCCAGGTGGCTCGTCTTTTTTCTGAATGACTGGTTACTACTAACGAATTGATATCATAAAATTGAAGCAGCTGTAACCCGCGGTCGTTTGACGTACACTTGAAAGATGGTCATGGTACCTGTTTCTGTATCCAGTGTTACACTCATGAGTCGTTCTGATATGCAGTCGTATGAAATCAAGCTGTCTGAAATGTTTTTCCTCATAATTATGGCTACTCCTTGTCTTCTTGTCTTTTCTTGATGATTGTATGATGGTACAATTTTGCTTCGCGAAGGCCTCACAATGATCTTCATTCCAGTGTGTTTCTGCCACTACCAATATGTCGATGTTGAATTTGGCCATTTCACTGAGGAGTATTTCAAGAGAACCATCGTTTTTCAGCGTCCTCACATTCCATGTCGCTGTCAACTGAGGTGTTAACTGGGAGATTTTTAGCACCCTCTCTCTTCCGAGTGCCCGGGACTGAGGGCCATTGAGTAGATTGTGCTGGCATGGTGGGTGATTTAGCTGTAATACTTGGGCACTTGCTAAAGGACTTCCCAAGGTGTGGCTGGCCGCTGTATCCTAATAAGCACCTGCAACAGCGCCCCTTTCCGTTTCCACAAACGTAGCTCCAGCTGCCCGAAGCTCTCAGAGTGTTAGGATCTAAAATAGAGCAAATGGAGGAAGATTTCAGGCCGCATAAAACACACAACCTATTTAGAGCTGTTCGAGAACTAGAGAGAAAACCCAATAAACCACTGAGTGCAGCGAAAGATAAGCCAGGCAATATACATACCATACAAGAGGAAGTGCTAAGCTGCTGGAAAGAACGCTTCAAGAATCACCTGAATACTGCCTTCCCACACGATCAGTCAGCTCTGACAGAAATTCCAGAATCAATAAACCAAGACCAGGAATCAACACTAGTTACGAGAGAAGAAACAGAACAAGCAATCAAAAAGATGAAAAATCGTAAAGCACCTTAATGTCACTTAATTTGCTCACCTGTGTGAATTTTTCCGTTTTGAATATGTACCAAAGAATCATGTCAAGACTTAGAGTAAGTCAGCATATATGCAATTGCTAATACTCGTTGTTTTTGTCAGTTTTTTCTCATGGTTACCAATCTGGGGCGACGCTTTGAGTTCAGATGATTTGGTTTTCGTGTACATTCTCTGGTCATTAAAATTATAGCTGTAGAAAACATAGACTTAATCAGTCGTTTTACCATTTAATATATAGTGTTTATATTGTTACTGACACAGTTTATTTAACCTCCACTTTAACTTGATGCTAGTGCTTTTGGAAACACTCTGTTTACAGGTTGAACAGAATATGTACACTTTAATCTTGCACATACTGATGCGTATTACTTCAAAGTCAATACGTTACCTTTTACATAGCATTCCTGTTATTACTGATACACATTTTGGTGTTTTGCCTTCTTGTTGCGGTGGCAATGGTTTTTTTACAAACAGAGTCCTTAAAGATTACAGTAAAAGTGAAGTTGCATAAAAGTGAAGTTGATGATTTAGTTCATCCACGCCTTTCACTTATCGCTTCAGCCAGGTTATTATTTTTTTTCAAAGATTTTGACTACGTTTGTTCATAAGCAGAACGTAAAACACTGTTGTATTTGCTGATTGTCTCTGATTGTCTTGTTTTATGATCATTATATGCCTGGTCTGAACCGTGTTAAGATCCAAATAAATTGTATTTTTGATTGAAATGTTGTTTTGTTAAAGTTCGATTGATGTCTTTTCACGATAAATAAGACTTGAAATACCATAATACCAAATGCATGCCTTTCCATTCAGCATTATTCGGCGCAAACTAAGTCCATCTGAGAAAAATTGCAGAATGTTTACGATATCTTTGAGATGATGTTTTATTTTTTTTAAATGGTGTTTTCTTGGAAAGAGCGAAGAGGACAAGTTTTGATATGATCAGAAGTGTCGGATTTTTAACCATTCCAAAGCACTGTGGTTAAATTAGTCATTGACAGATTCAGAAATTCTGAAGTGCAGTTGGTCTTAGGTTCGAAATAATAAAAATTTGCACATGTATAAATTTGTTTAGTGTTTCAACACATCTATACTCAAACCTGTATACAAAGAAAACAAACAAGTTCGTGACAGATATTTTTTGAATTCGGATGCTGTGAATTATAAAAATCTGGTCACTTAAAACATCTGAAGGTCGCTTTGATAAAAAACCTTGCCCTTTCACATGTCTATTACGTATCCTGTTAACTGCAAAGCAGACAGCAATGTGTATCATATTGTGTTTAAAGCGGTGCGCTTACATATACATTACCTTTTGCAGACAGAAGAATTTCCGGAAGGAGGGGATATGCACAGACCCGATAAAGAGGTATCTGGAGAAAATCGTGTCGAAGCTTTGGCAAACGAGGAGAAAGCGCTCAATATGTTAAATAATTAGAATAAGTAAAATTCTGAAGGTTCGCTTTATTACAGGAACGGTTTAGAAAACAGTAATAGCTGTATTTAAAGCTATGATTTTTAGAAGAGTGACGTTATTCCAATATTTCGTAAGTTTGACCGAGTTTGAAAGTATATGGGCAGGCGAATAAACAACACAACACAATTTTCTCTCTCGCACAGCACAAGGCGAGATATGTGAAGTCGGGTGCGTTGATGATACTGGTTTGGTGATGTTTCCTTTGCAGGGCTTCGTGAAAATGGAAGGAGCGAAGGGGAAGCGTTACGTGACCGTTAAAAAAGACAAGATGTGTTACTACAACACCTACAATGCAAGTGCTTGTCTTTTATGTTGTGTGTCAGTGCTATTTATGGCGGCCATTGTGGCACGTCGTCGCATTTTTAAAAGTTTCTAAGTAAAATTTAGAGCACTTTTACGCGAAGCTCTTGCATCAATATTTAACCATTTCAGGTGTTAACGAGGCTCGACTTTTCCGTTTTTTCTGGGGCGGATTTCTGGATGTGAATGCGGCGTTAAACCATCAGATTGGTACCAATTGCGACTTATGTCGATGGGCTAACGACAAATTTGTTCGGCGAAATGTCACTCGGTTCAGTGCCGTACATTCGGGCTGAGTGATGCCTGAGCTGGCTTATTTTGGTGTTGTTGCAGGATTTTCAAGCAGCATCGCCGATACATGTCATAGAAATGAAACTTGCCGCTGTAAAAGAAGTTCCTAAGAACAAAACCGAACTGCAGTTGGTTACGCCCTACGCAAGCTATGTGTGAGTAACGAGCTGTCATACAATTGATTCGTAAGTGGCGAACAGTCATGTAATTGATTCGTTAATAACGAACAATCATGTCATTGATTCGTTAGTGACGAACCGTCATGGATTTGATTGGTTAGTCAAGTAACTGACTCACTAGTAACGAACAGTCAATATTTTATTCTTTTTGTCCTTTGTGTCGTGCTGTGGCCAAGGTCAGTGGACTGGAGCAATGTAGATTCATAACGACTAGATCAATGTGTTGTATAAAAACGTGTCGCAGCACTAGAATAAGCTGCTGATATGTACCGTGGAAATTGTTGTTCAGTGCTAGGGGCAATACTTTATATATGTAAGCAACATTTTGTTTCTGGTAGGCTGGATTTTGATTCGCAAGAAGAATGCATTTTGTGGAAGGAGAGTTTTGAAGAGGCCATTGCGGAAGGCTTGGGCGATGATTCTGTAAGTGGTCACCAGATGCCGAGAGTTTAAGTTTTTCACTATACAACTGTGTGCATTCACACAGTGAAAGAATATGTATTGCCGTTGTGCCTCTTCCATGTTTCATTTGAATCGACGAAAATTGTCGAAGTGGCGTAACTTGAAAATGCTTGAAAATCTTGCATATTGACTCCCGCGTGGAGCACTTTACCTCAGTTTGGCAACTTCACACAGTGAAAGAATATTTATTGAGACTATGTCTCGACCAGGTTTTATCAGGTTCGACAAAAAATTATCAACAGTGGCAAGACCTAAACAATGCATGTAAACTTACATATTAACTCCCATATGGGATATTTTGTCCACGCTTTTTTCCCAACAAGTTTTCACAGTTCACTTTTGTATCTTCACACGGTGAAAGAATATATATTTCAGTTATTTACCAGTGCAATGTTTATGAACAATGCTAATAATACACTGCGTTTCGTCTTGAGTTTGCACCTCTGGCTGAGGGCTGTTTTTCTCTGATGCCTGTTTTCCTTTTCAGCCCCACTTCTAAAGAAGGGGCTTAATCGATCGTTAAAAATATGTGCGTATGTACGCTTTTAAGTTGTAAACTCACATCTCCTGTTGGGATTGTAGCCTGAATGTCTTGAACTTTTCGGTTGAAGGTAGCGGACATTAGTACCTACGTGGCTACTCCGTTTTTTTGGCGATTGACCTAACGCCACATTTTGTTAAAAGACGTATCTTCTACTAGGAAAAACGAATTTCTTACAAAAGTCAAGTAACGCCAAGAACGTAGTCTTAATGTCTTGAAATGCTGGTAAAGGTAGCGGATCTAAGTAGCTAACTGCCTATTACTTTGTTTGGTGAAAAAATGGCGGAAATACTGGCCTAAAACAAGTTATTTATTAAAGTCTCTACTGATGCAAGGAATATAGTCTTGGCTCTCTTGAAATTCCAGTTTAAAAGAGCGTAGAATAGTACCTACCTGACTGTTTCTTTTTTTTCCCTTAGTTCCCCAAACATTTGCTAAAGAACTGGCAAAAATATCCTAGTAAAATCTTAACTGAAGCCACGGATCTAGTCCTACTGTCTTGAAATTTTGGTTAAATGTAGCGGACATTAATACCTGCCTAATCGGTCGAAATATCGGCCGTAACTAAATTTTCAGTAAGACTTTTCCCTGCCATCAGAGTTTGACACAAGAATTGTTTGTCGCTCGTATTTCCAATTTTCCAGACCCTTCTAGGTGCTTAGTAAAATGGTCGTCAAATTTTTATCGAAGATAGGGGGGTATAGGTTTTGACAAGAGTACACCCCGTTTTACTTTTTTGCGATCCCCTGAAAATGGCTTGAATGAAAATAATTATTGACACCAAGGATATGGTCTTCCTATCGTGACATTTGTATTAAAGGTAGGGGACATTAGTACCCACGTGACTATTACTCTTTTGCGAGTCGCTAAAGATTTGTGCAAATATTGACCAAAAACTAACTTTCTAAAAAAAAGAAACTATCTACTTCCAGGATCTAAGTGGAAATATCTTAAAGCTTTGATTGAAGGTAAGATGAATCTGATGTCAGGGATATAACCTTACAGTCTTTAAATTTTTGTTAACTCTTATCATTATTAGGCCCCAACCCCTCTAAGGGGAGGGACCTAATAAGTTACCTTCTGTCCGTCTGTCCGTCAACATTTTTTTTTGTAGAGTTTGTCCGCGCCAGTTTTCCGCAAAAATATGGTGTATGATTTTGTTAACCTGCACAGTGAAAATATATATATATATTACAGATGTGCCTTTTCATATTATTCTTGAAATCGACCAAAAATTGCCCAAATTAGGACTTGTTAAATTTATTGGTTCACTTGGTATAGAGATAAGAGTTTTGTCCGCGACAGTTCTCGAAAACTATTAGGCACATGCTTTTATAACCTTGAATAGTGGAAATATGCATATTGCAGATGTGCCTTTTCGTATTTTTGTTGAAATCGGCCAAAAATTGGCCAAAATAGGACTTGTTAAATTTATGCGTTCACTTAGTATAGAGATGGAGTTTTGTCTGCGACAGTTCTCGAAAGCTATAAGGCACATGCTTCTGTTACCTTGCATAGTGGAAATATATATATTGCAGATGTGCCTTTTCGTGTTATTGTTGAAATCGGCCAGAATTGATCAAATTAGGACTTGTTAAAGCTTGACAAAATTTATGCGTTCACTTAGTATATAGATGGAGTTTTGTCCGCGACAGCTCTCAAAATCTATAAAGACACATGCTTTTGTTACCTTGCATAATAGAAATATATATATTGCAGATGTGCCCTTTCGTATTGTTGTCGAAATCGGCCAAAAATTGACCAAATTAGGACTTGTTAAAACTTGACAACATTTATGCGCTCACTTAGTATTTGGGTGGGGTTTTGTCCGCGACAGTTCTCCAAAGCTATAAAGGCACATGCTTTTGTTGCCTTGCATAGTGGAAAATATATATATTGCAGATGTGCCTTTTCGTGTTATTGTTGAAATCGGCCAAAAATTGACCAAATTAGGACTTGTTAATGTTTTCTAGGCGATTCTGTCTGCGAATTATATCTTGTAAGGGTTGGGGCCATGTGTATTTCCTAAATATTTTCTTGTATGTCATAAATCCTGGCATCAGTATTCTCGAGTTGGGGTGTTGTCCATGGACAGTCTTGTTTTAATATGCTTATTGAAAATTCAGACCAAATGTGAAGGTCAGAATCAAAATGAAAAATAAATATCCTCCTAAGGTCTTTCTTCTAAGTGACAAGGTGTTGGATAATTTTTGAATGGATTTTTGCAACAGGAAGAACTGATTGCATTTTTTTGTTTGCGTAGACTTTCTCGATGATAAGTGGAACGTCTGTCTTCAAGGTAACATATACCTGCCCTCGTGTATTTCAAAATGCATGCAGTTATTTCGGCATGGTTGTGACAGGTGTATTTTTCTTTTTATGTGTTACATTTTCACCGTGTAGATGTCCAAGGTAAGATGTGTGCATCAGGCGCTATTATTTGAATCATTTAAGTGATAATTATTTGTGTTGAACTTGAACCTTTTTTTTTATTTTCTTGGCAAAATAATAGCTTTTGAATTATTGCTTAAACAAATTTGAAACGGCATTTTGAAGATTCGTAGCGCTGAGTCTCGATCAGTGAGATATAAGTGAGATATAAGATGCAAGACATTTGCCACATATTGAAGGGGCATTTTGGGTAATTGCCATATCTAAGGACATTCTGTGTTGACGGAGCTGTTTGAGGAGCAGTCAGTGTACCTGCAGGCTCTTACTCACTCGGTTGTACGTGGCTGACACTTTGAATATTGAAAATTTGTCTGCATGTGCCTAATAATCATTTATAAGTCTATGAACCTTGAGCCCTTGCAAGACTTAGAACGCGTAACAGAATCGCCACTCCATGCAACTCAGCGCCAGGTCTTAGAATCCTGTTCCCAAATGGACGCAGACCTTTCGCAATCTTGTGACCATGCTTTCGCAATCCTGTAACCGTATTTTCGCAATCATGTGACCGTATTTTCGCAATCATGTGACCTGCCTTCACTAAGGCACATCAGCTGTCACATTTCTGCGTCGATTTTGAAATTTCTGGGTTCATCCCGGAAATTCGGCTTGGCTCTTAGAAGTTCTGTAAAATAGCACTCTTTCAGACTGTCAAAGTCTAGCAGCGGGTTATCGCTTAAGGTGATCAATGACTTTAATCACGGAGTGGTCGTATTTTATTTTGTTTAATGCGGTTCTCTATTTTACTCGAAGTTATCGTATTACTTCTTTTTTTATATCCTGGTTGTGCAACTCAAATAAATATCCAGAGAACTCTGTTTTACTGTCGATACAATTCACAACATCCACAATATGCAGTATATCCTTCTTAGTCGCTGAGTGTTTTTAATATTTATTCCAACTTTAAATTTATTTTCACTTTATCACCCTTTTTTCCAATTTCGCTAGGTTCTATCCAGTATCTGATTCAGTTTACTCGATACCATCTAGTCTTCACACAACAAACAGCCTTCCTATAAATGCTTTTTACTTGAACGCTATTTCAATTTTCCCGCCAATTTTGTATCCAAACTGGTCTCCTTCGTCCTTCTAGAATTTGTGAAAACCGAGTGCGTCGAACCCTGCGGCTGCCTGCCTATATACCTTCATGAGGGTGCCGAAAGTTTGCCAATAGGAACGTTTCCCTCCAAACTTATTGCCCAATCACATCACAGCTTTTTTTGTTTACATTCCGTTTGTTTTCATGCCGTTGTTGGGTGCTTACACCTCCCCGTCGTAAAGGTAAATATTTACATTCGGGAAGAGAATTACACTCAACAATTCTATTGGATACACAGAACCACATGACAGAAAATTTCGCTCCCTTTCACTAAAAAAAATTCTATAATTTGACAAATCTTAAGATTTAAAAACTAATGCCTTACAGTATCAGTGCGTATTGAAAGTACAATGCACAGCAAGGAACTATGATGCAAAATACTCCACAAAAAGCCAAATTCACACGTTTATCCACAAATTTGAACAAAAATTAAAAAATGGTATTCAAACATACCGAAAGCCTTAAAAAGTTACATATATGAGCGGTATGACTACGAAGTCACCAAAACTTTACAATTAATCCCACAAGAACGATTCTGATAATAACATACACAAATCGACCCAAAAATGCAAAATTCTATATTCTGACACAGACATTTTGCTTGTCTTTTGTGACGTTTGTTCTTTAAACTAAGCCAGCATGGATGACATTATGAGATGTAAAGCAGTGACATTTTGAGACGAATTATGAGTTTTAAGCGGTTCTACATTGTAGTAACATTTCAATCTTCAAGTGTAAAAACATTTGCAAAAGGTGTTATTTGGTGTGTTTGTGAGGGGGGAGTACGAGCGCTGATCACTCAGAACGATTCTTTGTTATGTAGCAAGCGGATAGCAATCTTTAGTCAGAGATAAAGCAAGGATCGAGTGGGTATTTACCCCAGTCCCACTCCCAACAAATTTTCTCTAAACGCCGCAGTTTGAATATTGTCTGTAATCATGTTAAGTATATAATGGCATCCCATTATCTAAGTTAAAATATATCAAGCAAATGAGAAAGAGTAATGCCCGTAAAGCTTCTGTGATGCTCTCTCTGTCTTTCTCTCTCTCCCTCTCTCTCTCTCTCTCTCTCTCTCTCTCTCTCTCTCTCTCTCTCTCTCTTTCTCTCTTTCTCTCTCTCTCTCTCTCTCTCTCTCTCTCTCTCTCTCTGTCTCTCTTCTCTCTCTGTCTCTCTCTCTCATGTATAACAATGAGAATGAGCATAGTGGGACTGTTCCGGAATAGACTCACTGAGTCGAGAGTGTCTTATTCCCTCATGACAACAAATCTAAATTCGTATTTGCTTAACACATTCTTATTTTAAGTAACAGGGTATTAAACATTTTCCACTATTGTTTTTGAGATTGGAAAATTTGAACAAAATCGCAGTTGCACAAAATACGTAGAATAAGAGGAGATCTAAACCCAGAAAAGAAGGGTTTGGGCGGTCAGCTGATTGTTACAAGCCCATCATTGTTTCTGAGAAAACATGGATAGAGAAATATCAACGAAAAAGATTTGTTTACTTCGCGCTTAGTTGTATTTGTATATTTCTGAGTGTGCTGTGGTTAATATTTTTGTGCTTATTTGTTTTTGGTTAATATTTTGCTGTTGTCTGATCGGCGTCGTGGTTTTGCAGGTGTTAAATGACGTGTATGAAAATCACAGCAACCGAATGTGTGCAGATTGCGGTGCTCCCGGTATGTGGCAAGTTTTCAGACACCGACCGACCCCACTCCCCCCCCCCCCCCCCCGCGACAAAGATATGTAATTAAATAAGCTTTTGATAAAAGATGACGATCAGCCATCAAGGCAAAGATTATAAATGTCTTATAAAGTCGAGATATAAGGAGAAAAATATGATAGCAGTCGTCAAAACAAAAGATTTTCAGAATGAAGTCAATGAAATGAAAAAAAATAAGCCGTTGTGACTAAGATGTGCTTGTAAACCGATGTTTTTTTTTTTACACAGAAAATTTTAACGCGGAAAAGAGAACTGTAAACTTTAATCATGAGTTATAAGAAGTTAGTTATAAGTTATAAGCTTTAGTTATAAGCCTTTAGTTATAAGTTATAAGCTTTCTGTCGTGGCGGGCGATGTCGTCACGGCGCTGACGATGACTAGGGCGATGACTACGGTTGTGCCAAGGTTCCCTGTAGGTCATTGACTAGGTCTCTGCCCGGGGGAAGGGATTTGCATTACGACTGAGTATGGCCACACGCCATGTAAAATGACAACTGAAAAACAACGTACATCTCTGGTTGGTCCCCTCCACCGTACATCTCTGGTTGGTCCCCTCCACCGTACATCTCTGGTTGGTCCCCTCCACCGCGCCTGTTCTGTTTAACAACACCCTGCTCCTCGACCTTGTAACGCAATTGAAGGGGTCCATGCATAAACCTGATAACTGATAACTGCACTTACCAGCGTTGGAGGAAAACGCTTTTAAAGTTTGAAATTTTAGTTACAGACATAGGTTTTTCCCACCGCATGTTCCGAACAAAATGCCCACTTCTAATCGGTTTTGAGGTGTAAGACTTACATATGTGATAGAACAGAGGCCAAGAAATACCGTGGTGGTAATAGTGCATTTTTCTGACAAGTGGAGTTATCAAGTTCATGCATGGACCCCTTCAGTTCATATCGCCATTTTGTATTGAAAGTGAAATCAAAGGTAATAGTTTGATTTAGAGAGTGGATGTATGTGATCGAGGCGGAGGGGGGAGGGGGTGGCAGGAGGGGCTATTCACCAACATCCTGGGGCCCGCACTTCCCATGCGCTATGATGTGTCCAGTTTCTGCTGTGTCGTGTTTTACGTTTACACTTTTGAATGTTGAATTTACTTAGGCCTTAATCTGTATGTATTTTTCGACTGTCCTTCGGTTGCTATACAATTGTTCATTCTGAAAGCTTTTATCCAACAAAGCAAAATCACTTTATTTGCAGCTCACAATTGAACTATTAAAAAACGTACCCTATGTGCTGCGTACTCGATAACCAAACAGTGTTGATTGTTTATTATTTATCAACTTTAATATATTTTGGACCCTCGCTACAGGGTAAATTTAGGGTAGAAAAGCTCACTGTCCACACAGTGGCTATGCAACAAACAGTTGAAACATTTTGTAATTTGGATAATTCGCGGTGAATTTTAAATGAGAAACGAGAACTTTTACTGGAGAAGTTGAAAGAAGATGCTGGGTATGAAATGCTTCTTTTACAAGTTCACAGGCATATTCGATTTGACATCTGTTGTTACAGATCCGCACTGGGCCAGTATTAACCTCGCTATTACGATTTGTAAGAAGTGCGCCGGTAAGAGGCAATTGCATTTCACTGTAGAATAATGGCAATTCAAGTTAATGTGTTTGTCGTATAACACGTGAGTAAAATGTAAGAATGAAAGCTCAAGTTCTTTCATGTTGAAGTATATGTTATAAACGTTTGAGTTTATGACAGTTTTTTGAAATGGCATCAAAAGGGCTTCGTTTAATTTTCTTCGTTATGTCACATAAAAACACAAGACATAAAAAACCAAGTTCCATAAGATGCTAAATAATGAGTGAGAGGTTTGATACAGTGATGTGTGAAAGCTTTTTGACATGGCATGTTACAATGTGATATTTTCTGCGATTTCTTTGCGGGTAGGTATTCATCGAAGTTTATCGGTGCAAATATCAAAAGTACGTTCACTACGGATGGATTTCAAGGTCTGGTCTGCCAGTCTTATACAGGTAAAAAGTTCATTCTCACCTTTGTTGAGCTTTCATAATTGACTGAAAACACCAAAAGCAAAAACGTAGGTGATAAAATAAAAAATATTGTGATAAGACATCAGAAAATAAGAATGAGCACTGGATTGAGATATGCTAAAAATAGAAGTGTGTCTGTTTCAGCTGTTCAATGAAATAGGAAATGATAATTCAAACAACTTTTGGGAGTGGAATTCCACGGAGGAGGACCGAGTGGATTCTGACTGCGATTTGTGAGTGAATTCTTCCTTGTGACAGTCTTTTAAACTAGACGGTCGGCGTGGTCCAGGCTGTTTCACAGATCAGTGTGGCGGGGGTCTTTTCTAAAAAAATTGCAAGGACCGAAAGCCAGTTCGGCTGATTCTCATTCACTAGTTTAAAAGGTTTTTTTTTTTTTGGAAGGCATAACGTAGAATGAGTGAATTGCCGGTGTTGTAAAACATACTCACACACACACACACGCACATCCCCAACCCCCATCCCCCCCCCCCCCCCACACACACACAAACACATAGATAACGCCGACATATATCGTTCAACATACTTTACATTTTGACATTTAGCATCATGATCTACTTTGTCTTCACAGACCACAAAGAAGGAAGTTTATCTGTGATAAATATAAGCGGAAGAAATTTTTCAAATACCATCCCCTCCGAGATGATCAGACGGCTTTAAACGAGGTCAGTAACAAGTTATCTGTGGCGTCTTCTTGTGTTCCTTTGTTCTCTTATTTGTTCTGATGTTTTTTTCTTTATTCCGTGATGTTTATGAGTAATATTTTCTTTTGATGAGTACTGGATTCTGTATTTGTGTGCTGGATTCTATATTTGTGTACTGGATTCTGTATTTGTGTACTGGATTCTATATTTGTGTACTGGATTCCATATTTGTGTACTGGATTCTGTATTTGTGTACTTGGTTTTGTATTTGTGTACTGGATTCTGTATTTGTGTACGGGGTTCTGTGTTTGTGTACTGGATTCCATATTTGTGTACTGGATTCTGTATTTGTGTACTGGATTCTATATTTGTGTACTGGATTCCATATTTGTGTACTGGATTCTGTATTTGTGTACTTGGTTTTGTATTTGTGTACTGGATTCTGTATTTGTGTACGGGGTTCTGTGTTTGTGTACTGGATTCCATATTTGTGTACTGGATTCTGTATTTGTGTACGGGGTTCTGTGTTTGTGTACTAGGCTCTGAATTTGTGCAATGGGTTCTGTATTTTATTATATGCCTAGAGGCCCGCGTAAAAAGAAATGATAGAAAACAAACTAACATGCAGTTTTCATAGACCAGATTGAATGGTGGCCCCCCTATAAGCATTTTCATAATGCGATCAGATGTGAACAGTAAAAGAAACCAAAAAAAAAAAAAAAAACGCGTGTTTTCGGACTTGAAAGTGAAGAGAAAGTGGGTCACAGTCAACTGCAACCGTCCTCAAAATCGATAAATGAGTTATTACTGTGACGATATTTACAGCACAGCCTGAAAACGAAACGTCATCTAATTACAAATGTCATATTATTATGCCATCTGTGTATTTGTTGCGTTGTTGTTTTGCGATTTGAGTTGAAATAAGTTACTTCCGTTGAACTGACAAAAATAAGAAGGAACGTTCGAAAGGAAGAAAATACTTGTGTATGAGGCGGGCTTGTGAGGTTAGTTCTTAAACCACATGAGTTGAAGGCATATAAATTAAAGTGTATTATCACTGATGACAGAAAGGAAGCGTTTTTGAAGGTAAATATTTATTTTAAAGGGTAAATTGTTGGTAATTTTACACACGTCCTTCGGGCGATTTTGTGTGCATTGATTTGAAATTAATAAAGATAAAACTGATATAATGCCGCGGCTAGGGGGGGGGGGGGGGTTACGTCAGAAATAATCATTACACGTAGCAAATAAATACTTAATATTTATTTTCTTAAGTGCAAAAACCGAGTCAAATATCAATGCTCGCTGACCGCAGTACCGATTACGCGTCACCCCATCTGAGCATACCGAAGGGGAGGTCCGTACGGCCCTACGGCTTCAGGCAAAAAACAATATCGTATAACCTGTGGGGAATATATGCGATCGACCGTGTGTCGGTCTGTCATCAACAGCTTGTTAAAGCGATAACTTAAAATGTGCTGCAAGGATTTTAATGAAACTTGGTCTGTAGCTTCTATGAGAACAAACACAGATCGGTATTGTGAATGGGCCAGGTTCGTCCAAGGAAAATGGACCAACTGGACCTAGAAAATTTCAGCTCTTGATTGACTATTGTGTGAGCTTGTTAACACATACCTTAAAAACTGGTGCAAGGATTTTAATGAAACTTGGTATGTAGCTTCTATGGGCACAAACAAGGATCGGTATTGTAAATGGGTTAGGCTAGCCTAAGGAAAATGAACCAAATGGACTTTGAAAATTTAGCAAATCCTGGAAATTTTTTCAGCATCGGAATGAGTTTGTTAACACGATATCTCAAGAACAACTGCAGGGTTTTTAATGAAACTTGGTATGTAGCTTCTATGGGCACTAACAAAGACGATTGTTGATTTGTGTACTGGGTTCTGGATTTCAGTACTGAATTACGGGTATCGCTGCAAAAGCGCTGGCATTTAAACGATAATCGAGGTATCGCGGGTAAAACAAATGAGTACCAAGTCGGGTTTTTGCAACAACTGTAGGGAAAAAGGTTGATGCCATGCGTTCCACACCTTGTCTTCTGAAAGTTCTACTCGTTAATATTTGCACGTAATGGAGAACGGACCATCTATTGCAGACTCAGTCTACAGGGGAAAACATTCATTGCGTGGTGAAATAGACATCTTGCAAAGAAAGATGGCGTGCCGTTACACTTATCCAAAACATGTTCTGACAAACCACGATACGTAGACTAATCATAGCTTTATGCTGCCATTCGACAACCACGTGAAGGGAACTTTCTGCTTAAAATGTCTGATGTATTCTTTTGTCTGAAACTTCCTTATTTTTAAAATTCCCTGTTAAATGTGCCACATGTCCTTGTTGTAAGAAGTAATAGCAACGAGACCGCACTGGAAGAAGAATAAATTTCTCCAAAAAAAAAAAAATTACTTAACATTTTAATCCAGAACATTACAGAGCTTTCAAAAAAGTTGTGGTGATTTTTTCAGGCAAAGGATTATTTCAACGATGCAAAACGTAAGTAAATAAACAAATGATATGTGTTCGTAGGCACTGTGTAAGTCGGTACGCTTTGACGACGTCTTAGAGAGTCATCAGCTGGTATTCAGCGGCGCCGATGTGCTGCATGTGAGCCCTCGATACGGCCCTGACGGCGAAACACCCCTCAGCCTTGCCAAAGCAGCCAATCAGGTGCTGCAAATGGTACGTGGAACTCCTGTTTTTTTTTAGCTCACATAAAATAGCGGTGTTGAGATATATTGCGGTGTTTAGTTATCGAGTACCACGATTATGTGGCTGTAAATTTTGTTTCTTTATGTTGGTTATCTTTTTGGGAGTTATCAGCGGGGAGGTATCTGTATGAAGCTGAGGGAATATTGACATCGACACGAAGTGATTGTTGTAAAGTACGCGTATTCGTTTTAAATTAAAATGTTAGAGGGCTTGCGCCGAAGTCACCTCGGCAATATCAGCGACTTAACCACTTCTCGAGGAGTTAACCTCTCGACGTCGGCCGAATCCTTTAGACAGTAAAGCAACGAGTTAACTTCTTCGCCACATGCCCATTGCAGTGGCGAAAAAGTGGCGTTTTTACACTGTGTTCTTTTACACTACGTTCTGTTTTACATTGTGGTTTTGTACTGAGTACTAATTTTGGTACCAGATACTGGACACACGGTCAGTTCATATTTGTGTAGGAATTCCTGTACCACAACGGTGCGGAGGGATCCGGCAATTTACCCCTCGCTACTCCCCCGCCCACAGCGTCCGTGCTGTTACAAGCTAGTCAGATCAGCTACCGAGGATATCTCCACAAAACCGGAAGTAATCTCAGATCAGGTATAGAAAGTTTTTTTCCCTTTGTTTTTAACAGAGAAATTTTTATTAAATACTCGAGGCTTTTTGTGTTGATTGTTGTTAGAAAAGTTTACAATATCAATGTTCGAATGTTCAAATTGTGATAAACGCTCAGAGTAAACTTGAAAGTACATTGTGACTGTCATGTTTAAAATACAGTAGGTTGTCTATAATGCTAATCTCGCTGGACCGAAACCAAATCGCTTATTCGAAAAATTGGAAAAACATACATACTTTTTTTGAGTCATCGGGAAAATACTTCACATTGTTGCCTGCTTCGGTATGGCCATTGCCATTGGTTGCATGTTGTATTCTTACGCCACTTGCATGCTCAACGTATTTCAGCCATTTTGTTATATTTTATTGCTTTTCAACTACCTACCGTACCATTAAATGTACTTGGAGAAATTCAGTGACCGCTGTGACACATGTCACGTGATGTTGTAACCTTGGTTTACATGTTGTTTATAGTGCTCTGGAAACGTTACGTGACACGGGTTACGTTATATTGTGACCCTGGTTTATGTGTTTACAGAGTTCTTGAGGCGCTACGCAGCATGGGTCACGTGATGTTGTGACTTTGGTTTATGTTGTTTACAGAGTTCTTGAGGCGCTACGCAACATACTTCACGTGATGTTGTGACCTTGGTTTATGTGTTGTGTACAGAGTTCTTGAGGCGCTACGCAGCATGGGTCACGTGATGTTGTGACCTTGGTTTATGTGTTGCTTACAGAGTTCTTGAGGCGCTACGCAGCATGGGTCACGTGATGTTGTGACCTTGGTTTATGTGTTTTTACAGAGTTCTTGAGGCGCTACGCAGCATGGGTCACGTGATGTTTTGACCTTGGTTTATGTGTTGTTCACAGAGTTCTCGAGGCGCTACGCAGCATGGGTCACGTGATGTTGTGACAGTGGTTTATGTGTTGTTTACAGAGTTCTTGAGACGTCACGCAGCATGGGTCACATGATGTTGTGACCTTGGTTCATGTGTTGTTCACAGAGTTCTTGAGGCGCTACGCAGCATGGGTCACGTGATGTTGTGACAGTGGTTTATGTGTTGTTCACAGAGTTCTCGAGGCGCTACGCAGCATGGGTCACGTGATGTTGTGACCTTTGTTTATGTGTTGTTTACAGAGTTCTTGAGACGTCACGCAGCATGGGTCACGTGATGTTGTGACCTTGGTTTATGTGTTGTTTACAGAGTTCTTGAGGCGCTACGTTGTGTTGGAGCACAATATCGTGAGCTACTACGAGTCGGAGCAGAGCAAACAGGCCAAGGACAGCATCGAGAAGGCTGATATGATGAGCGTGGCGGCCACTACAGATGACAGGTGCGGGCTGAGGGAGGAGGAGAGTGGGGGGGGGGGGAGATTTCCAGGTGGTTTTGAGGGGAGGGGGGAGGGGCATTACGATTCAATGTTTTCATGTCCTGACCGTCTTCTCGCCCCTGAACTGAGGGAATTATGTTTATCAAGTAAAGGGAAACATTTTGTTTGTGTTTGTGTTTGTGTCTGGTGTGTGTGTGAGTCTGATTTTGTGGTGTTTGTTTGTTGTAGACACTTGATTTTGTTAACACGATAACTCTCAAACGAAACGTTGGATCAGCTTCAATCTTGGTGGGATTATGCCTTGGGTTTTTTTCCCCCGAGGGGATTGCATTGAGCGTATATTGAACAACTTATGATGTCACAGGACATTTAAACGTGACAGTTGCGTCATTTCTGTATCTGCAGAACAAAACGTCAAATTGGCTTCAAGCTTGGTAGGATAAAGCGCAATGTATGACGTCATATGACGTCATTACGTGTTTTGGACACTGGACTTTGGTAAAGTACGACGAACGACAAGCCCTCGAACGACAGGTTGGGCCAACTTCGAATTTTGTAGATTTTGGGCTTGGATTAGACTGCCGTAGGTCGTAGGTGACGCATACTGGGTAACTGGGTAACGTCTGTAGTGGCCGCCATATGACGTTAGACGGGTTTGCAAAGTCGTGACTCACCCGATTCTCCCTTGAATTTTGGGTAAGGGAGGTTCGGTAGAGATTGCTTGAGGATTGATGAGGAAGAGGGGGGTGGGGGCAAAGCAGAGTCGTTGCGAGGCGAGCGGGTAGGTGAGTTGGGTTTGATGAGCGGCGGGGGAGGGTAGAGGGTAGGAGGTACCTTTGTTTACAAACAGCTCACTATTGTGACACAACTATGTCCCCTCCCCCCTCCCTACTGTACAGATGTGAAGGGTGCCTTTCTTGTGCTTTTTGGCCGTTCAGAGCTTAACCCCAGAAAAAAAGTTACCAATGAAATTCATTTTGTGGCGACCACCTTCCGGACTGGAATGAAAAAAAAAGAGACTGCAGTAAAACCTGTTTGTAGCGACCACTTTCAAGACCCGGATTAAAAGTAGTTGCAGTTCCTACTTCCTCGAGCCAGATAACAGACGGACACTTAAATCTGTTAATAGCGACCACATTCCAGAATCTGGTAAAGTTACAGTAAGGGATGCCTGTCGTGACCCGAATAAGAAAAGAGTTACAGTAAAACCAGTCCCATTTTGTAGTGACCACATTCCAGTTGTTTAACTTGTACCTAGACGTATATAGAAATGAAAGATTAAGACACCCACAAGTCAAGTTACGTAACCCACCGTCCATTCTTCAGGAGTGGGATACAAATTTCCCACTTCTGGGCACATCATATGTTATTCAGATTTTTTCTACATAAGGTAAAAATTGTTTTAATTCTTAAAAAGTACGGAATTGTCAAAGTAAAATTTTGCCAACCGAAGGCAGGGCAAGCGATGGAAAAGAATAGAGGTGGAGGGAGGGGGGGGGGGTGGAGGGGAGCAGTTCTTTTTGTTTTCAAAGTGTTTTTGTTCACAAAAAGTAAAAGTGTTTGGCATATTCGGATACATTGATGTTGGTGTCCACTGGCTGCTCTAGTTTGTTTACTTAATAATCAAATTTATTGTTCCTTGCTCTAAGTGGCCCGGTATTTAATCAGTTTAAATGTAAATTGGAAGCTGTTTGTATTTTTCACTTATGTTCCAGGTTCGAGTTCACGTTTGAACTGGCTACGGTGAAGTCGAACGGTCGCGTGTATTTATTCGCTGCGGATACGCTTGCCGAGCGACAGAGATGGGTCAACTATATTGCAAAGGTGTGATTGGGCAATAGTTATTCGGCGTCACGCTCTGATTGGTTAAAAAAGCATCGTGTTCTAATAAATATTTCTGCGGTTCAAATGAAACGGAACAGTTTTCCAAGCCATTGGTAATTTATTTTTTCTATATTTTTTTTCAAGAAATGCGTTTTAACAGGATTAGGCATTTCTAAAATTATGTTGTGAGTGGCGTTCAGTGAAAAATATAAATACAGAAACACATTGCAAAATAAAGCTATTTAACACACCACAAAAATAAATAAATAAATAAAAAAACACAGTAAAATAAAAGGAAAGTAAAAACCAGAATGCGTGATGTGTGGCAACGCTAGATGGAGCCTTCAGTTACCATTTTGCAATAAAATCATTAAATATTGAGATTTCCAAACTGTTAGCATTGATCACCACACGGTCAGGACTGCAAAAGTGGAAGGATATTGGTGTTCAAGTCAATTGTTAGTCGATTTTCGCTAGATAAATACGTAAATAAATCTGAAATTCGTATAATAAGAAGCCTTCATAGCTCAGGGGTTAGAGCACTGGTCTTGTAAACCAGGGGTCGTGAGTTCAAATCTCACTGAGGGCTTGTGTGTAATTTTTGTTGGGAAACTGTTGGAGCTTGTAGTTTATTCATGTGCATTGCCGCATTTAGGAGGAAATGTGTTTGCGGTCAAAACTGAATTTGTAAAACTTCATGCTAAGAAATCATTGTATTCAAGCCATGTCTCAATGAGGAAAGGGAAAAACAAATAACCAAAATATTTCCACAATTTCGGTTCGCGGCATCGGTCAGGGTTGGGTTTCGTTTGCGATCTTAGTTTTTTTGTTAGGCATAAAATTGAAGCATCAAATGAAAAGGACGTTGTTGCTGGAAAGTTTTGGACCATTTCAAAGTGAAAATGCTTGGCGTTGTTTTGCCTCCGCCCACAGACGATCACCACTGTTCCGGATGTTTTGCATGAAGATCTGAGCAATCTGGATCGAGGAGGACTGGTATTCCTGCGGGACGGTGCCAGCGGAGAGTACCAGAAGTGCTGGATCCACGTGCGCAAGAGGAAGCTCTTTCTGTTCTCACGAGAGTCCATGAAGTTTGAAGATATCGATCTGCTTAAAATTAAAAATTTAAGTATGTCCCTGTTTTGTGATATATTGTAATTTAAACTTTAAAGTTTCTCTCGTACTCTCAAACAATTCTGATCATAATTTGGTGGGCGTATCGACTGCTCCCTCTTTTCAGAAGACAAGGTCATCATTAGCCTCCTTCCCTGTGTCTCCACGCCCCCCCCCCCCCACCATCTCCACTCTTTCGTGAGCCCCGCCTCCTGTTTTTAGTTTGATTCCCTAGCGTGATCATGAATGAAAGGTGTACCGATATGGACCGGTGTTCGTTTATTCTTGTAGAAATGCTAACGGGTGCCGAGGACAGCTGCCGTCAGGTCCTCGAACACGGCGCACCGTTTGTCATTGACCTTAAAAACAGGTATGTGCCGTAATCACGTGATTCACTTAGTGTCCTTGGAAACTGTCAATGTAAAGTGTAAACATAAGATAGAATCATATAGCGTCGGCATAAAATGTCGACGTTTTGAGGAGCAGCACTTAGGCCTTGTGATTTTCGGCCAACATTTCTCGTGAAACACGAAGTGTGACTGTCCAGAAAAAATGCTGCCTTTATTTCATGAGTAGTGATCACACTTTTCGCTTCTTTTTGTTTAGAGATATCTAATAAACTGTTTGGTAAACGATGGCATTTTTTTCCACAGAGCGCTATACATCCAAGCCGATCTGAAGAAAGAAACAGAAGAGTGGCACAGGTGCATTCGTAAGGCCGCCTTGGTAAGAAAGCGCTTTCTGCTCTTCTAATAAAATCAGAGAAGAAAATATCTGGCCTGATGTTAGGGTGAAGTTATTAATAATTATTTAATGCCGTTGTTTAGCTAAGCGTCCTCTGGACACGTTTCAAGGAAAAGCCGTGTAATCGTCGGGGTTTATTTGTGTTATAGGAGGGCGGCTCAACGCTGGCGGAACAGCAGCTGACAAACGAAGACATTCCCGTCATTGTTGACAAGTGCATCAACTTTGTGGAAACCCACGGTGAGTTTCACCGCATTTTCTTCCACCCCTCCTTGCTCACATGTCCCATTCACCGAATTGTCTTCCACCCCTCCTTGTTCACATGTCTCATTCACCGCATTTTCTTCGACCCCTCCTTGCTCACATGTCCCATTCACCGAATTGTCTTCCACCCCTCCTTGTTCGCATGTCCCATTCACGCATTTTCTTCCACCCCTCCTTGTTCGCATGTCCCATTCACCGCATTTTCTTCCACCCCTCCTTGTTCACATGTCTCATTCACCGCATTTTCTTCCACCCCTCCTTGTTCACATGTCCCATTCACCGCATTTTCTTCCACCCCTCCTTGTTCACATGTCCCATTCACCGCATTTTCTTCCACCCCTCCTTGTTCACATGTCTCATTCACCGCATTTTCTTCCACCCCTCCTTGTTCACATGTCCTATTCACAGCATTTTCTTCCACCCCTCCTTGTTCACATGTCCCATTCACAGCATTTTCTTCCACCCCTCCTTGTTCACATGTCCCATTCACCGCATTTTCTTCCACCCCTCATTGTTCACATGTCCCAGTCTTAACCACTTCCAAAGCGTCGCTTCAAAGTATCAGCATCATGAGGCAACTCAAACAAGAAACAAAGAAGAAGAATCCGCGGCGACAACAATAGGATTGGGCAAGGCAGTTAACGCTGTCTGAAGGAGGCCCTAGCTTCCTCAAGCGTGGGTGTTTTATTTTCAAACCTTTTATATTTCAAACACTTGTGTTGCAAATTATATAAATTAACTAAAAATGCAGCTTCGATACTTTTAAATATCCTCCGGTTTACTGACGCGTATTGTTTTTTTTTTCATATTTAAGGTTTGAAAACCGAGGGAATCTACCGACTGAATGGGCAGCATATGAAAGTGACAAAACTTCTGCAAGACTTCTGTAAAGGTACGTCTTGTACTTAAGCAGGTGAAATAGCTGAGAAGAACTCTTTAGTCTTGTACTTCTTTACTTCAGAGCGAAATGACAGTTAAATCAAGTATTTAACGTAGTATAGCACGGAGGTACTTGATGACTCACATTTCGATGTGTCAGTTTGCTGAAGAGAGTCAAAATAGCATCACATATATTTTTATCATCACTGTCGTTTAGTCGTAGCCAATGAAATGAGAAAACAATTTTAAAGAAAGAATTTTAATGCTAAACGTAAAAATCAGTATAAACAGTTGCAAAGGAAAGTATTAGAAATTAAATTAGGAAACAACGTAAGAGCTGAATTTGGGATGGCGTGTTATTGACTTTTCAATCCCATCAATGCAAAAGATGCAACAACCTTCAATGACTCAGTGGGTACAGATCTGTCTCAGCGTTATGCAAATCCGAGTAGGCTACAGATCTGGGCAGAGTACCGATCTGGCAGGGTACCGATCTGGTAAGGAACCGATCTGGTAGGATACAGATCTGGGTAGGGTACAGATCTGGGCAGGGTACCGATCTGGTGGGGAACAGATCTGGTAGGGTACAGATCTGGGCAGGGTGCCGATCTGGATAGGGAACAGATCTGGTAGGGTACAGATCTGGGCAGGGTACCGTTCTGAGTAGGGAAGAGATCTGGGCAGGTACCGATCTGGGTAGGGTACAGATCTGGTAGGGTACAGATCTGTGCAGGGTACCGATCTGGGTAGGGAACAGATCTGGTAGGGTACAGATCTGGGCAGGGTACCGATCTGGTACGGTACAGATCTGGGCAGGGTACCGATCTGGTAGGGTACAGATCTTGTAGGATACAGATCTGGGCAGGTACCGATCTGGTAGGGTACCGATCTGGGCATTGTGTTCTCGCTTTGTTTAGCAAAAACGAGCTAGGAAATGATTCTGTCCACTATAATGTTTGCACAGAAAAATCATTTAGGGTATAAATTACGATCAACGAAAAGTCCTTGCGTTTACCGGAAGCCAGCATAATAAATCTAGGTATTTTTATGTCTCCCCGACCAATTTCTCAGCCGCTGAACATCGTGGAACGTTCAGACTTTGTGGGGTTGTTGCTTGATAGCCCGAAAGATTCTATCAAATTTGTTGCAAGTAAAACGAACGACAAAATCTGGTGTGCCAAATATTTCGATAACGGAAAGTAGTATTGTAATTTTGTATGAGAATTCCTTGGGTCAATCTGACGGTTCTTTTAACTTTTAACGGGTGTAGCGAAATTAAGAAAGGCGTGTGACGTTATTACGTTAATTTAAACTCTTGTATTCAAGATTTCTCAGCCGCTGAACGTCGGAGAAAGTTAAACTTGGTGGGATTGTTGCTTGATAGGTCGGAAAGATTCTGTCACATTAGGTTTCAAGTAGAACGAATGAGTGCCGCGTATGACGTCATCAAGTAAACTCTGTGTCGTGAACAAGATCTTGTGTGCAAAATATCTCGATAACGAAAAGTCGTATGCACTTGAAATTTTATGTGGATATTCCTTGGGTCATTCGGGCGGTTCTTTTAATTTTTGACGGTTGTAGCGAAATTAAGAAGGGTGTATGACGTCACTACGTTAAAATCTTCTGTGTAGCATTTTTCAACCGTTGACCAATCGGAGAGAGTTCTAACTTGGTGGGAATGTTGCTTGGTGTGTCCGAAAGATTCTGTCCAATTGTGCCCAGAGTAGAACGAATATTGGTGGCAAACGTCATATAACGTCATTGAATAAATAGATCTTGGTAGCGGAAAATCGGATCGACTTCAAATTTGGTGTAGATATTTCTTGGATAAGTCTCCGGTTATTGTTAAATATTAAATGGTGTAAAAAGTTACGACCAGGCACCGACCAGACTCCAACACGCGTTTCGACTATTAGGGTGCTACGCGCTCTGTCTGGCTCGTCAGCTAGGGTGATCATTCCTAACTACCTCCGGGGTGGCACGCTATATTTCACTATCTATCCACACTCATCTAGCTTCACTAGCAAAATCCCGTCGTATTCGTTTGATTTCGTCTCTTAATTCCATGTGTAAAGTTCCCATGACGTTTTTCCCCGGCCAATGGCTCATCCTGGCCCAGACAATCTGCTCTTTGGAGAGCCCACTAGACCAGTAGATGCTTCCTGGGACTGCCTGCGCGATTACAGTTCTTGCCTCTAGGAGTTTACGTCTATATGCGGGAACGTCTCTTTCTTTAGCTCTAATTATTTCCCTCATGACGTCAAGCTTCTCATTATCCTAGGATTGCTCAGCAGATAATTTCTTCCCTTGTCTCTTGGCCGCACACGCTGTCGTCTGCTTACATATGTTCTCCTCAAGGCCGTCTCGGCCGTAGAACTTCGCCTGAATGAACTGGTACGCGTGTTCAGAGGACCGGAATCTGCGTTCAAACACTGTCACTTGGCATGGGTAGAATTTACTTAGGACGTCGTCTTTGCCTTTAAATGGTGTTACGTCGGTTAATGGTGTGGTTAGGCGCATCGGACATCTTTCTGCTAGCGTCTGATGTTCGGTGGATCTGCAGCCTTTGCACATCTGACTCTCCCGAGCATCAGAAATCACGGGATGAGTTAGCTGTGTGGCTGCAGGGAAGTTTGGGGCTACTAACTCCGCATTCGATCTTTCGCCTTTCCTTCTCCATATCCATAGCGACGCAGATTCCGCTCTTTTCCCGGTTTCGTTACTCACGTTACGCCTTTCTTTGCCAACGATGCCTAATGTCTTCCACGTTCGCCATAGCGAATTTCCTGGGTAACCTCGGCAGCCTACTTCAACGGGAAAGCACCATGTCTTCCAACCGTTTGCCCGGCACTGGTCGGTTAGCTCTGTGTACTTGAGCATTTCTTAGGGGAACCTTAGCTGCCGTTTAAGGTCAGGTAGCAGCTTCCAGTCGTCCGCCATGGTGAGTATCCCATTTGCTGTTTTGTTTGTACTTGGTCTTATCATATGAGAGCTCCTCTGGTTACCCCTGACAAAAGTGATGAATCTCGGCTTAGAACTGGCGGGCTTTCTCTGTCGCGCTATCTCCAGACTTCCTGCTAACACCTCCAGCACCTGATCATGACGCCATTAATATTTTCCTCCTGCTAGAGCTTTGCTGCATGAGCTCAGAATGTGCTCTAGAGTCGCTCGACGCCCACATGCGTTACATGCTGGGTCATCTTTCAGTCCCCATATTGCTAGGTTACTTGGCGTAGGCAACACGTCATAAACTGACGCTATAGCAAACTTCAAGCGGTAGCTCTCCATTTTCCACATGTCGCTCCAGGTTAACTTCTTGCCTCAGATACTTTCCCATCTCGTCCAGCTTCCCTGTGCCCTAAGGCTCACAGCTTTTGCTTTCCTTGCTTCCTCATCCTGGTTCCTTATTTGGGCTTGCACCATTCCTCTTCGCTGGTCGTTCGATGCTTTGCTCCAATGGGAGCGAGTAATGCATCCTAGGCCCAAGCATTTTCTAGTTACCGTCCCCACAATGTCGCTATGTCTCAAACATGACTCAGCTTCCTCCAGGGCTTCCTGAGCTTGCCATTTCTGACCTGTCCTTATTTCCACCCCTGCCTCACAGACTTTCTTGTCCATGTTATCTCTAACGGTCATGGCTTGGCGTACTTTTGTCACCTTGAATTCTTCCACCAGAGACGTCACGAGTAGCTGGAGCACGCTTCCTGTGCTGTACAATGCTATACTTGTAAGGCTGCGGGGAACATTAAGCCACTTTCGGAGGTAGGTGCTTATCCTTCTTTCTATTTTCTCAACGGTGGATAGCGGGAAGTCTTACACAAAGAGTGGCCATATTAGTCTCGGCAATATTCCGTGCTGGTAACACCACGCTTTGTATGTGCCAGGTAGTCCACTTTTCTCGACTTCCTTTAACCACTTCTCTGTCTGCTGAACGGTCTCATCTATACTATCCTTGTCTTTTCCCGTGTTGTTGAACCATTTGATCGGTTTTTCCTTCACGGTGGGTATCGCGTGGCCGTTTATCTTGAATGTAATTTGCTTTGGCTTGCCGTTCTTAATGACGAGACTTCTGAACTTAGTCGGCTTAAACTTCAACCGTGCCGAAGTAAAGATGGCGACCAGATCGTCTATCATCCAACGCCCTTGATGGATAGTACGTGTCATTATGGTCATGTCATCCATGAAGGCTCTGGTGGACGGCTGGACAGTTCCTGAAGCGGACACAGCACCCCTTGACTTGTTCTCTTTACTCTTTACCAGAAGGTTAACGGCCGCTGCAAATACAATCACCGAAATAGTGCATCCGGTTATGATCCCTACTTCAAGGTTTTGCCACGAGGTTGTATAATCCCCGACGGAGAAACGCATTTTGAAGTTCTCAGTATTTCGTGATATATTTTGCAGTCGCTGAATCTAATGCCACCCCCTCCCCCAACCCCCTCATACTTGAAAACACTAGCAGGACAATTATCGATCAATTCTTACATTTTGTGGAATTGAATTTTTGTGCGTTGCTCACCTAACGCTATATTGTTTTTATCTTTTGGTTGCCAATCTGGTCTATATATGGGAGTAATTACGTAACGCTTCGTAATGTCTGCAGTACCGGGAAGTAGTTTTCACTTTTAAAGTGGGTCATCTAATATCTTGTGTTATGGTAAGGGAACTATTTTTACACCAACATGCCTCCCCCCCCCCCCCCCCCCCCCCACTCCTTCCGAGGTAAGTCATGTGGACAGTTGCACACTTATAAAAAATGCTTTCTAATTCTTTTTGGCCGACGGAATTACGAAGACAAGGTGTACATTATACCTATAACTACACTCAGTGTACAGATCCACTAATTACCACCTTCAAGATCCGGATAAAAAGACGTAAAGTAAAACCTGTTTGTAGTGCCTCCCTTCAGACCGGGATAAAAAATACACAAAGTAAAACTGCTGTAATGACCAACTTAGAAACCCGGATAAATAGAACGCACAGAAAACCACTTTAGTGATCACATTCAAGAACCGGATAAAAAGGCGTACCGTAAACCTGTCTGTAATGACCACCTTCTAGACACAGATAAAACCTAAACTTGTATAAAAAAGAGGATTGGAATATCCACAAGTGACGTACCCTTCCCCTTCAAAAATTGCATTAACGTGATACGCAAACCGACTTCGGGGCACATGGGATACATTTATGTAGGATAAAGGTCTTATCGGAAAAACGAATTGTGATTGTGTGTGCATAAATGATATTTTATTTCAGTAAAAAGAAAAATAAAAAAAAGTGGTAATTGGTGAATAATGGGTTTAGTCGGGGACACATTTGTTTTTGTTTACAAAATCAGTAAACTAAATAAGTTTTGGTTGAGGTTGTGTGATATAGGCCTGTATTTTTATGTGTTGTGCACTGGTCGTTCTAGTTTCAGTGTTGTTGAGGGTCTAAAATATTGGTGCCCCCAGTGAGGTTTGAACTCACGACCCCTGGTTTACGAGACCAGTGCTCTACCACTGAGCTATAGAGGCTTATGGTAGCCGTTAGAAAGTGGTGTGAAATTATATTGAAGAATTTAATGATTATTGGTTCCGTTTTATCAATTTCATACGGTGGGAAATTGCACCAAGAGAAACTTTCTCCCGCCATATTCAAAATTAACTGTACAAGTAACTGCTCTTGACATCGCGTATCACCTGGTCTACCTGAATCACTCAAACATGTTTTAGATTTAGTGGTTCAACAAGTAAAATTATTAATTTATTCTTGAGCGCTCGGGTTGCTAACGTAATCAGTTTACTTTACAGTTAACGTTTCGTGAGTACGGCGGCTGCATGTCAGCCAGTCATAAAACAGAGCACCTGTTGTTTCCATGGGGAGTTTTGTCAATTTTAAACCCATGTTATTTTTCTTATTACTGAGTGACGTAATTAGAATGTGTTTGAAAGATTTAGAATCTTCTTGTAGGCATGACATCACAACTGTGATTTCATACTTAGAACGCACGCGTTATCATCTGTGAAATCCCCAGTAACTGGAGCAATAAGACGGAGAGTGAACTTTCCATGCAAATCATTTTTAGAACAGTGTCTAACAAATAAAATAAAATTAAATTAAAAGATAACAAAAAAAGGTGGCTGAGTTCCATAATTTTGTGTTTTTCTATTTTTCCAATTTAGAACCAGAACCGCATTTCGCTAACAAAATGTTAAACACTTGACAAAAATTAAAACGCAAAAATACTTCTTTCAATTGATTTTTTCTTGAATAATATAAAGTATTTTACAACATGCATACAGTGTATTATGCAACTATGTACAGAGCTTATGGCACATATAATATTCTAAAAAATCGGACCACTGTCAAGAAAAAAAAACTCCATAGGTTGATAAGTCAATACCAACTAAATATGTTAGCAAACAACACAGCCTGAATACGTCTTATAAGCCGAGTAGTGTTTGGTTTTTGTTGACTTAAGGTTTTGTTGACTGATCAGGCATACGCTGTGTTATCTGTTTACGCAGTGAGAGCTCGCACAAAGCTGAGCAACTGTGTGGTGTTCTGTGCTTTACGTTAAATGCTCCACCTTTACTTGCCAAAATACACTCTCAAGCTAACAGCTTGTCAAGTGTTAACAATGAAATACACTGAAACAAATCTTTTTTTCGTTTACCTACACCACTCTATTGCTGTAGATTTGACGTATACCACACAGAACTCTCCGTGGGTAAAAAAAAAACTTTGATCTGAGGGAAAAAAACAAACCAAGCAGTCTGTTTCCATTACAGATGCACTAGGTGTCCACCTCAGGTTAGACACAACGAACATGATACACGATGTGTGCACAACACTGAAGAGGTTCTTCCGTAACTTGGAAGATCCGTTACTCACCGGGGAGTTACATTCTCGGTGGATCGCAACAGCACGTAAGCCCTTATGTATATCTTAGTTATTTAGGTTTCTTTCAAGTTTTGGTTTTATTTGTTATTACTTTTTATTTTTTTTCCATTTTATTTTTTTTGGTAGCTGTGATTTTAGAAGAGAACACTGGTGGTTTTGGTTGATAATTTTAAACGACAATTTGCTGCCAGTAATTAGTTGTCTTCCTGAAAATGTTGTGCTCTTTTAAACATCTATCTCGGAGACACTTCGGGGGTATTGCTAGTATTTCCTTAAACTGCTTTGTCGGTCACCGGAAGTGTTTTACCGGATGTGGCATGGTAAAATTAATGAAAAGAAGTTAGATACTGGCTGCGAATGTAAGCCACGAGATATAGAATAAAAAGCGCATCTGTTGAGTCACCAGCCGTGAAGGCCTGAAGCAGTCGTCTATCGTGTTTCTAGTGATGCCGGATGAGCAGATTAAGCTGCGTTGCTACGAGGATTTGTTAGTGTTACTGCCCAGTGTCAACTACGCAACACTTCGCAAACTCATTCTGCATTTAGTCAAGTAAGTTTTTATTTTCATGCAGTCATTTTATTTGTGAAATAAAACGAAACCTGTAGGCGACACTTTAAAGTTCCAACCTGACTAGTAGTGGGCAGTAATATGGAATTTTGGGATATGAAGAGCTCACTGACCTGTTGCTGTGTAACACTTGAGTATAATAATTTCTGAGTTTATTCAATAATACAGGAATAAATACAGGTATCACTCGTGAATTAATAAGTACCATGTCTGTTCGCAAGTAACGTTTAATTTAAATGTAAAATATATAACAAATTTTCATTTATATGTGTATATACAGGGCATAAAGTTCACGGGGTCCCGGGGACCCCTGATAATCGGCTCGGGACCCCTGGAATTTGACCCTGGGGTCCCGCGGGACCCCAGAAAAAAAGACGATGTTCTCTTGCAACTGTTCAGTATCACCGCTAAGATCGAAAATGATTGATTTTTTTCATTGTTTAATGTAGCACCATTCAGTGTTTCTTTTTTGTTGTTAGAAGTAGTAGTTTTGTGATTTGCATGATATCACTACTCACGTTTATTTTATTTTTATTTTTTTTTTTTTTTTTGTTGCAATAAAATTGATTTTATAGAATTTAACTTTTTTATTGCCCGAAAATGTCGGGACCCCACCACTTTACCTCGTGACCCCTGGTTCCAGAGGTCGGGGTCCTGCGGGACCCCGAGCTGAAAAGTAAACTTTTTGCCCTGATATATATATATATATATATATATATATATATATATATATATATATATATATAATTATAATTTCTTTAGTCTGTCTTTTTTTACTGTCAAAGACTTCGCATGTTATTTGCCTAAAACGGAAAATTTGATTCGATATCAGCCCTGGTATTCACAAAAGTTAACTGCACAGTTGACTGTAGTCCCAGAAGCGAAAATCAATCGATATAATTGCATCGGGCAAATGGTTTTGAGATGGACTTATTTCGCAAAGCAGGACCAATTTGTTAATTTACTTTCGGACATTCTGGTTGCTAACAGAGCAATTAACGGAATCGTTTAACTCTACAGCTAACTTTTGTGAATACAGCCACAAGTAATTAAAAATATTATAAATACAAAATAAAACAAAGTATACCCCGTTGTATATTTTTCAGAGTAACATCAAATCAAGATTTTAACAAGATGAGTAGCTCGAATCTGGCGTCGATATTTGGACCAATTCTTATCACAGTAAATAAGGTACAGCTTGTCACAACCTTTAAACTGACCGCCCAGACTTTTCAGCCTTACCGACTGTCATCTGTGGGCTATAGCGTAACATGGGCATAATACCTACGCTAAGCGATTTTTCTTACAACTTTGCGGTTCACAAACTAATGGCTTACATCGCTTTTAAATCTAATGCCATGCTGTGTCGCTCCAATCCCCCATTACAACATTGACTAAATCCGCCCCTGCTATTGGGTGAGGTACCAGAGGGCTCCACAGTGAAATTATTAGCGCACATAGAAGTGTATCATCGCGTGCATCCGCTTACAGGATGGGTCCAACATCTATTCGGTTACAACGACTTCATTCCTTTAATAGGAGATTAAATTGAATGAATCCCGGTCATCTGCCCCCCCCGGTCAACTGCCCCCCTGTCATCTGCCCCCCCCCCCTTTTTTGCAACCCGGTCGACCGCCCCCCTCCCTCAAAGTGGAGGGGTGGTCTCTTGCCCCCTCCATCTATTTTTTCTTGGGTTCTTGGCTTGCAAAGACACAATAAATAAATTTATATTCATTTTATTGAATGTATTGCACCTCGGTAAATTGCAATTCACCAATTGGAAACTAATTGCAATTAGAATTGCAATTAGTTTACGGATCAGTCTCTCCTAAGATCAGTATTGGTGAATAGATCAATGAAGATCAATTGTTTCAGAGACGAAGTAGACGGGGACATCACAACTGCCTAATTTTTAAAGAATTTTTTTCCACTAAAAAAAGGAGGGGGGGGGGGGGCAGATGACGACCCCGTCAAATTGCAAGGGGGGGGGGGGACAGTCGACCGGGTTGCAAAAAAGGGGGGGCGTTGAGTGGGGGGGCAGTTGACCGGGGGGGGGGGCAGATGACCGTTTACCAAATAGAATGATCCGAATTAACCGCAGAGTTAGGTGTCCACAATGTCAGCGCATTCATGCGTGTTTGAAAAGGCTCTTTGTAATATGACCGATGTGATATTAAATATTCACCCCCATGAAATGTTCACCGGGGGGTGAGAATTTCATTATGAAATCTTCACCCCCTCTGTGAAATATGCACCCCCATAGAATACTGTCTGAAATAACCAAAAAAAAACACTTTTTTTGAAAGTCCACCCTTTTATTCCTGTTGTGCATACATTTGTATAATCTGCGCCAACTGATGAGTATCTGTGATTATTGGTTGAGTCATTTTCTAATACCAGCTACTCAATTCGTATAATTGCATTTAATGTTCAATTGCAATTCCCCTGCTGATTGCAGTCATAGTCATAAGTATCTTCCTGTTATCATTGCGATTTAATACTTACTGGTGTAATTCATCTTCCCTATGAAGTATGCAAAACGCGGGTGTAGGGTATTTGACCAACCGAAATTTGATCAACCGAAATTTGACCAACCGCAATTTGACCAACCTCTTAATGAAAAAACGGACATTTGACCAACTTCATAATTTAAAAAAAAACACGTACCTGAGATGACACTAAAGCTTCCACCAGGTCTGGGTTTGTTTGTGTAACGCCTTGTATAACGCCGGATTACGGAGATTAACGGAGCACGTGGAACTCAACCTTATGACACTCCATGACAGAGAGGGGATTAGCACAACATCTCTTTGATGCGAATGAGCACTTCTTTGAAATTACTTTTTCTTACAAAACGTCGAACTACTAGATTTATAAGGTTATGTATATGAACTGAAAGTTGGTCAAATGTCAGTTTTTCCATTAAGCGGTTTTCCAAATTTCTGTTGGTCAAATTGTGGTTGGTCAAATTGCGGTTGATCAAATTGTATGTACCCCTCAAAATGCAATCCTAGCTCTATTGTTCTATAACTTCAATAGATCTCTGTTGCAAATTGTTAGACGTGACCGATTTCGTGTTTATCTAAATAAATCACTGTTACCATTTTTATTTTTAATCTGAAAATATATTTTTTACAAGATTTTAACTATTTTCTGCATTTACTTTTATGAAGGGGGTGACGATTTAATGTGTAAAATTCACCGGAGGTGTATTTTTCATGCTGTGAAATATTCACCCCGGGAGTGCATATTTCATAACGGGGTGTATATTTCATAACGTAATATCCACCTCCGGTGAGTTTTACACATGTAATATGCACCGGGGGTGAGTTTTTGGGAGGTCAAGATTTCATGCCACACCGGCAAAGGCAGCTCATAGGCATTAATGCGATGTGTCTGTACTTAAGTTCTATCAGCTTGGAACAGTGTCCTTGGTATTTTTTGCGAAGATTGTTCAATGTCAGCTCAAGTCTTCCGTCATTTTCCGTTTTCGTAGTAAAGCTAAAGGGACCCACCTGGTTTTTTGTGGACACAATGTTTTCTCAATCAGCTTCAATTTTTATTAGTACGGTGTCTTAAGAGTTACGTTAAATGATTGGGACTGGGTTCAGCTTTATTATGAGGTTTGATCTTAAGGTAAGTTTACCAGATGAGAATGTACATACAAAAAATGGGTGGGCCCTTTCAGCTATAACATACGGAAAATGGCTTCTAAGATTTCTTTAATCAACACCTTCTTTATCTTTTGCTTATAACTGTGCTTTTTTTACAGACTCAAAGAAAACAGGAACTGGTAATTGTAGTTTTTGCTGCAACTGTCGTGTGCATGTTGTATGTTGTTGAGTGTAATGAATTGCAATTAGGTGGTATAGGCTTTCTTCACCAGGCACCTGTTATGTTGAAACAATTGAATATACACTTCGACTTCTCGCATATGGACTATATTTAAATATTTAAATATATATAAAAAAACGTTAAAATATCGAAAAAGCTGAAGATTTAGATCGCCATAACGATTGATGTGATGGATTTGAGTCTATATACTGTATATTGATCCTGGTCAAACGTTCATGCAACCGACTACGCCAGTGGGTTCCGTTTATCCGTTTATTTATCAGGGCGTAAAAACGTGTTCACTAGGAAATGTGGCCCCCCATATTTGGCTCCAATCCCCCTTCTGTTCTGGTAAAAGGGCAGATCTGATGTGTGCTAACTTTCTAGAGAAATTATAGTAAAAACAGGGAAACATTTTGCTAATAGATAAGTGAGTGAAATCAATATGTTTTTACTCAAACGTTTAGAGAACGGTCTGCCATATGCATCTTGTCATGGTTTACCTTTCTTGAGCTGTTGTCATTATTTTTGTTTTAATCTGTGAAAGCTTCACCGAATGAATGGTTTTCAGTTGTTTGTATTCAAGCCCCGACTTAGTGCATTTCTTCACCAACTGCCGCGATATTCACAGAAGTTAACTGTACAATTAACTGTATTCCTAGAAACGAAAATCGGTTGATCTGGCTGTATAACGCAAACAGTTTTAGATTGAAATTTAAACAGGATTAATTTGTTAATTTACGTTCGGATGTTCTGGTTGCCAACGGAGCAATTAACGCAATCAGTTAACTTTTGTGAATATAGCCACTGGGGTTTTAACTGCTGGCCGAATTGCAAGGTTTATAAACTGGAGAATTATTTACGCCCATGTTAGATAGGCAGTGTGTATGTCTTTGTTTCACAATATAATGTTTATTTTTTTTATACTTTCCCGTGTCTCTCTTGTGTTCCGACTTTTTTCCATACATATGTGATTCGTTGTGTCTCAGTTTTACTCCAGTCGTTCTTTCGTGCCCGTGTAATTTCGATGTTTTCGCGTTCTCTTGACATCGCTCATGCCTACGTTATCCCAGCATTCTTTATGTTGTAACCTGTGTTATATCGTAAGTGGCACTATCCAATTATGGCTCGTATCTGTGTCCACATAAAATGCTGCATAACAAAAATCTCTAAGAGAACTAAGTGCATGAAACATACATAGTTTTGTCCTCATGTTTTTTTTTAAATTCTAGGAAAAAACACAAAAAAATAGATCAAACGCCAAAGTGAAACTGAAAAAAGAAAGAAATACATAAAATGACAAATATGACACCCAAATTATTAGTAAAATATTAAAAAATGAAGAACCGCTACTATTAAATGTTAACAGGTTTGGCTTGAATTGGTAAGGCCAGACAGTCTCACAGTAAATTCAAAGTAGCAGATTTAAATACTATTGTTTCACTCATCTAAACCTGCAATTTACAACGATGTGCCTTTTCCTCATTCTATTTCGTTATTTATGGTTTTGGATTAAGTAGGGATTCTTTAAATCTTGTTTATTTATTGGTCCACACAGCTGAGGAAATGGTTGGCGGGCGGGAGGGGTTGAAAAGGGGGTAGTATCGAATTTGCTCGATAAAATATTTCTCTTATTAGCCAGGAGATGAGAGTCCACGAGGCTATGGTGGAACTAGTCAGGAAATTGCCGTTCTCAAAGATTTGATTGACCACCAGTCCAAACTGTTTGAAGTGAAGACGATTGACAGGGAAAAGGAGCGCGCTATCGCAGAAGCGATGCAGAAAATTCGACAACTGAACGATCAAGCAACTCCGCAAAACCAGGTGCAATGTCTAGGGATTTATTAGTATTTTAAATGTTACCCCAGCTTTTAAAGTCAGTTTATAGTTTTGTGCATAAGCATGCGTATGGTGTATGTTCGTTAGAGAACTTATTAAGTCCCAGTGTCAACAGTTTGCTCTGTGATTTATCAAAAAACACCACATATCTTATCAGGCGGTAATTTGCAAAACTTGATTTGATTTTTTAACGGCAGGCAGTTTTTAACTCTTTTAAAGTTGAATTTGGTCGCAGTTTTTTTGTCAACACTTCAAAGACGTATCCTTAAATAATTACCTTAACTAAGCGCAAACAGTAGAGTAGATCACCTGTCACGAGATTCAGAATTAATGCCTATGGAGTCTTTCTACCATCCCTTTGAAAAACATGTATTTTAATTTACCATCGACACTGAGAATTCATATTTGTATTCTGTTGTTCTGTTATTAAAAGCATAGATATTAATGTTAAAATTGAATTGAACCGGTTTCAATTTAAATTATTTTAGGGAAATTCAGGCGATTTGCTCATTGCTGTGTACGTGAATGAGAAGAGTGAGGAACAGGTTGTGACGTTAACGGTCAGCAAGCACACGACTGCCCTCCAGGTTAGATTTCACTTCATTTGAAATTTGCATGTAGAACACAGGACGTTGATAAAATTTCAAGTTTGAGTTTGGGTGGGGGGAAGAGTGATCGATTTGTCTGTTGTGAAGGTGTTTGTGTTGTTGTGTACTAAACATATCCTGGTCATGTTTACTGAGTATGGTGCTGTTGTGTATGAACAATTTTATATTGGCCTTACTTGCACAGAAAGTTTGTACAAAAAAAAGTTGAACTGAGCTGTTTATTTTCCGCATTGTCGAAATTCTGTATACTAAAGTTATGAGCATTTTAGAAAACAAAAAGAGAAATGTAAGATCAGTTGGATCCCAACTTTCGGTATCTATACATCAAAAACCTGACCTATGTCTGCTCCCAGGGAAACTGAATTTTTTAAGTACTGTGCTTTTTCGGAAGTACTTGATCAAGTCTACGTCAAGAAATCTGATAAACGTTGTACTGGACCAAAGTTTGAGAAGATCAGTGGCTGCCATCTGCAAACAGTTTTTCTCGTTACACTTAATTTTGCTAGATCTTAATTTAGCATTGCAATTGAAGCGTCATGATTTAATTTTACCGTTTATAACAGCATATATATTTTCTGTTGGATATTATTATTATTATTATTATTATTATTATTATTATTATTATTATTATTATTATTATTATTATTATTATTATTATTATTATTATTATTATTATTGAGTCGCTTTTATAGCGCTTACAAAAACGAATCTCTTGTATGTCAGCAAGTTATTAGAAAAGGTGCTTAATATCCAAATGAAAGAGCATTCCTCAAGTAACAGTTTATCTGAAAAATTCCAATCCACTTACAATGGCCATCACACCACAGAGACAGCAATGATTCGCATATTCAACTACCTTTATTATAGCCTAGACAACAACCAAGCAGTTCTAGTAACGTTATTGGATCTCTCAGCCGCTTTCGACACCATATATCATACGATTCTACTAGAACGGCTGCAGAGGTCCCATGGCATTTCAGCGATTGCATTTGAATGGCTGAAGTCGTATCTAAGCGATCACTCTCACCAGGTGTGCGTAGAAGGTGTCTACTGGAAAATTCAGAAGCTAGACAAATCCGTCCCACAGGGGTCATTGATGGGTCATCTACTCTACAATGACTACACCTTACCCGTATGATATCTTATACGTGTTATTCTCTCCTTATATACCATGGATATGCGGATGATAACACGCTTATGAAGCCAACTGGGATGGGTTCGGATTTCAAAGTGGAGGTTTTCAAAATGGTTTCAAATGTTTCAATGGTCAATGATTGGATGAACCAAAATAGGTTAAAACTCAATCCAGAAAAAAATGAAATTTTTAGTTATAGCAAGCAGAAAAAATCAACCGTAAATAGCAGTTGAGCGTATGGAAATTGATGGTGCTGAAGTGAAGCGCTCCTATGCAGCCAAGCTCCTTGGTGTCACCATGAACAGCGAACTAAACATGGCAAATCATATCACTAACATTTGCAAAATGTCTTACTACTATATCACGTGGATAAGAAAGGTACGCAAACACCTAACATTTGATAGTGCAAAAGCCATAACCCATGCTCTTGTTATATCGAGATTGTATTACTATAACAGTGCCCTTATCAATTTGCCAAAGCCCCAAATAGCACGTCTACGGCGAGTCCAAAATGCGGCGGCTCGCGTTAATAGCGGCAGAAAGAAATGTGATCATGTCTCTGATGTACTCAAGGAACTACATTAGCAGCTAATAATTTGCTATAAGTCTCTCCATGGCTCATCACCAGACTATCTTTGTGACTTGATTGAACTTTATAAACCTACAAGAAACCTGAGATCAGAAGATAAACTCCTTTTTATATTTAGTTGAAAACCGTGCTAGAACAAAGTATGGTTCCAAAATGCTGGACCATTATTATGGAATAAAATGCCTTTTAGTATTAGAGCTTCCAAATCTTTTTACAACTTAAAGAAATCACTTAAGACACATTTATTCAGCATTGCATATACCTAGTTATTTTCTAATTTGCTTTTCATTTTAAGATGTTATTTGTTTTTATTCTATTATATATTATGGTATATTTATATGTTTATTTGTTACTTTGTTTATTTGTTGTTTGGATAAAGAGACGAAACTCATACATCGTTCCGATTATGCAGTGCATATTGCAGGCTTTACTAGTACATTTGGGGATTTTCAATCCCCAGAGTCGATTGAATTCGTACGATTCTGCGCAGAGGGGAAACATAATACATCATACCCTTTCAATCGACACCTGTATAATTTCTTGATTTTGTAAACAAAAACAAATGTCTACCCGACTAAACCCATAATTCCACAGTAACCATTTTTCTTTTCACTGAAATTAGAATTTACTTTTGCATACATAATCATAACTCATTGTCAAAAATTCAAAAATTAACAAAACGCGAGCTTCCAGTGCCCACAAACAACAGTGTACCCGAACATGTCAAACACTTTTACTAGCCAGAAAAATTTTTTATTATAAGTTGGAATTATAAGAATGGTAAAACCTGTTACCTCATACAAATTACCTAAATAAAGATACCTAGTGTACCCAGGAATCGGGTTTACGTATCACCCTTTTCCAATTGTTGAAGGGGGAAGCGAAGGAAGGGTACGTAACTTGACTTGCGGGTTTCCCGTACGCCTTGTTATCCGGATCTGGAAGGTCGTCATTAATAGCGGTTTTACTGTTCCTGCTTTTTGTCTGGGTCACTATGAACAAGTTGTACTGTTGTCTTTTTTTCTGAGTCTGGAATGTGGTCACTAAAACATATTTTACCCATGTCTTTTTTTATCCGGGGTTGGAAGGTTCTCGCTCAAACAGGTTTTACTGTATGTCCTTTTTATCCGGGAACATTATCTCGCTAACGGAATGTCGTATCGAATTCAAATTTGATATGGGTACAGACGAAACTGGCCAATTTGCCAAGCCCTGTTATGCGTTTATCCGATATATGCGTTTATCCGGAGTACTCTTGCCGTGGCTGTTTTTTTTTTCATTTGCGGTAGTTATTAGACGTGCACCCCCGCCCCTCCACATCCCCGCATTTGAGAAACTTGTTATCCAGTTCTTTTATTACTAGTATTTTATCCGAGAGACTTTATGTCTCTTCGTTTCGATTTACTTTCTGCTATTTTGACGAGTTAACCATAACCGACACAGTTTCGAATTATAAATGGTAAATTTCTTCTTGGCTACGTATTTAAGTGATGACTTTGCGCTCACGTTTATCTGAGGCAACGTGCGGATTAAGGGTTTCAGGCCATTATTTAGTGAGAGCTCAGACAGCGGGGGGATAAGGAGTTGCAGGCCATTATCTAGCATCAGCTGAGGCAGAGCGGGGATTAAGGATAAAGGTCATTATCTAGTGAGAGCTGAGAGCGTGCGGTGATTAAGAGTTCGAGACTCACTGTTAACAGCTACGAGTGGGGTTAGTACATGTACACAATGGGTCAAACAGATGACAATGCATTAGATAAATAAACGAGGAGCAGCTCACTCCCTTAGTTTGCTTTAAGTGTGGCAATGTTTGGATAGTCATCTAGAATTATGCAATTAACCGGTGTGCTTCCCATTTTAACGTGAAAAAAGCTATACGTTTATCCAGTTTATTCGATTAAGCGGTATTCAATTATCCGGTTAAATTTCCAATAGATAGCACTGGAAATTGTTTGGGATTTGCGAATAATATGCAGTTAACGTTTACCCGGTGTGCAATTAAGTGATTTCATCTGTATTCCTTAAGTCAGTCGGAACTTTTAACGCGTGTAGTGAAATTGAGAATTCGCCATCACTTAAAAATATATTTGTTGTTAAGCAAAGTATCTCTATAGCGGAAAGTGGTATCGACTTCAAAGTTGGTGTAGCTAAGCTATTCCTTGAATAAGTCGGACTTATTTTGTTATCCATTCAAATTTTAAAGTACATTAAGGTCTATGACGTCATGTGGGCTATTTTATTAACTAGGCATAGTTGTTAACTATGCTGGGGATTTCAGTGTTTTCCAGACGATTCTAGAGTGTTCTTGCGTGCTTTAGACTGCTTGAAAACAGTAGCAACATTATTGTCGATCCATGGCTATTACTTACATTGCCTGTAATTGATCTTTTTGTGCATTACTGCAGCTATTACGTAAAATGCCCCTTAGTCAGGGGGTCACTGTCAGTTGTGGTACATTATGATGCAGTTATCTGCAGCTCGCCAAGGAATATTATAGTCGTAATTACAGATCTCACCAGACCTAGATATTGTTTTTTCACCACAAACTCGTTTTCCTTTCGAGGCAAAGCTGTTTCATATATGGGAGTGATTGTGTATCGGTTAGCATTGTCTGCAGCACCTGGAAGTAGTTTTTGCTTTTAAAGTGGGTCATCTGATATCGTGTGTTGTGACAAGAAGCTCACCATTTTGACACTAAAGTGCTCCCCCCAACCCTCTCCCACCGGGATGAGTCATCTGTTGCAATTATGAGGAATGCGCTTTTTGACTGGACGAAGACAGGGCAAAAAGACGGACAGTAAAGTTTGGTTTAGTGATCACTATCTAGTTTTGTGTATTTTGGAATTTTAACAGAGAGTTATGAGTATATTTGCAGAATTGAATCTTTTATTTCAGTAATAAGAAAAAAGGAAAATAGTTATTGACGATTATGGCTTTAGTCGGGAAACACTTATTTTTGTTTACAAAAACAAGAAATTATATAGGTGTCGATTGAAAGTTTGTAATATAAGCCTGTACGCACATGTTTTGTGTGCACTTGCCACTCTAGTTATCCCCCGTGTTACGAGAGGATATGGGTTTCATCTTGTCCGTCTGTCCGTCTGTCTGTCCGCTTTCATGCACCCTCGTCCGGGCTGTATCTCCGAAAGTATTTGTCATATAGCTTTCTCCTTTGGCATGCGGTTAGAACGTATATTGAATGTGTGCATCGTGGTATTATTTTTGAAATCGGCCAAAAATTGTTAAAAATACGACTTGTCAAAAATGGCTATTTTTCAGGAAATTTGTTAGCACGGAGATTATGTCAAGACGAATTCTGCAAAACTATTCGATCCAGCGCTTTTATGCAGTGAAAATATATATATTTTAGATGTGCAACGTCGCATAATTTTTGAAATCGGCCAAACATTGCCAAAAATAAGACTTGTCCAAAATGTATATTTTTATAGACACTTGTTTGCACGGAGATAAATTTTGTCCAGACGAGTTCTCCGAAACTATTCGATCTAGCGTTGTGAAATTTTTTGCAGTGAAAATATATATATTGTAGATGTGGAATGTCATCTTATGTTTTAAATCGACCAAAAATTATTAGGCAATGTAGGGTTTTCAATTTCATTGAATTTACTACCATCCAATGGCATTATGTGTTACACGGGGGATCCTGCCTCACTGAGCCTCTAGTTTTTTTTTAATTTCCTAGTTTTTCCTATTTTTCAATAGCAATCATTTCAAAGCCTGTAATATTGATATTTTTTTACTTTGATTTTGCGGTCATGGTCAAGGTCGTACAGTAATGATGACGTCTGATGTTCATCCCGAATCGCTTATTTCCTCTCGTCGTGATTTAGAACATCGTGCAAACTAACCACACTTGCTTGCAGTATTTTCGAAACAGCTGAGAAAAATTTTAATGGTGATCAAAGGTCTTCATTAAATGTCAGATTTCCCTGTCGAAACTCCCGCTCCCCGTCATAAAATTATATTATGACAAATAAATAACAGAAAAGTTCGTTTACATATATTTTTTCTGTACATCATAGGTCCAGCAAAAGGTGCTGAGCATGAGGAAGGACCTGAGCAGTCACGGAGACTGGGGTCTCTTTGAAGTCATTTGCAGTGGCGACTTACAGCGGCCCATTCACTATAACGACAAGGTAATTATGTCTCCCCGACCAAGGGGAGACATATAGTGTTTGTACGTTCTGTGTGTGTGTATGTGTGTACGTATGTGTGTGTGTCTGTGTGTGTGTGTGTGTGTGTGTGTGTCAGTCTGTTGTGAACAAAGTGTTGTGTGCAAGATATCTCGAGAGCGAAACGTCGGATCGACTTCAAACTAGATCGAATTATTCCTTGGTACGGTCGAACGGTTCTATCAACTTTTGACGCATGTCACGTGATTAGGGCAAGCGTATGACGTCATTACGTAAAAATCTTGTGTGCGAAATTTCTCAGCCGTTAAACATCGGAGAAAGTTGAAACTTGGTGGGATTGTTGCTGGGTTGGTCCGAAAGACTCTGAAGATTTTTTTCGCGAGTAGAACGAACGAATGCGGCGTATGACGTCATCACGCAGAATATGTATATATTTTGAACAAGATCTTGTGTGCAAAATATCTCGGTAATGGAAAGTCCTATCGACTTCAAATTTTATATCAATATTCCTTGGGTCAGTCGGCGGGTTCTATCAATTTTTAGCGCATGTCAGTTGATTAAGGCAGGCGTATGACGTCATTACGTAAAAATCTTGTGTGCGAAATTTCTCAGCTGCTGAACATCGGAGAAAGTTGAAACTTGGTGGGATTGTTGCTTGGTGTCCCGAAAGACTCTATATATTTTTTTCGCGAGTAGAACGAACGAATGCGGCGTATGACGTCATCACGTAAAATATGTATACATTATAAACAAGGTCTTGTGTGCAAAATATCTCGATAACGGAAAGTCCTTTCGACTTCAAATTTTATATAGATATTCTTTGGGTCAGTCGGACGGTTCTGTCAACTTTTTACGCATGTCACCTGATTAGAGCGGGTGCATGACGTCATTACGTAAAAATTTTATGTGCTAAATTTCTCAGCTGCTGAACATCGGAGAAAGTTGAAACTTGGTGGGATTGTTGCTTGTTAGGTCCGAAAGACTCTATAGAATTTTTTCGCGAGTAGAACGGACGAATGCGGCGTATGACGTCATCACGTAAAATATGTTTTATTTTATAAACAAGGTCTTGTGTGCAAAATATCTCGATAACGGAAAGTCCTATCGACTTCAAATTTTATGTGAATATTCCTTGGGTCAGCCGGACTGTTCTATCAATTTTTGGCGTGTCACGTGATTAGGGCGGATGTATGACGTCATTGCGTAAAAATCTTGTGTGCGAAATTTCTCAGCTGCTGGACGCCGGAGAAAGCTGAAACTTTGGATTATTGCTTGGTAGGTCCGAAAGAAACTCTAAATATTTTTCACGAGTAGAACGAACGCAAGCGGCGTATGACGTCATCGCGTAAAATGTGTATATTTTGAACCAGATCTTTTATGCATAATATCTCGATAACGGAAAGTCATATCGACTTAAAATTTTATATGGATATTCCTTGGTTCAGTCAGACGACTGTTTCAACTTTTGACAGGTAAAAAGTTATCTGTTCTTAAGCAAAATATCTCGACATCGGAAAGTCGGATTGACTTTAAATTTGGTGTAGTTATTCCTTGGATAGGTCACACGGTTTTATTAAACATTATTGAACTCGTATAGAAAATCAGGAAAGGTGCATAACGTCAACAGCCCCCCCCCCCCTCCACCCCAACCTCCCCATTTTTGGCTGCTTTGTTATCTATGCATGGGTGTTAACTGCGCTGAGGATTTCGGAAGATTTTCCCGAAGATTCTCTAGTGTTCCTGCATTCTTTAGAAAGCCTCAAAACAGTAACAGCATTATTGTCGGTCCATTGCTATTTGTTATTGCCTGAAATTGAGCTTTTTGTGCATTTCTCATCTGTGGTTGTTACGTAACATGCCACTCAGTCAGGGGTCAGTGTCAGTTGCGGTGCGTGATGGAGTCGTTATCTACGAGGTCATGGAATGCTATTGTCGTATTATAGCTCTAAGCAGCTCTAGCTATTGACTTTTTTTTCGCCGCATACTTGATTAGGTTGCCAAGATGTGCTATATATAGGAGCCATGCTGTATCGATTAGCATTGTGTGCAGAAGCATTTTTCGCTATTAAATTGGGTCGTCTGATATCTTGTGTTATGAGGAGCAGCTCACCATTTTGCCTACGAAATGCCTCCCCCTTCTCCCACCGAGGTGCGTCATCTCTGATGCGCAGTTATGAAGAATGCCTTCCTAGTGCTATTTGGCCGATGGGAATGTGCGAAGACAAGGTAGTCTATCATGGCTATAACTAAACTTAGGGTACAGACTGTTACCGTTGCGTTGGGTAAAAGGGTTAGAGTTGTGTTTATAGTCGGACCTACGGTAAATAGCTGGGGCCGGGGGGGGGGGGGAGGGCGTGTGGAGGATGATGGTTAGCAAAAAAAAAATCCCGACCACCTTCAAGACCCGGATAAAAAAATATAAGGTAAGAACCGTTTGTCGTGACCCCTTCCACATTCAGGTAAAAAGACGTACGGTAAAACCTGCCTGTCTTGACCACCTTCCAGACCCGGATAAAAATGTAACGTACAGTAAAACTGCTATAGTGACCAACTTCAGATCTGGATAAGAGGGGCCTACAGTAAAACCCGTTTTAGCGACCACCTTTCAGACTCCGATGAAAAAAGATGCTCATTTATATCTGTTTTAGTGACCACCATCTGTTTGGTTTATTTTAAGATTTTTACAATGAATGAAGGTTATGTTGGCAGAAATGAATATTTTGTTTCAGTTTGGGGGGGGGGGTCATGGGTTTAGTCGGGGAGACATTTGTTTTTGTTCACAAAAACAAGAAACTTAAGTAGGTATCGATTGAAAGTGTGTAAAAAAAGCCTGCACTCTTATGTTTTGTGTGCACTGGCCGCTCTAGTTTATGTGTCCGTGACGAAGCGCACGAGGTCACCTACATGTCGTTTCCGTGCGTCTGTTGGCACGGTTTGTGGACACCACGGCTGAATTGTTCTGTCTGGGTTTAGGTCTGGTTTTCCCATAATTAAATTAAGACATAAGATCTAGACATTGATTGAGAAATTAACAGAAAAGGTTGCAATCGGAAATGTGTGATATTTATGGTAGGGGCTCTGCCTGTGAAAAGGGACTTACCTAGAAATTCGTACAGTGTCTGTAACATTCAAATTTTAATTTTCCTGTCGCAAGTAAAATTGCAGATAAAAATGTTGTGTAAAAAAGTCATTTGAAATTACTGTTAACCAAATACTAAAGTATCAATGTTCAATGGCACGTTTTAGTTTATAATAACAAAGAGGTTTGTTTTTTCTGTTTTTTTTTTTTGTTTGTTTGTTTTTGTTTTTTGTTTGTTTTTTGTTTTTTGTTTTTTTTTTGTTTTTTTTTTTTTGACTGGTTATTTTCTCTTCTGAAAATAAAATTGGAAACATTTTCGTTCAATATATATATATATATATATATATCTGTGTATATATATATATATATATATATATATATATATATATATATATATATATATATATATATATATATATATATATATATATAGGGAGATGGTCAACTCATCCAAATACCAACTCATCCAAATTCTTTGGTCATCTCATCCAAATTCCCTGGTCAACTCATCCAAATTTTTTCGCCAACTCATCCAACTTTTTGGTCAACTCATCTAAATTAACGACTTTTCATTTTTTCTTTTGACAATATAAATCGTTTTTTTATTCAACATGTATTAGAAAAAGAGTTCATTTCAGATTTTCGAGACACACTTAAGTGGCATTTCTTTTGAAAGTAAAAATGCATTAGTCAACTTTTTCGCTGATTTTATCAAAGAGTTAATTGTAATGGGAGATAGTCAACTCATACAGGATTTGGCGGGGCTTATGCAAGCTATTCCAATCTTTTCATCAAATTTTATGAAAGAGTTAATTGGAATTGTACAGGATATGGGATTTAGCGGGGTTTAAACAAGGTGATTTGTGTCAAGCGAATTGCAATTATGTTTCTTTATCGTACGGTTTAACTGTTTTATGTATACACTGGGAAAAAGGGACTGGACAAAATGAAGTTAAATCGTTTTTTTTATTTAGTTGGTATTTGGATGAGTTGACCATAACCCTATATATATATATATATAGCGGTGCATTACAAAAAGATGTAACTTGCCTGTCATGTAATGTGTCATCTAAATGTTTTTACTTTTTTTTCATATTTAGGTTCAGGAAATCTCTTTGAAGTGGAGTTTCTGGCCACAGGAATTTTCCCGAGATAATCATTTCTGTCTCAAAGAAAACTTTGTTTATAAACAAATAGAAGTTGTCGTAAGTATTGAACGATTGAAGCAGTACTATTGAATTGCGAAAAAAAGAAGAGGAATAAAAAGAAAAAGAATGTTTAGTCCTAGTAAAGGTGAAATGGAGTAATTGTGGTTCTGTGTTGAATGACCTGTATGAGTGCGCTGTGGCATGATGCCTGACATAGACGAGTACGCTATAGGACTGCCTTTGAGAAAGTACGACTCTTGTCACACGTCAGTCCAAGAGCATCGGCTTGTGGTTTGTGGTCCCCCAACCCCCATCCCCACCCCCACCCCCCACTCCCAAACAAAGGGTGGAAATACTAACATTTGAAACAATGAACTCTTTTCTTAATCAGAGAAACTGAAATTGTGTGGCACTTCAGGTATGTGAAAAGGTACCTGCGTAAGTGTTTATGGGAAATATGACATTGCGGGGGGGGGGGGGGCGGGTGGATAACATGAAAAAATCAAATAGGAGAGAGAGACACAGAGAGTAAGCGAGAGAGAGAATGAGTGTGGGTGTGTGTGTGTGTGTGAGTGTGTGTGTCATACGCCTCCCTAACAGTGCAATAATTACAGATTTTACTAGAGACAGTTTCATCTGGTCTTGGAGGACAGCAGTTGACCTTGACCCCACAGTCATCCCATGACTTTGACTGAACAGCAGCACACTAAAATGGTGGCGCAGTCTCGTATGCCCCTTTGCCCCCCACCCCCCCCCCCCCCCCCAGGAAGTGATACGCAAGCAATTATTAATGTGATGAATCTGCAGCGTTTTATACTTATCGGAATCCGAAAGTTGTGAATCCTCATTTTGGGTTGTGGGTGGACGTAAGGTTGTAGTTGGGTGAGGGGAAACCCACCCAAAAGTATGTTTAAAAATGACCTCCCCCTACCCCCTCCACTCCCCCCCCCCCCCCCCAACTCATATTGCTCACGTTTAATCGCTATCCCTTATCGAGCCATGTAAATCTTGCCCCGGAATATATTTTGTTGTGTCAAGATTGCAGCTTGCTTATAATTACAGTTTGCTTTTATTTTGCATCTTTTTCAGTGTGATTCTCATTTTTCGCTCTTCGGTGAGCTGAGATTCAGCGAAAAGAAAGGCTTCAAGCGCTACTCCTTCGAGTTCAGTCAGGCCAAGCTTATTTATTCCAAAGAGAAGGTTTGGTTCTTAATATTCATAAATAAAGTTCAGAAAACGGGTAAATTAATTAAATATATGCAAATTAAGTCAACATAAGTTTTATTTTCCTGTGAAGGAGGGAAGGTAGAACCCTGCTCTCATGTTTTAGGCAAAGTACTGCCGGTATAGTTGTAGAAATCAAGGCTGATTTAATTTCCGTGTTAGATTTCCCTCTTTTCATGTACAAAGGGCGGTTTGAGAAAAAAATAAATTTTTTCGTTAATGTTTTAGAAGATATTAGATTATCTTTTTGATTTACTTAAATGCATTTTCCTTTTCAATAAGACTGCCATTTTGTGGAAATTAGTTGCGACTGGCGTAAGAGTCTTTGTGTGCGCTGCTTACAACTGTTACGCTGGAATGTGCACTTGGCTGACAGACTGCCTGTTTGATGTATAGTCGTACCTGTGGCTCTAGAAATCGCATGATGGCAGCGGGATAGTGCAGGGGTCACTTTGCTTCTCTCAGTCCATAAAACATGCCGTGTGACGTCATTGCTTTCACGTCACACACCCAAAAAATATAACAGCAGTTTATTAGATGGAAAGTATTCTTAATAGATCCTAAAGTAAATAAAAGTCTTTTAGTTGTTTTGTTATTACTTCACGATTCGGGGCAATGCGAGCCATTAATTGTTTTTGTTTGGTAAATGTCTGTATTGTTACGTAACTGACAGATGTTTATCGAAAAATAAAAATCGACCCTTTCTTTGTGGTGTGTTTATTGGAGTCAAGTTGTTCATTTGTTTTTATGGTTTAGAAAGTGCATAAATAAACCATTAAATAGGCTGTGGAATGGCGGAGGGGGTGGTGGGGTGTCATTTTTGTAATTTAAATGGATGTATATAGGAAGCGGAGCGCCACCCCTGACGTCAAAGTGCTTAAACGTCGGTTAGAATATTGCGGGAGTGGAATGACTGTTTGATAGAGGGGTTCACGGGTTATATCTGGAGGGGTTCACGGGTTATATCTGGAGGGGTTCACGGGTTATATCTGGAGGGGTTCACGGGTTATATCTTAAGGGGTTCACGGGTTATATCTGGAGGGGTTCACGGGTTATATCTTAAGGGGTTCACGGGTTATATCTGGAGGGGTTCACGGGTTATATCTGGAGGGGTTCACGGATTATATCTAGAGGGGGTCACTGGTTATATTGTGGGTATTTTCGCCCTAATTTTTCTAGTAATTACATTATTATCAAAACAAAGGTTAAATAATTGTTCGCAAAACTTAAAAGAACAAGTTAAAATCCCGGAAACCCCCTCACTTTCCCCGGAAAAAATCCCCCTTTTTGGCAACTGCGGAAAAACCACCCCACGTGTTTTGCCGTCCGTAGGGTGAGTGTATATGATGAGAATATTTTGGGACTTCCTTAAGAAACTCCTGATGTCTGTGTCCGAAATTCTCGCCCTTATAAAACCGATTTATGCAATGAAAAATAACTCATTTCTTTGATATCAGTAACTGTGAAAACTAATAAAAAGAACAAAGAAACTGCAATTAGTGATTCCACTGATGAAACCGTGTCATTTATAATCATCTTATGGTAATATAAAACAGATGCTTTGCAACCAAACGTTTCTATCGCCGAAGTAATGCTGGGGCTCCACTTAGTCCCATGCCCACAATTCCCGAGATCCCGAGTGAATTTTCAGGGGCCCCCGGGGATCTGGGGACCCTCTTCATTTTACACCCTGTCATGAGGAGGAGAATGTGGGCTGCGTTTTATTGCCAACCGCGGGTCTTTTTACTGAAAGACATTTTTCATATTTTTTGTTTGATTTCGGACGTTTTATGGTGATTATATTCCATACCAAGAAAAGTTAAGGGGCAATTATATTTGCCCATAAAGTGGTTCTTGGCACTTTTATTGCTAATTAATACTCATTGCAAAAAGAACATTACGTAACTAAATTATAGAGGAGAAAGAAACAGACACAGAATTACGCAAATACGCAATTACCATCAAAGGTGTTCATGAGAAATCCGTGGAAATTCTGTTGTCGTTAAAAGGGGGAAATTAAAATCAAATTGACCGCGTTCGTCGTAATAAAAGTATGAACCTACCAGCTATCACTGGTGAGGATTTGACGAAGCTTTTTAAACGCTAGCACATGGGATGTTGGTGATATGTCTGAAGCGTTGGCATTCGAAGGCCTCTGTCACTGAATATATTAGCGATTACCCAAAAAAAGTACAGCAAACCACAGCGACATGACCTTGTTAATTTGCCAAAAAAAATGAGAGAGAGTATAAAGCTGTAAGTTTGAGATGTCTTTGGCATGGCTATTAAACATAATGAAGATGCTTAAATGCTTCAGTGAAGCACCATGTCCTCGGACAACCCTTACTCAATCGGCCTGTAAGACACCTGCGTATATACACTTGGCGTAGGAATAGCTGCCAGCAGGAAAGGCGCCAGGACATGACTCACGCATAACAGCTGGCTTCCCCCGCCCCCCTTCCCCCCCTCCGCGTCCCTCATTAGTGGTTGTCATGGTTGATTTAGTATCCCGAGTAATTAAGTCTACTGGTCTTATGAATGAGTCAAGTGGGCATGTCATGTTTACTATTTCCTTCTTGTTTATCTCTATAATTCAGCCTTGTTTCCGTCATATTTAACCTTGGCTTAGTTTATTCCCATGCATCTTATATTATCGCTCACCTGGCAGTGTTTTCTCTTAGATTTCTAGTTTCAACTTAAAGTGCATTGTGAGTCATCCTGTTCATGTTTACCCATTAAAACACAATAAACATCAGCAGAATATTTCAAAAGAATACTAAAAGGCAATGCACTTTAAATTGGGATGCCAGTATGCGTCTGTTTGATAATAATAGTCGGGTTTGTACCATTTACCAAGTCCTTGTCTAATGGACTATGGGAAAGACATAGTGAGACTGTCATGAATACAAGATGTCAAATTATTCTCACTAACAACTTAAAATATCGCCAACCGTAAAAGTAATCAGCCCCTCAAAAAATTATTTTACCAGTACGTAGTCAAAGCTATAATCTAATCATCTTCTTGACAGCGCCAGAATGCAGTTGTGATGTCATTTTATATAAAAAATAAGTTAACGTTTAACCTTTCCGTTTGAGGCCACAGGGGACGTGTTTATTAAACCATGGTGAAAGTGTGTCATGATGTTTGGGTGTTTCAGGCGAATGTGCAGCTCGGGTCGTGGAACGTCGAAGATCTGGTTATATATTTGGGATGTCAGGCGTCTCGACGAAGCCCCGGAAAGTAAGCACGTTAATGTGTGTCATCAGGCAGCTTGTAAAAAGTGTTCCAGGCATCTTACAGGGTTTTAGGCACCTAAAAAGGTTGACAGGCACCTTAAAAAAAGGTTGGGGTGGGGGTTGGGTGGGGTGGGGGTCATCCAAACACTGGCGTCGTTCACCTACCCGCCATGCTTGGGTTCTCGTGGATGAAGTGCAGTCTGTTTTGTGGCCCCTTGAGAGTATTGCCGTGGCCAACCCCCAGGGATTTGGTGTCAGATTCCCTCAGAAAAATTAAACAACAATTACTCACCCCCAGCCAATTCAAACAAACATTTTTTTTCTTTCATTGGCGTCTCAGATTTAATGGGCAACTAATTACTGCCAGCTTATATATCTATAATTTGTGTGTTTGAAAATAAAATGTGTTGATACAAAGAAAACATAGACCAATTTCTGTGTGTATGATTCACTCGGTAGAAAGAATGAACGGGCCGCCAACAATTATAGAAAGTATATGTTCAAATATTGGGGCATGGCTGACTCTCTGTAGGCCATGTCTCAATGCCGTTTTTTTTTTTAATATTTTCCTTTGCGTCCATATGATTATAGAAGACTGTTAATTTAAAAAAAAAGTTCACTCAAATAGGCTAAATGAAATTATGCTGTTCGAGAGACAGACCATTATGTCATAAGCATTGTCCGTTTTTATTTATTTATTTATTTTTTTTATTTCAGGCACACATTTACCTTCATCAGTAAAGATGACAAAGAAATAGTCAAGTAAGTATTGAATGTGAATGTACTTGAGTATTGGAACGAAAATGTACTCCAGTATAAGAGCAGAAACAAATGTATACATCTGAATAAGTGCAGTGTTTAGGCACAGAACAGGTGGCGGTTGTCGAAGTGGCTAGCGTCAGTTATACAAAGAGAACAAAAAGGCGTGAAGAGTGTGAACTAAATAACGCATGGCAGCTGAGCCAATGTCTTTGAACATTTTTGCAATGGTCTCAGTAGTGTTCACATAAAAGACTACCAAGTAACATAATCTTTCCAAAGAGGGGGGGGAGTGGGGAGGCGCACCATCTGCCCCCCCCCCCCTCCCACCGCCCACACTGTTAAATGCCTGTTTTTAGGACGAGAGACAGTCCGTTCTTTGGATACAGCGTGTGCTGTCACAACGAAGAGGAGCTGTACCGCTGGATCGCGGCCATGCTGAGGGCGCAGGTATACCCGCCTCTACTCCTCCCCCGCTCTGTCGATCTTTGCTTAATAGAGAGGTATACCCGGCCTCTACTCCTCCCCCGCTCTGTCGATCTTTGCTTAATAGACAGGTAAACCCGGCCTCTACTCCTCCCCCGCTCTGTCGATCTTTGCTTAATAGAGAGGTATACCCGGCCTCTACTCCTCCCCCGCTCTGTCGATCTTTGCTTAATAGAGAGGTATACCCGGCCTCTACTCCTCCCCCGCTCTGTCGATCTTTGCTTAATAGAGAGGTATACCCGGCCTCTACTCCTCCCCCGCTCTGTCGATCTTTGCTTAATAGAGAGGTATACCCGCCTCTACTCCTCCCCCGCTCTGTCGCTCTTTGCTTAATAGAGAGGTATACCCGCCTCTACTCCTCCCCCGCTCTGTCGCTCTTTGCTTAATAGAGAGGTATACCCGGCCTCTACTCCTCCCCCGCTCTGTCGATCTTTGCTTAATAGAGAGGTATACCCGGCCTCTACTCCTCCCCCGCTCTGTCGATCTTTGCTTAATAGAGAGGTATACCCGGCCTCTACTCCTCCCCCGCTCTGTCGCTCTTTGCTTAATAGAGAGGTATACCCGGCCTCTACTCCTCCCCCGCTCTGTCGCTCTTTGCTTAATAGAGAGGTATACCCGGCCTCTACTCCTCCCCCGCTCTGTCGATCTTTGCTTAATAGAGAGGTATACCCGGCCTCTACTCCTCCCCCGCTCTGTCGATCTTTGCTTAATAGAGAGGTATACCCGGCCTCTACTCCTCCCCCGCTCTGTCGATCTTTGCTTAATAGAGAGGTATACCCGGCCTCTACTCCTCCCCCGCTCTGTCGCTCTTTGCTTAATAGAGAGGTATACCCGGCCTCTACTCCTCCCCCGCTCTGTCGATCTTTGCTTAATAGAGAGGTATACCCGGCCTCTACTCCTCCCCCGCTCTGTCGATCTTTGCTTAATAGAGAGGTATACCCGGCCTCTACTCCTCCCCCGCTCTGTCGATCTTTGCTTAATAGAGAGGTATACCCGGCCTCTACTCCTCCCCCGCTCTGTCGATCTTTGCTTAATAGAGAGGTATACCCGGCCTCTACTCCTCCCCCGCTCTGTCGATCTTTGCTTAATAGAGAGGTATACCCGGCCTCTACTCCTCCCCCGCTCTGTCGATCTTTGCTTAATAGAGAGGTATACCCGGCCTCTACTCCTCCCCCGCTCTGTCGCTCTTTGCTTAATAGAGAGGTATACCCGGCCTCTACTCCTCCCCCGCTCTGTCGATCTTTGCTTAATAGAGAGGTATACCCGGCCTCTACTCCTCCCCCGCTCTGTCGATCTTTGCTTAATAGAGAGGTATACCCGGCCTCTACTCCTCCCCCGCTCTGTCGATCTTTGCTTAATAGAGAGGTATACCCGGCCTCTACTCCTCCCCCGCTCTGTCGCTCTTTGCTTAATAGAGAGGTATACCCGGCCTCTACTCCTCCCCCGCTCTGTCACTGTTTGCTTAACGACATTAGACCGGTAGATTTCTTAAATAATAACGTTATTGTATGATCCAATGTAATCATAAAGGACGTGGAGGTATTGATAAACAAGTAACACGTAATGCCAGTGTTTACAGTGTCTGAATGGTCTGTACAACATGAAGGTTGTCTCGTCACATTTGAAATTCCAGCACAAATGCAGGATTTCTTCATACAATTCTTTTGGTACAGGACAGTGCAAATATATTTGAATGGCAATTTTTAGCTCATGTGAATGTCCTAATGCCGGATGTACACAGCTTTCGTAGCATCGCCGTCTGACCGCTCGTATGTACTGTGTACTCATATGCTGTGTACTCATGTACTGTGTACTCATATGCTGTGTACTCATATGCTGCGTACTGGTTCATTTCAGCATCCGGAAGGCCTTATTCCAAGTAGCGCCGACGCCGCGGCCGCCAGTAATCCTAGTCAGGTGAGAGCACGTGATATTTCTTCTCATCTGGATCACGTGATATGCCAGTGTACTATACATGTCACGTGACGTATGGGTTTGAAGGTGTTTTGGATTTCATTGTACATCTCCGTCTTGCGATCACATGACCACATATTGAAATCATATCGTTTCATTGATACTTTTTTTTTTTTGAAATTCGTGTATTTCTGAAATTACTGTTGCATTCAAGTAACTGTCTGAGTTTGTTTTCTGATGGTCTTTGTTTTGAATAAAATTTCTAGTTTTATTAAAAATTCATTTTATCACTATATGGCATTGTGACTCACATCTTAGTATCAAATTAAAATTTTTCTTTTCTGAAGATTTTCTCCTTACAAAATCCTCAGGTATATTTTGAACTATCTTGATTAACATTCTCTAACACATTTACACATTTTTTTCGTCTTTTTATGAAATAGATTGCCCTGTACTCACTTGTAATTTCAGTAAGGTTATTTAAACAAACGTAATATATGAACTTACTAACCAGTGAATTGTCTACTGCAGTTACAGTTCAAAATAATAGTGTAGCATAATCGGTATATCAGCATAGCATATAACTGGTAGAGAAAGGAAAAAAAACATGGTTACTAAGCGACTTGAAATCCTCGTCTAATACAGAGAGGCATAAAGAAAGGGTTCCCACACCGTAAAGCGTCCAAGCGGTAGTAAGTTGTCTTTGCTGTGACTATTACTCTTCAGTTATTGCATTTTAGCTTTGACCTACGATTTGATTCTTGCATGCCAATTTCTTATCGAAAAAAAAAATGACATAGTTTAGTCAAAAAAAAAAAAGTTTTCTTCTTAAATAGCGCACGCTTTTTGTTATACTACAAGAAAAGTTAGAACAATATTGACTTATTCTATAAATCCGTAGTTACCGTTTTGTCAGTGGGTTGCCAAATACCGTGGCTTTCACTGTGCATATATGGTACCTAATTACAGTCTTAAAAAAGTAAGCAGTCATATTCTTAAAAACGGTACGCAGTCATATTCTTAAAAAAGTACTCTGCTCTATTCTTAAAAAATACGCAGTCATATTCTTTGAAAATTACAATCACGTTCTTAAAACAGTACGCAGTTCCAGTCTTTTAAAAGTACACGATCATAGTCTTTGAAAAAAGTACGCTGTAATTTTCTTTAAAAAATAATTCCCGTGTAAAATTGTTTATACGCGTTCCTTATTCGTGTTTGAAAAATAAAACTTTGGTGAAAATAAAACGTCTTTGGGACGAAGTTTTGAATCAGATTGACGGGAATTGGGGATGGGTTTTATTTTCTATCAATTTCCTTCTTTGTCTTGGGATGCGCTGTACATACAAGCTTTAGTTATCATTGTAATTAAAAAAATATAGATGTAAACTGAACAGTGATTAGTTCATATCATAGGGGGGAGGAGTCCTATTCAAGACAAATTTTACCCATAACCTTATTTATCCCTTGCGTATAAATTTACAACAACCAGAATTTCTTTTTATAGCCCACTTTTCTTTCAATGAAAGAAAAATAATTGAAGTAATTGAAAATGGCTTTATGAGTGTACTTCTAGGAGCCACCCAGTGGTTGTAAGCCAGTTATTGCACTGTTCGTGGAATTATTCGGGTTATTTCAGTTCATTAACATTAGTTTTCACACATTTAATATCGCAGTAATTTGATGCATTGTAACAATGTTTTTGTTGTCTGGTGTTTGATAGACCGTGAGGTAAAAAAAATCAATATTAAATCAAAAAAAAAAAAAAAATCACGGATCACTTCGTAATTTAATTTCAATAACGGACACGAATGAAATGCAGTAAAACATGTATACGAGGGATAGCTTCGTGACCGAGAAACATTCCTTGTATTAATGAGTTCCTTCATGACTCAAAATGAGAAGGAAAATGGCACCGCAGCCTCTTCCCAAGAGGTGTTCGCTATTTTTTTTGCCCATTAGATATGTTAGGATGGGATTTTCTTATGGGACCAGTTGTGTCTTCCGTTTGTGTGTGTCCGTTTATATATTCCGCACATTTGGCGGAAACTTTTCCTGCACGTGGTGTGGATTTTGACTTGTGCGTCTTCGCCCAGCTGGCTGCCATCAGGCTAGGCTAGTCTCATCGCTTGTTTCCCGCCGTCAGTGTTTGTGGGCGTTTGTGTGTGCATGGCCAATAAGGCTGTCCTCCAGCGGGATATTATTTTGTTTCGCAAGCCCTAACGCAACGCGGCGGAAGTCTTAGGCGAAATCCAGGTTTTCAAAATTCCAGGCCTTTGAGATGTATAGTACGAATGTTTTAGTGTTACGCATAGGATACATGTACTTTCTACGTACTAGGTTACTTAGGTACTGCGTGGCAGGTACTTGAAGTACCTATTACGTAGATACTTTCTACGAAGCTGTTATTTTGTTGGACAATCCGTCGAAAAATGGCGTTGAAGTTCATTGTATGTGATCCTGTGCCAAGCTGTTTGTTGATCAACCAGTTCATCTTTTGCAAACCGACACAAATGGCGAAACTGTTAGCTCTCAAAAGTGGGTCGAACTTACAGTGACGTCATGAAATACTTATAAGGAATAATACTCGTATCTGCAGAAGGCATTGTAATTAACACTTGGCGAGTCCAAAACTTGCAAAGAGTCTGTTGAACTTCTGCGGATTTTTCGTTCTCTGAACTGGTCCGTCATTTTATCTTTACCACTCCTCTGACCATACCTGTCGTATGATTCCCAAATGTCGCCTATATGTGGTACTTGATTTGAAGTTGTGCACTTCGTCTTTCGTCCTTGTTGGCCCATGGATAATGAACCAAATGGAGTTTGAAATTCACCAAATCCTGGAAATTATTCAGCATCGAAATGAGTTTGTTAACACGATATCTGAAGAGCAACTGCAGGGATTTTAATGAAACTTGGTATGTAGCTTCTGAGGGAACAAACACAGATCGGTATTGTAAATGGGCCAGGTTCGTCCAAGGCAACTGCACCAGCTGGACTTGGAAAATTTCAGCTCTTGATTGACTATTGATGGCCGTGTTTAACTTATGGGGGGTGGGGGGGGGGGGCTGTGGGCAATATGTGGGCTATGCACACTGTTCTAGTTTATCAAGAAATCCAACGAGCAAGTCTTACAGCAGCATTTGCGCACAAGCCGCTTGAATCTGCCAACAGCTACACTGTGCAATGTTTGGTCTGAAATTCAGTAAAGTTGTACGGGTACCTAAACAAGTGGAATTCCAGTAACAGGGAACAGGGAACCCGTTTAATACAACATATTTGTCCATGGTTGGGATGCTTATGGGATCGAGCAAATTTTATTTTTGGGAAGAATTTTTTTTGCTTTCAGTCTTTGTTCGCTCTAAAGAAGTTTCACCATAACGGTCTTGCTTCCTTTTCTGTATAATACTAAAAATAAATGTTTTAGTCAGTGTTTGAAGTAGCCGTATTGTGAATAGACGCCAGTTTAATCGTGCAACATGTTTATGTATGGTCATCGCAAAAACATAGTCGGATCTTTTGTGAATGGACACCTACCCCTTTATCTGATCTAAACCCCACCCCCACCCCATCTCCTGTTTGCATCCGGTCTGATAGAAGCTATGAGACTGTTGAGAATCATTAAAGTTGACTTAAAGAAAATAAGCAAAAGAAGGACACAAATAGTGAAATTGCAGTTATTGAACTCTTCTACTTTCTTACTTTCTCATGGACAGCTGAACGACAGAGGAGTGACGTAAATCAGTTCTAATTGTCTGTACGTGTTCCTGTCTATATTTACAGGTGGAGTTAGACACCATTGTTCCGATGGGCGCGGGAACGAAGAAAGACAAGCACAAATCCATGATACACAAGTGGTTAGGAAAGGCGAAGCGATAGCGGCTGCTGTGCTCGCTAACAAAAAATAATAATAATAACCCCATGCCGTTTTCTTTCATAAAAAATACACAATTGGAGTAAAGCGATGTAAGGGCTTTCTGCGTCTGGTAGGAAAAAAAGCGCTTGCTGAAAATAGAAGGAATAAAAAAAAACTGGGTCAAGAAAAATGTGTCATAGTTTAGTGCTTTTTGTGGAGACGAGAGGATTGTTCGGACCCCTGTCACAACTTAAGTGTCGAACGATATCGGAAGCATTGTTGTGCCTCAAGTGCCGAATAAAACAAGTGTTCTGAACAAATTCTGAGGTTACACCCCTTCCCTTCTCCAACAGGGATACTTGTATGACATCCGGGGTCAGTCATGCATGGGAGGTAACGTCTTGTAGTGACGTCATAGTGTTTTGTTTTACGCCATGTATGTCCACAGTCCCTTGAGTTTGACAGAATTCAGGTTATTCAGAACTTTTCTTTCTGAATTAAATTCCTCACCTTCGGTACGATGACATCTGAAAAAGCAAAAAATATAAATCAATAAATAAACCAGAGCCCTTTTCCTTCTTATTGAAGTGGAAATATTCCCCCCCCCCCCCCCCCCCCTCAGATTACACTAACTCTTACGTGAGCCGACACAGTTGTCTTTCGGTGCGCGTGAACAACAAAACAGTATTGCGTTCAAAAATTATGTAAACATTCAAATATGATGTACACTTGTTAGTTTAGTCTTCCAAATTTATTGTATGACTGGTTTCATGTGAACAATTAAGTGACCAAAGTACAGTTATTTTAATGTATAATTATTGTGGGATATTTCTTTAATACAGACATTATGTTATTTCAGAATGCATATTTAATATAGGCTGGTAACGTGCTGTAAACTGTATTTATTCATTCTTCTTGCTGGTTTATTATGTCTGGTTTATACATGAAAGGAGCCAGTACCGATATGACCTTGATTTTTTCCGCTACGCTGTGTTTCTTATATTAGCGCTAAGAAAAGCGCAATGTTACGTCATGGGGTTACTAAGCAACGCGTAAAAGAGAGACAATGCAATGGAAAACAGTAGGGAGTTGTACAATGTCGAATTCAAATGTGGTAGAAAGTGACAACTACACTCACGAAGATAGATATGGAAGATATCTCTCTCGGGCCATCGACATTGCCTTCAAACTCGCCTCAACTGGTCCGTGTCATTCTGCCCCCCCCCCACCCACCCCTCTCGTGGCTCCCCACGGACTGGATGTGTTATATCCGGTCGCAGGATGCCCAGACATTCCCTGATATTATTGCAGCAGGTTAAGGATGTACGTGCCAAGCGGATATTATTTCAGGTGCAGAACTTCTTCGTATAATTTTTTTCGGCAATGCTGTATCTGCTTAAGAATATGATAATCTTGCACACCAAAGTTTGTGGCGTGCAAATGATACTGTGGATGCTGTGTGTTCTGTGTGTGTGTTGGGGGAGGGGGTGTGAGTGTGTCTGTCTGTTGTGAACAAAAAATGATGTGTGCAAGATATCTCCGAAACAAAAAGTTGGATCGACTTCACACTTGGTCTTTTAAATCCTTGTACTGATGGGACAGTTTTTTTTCAGCTTTTGATTCGTGTTACGTTATTAGAGAATGTGATGTAATCACGTAACAGTAAATATCTTGTGTGCAAACTGTCTCAGCGAGGAGCGTTGTAGAACGTTCAAATTTGGGTGGATTGTCTCTTGTAGGTCTGAAAGAGCCTTTCAAGTTTTGTTTCGAGTCAAATGAACGAGTTCGTCGTGTGACGTCACTGCGTAAAATAAATATATGTTTTGAACACGCTCTTGAATGCAAGATGTCGGGATAACGGAAAGTCTAATCGCTTCAAAGACTGCATGGGTGTTTCTTGGATCAGTCAGACGGCTCGATCAACTTTTTACGAAATAAGAAACGCGTAAGACGTCCTCATGTAAAATTATTATTTTATATATAGAGACTCCTCTCCCCCATTTTGTCGACTATTTTTTGTTCTCTAAGCGTTGTGATTAAACTACTGTTGCTGATCTCATCGTTTTCTAGAAGATTCTGGATGGTTCCTGCATTCCTGAGTGAGAACAGTGACAAAAAAGCACAGCTATCGATCGATGCTGTAGTGATACTTGGTGTACTTGCATCGGCCTTTTCGTGCACTACTCACTGACAGCTATTACGTAATACATCACGCAATCAAGGGTTAATATCAGTTGTGTTACATTATTCGAACTTGCAAACTTCGTTTGCAACTGGGGATAATTTTGTACTTTTCCTGGAAGTTTCTGCCCTTTTTTTTTCGTTTATTTTTTCTTCTCTTTTTTTCGTTGGGTGGTTTCCAGAAAACTCCTACAGTTTTTGACAGAGGGAGGTGAAATTTGGCACACGTGTAGGCGGTGACGAGGTCTCGGTGAATCGCGCAAATTCTTTTGACCTCAAAGGTCAAGGTCAGGTCCAAATTGAGGTCAAAATTATTTTTTTCCATAAAATGGTTTCCAGAAAACTACTGCTTGCGTTTGAGTCAGCAGAGCTTTATATTTGGCACACTTACAGAAAAACATCAGTTCTCGGTGAAACATTTTTTTTTCCTGGACCTCAAAGGTCAAGGTCAAAGTGAGGTCAAAAATTTCAGAACGCCTATTAATCTCGAAAAGTGGCCATAAAAAGTGCTCAAATTCCAGTTTGAACATATAAACAGTACTCAGTAGGCGATAACGTACCATCCTGAATCTTGACCTTCATGATAAAGGTCAAAGGTCGTGTGACCTCATGTACCGTTAACGATAGGCTGAATTATCTCAAAAACGGTTAGAGATAGAGAGATTGAACGTTACATAAGAGGTGCCTCGGTGACCTTGGCGGTTACGGCCAAGATCAAAAACCGGAAATTGAGTATTATCTCGAAAACGGTAAGAGATAGAGTGATTTTGAGCTCATTTTCGACTCTTTGGGCCTAAACAACGTTACACAACAGGTACTTCGGTGACCTTGACCTTCTGGATCACGGTAAAAACGACGAGAAAGAATTGGTACTGCATGACTTTGAGCTTCTTGGTCATAATTTCATACAAATATTTTCTTTAGTGGTTTCTGCAAGTGGGTCTGTTCCTCTATGTAGCGGAATTCTGTCTAGTTAGCTCTGTGACTGGCTGCATTTTGGGAAAAATAAATGCCTGAGTGGTAGGTTTATGCTTAAAAATATGAAACAATTGATTCAAGGTGTTATAGATAAATGGACGCTGGATAAATGGACGATTGACACATGTATTCTGTATGGGGATGTAAATTATTGAAAATATGATCTAATTATGTGTTGTAAATTTTCGGAATATTTTGGCGGTCATTTCCGTGTATAATTCTGTGTATTCTTTGATTTTTTTCTGATGAATTTTGATTATGTTTGCAGAAAAAACGGAAAACAGGGAAATAGGTATTAAAGAACTAGAAGATTTGGTCGGGGAGACATTTGTTTTTGTCTACAAAAACAAGAAACTGAATGGATGTCGATTGAAAGTATGTGATATATACGTGTACGTTGATGTTTTGTGTGCACTGGCCGCTCTAGTTTTTTTAACTACTCCATTAGCGCCCGCTACTTATACCTTCCGATACCCTTTACCCGCCCGATACTTGTTTGTATACATATATTTAATGGAGGGAGAATTTACTACTTATTCATTAACTTTTGTATCTTTAAGTATATTTAATGTAGTTGTAGAAACAGGTAATGTGTTTTGTTACGCTCATGATAGACAGCCGGGCCCCAGTCCATGGACGGGTTGCTACTGTACAGGCTTGCGTTTGTCGATCATATCAGTGCTTTCAACCAAAATATGTTGCCGTTAGTGCCTTGTTGTTGTAGTTTCTACTTATCCATTTTATAAAAAAAAAATATAGTAGTGTCACTTTTCTAAGATTATTTTTCTAAGGCATAGAAAAAAGTCTTGTTTGTTCTCAGCCTACCCCTCCCTCCCTGGCCCCGTTCACAATAAAAAGTAAAAGCAGAAAAAAGGAGTGACTTGGTGTTAAAAAAATTATTGGCATTTAAAAAAAGCTTATAATTAATAAAAATAAAAAATGGATGCTAGGAAGGCAGGTACGGTTCCATAACTGACTTTAAGGACCACTTCATAGTAAAATTGTGCACTCGTGGCTCCACGCTCCAGTTTACTTAACAGAAGCACATCAACATCCATAGATCATGCTAAAATTTATGCAGATTCAAGAGGACAGGTTGTCATTTCCGCGTTGTTGATAATAGATAAAATGCAGCATTTGCATTGCGACGTAAGTGTACTGTTTGAAGATCCGGTGATAACTCACCGAATAGCAGTCTGATTTTAAACCATTGCAACACAGTTTTAGTGATTATGTAACGTACTTTTGACTGAAACTTAAAGGTGTCATGTGAAAAGTCTAATTCATTAATAATGTTTCAGTTTGTTGTTTCAGTTTCTTGTTATATATATATATATATATATATATATACATATATATATATATATATATATATATATATATAGAATCCGTATTAAAATATATTTGTATAAAACTGAAACGTTGAAATGAGAAACAGCCAGGATGGCACATTCATGGGAACGGGCCGAAACTCCCCGGCCCCACCCCCTTCCCCCGTCAACCCCCCCCCCCCCGACTAGAACCCCCCGGCGGCCCAACCCCCTCCCCCCGACCCAAAAGCCCCCCGTTCGCAAAGAAAATGTGTAATGATAATTTGTTCTGGCGCCTCTTTTCGCACTCGTACGAAACATAGCCATTTCCTAGATTGTTTTGCTTTACGTACAAATGCCCTTGGTACAATATCTTTGGTTTCCCTTTAGCTGATGTGATGTATTTCGTGATGGTAGCATGATTTTTCCAGCAATCTGGGTCACTGAATTACCCATTCAAGTGAATCACAATAGATATAAATCACATCTACCGCAAGAGAAATTGTAATTAGTAAACTTGACTGATCTCGCGACCGGAATATGAATTGCAGTTTTTAATGTGTACATACTCATCAATCTTAAGAGTGATTGCAATTTCAAAAACTGAGTGCTATCATCAATGGATGTATGAAGTTTCTTTTATAATGATGATCAATTCCTTCAGTGGTTCAGAAATGGCAATTTTAAACGCCGTGTGGTCTCTTCAGTGGACATTTGAAGTGTAATTAACAACGTGGATGTATCGCAATTACAAAATATAAAATAGACCTGAGAACCAGGGGGTTTTGGGTGGGGGGGGGGGGTTAGGGCGCCTGGGGGTTTTAGTCGGGGGGGGGGGTTGGGCCTAGTTTCCACATTCATATCCTGTATGGGGATAAAGCTGGGAGATCGAATGCCGTGCCTTTCTTGTTGTAGGTCTGCCTGTCTTGCTTATTCATTTCACATTGGCAAACTATTTTCCGCAGTTCGCGAAAAGGTTCAATTGCTGTCATTGAATCGCTTTTAATTTCGTGGTCAGCACTGTCGTAACCTTTTACCTATGCCACAACAGTTTGTCTTTTCCAAAATTCAGTTGAACAGTTGCAACAGTTAGCGACCTCTGAATTGTTTTTTTCTTCGAAATAGACATAAATCTTTGAAGTGAGTTTCTAAAATTGGCATTATTTGCTCCCCATTCCTTGTTATGTGAGAGTTCTGTTTGCTGTAATTACTGTCTTTATTTTCTATTTCTAGTCGTTTTATACGGATAGCCTGCACAAGCTACTGTGTGGAAAGCGTGTTTTGACAGCATTTAAAGTGTTCTGGAATGTTGTACCATGTTTTCTCTATTAAATATCAGTTTGCAGTCGCCCATTTTCCATTTCTGTGGGGCTAAGTGTAGGGTATTATTCGTTCAAATGATCCATTTTCTGCCACCAACGTATGCCGAAAACTACCTTTAGGTACTGTGCAGTAAAATGTTATTTGATTGACATTTTAAAAGAATATCAATTTACCGTTCATGAAATTAATAGAGAAATAGTTTCCTTTGTTTGGCAGTTTCTCAACTTTGGGCAAAAATGCGAAACTGCCGTGTAATAACGGTACAGCTCTCCAACAGTGCAAGCTGTTCCAAAAAATTATTTGAAGACCACTTTACTTATTTTTAGTTCTCTACTTTGCTTTTATTACTACTGTTATCAACATGTCTAAATGGTTTGCCTAGTTGCAAGAAATACATGTGCATTCATGCCACGTGCACGTGCAAGAAATACATGTGCATTCATGCCACGTGCAGGTGCAAGAACTACATGTGCATTAATGCCACGTGCAGGTGTAAGAAATACACGTGCATTCATGCCATGTGCATTCCGCTTTATGGTTTATGTATTGATAAAATGCATTGCAAATATTGCGAGGAATCACAGAACGAATACATTTGTTAAAAATTGTACAATAAACCATGAGGAAATAAATTGTTAAAAAAAGTCTATTATTGTATTTTTGTATGGAAAAAAAGTGTCTTGCTACAGCTTTTTATGCTAATTTTTATTCCTGCATAAAAGACACAGAATGTGGGGAATATATGCGATCGACCGTGTGTCGGTCTGTCGGTCGGTCTGTCATCAACAGCTTGTTAATACGATTCTTTAAAAACTGCTGCAAGGATTTTAATGAAACTTGGTATGTAGCTTCTATGGGAACAAACACAAGGATCGGTATTATAAATGGGTTAGGTTCGTCCAAAGAAAATAGACCAGCTGGACTTGGAAAATTTCAGCTCTTGATTGACTATTGTTAACACGATATCTCAAGAACAACTGCAAGGATTTTAATGAAACTTGGTGTGTAGCTTCTGTGGGCAGGTTAGGATCGGTATTGTAAATGAGTCAGGTTGGCGCAAGGAAAAGTAACCAAATGGACTTTACCAAATCCTGGAAATTATTCAGCATCGGAACGAGTTTAACACGACATCTCAAGAAAAGCTTCAGGGATTTTAATGAAACTTGGTGTGTAGCTTCTATGGGCACTAACAAGGATCGGTATTGTAAATGGGTTAGGTTTGCCCAAGGAAAATGAACTAAATGGACTTTGAAATTTACCAAATCCTGGAAATTATTCAGCATCGGAATGAGTTTAACACGACATCTCAAGAATAGCTTCAGGGATTTTTAATAAAACTTGGTGTGTAGCTTCTATGGGCACTAACATGGATCGGAATTCTAAATGGGCCAGGGTGGCCCAAGGAAAATGGACCAATTAGAGACGGCGTTTCTAGTGTATTGTTCAGTTTGTGCTATGTCTAAGATGTACATTGATGGCCGTGTTTAACTGATGGGGGGACTGTGGGGAATATGTGAGCTATGCCCACTGCTCTAGTTCTTTATGAGAACTTCAGAGATGTTTGGTGTTCTGCACAATTGGTCACTTCAACATTAGTTTTAAAAAGTATGTAAAAACAGCAATGGAATAAATTTGTATGCATAATTTTGTCAATTCTGGGATTTTATCTATACTAAAATCCGTTTTCAAAAGTAATATCAGAAACACTTTATTTTTCAAACTGGACTGATTTTCACTGATTTTCACTCTTGTCTTGATGCAGCATAGTTTTGGTGTTATGCTACAATTTTATAGGCAGATGGTTCTTATATGACGCTTTATTTTATTTTATTTTTTTTATTTTTTGGATTGTCGATAAAACACATGTTACAACGTCAGTTTAAGTACGCAACTGATATCGTTAAAATATGGTGGTAATTTTGTCATGTTTGGTTATGGTCACCGGCTCGATATGGTCATCAGGAATGTTCGGACAATGCGTCCGAGCATAAACACCGACTTGGACAAAACCCATGATGTGAGGGAAACGGTTTTCACTTATGTCGGTATTGCAGCTCTCATGAGACGAGGCTAGCAGAAACGGGTTCGTTACGAGAAACTAAGAACGTACACCTTTTTCTCATGTGCCACGCCACATAACGAAGCTCTGCAACACGATGTAGGCATAGTGATTAAAAAAAAAACGTCCTGCTTTTTAAGGCTGAGACTCCGGTCGGCACCTCCTGTCTTGTGATGCGCCTCCGCCTCTTCATGTGGGATCCGTCAGCATCACCTGAGTTTACGCTCCAACCGTGTCTGCAAGTTCAAGGACGACTTGTGATGCGCCCTGCCGTTTTCAAACAAATACCGAACAGTGAAAAACTCGTTCCTATCGAAAAAAAAATCCGATGAACTTTCGTCTCCACTGCTTGCGTTGCCTGTTAGAAATCAGCTAGATAGACAAGATCCCCAACGATGAAGTGCTGCGAAGAACGGATCTGCCGACAGCATCCGCGTTCATCAAACATCGATGTCTACGGTGGCTAGGCCATGTACATGACATGGACGGCGGCCGAATGCCGAAAGACCGGCTCTGCGGCGAGATTGCGGAAGGGAAACGTCCAGTCAGTCACCCAAAGCTCTCTTCAAAAACATGTTCAAGCATGAACTCCGATTTTTAAGCCTGCCACCTGTCACAAATGGGAAACCATTTCTGAAAAGTGAACAGTCTGGCGTTCCATCATCGTGCGGAGTTCACCATCATGATTCTAGATCTTTCAGCGAACTGGTAGAGAGACCGAAGGAGATTAAATGAAGTCAACCAACTATCCCAAAATAGAAAATAGTGAGATCCTGCGAATGTCTTTCGTGGACGGATGGATGCAGACGACGACCGAACAACGTCATTTTAAGTGCGCAACTGATGTGTGCATGGGCGTATGTTAAACTTTTTCTTTAAAATGCTACTGCTGCTACAATTTTGCTCCAATCGTTTTGATATTACGCAGGGGTTGGTCCCCACCTGGCTATTACTTTTTTTTTTGACATTGACGAAAAAATGACAAAATGGCGGCACTTTTTGTGTCCGTTTTGACCCATTTTAAAATTCTACTCCTCCTACAGTTTCACTCCAGTCGTTTAGATGTTACGCAGGGATGTTCCCCAGGAGTTCACCTACCAGGCTATTATTTCTTTCGGAGTTCGACAGTCTTTTTCAAATAGTTGCAAAATTTTTAATCGAAAGTTTCTTAGATGCTTCTCCACCTGGGCTTTGCTTTTTTCGCAAATGACAAAAAAAAAAAAATGCCGAAATGGTTGAATTTTAAGATTGTGTAAATGTCGGTAAATACATGACTCAAAACCCAACCTCTCCAACATCCCTTTTCGGGTAGCTTCCACCGAGAAAACTCTTTTTTTTTTGTGCATTAAAATTATGAAAAAGTTACGTTCAGAAACAAAGTTCTTCATTTTTTTTGGCCTGACAGTATTCATTTTAGAGTTTTTCTCTCTTTCCTTGTCTGGTAACTCGACTGAGTCATGTCCTTGGACATGCTTGTTTTTTTTTTTTTTAAGTTCGTCATTATAATTCTCCTGACCCAGCTCACAGTTTATCGCGTTCATGGCGTCCTTCATGGCAGTACTGTTGAATCTAAGTTACGCAAGTTCCCCTTCGCAACAAAGAACTTTTATTGCCTTTTTCGTCTCGCTGATTTGATTAGGATTTGCTCACTTATTTTAAGGCTACCAAGTAATCCTGTCTTGTGTTTTTCATACTGTAGCTGTGTCAGAACATGACCTTACTCTGACATGGAGAATTATTGGCTGAGCTAAACGAATCCGGAGAGCTTTCTTGCTACGGCGTTGCTCAGAATTAACTAATCCAGGCGGAATTTTTAATGCCCAGTCTCGGTGTTTCAAACTGCCAGTTTGCTCAGGATAAATTAAGCGATTCCTGAATAAACTTAGTGTATGAACAGAGCATGAGATGATTCAGGGGTAGGTCATGTGGCTGGGTCATTTGTGTTGCATTCGGGCACGCATGGAGGACATGTGAATGCGCGGCACGGAAAAACCTTCATTTTCGCTATCAGATACTTCCCTGTACTGTGACGCTGCCTGTGTTTTAGATGCCAAAACAAAACGCGATTGGTTCTTTAGGCATTTTTTTTCATTATCCACAAACAATGAGATCTTACAATGAGCTTTGTAAAGACTTCCTTGTTAGAATGATCTTGCTCAAACTTAATTAGTTTAGAGTAAAACCACCACATTGAAAAATCTTGATGATTTGCTCCCAACTTAATCCCTATGCATGACATTTTATTTTCGTGTTGATCGAAGTCAACATATTTTTAACGAGAACCGATTTCGCAAACAATTAGCGAAATGAACATTTGGCAATTGAACAGTTCATTTTCATTACCAATATTTAGGCTCTTGTTCACCTGGTGTCTTACCTTACAAATAATCCGCTAGTCAGGGTAGATGCAACGATGATAGCGAAAAAAGTAAAAATACCGTGTCTTTGCGCATTGATTTGACCTTGAAAACAACCTTAATAATGAAAAAACATGTATTGATAGTTTTACCAATGCCCCAAAGCCTCTGCAGTGTTTACAGCAACAGGCCTCAAGTGTTATGTAACTACAACAGCGCACAGCGAGCTTTTGCTTTGTGCTGAGCGTTCACCTTGCAGGCAGTAAAGGCAGCGAAAATACCCTGTCTTTGTGTATTCATTTGATCTTGAAAACAAACATAATAACGAAAAAATATTGGCAGAACTCGCATAGATCAAGTACTATATGATTCCAAAGTTTGGTGTCAATCGAACCAGTAGTTTTTGACGGGTTGTTATGACAAAATGACGGGCGACCGCAAAGAAAAAAATACGCTCTCTTTGCATATTAATTTGACCTTGAAAACAAGCTTAATAATGAAAAAATGTTCATAGAATTCGTTTAGATCAAGTTCTATATTATTCCAAAGTTTAGTGCCAATTGGACCAGTAGTGCCTGACGAGCTCTGATGACAGAATGACGGACAAAATCACGGGCGACTGTAAAGAAAAACAAGCGCAAATCTCACGAGTGCCCTAATGTGACGTTTTAAGGAATTAAAACGCGTTTTATGTGTTCTTGGAGTTTAACCTAAGCAATGCTGCCAATTTGATAAATGAAGTCCATCAGTACTTCAGCGCGCAAATAAAATCAATGAAACACTACCACGTGTTTCTTGTTTATTTCTCCTTCTAACGAGATTAGGTCAAACTGCCACAAAGGGGATGACGTCACATTCATTTTTGTGCTTAAAGAAGTCACCTTTCCCCGGTCAAAAGACTATCAGGGGGTATTTGGTGGTGAGGGTTAATTTGCTTGGCAGCATTGCTTAGGTTAAACTACAAGAACACATAAAAATGCGTTTTAATTCCTTAAAACGTCACTGTTAATGTATTTTGGAGCTACTTTAACCCAGCAATGCTGCCAATTTGATAGACGTGAAACCGGAGGTGGGTGTCTTTTGTTCCGACATGAAATATTTTTTGTTTTCCATGTCACGCGAATTTCTATGTTCCGCGAATTTTCTGTCACGCGAAGCGTGCGTCACCTCCTTTGGGCATGAACGACAAAATTCTGGAGTATTTAAATTCGCAATTACTTAGCGAATCAACCTTGCTCTCCCCTCGCCGTTTCTACCCTGTCGGTACCACATGGTGCGGTGAGGAGCCCTGTTTTCTTAACTCGTTACATGCTCCCCCCCTTTTTCTGTCCTTTCTCTTGCCTTCTGTTTGATTTTTAGCTGTACTGCCTATTTCGGCAAGGAGAAAAGAAAATATAACTACTGTAAGATTCGGTTAATTTGTGTTCTCATTCTAAACGTAAACAGTTCTGAATAACACAGTCACTACACAGTAGTGAAATCCGATTGGCTGTACGACGTACGGTCGCGCCGCGAACAGTCAAACATGTCAAGCAACATTCACGAATACACAAACAATCTGTAATGTACGAGCTCATCGTGAACTAAACTGTCTAAACGCCCCCGGTCTTGACTTTCCTGGAGTAATATAGTGTATTTATTTTAGGTTGTCAAGACACGACAGTTCATCTGTACAGAATCACTGCGCTGCCGGTGGCTTGGGAGCTTGCTTCGTGCGATTCTTTCCTGTGTGTCTGCTCTTTCCCCCGTTCTTGTCTGACTTTCTGCGAAAATCAAATAGAGAGGGATGAAGTACATATCAGCTGTCAGACAGAGAAACCTTTCCCCCGACACGAAAGACCCCAATTTGTGGGCGCCCGTGGATGAATCGGTAACTGGCGTCGTATCTTTTGGAGTGTGGGCAGGAGCAGAGATGTTGGGGGAATGCATATAGAATCTCGTCCGGCCACTCCCATTGCAGAGCATCCACTGCTGTCGCTTGTTCGTCCGGGCAGGGAGATACGTAGCGTGGGAGTTGGGTTGTGAGGCTGTTCGCAAATAGATCCAACTGCGGGGGCCCCCACGGTGACTGTGTCTGTATCCACCAGAATGTCTGTCGGTCCAGTGTCCATTCTGTCGCTACCACGGTCCCTCGTCGACGGGCCAGGTCTGCCACTACATTGAACAGGCCTCGAATATGCTGGGGTACAATCTGAAACTGTTGTTGCTGAGCGAATAATAGTACGTCTCTGGTCAGCGACATTAATTCGCGACAGCGTGTGCCTCCTTGGTGTTTCAGGTATGCCACGGTTGTCAAGCTCATAGGTACAACCACTTCGTCATGACCAAACCCGTTGTCAAGCAACATTTGTTTGTTATGACGAATGAAAACTTGCTGCTTTGCAGTATTACAACTCATTTGTGGTGCTCTGCTTAGCTTTAGTTTTTTTTCGTAAAACTAAATATTTCCAGCACCACATCTCTTTATTGCTACGTAATGTCTACGCCCAACTGCCCGTGGCAAGTGTAAACCTGTAGTTACACTGATCTTTTGTTATGACAAGACTCTCCTGTCGCGCGAATCTCAGTTGTCATTACAAAACCGTATAGTGCAACTAATGACCTTCCGACAAGTGTGCTCAATTTAACCCCGTATCTAGCCATCTGTGAAATTACAATTTATCGGAAGCATTTCCCTTTACTGTAGTTTGAATGCCCATTACCCAGAACTCACACTAAATTCGGCTGTACATGCACTCATTTCGTTACGACAGAACTTTCTTGTCACGCGAACCTGCTGTCGTGACAGAAGGATCAATGTTTTACGAATTTTGGAGTGGAATTCCTCGTAGTTTGACCGCTGATTTTGAGCTTACACGAGGTCATTCCAAGAGGGGGTGAAATATATATTAGATAGGACTTAAAGACAATTAAATCCCCTATTAGTCCTACCCAAACCCCTTTGCTTTCGCAGTGCGAGTGCAAAATAACTTTGCTGCCGTGCGGCGTGTGAGTTGTTGTCAATACAACAAGTCACGTGACGTCATACAGACAAGGGGAAAATCCGCGGTGAATTCCTAGAGGATTTCCCGAGAAAAAAACACCCAAAACCTGCCCTGCGAGGCTCGAAGGCCCGTGGACAAGGGACGGGGGTACGCAGCCCTGTTCTACCAGGCAGTAAGCATCTCATTCATGCAAATTAGGCCTGTAAGGCTTGGGAACCCCTTTTTCTCGCCGCGGTTGATGGTTCCATGACAGTTATCGTGGCCTAGATAATGTCAGGCAACAAAAACCGCCCCAAACTGCAAAAATTGCGATTTGGGTATGGATCCTGTGGTGGGCAGCAAGACCGAAGTGTGAAGAATGCACTGACCGCGCTGGCTGTGCCACCTGAGGGTAGGGGGGTGAGGAAAAAGACATCGTACGCGGCCCCGCCAAATGGCGTGTTGCTGTCAGACAGCTGCGAACAAAAAACCTTTCCCAGACTCTCCCAGACCCCGGATCACACGACTCAACGCTGCTAGGCAACGTTAGTCGAACCTAGCATAGATCCATTGGCAGAATGTAGCTCCGAGCGAGACGATAGCCCCGAATGAGCAAACACTGGATCTGGTAGGTTCCGAAGCACAAAGTGCCGAATTGCGCAACAACTATGGCAAGTAACCTAGGTTTCCGGCCACCAAACGAAGCAGAAACTTACATTTGTGAAGTATGTTGAACAATCCAGAAAGAATATCCGAAAATCTCGTGTGAAAACGAAAAAAGATATCCTAAATCGTAAGTGCTTCTGAATTTTTGCGCGCAAAAATAAATGTGACGTCACCAACTTTGTAGCAGATTGACCTAATCTCGTTAGGAGTAGAAATAAACAAGAAACACGTGGTGGCGTTTCATTGATTTTATTTGCGCGCTGAAGTACTGATGGACCTTATTTATCAAATTGGCAGCATTGCTGGGTTAAAGTAGCTCCAAAATGCATTAAAAACCAAAGCATGTAACTCTTCGCAAGAGTTCGTCTTGTCAAGTGTTGAATACATCGCGCTGAGCAACAGCAAACACACGTTTGATAGTTCACTCATAGAAGGAGGGTCTGCAACACATTTTCACCCAGCACATTTTGATTATGCTGATTTTTCTCATGCACTGAGAGTTTTAAAGTGTTGTTATAAATAGAAAATAGGCATATATTATTGCCAGATGTGTATATGTAATAGAAAATATGAAAATTCTAAAAAAGTAACGAGTACACTTGCTAAGAGTACACTGGGTCACCGTACATTCGGTACTTGCAATGCCACAAATTTTATTATGGAAACGATCTTAGATTTAATAACGACAATTTCGAGCTTTACTTAAGAACCAGCCAACTTTGACAGAAACTTCCTTTTCTGAATGGCTTTTGCATAATCAGTAGTGCAAAATTTGTGGTGTGGAAACTCTTAAAATATTTGCTGAAATCGACAGTAGTTTTTTTGTACTTAACGGAAAATTGGATGTTTATGAACTAGGTGAGCACATGGCGGATCAAAGGGGGGGGGGGGGTTCGGTCGTTGCACCCCCTAAATCCGATAAAAAAATAGACCCCCAGCTGGCTTAAGAGCGCGCGCTTGCCTTACTTCCAAGCTGGCCCAAGTTGAACTCCCACCTCCTCTTGCCCGAAAGCTGTATCCGCCACTGCGAAGAGTCTCAGATCCCCCTCCCCCATAACAGGGGAGGATTAGTACGGGCTCGGGAGACGAGGTATCCAAAGACCCTCTGGAAAGCCCTCCCTTTTAGTACACACAGCTCGGTAAGGTTCCAGTCACAGCGGGCTAGGAAAACGTAAACCCAGGAGCTTTAAGCAATCAAAAGACAAGTGCAAACGGCAGATTTTTCGTGAGAGTTCTAACTGTAGTGAAGGCTCTGTTTTAGACAGATTACAGATTAAGACGAGGGAGAGTATGGTCAAGTTCACCCAAATGAGAAGAAAGTTGCCAACATGTTGCGGAAACACTTAGAGAAAATTTCCAGGAAATCTTCCTTAGCGTATCTGAAACCGGATCACATGAAATAGGTCAAGGATGAATGCCCGGTACCGGCGTCGAAAGCGTTCACAGTGCCTAAATTAGATGATAGAGAGGAGACTCAATGTGAAGGTAGAGAGGGCACGATAGGACAATGGAAAACATCCAAAACACCCTGATTAAATCAATGGGATCTCTGTCCAAATTATGGATTCAGTTGGATCTCATCGGGCCCAACAGAGGACAGACCTTAAAACCACCAGGGAGCTTCTGGAGTATCTTTTGTGTGCGGTAAACAAATGTCCATTTAAATTACTATCGCCATTTGCCCATAGCAAAGAAATTGATGGGAAACCCGAAGAAAGCACAGCCTTTGCTAAAGAAACACTCAAATAAGCTGAGAGGAAAAAAGTTTTTGGTCACACGATTCTAAAAAGTCCTCAACGTGCGGTCAGGTTGGGGGCAAAGTAGCGGTTGCCAGGGCCCGTTTGTAGGGTTGTAGGAGTCAAAACGGACGTATGACGAACTTTCCGGAAGACACTTTAAGGAATATTATTTAAGAATGCATGGAAGTCTTAGCCAGACAAACCGTAATAGTACAGGAGTTTGATAGGGAAATTGACTTCGTGCATGTTAGCAGTAGTACCAGCCCCGTTGCACTACAGACGTTTAGAAATGCAACGCGCAAGGGGGTTATTGGGGAGGCAGAATTACGAGAGTGTAGTAACGCTAAATCAGCCAAGCAAGGAAGAGATAAAATGATGGATAATCCTGCTACAGTCAACAAACGGGAAGTCGCTAGTAATAAAAACCAGGAGATAGAAATAAGAACAGATGCATCGAACAGTGCCTGGGGAGCATGGACAGTCACCCAGAAGATAGGGGCTGTGGCTAGGCAGAACGGAGTTGGCATATAAATGCCAAAGATTAAAGGAGGGATTGATGCCAATGCGGTCACGAAAGACATAATGAACACGCATATCATCGTGTTTATAGACAATGTGACAGGGGTGTAGCAGATAAACAAGAAATTAAGCCCAGCTTCGCCCCTACTGTTGGGTTTGGCAATGGAGATTTGTGAGTTTTACATGGAGAATGGCAGGAAGGGAGCGATCGGAAGCTAGAGTCGGGTTTTGGCGATTGACGGAGATCTTTGGATTATCTGAAGTGGATCTCTTTGCCAGCAGAATGAATGCGCAAACGGAGAAATTAGTGAGTTGGAAACCGGACTCGGAAACTATGACAGCGGGCAATTTTCAGTTGAGATGGAGGCACATCAGGACATATGCTTCCCCCCTTTTTTGTCTGGTAGTCAGCGTCTTGTAGAAGGTTTGGAGGGAGGAAGCCATTATTTTACTGATGACGCCGGTTTGGCCGGCCCAAACGTGGTATTCTGTAATCCTCCAGATGATCGGTTAGGACCCATTTGCGAAGAGGCTATTACGGGGTTCGGGGAGGGGCGGGCAGGCTAGAGAAGTCCATGAGATTAGCGGCATGGAAGGTATCAGGAGACGAATCACTCAGCAAGGGTTTTCTGAAGAACTGGCAGAGTTATTCATGGACAAATGAAGAGACGGTACGAAGGTTACTTCCCAGTCCGCCTAGAGAAAATGGGACAGCTGAGCTCGTGCGAGATCGGTTAATCATTTTCAGGCCACTATATCCCAGAATGGAAACTTTTTAAGTTCAGTACATAGGGAGGGAATGCCTAGAGCATAAGAAATGGTTACAGATCGGCCATCTCCGAGATAATCCCCATATCGAGAAACAACCAATATGCGAGCATCCCAATATTATAGCAATAATTGCGGGTATTTTCAATAGGAATCCTCCAAGAATCAAGTACTCCATTTTTGTGGACGTGAAACTGTCCTTGTTTACATCCGATCCATGGGAAAAATTCAGCATTTTTAGTAAAAGAGTTAGGCACAAAGTCAGCTATGTTACTAATCCTCACCATAGCGGGGCGATCGTCGGACTTAAATCTATCTGACATCGCTTACATGAGTAAAAAGGGGACAGAAATTGTGCTTTATACGAGATTTCGCAAAACTAGGAAAGTGGGGCAACTACCCATGAAAGTGGAAGTCTGTAGGTTTGATGGACGAGGAAAATCTTGATCCTTTAGCGTGCGTGAACGAATATTTGACTAGGACGCTGCATGCGAGACCGTTCGAAGGTTGCAAACTGTTTCTGCTGTTCGTAGAAGCCAGTAAAGTCTAGTATCATTGCTAGTTTGTTGAAACATTTCCTTGCCAAAGCACGAATAGACACGAACGTATGGTCGGCCTTTTCTATGGTAGCGAGTAGCTCGAAAGTAGCAATTTCGGGGTGTCTGCTCACTCCATTCTCCTAAATACGGCTTGTTGGAAGCGTGTGGGGACGTTCAAAAGATTTTATAAAAAAAACACTTCCGGTGTTGCGTGCTGAGAAACATCCCCATGCGGAGAAACATCCCCGTTTTTGGGAACGAACCTTGGCGTTTTGAGAAATCACCTTGCTTAGAAACATGGCTTATTCCCAATGTTTGTTCAGAAGCTAAGTAATTGAGGTTGAAAATAAAGGACACGGGGGTTATTTTAAAGGAAACTTAAAAGAGAAATAAAAGCAATTTCTCACTGCATTTTATTGAACAATAACTATGTAATATAATGCAACAGGGTTTTCCTTTTCTTTTCTCATACACTTGAAAGGTGCAATCCAGTCGTTTAAGAATAAATATATTGCTTACTTAAAATGATATCTGATACACGACAAAAGATCTCGTAGAAAAAGTTCAAAGACAGACAAAAGGAATCTCCGTGAAATTTGCTTTTTAATATTCAAATATCTCAGGTTTCAAATGGATTAAAGATAATTGTATTGGATTTAATCCGGTGCTGGACGGCACACAGTTTCATGAATTTATTACTGAGATCTGGGATCAAGGACAATTGTAATTGTTCTTTTATTACTCAGAACTTGGATTATAGGTTATTCCTATTGCCCCATTAAAGTGAAATACTCAAGTTATTTCATGCATCTTGTATCATTTATTGCATTAACATGCAGCGCAACTCATTTATTTACTTCTTAAACACTACACGTTAAAATCAAATCGCATAGCGCATGCTATCAGTATAGATAATTTGATCTTACCGTAAGTTTCGCCTACAGCTTCAGACCGCGCTACAACCAATATAAATAGGGGTTTAACTACAAGAACTCATCCCGTGGCCGTGGCGGTCAGTGGAAAGAACGAGGATATCAGTATCGTAGAAGATAGACGAGGGTTGCCTCAAGGGTCAACAGAGTGCCCGAAGCATACGCCCAAGTTGCTAGTGAGGGGCAACTGGGCAGGAACTTCGATTTTGAACTTCTACGCTATTATTGTTCGATTTCTGGAGAGTGGAATAGGTTGTCAGAATAAAGCATTGAAGGAAGTAGCGATTGTGACTAGCTTGGTGTTATTCCAAAGCCATTCCGGAAAAGGAAGTGGGTGTAAAAGTTTGCTGGTTCTTAAGCAAAGTTCGGAAAATGCAGCTATTAAATCTCCTCGGTTTTCTTATAAAAATTGTATAATTTCATTGCGGGACCTTAGGCCCCTTATAAAATTCCTTATTTTTTGCCTCAGCATGTAAGCTTCATTTTACTAATCATGTCATGTATTGTCTACATATGTTGTACTTAGATTAGTTGATTTTGTTTAAAGTTTATTCGGCTCATGTAATTTGTGTGTCGACCTGGATTTTGATCTTGCAGTAATATTTTGAAACAGCCTAATCAACTTAATTTATATTTACTGTGTCTAATACTAGTTTTTTCCTAACGGAAGAGGGTTGGATTTGAGTACACACAGAAGATGGCCTCAATTATTTCTAACAGAAGAGGGTTGGATTTGAGTACACACAGAAGATGGCCTCAATTATTTAGTATCATATACAACAAAATATAATAATTAATGGCATTACTTCCTTCACCAACAAGAAGCGGAGGAGGGTAGGCATAGTCCCAGCAGTTTCAGGCCGAAGCGCACCGTAAAAAGCCACGGATGCCAAAAGGTTTGCCTTGCCATGAAGTATTATTTTTATTACTTGCTTTTAATCATAATTTTCTCTGTAAATTTTAGCACTCCTTAAAATTTATGCTTAAATGGAATTTTATTTTTGTAGTGATACGGTGATTTCCATTTTTTTTCGTAATTTTTGATTGCCTGCTTCCTTCACATTGCTATTTATGCTAAATATATGAAGCGAAACATGACGTCACACAGCGCCATTGCACCTTAAAAATGCTCTTCACCCCCGTTCTACTCTTAAACTCAAATTTCTTAATACATCCACGCTTTGGACTAAGTTTTCTTTCTCGGTGTATAAACCACGGTGTACATCTTTGTGTGGCCTCTTCTGCACTACCTGAATATTTTCGCCATAGCTCTGTCTTCTTTCATACTTGGCTGTTACCCCACATTTAGTACGTTTAACCTTAACTGGCACTGCTCTCTGATTGGTCAACTAGAAGGCACACAATGTTTTGTATGATTCGGACGCCAAGACGGCAAAACTACTGACCTTGGTCCAAAATAAAGATTAGATTTTAACCATTTTAAGTTGTTGGAATGTCAAAATCCAAATTATAATATGAACTGAGTGACAATGCAGTCCCGTATAAAGGGATGGGAAGTAAATTTTGCGTTATCCGACCGCGTAGAAAACTTCACCGACGACATTCACATGAATCTCACAGGTATATAACAACGGAAATATGTTAATGGCGAATCCCTTTTTTGCGCAAACAAGTTGCTGTGTAACAGACAGGCGGTGTTACAGTACAGGGAAAAATCTGAAAGGATTATCTGACTTCCTAATGCACAATGGAGTTACAGCATTTTCGCTGGACCAGTATCCAAGATGGCGGTCAAAAGTAGAATCTCGATTTAAAGACAAATTTAGTATTCCGTTTGTACAGATGAACGATATTGCAAGAGTTTGTTAGATACGTTTTATATTGATTATTATTGGCCTTAAAAACTCGGAGTTGTAGTAACAGGCTTCAGAAGGACATCCACTTTTTCATGAGATGGTTATCAATGCTACAGCATTTTATGTAATATCAATTTATTTACCTGGCATGTTAGTGGCTCAAGCGTTCTAAAAAATGGCGCAGGAAGACTTGGTTTGTATTTTATATATGCGGATCTTTCGTGCCATAACAATACAGTACAGTAGAACAGGAATGCTCAAGAATTTCGGTGGTGCCTGTTATAAAGTGCCATAACAATACAGTGCCAATATTTGCTACAAAAACACAAAAATTCAGTCCAAAACTTTACAACAATTGTGATTTAACAATATTTCATCATCTTGTGTGTAATACTTTGGCTGTATCAATGTATTGACGCTTCGTAGCATCGACATAATGAGCAGATTTATCCTATGTTGTGGAATCTAGTTCCATTCCGCAATCAATGTGTGTCGCATGTCTCTATGGCGACGTCGTACGGCTCGAACTGAGTATATCCCAAACACGTGCAATAGGGTTCATGTTATATGAGTACGGATGCCATTGTAGGGTACAGATACAATCAAGCGCAACAGATATCGATTGCATTATATTATATAAATTGCAGCCACATGAGGGCATGCGTTGTCGTGTGCATGAAAATCATTTTACGGTCGTTTTTACACGACGGTACGATTTCGCATTCTTTGATGGTTTCTGCATACTGCTTTGCGAACAAGTTGCCATCCATGACTAGAAGAAGTGATTTCCAACCAAAACTCAAATAGCACCCCACATCATCGTATTCCTTCCTCAAAAATATCAACCTCTCGATTCTCGTTAGCGGACGTCATTTCTAAACAACAGAAACCGCAATTCGTAGCTAAATGGTACCTGACGCCACTGCCATCAATTTCCCCAAATGCTTGGATCCCCAGTCTCATCAAAGGCGTCGTCGCCGTTGGTTTAACACTGGTCCGACCTAGGCTCACCGAGTTATTATTATACCTTTAGCACAGTTTGTCTACTGATATGGTTGTCACATTTGCCTATTCAGGGTGGCCACCTGGAATCCGAAACGAAATCCCCTGAGTTTTACCTGAGTTCCTTGCAATGAATTTTGACATTATTCAAAAGATCATAACCAAGAAATCTATATATGCTCGAAAGGCGTGGCCATAGGCAAGATATTTTCAAGAAAACTACGAAGTAACATGAGGGAAGGTTATTTTTTCATCGTATTGACAAAAAATGCGTTTTAGGATTATAGAATTTCCTTAAAAATGGAGAATTTTTGACATTCCTCAGATATGCAGGTTGCAAAAGGGCAATTAACGAGTCTTCGCATGGTACTTTCGTCATCGCTGTCAAAATTAGTTGGTCAGTTTTTTTATTTTTACAACCAATTTTTTGTTGTATTATTATTTTTACACTGAGTCACTTCCCAAGCAAAACTTGTACTTATGAAACTTTCACAGTAAAGGTATTGCAAATATACAGCAGTAACCTTTAGGCTTTCTTAATCGCACAACCCGTCTAGCAAAAAGAATGCAGTTAAAAAACAGCTATAGCAAGAAGGTACTATAAATAAATCATTTGTTTATTACCTGAGAGACATTGAAATAGAGAAGTGACTCACAATCAACAACATTTCGTAACTGAAATCTAAATAAAATTCAAGCTATATACTGAAATAATACTTGTCTCGAGCGCACTATGTCAACTAAATAATAAATTGTCTATTACCTGAGACACATTGAACTATCACAAGAAATGAGACACAACCAACAGTTCGCAACTTAACACTACATTCAGATGAGGCTATACACAAAAATAATGCTTGTCTCGAGTGTACGATGCCAGTTTACTAGCATGTTCTCTACTATCAGAGAAGCATTGAAATATCATGAAAAGTGATTCACAATCAACATTTTAAAACTTAAAATACACATAATTCAAGATATGCACGGAAATAATACCTGTCTCGAGCATGAAATGCTAGCTCAACAACAATCTGCCTATTACTTGAGACATATTGATATAACAAATGACTAACAATCAATGTTTCAAAATTTAAAATACATTTAATTGAAGCTATGCACCACAATTATACTTGCCTACAAAGGTTAAAGGTAAATCTAATTCAAAACTTTACCAGTGTATAAACGAGACTTCAGTGTAGTTACTAGGTTTTTCTTTTCTAAAAGTTGTAAACTGGCTTCTAATGAATAACGTTTACAACGGCAGAAACTGCTAACTACTTTAGTACCTAAGATGTGCTTTGACGAAATTCGCATTTGAAATTTTGCAAAAAACAGTTACCAGGTTTTACCTTTGTGCGCTAGAATACTTGTCTCGAGTGTAAGATGCCAACTGAACAACAATTTATTTGTTACTAGAGAAACATTGAAATATCATGAAAGCGACTCACAAAGAAGAATATTTCTAAACTAAAAATTACATACAATTCAAGCTATGCACAAAATTAATACATGTCTCCAGATAAAGATGCCAAATCGAGCATATTTAGGCAATTTCAAGATTTAGAAGCCAAATATATATTTCACATCATTTCTTTAAAGCAATAATTAGAGAAACTAATATTTTTACGGGTTAACAACACAGAAATGCTGAATATAGCAGTTTTAGTGCAATAACCATTACTTTTGAGAGATTAGTCAGCAAAAATTAACTGTTAAACTGTTAAACGTTTGAACAGGCCTGGAAAAATCAAATTCACGAACAACTCAACATAATCCGACTGTTTTCACACCACTGTTTTATTTATGGGCAGCCTTATCAATACCATACTTCATCTTTTAGAGAAGCTGGTTTTCCAGTTCTTTTATTTTCTCCTTTTCGTGCACGATATCGATATCACATGGCTTCTTTGCCTGATCCCTGAGACCAATCAACTGAGCAAGGAAGTTCATGTCATGTGTCTTGTGACATTTTATGGTTTTTGCATCAGCCTTTTCTTCACAGCTTTTGACAATTTCTTTTAATTCCTTTAGCCGCTTTCTTGAGGCAACCAGACTCTTCTCAATATCGCCGGCTTTTCGCTTCTTGGCCGACTTCTTCTCTGCAGCTTCTTGGCCCATAAGATGTTGTGTGTATCTGCCATTGGCTGTTAACAGCATAAAGAAGTGTAAACAGACTTGCGTAAACTAAAAATAAATTTTGTCGTAAAGTCTGAAATCCAGATAAATTATACTTTACGAAAATAGCGTTTCATATGTACAGCTGCTTCTTACAGAATGTATTTAAGAACTGCAATAAGTTTAAAAAGAAATGCTCACTTGCAATGCCGCAATGAGTCATCTGTAACGTCAAACTCAGTCACTTCAATGTTCATCGATCAAAGGGTGTCGTAAACCAACCGCCGTGGAACCAACGCTTGAAGCATATTGGGAAGGAGCATATCTGCACTGATGGAAAAACCACGCTCTACCGTGGCCTGACCGTGCGATAAAACTAAGCACTTCTCAACGACTTTCCAAACATTTGAATAGTCCGTCTTGTTACCCAATAGGTCGTGGTAGAACTCATCTAGTCGACTTTCTGGTTGAAACGATTTCGGTTTTGGCATTTGGTCTTCAAGTAGTGATCTGTACTCTAGCTCCGCAGAATCACACTGCACTGATGAAAGCAAGTTGCCTTCCATTACAAAAAGTGCTCAGATCCTAGTTTGAATATATAAATCGTACTCAATAGGGAAACTCTTGACCTTGAGGGTCAAGATCAAAAGTCACGTGACCTCGTGTCCGCTTTACGATAGGGAGACTTATCTCAAAAGCGGTTAGAGATTTTGAGCTCGTTTGGACCCTTTGGGCATAAACAAGGTTACAAGGTTACATTTTTTCTTCTTCCGCCGAATCGGTTTCCAGACATCTGCTCCAAGACCGCTGAAGCTACACCAACTAAACTTGGCACATGTATGGAAGGTCATCTGAAGTGGTGCACCTGATAGAATTTTTGACCTTGACCCTACTGGTCAAGGTCAAATCGCGAAAAACATCAATCGGTTTCCAGACATCTACAACAAGGCCGTTGAAGCTAGAAAAGCCAAACTTGGCACATATATAAAGGACGATGTGACCTGAAGCATCCCGATAAAAACTTTTGACCTTGACCTTGATGGTCAAGGTCAAATCACGAAAAACGTTATTTAAGAAAAACAATGATTTATCTCGAAAATCGTAGGAAATAGAGCAATTTTGACCTCATTTTTGACCTCCACCCCCTATACAACGATACCTAATGTATAACTTCCGGTGTCCTTGACTCCAGGTCACTTTCGAGCCCCAAACCGGAAGTTTGCCTTTATCTCGAAAACGGTAAGAGGTAGAGCAATTTTGACCTAATTTTCGACCTCCACCCCCTATACGACGATACGTAAAGTATAACTTCCGGTGTCCTTGACCTCCAGGTCACTTTCGAGCTCCAAACCGGAAGTTGGCCTTTATCTCGAAAACGGTAAGAGATAGAGCAATTTTGACCTCATTTTCGACCTCCACCCCCTATACGACGATATGTTAGGTATAACTTCCGGTGTCTTTGACCTCCAGGTCACTTTGAGCCCCAAACCGGAAGTTGGTCTTTATCTCCGAAACGGTAAGAGATAGAACAATTTTGACCTCATTTTCGACCTCCACCCCCTATACGACGATACGTTAGGTATAACTTTCGGTGTCCTTGACCTCCAGGTCACCTTCGAGCCCCAAACCAGAATTGCCTTTATCTCGAAAACAGTAAGAGACAGAGCAATCGGTTTCCAGACTTCTCCTCCAAGACCGCTGACGCTGGACTAACCAAACTTGGCACATGTATGGAGGGTCATCTGAAGTGGTGCACCTGATAACAATTTTTGACCTTGAGCTTTCCGGTATAGTTGGTAGTATTTAGGAGGATATTCTACATTCAGACATGTGAAAATTACCAAATAGCAATATCATCCACCTTCCGTTTAAAGTTATCATTCCAAGTGGGGTCTAATTCGCTGTGCGAATTTCGGTCTAGTTTCCCCATTTTTTTATTGAAATTTTCCACCGAAAGCGATTGCTTATCAACACAACATGTATTCTTTTGTATATTTCATTCAGGATGACGAAGGGCGACACAAATTTGTTGTATCCGCACATTATGCAAATGTCATTTTTTATTACCATAAGCATTACATTCAGGGCTGAGTTCTCGACACCAAAGATAAATTCCATACGTGATATTGCAATATTTTCTGCGGGGTGTATTGTATTAAAAATTTCACTCTTTAGTTGTGGAACAACCAATTAATGCATGTATTAATGTATCTCTTGTTAAATTACAGAAATGACATGTAACGTCAGTAGGGGAAAAACGGGGGTTTGAAAACAGGAAGTGACGTCATAGTGACGTCACGTGGTGTTTTCAAACCCCCACGGGGGTTTGAAAACAGTGACGTCATATTGACGTCACTGTGGGGAAAACCCGATCGATAAATTTCAGAGTGCACTCGTTCAGAGCGTGGGAACGATCAATAAATTTGAGAAGGAATGGGATTTTCAGCAGGATAAAAGTGTGGCTCCGAAAACAGGAAGTGACGTCAAAATGACGTCACGAGGTGTTTTCGGAGCCCCATGGGGCTCCGAAAACAGTGACGTGATTATTTTCGTATTCGCATGGGTATTTTGAAACAGGTAATCGAAAGAGCGCGCGCCCGTTCAATGACGCCATGATGACGTCATCATGACGTTATAATGACGTCATCATGATGACGTTATAATGACGTCATCATGACGTTATAATGACGTCATCATCATGACGTTATAATGACGTCATAATGACGTCATCATGACGTTATAATGACGTCATCATCATGACGTTATAATGACGTCATCATGACGTTATCATGACGTTATCATGACGTCATCATGATGTTATGGCATATTAAGACAGTTCTAAGCAGGATAACCCTAAGTCGCCTGTCAATCATCATGACGTCATTAGTCACGTGACCTGTCAATCATTATTGGTCACATGACCTGTCAATCATGTGTGATGTGATTCCAACCGCATATGAGGAATATTTTCCTGCTGATTAACCTTCTGGCCTGAATGGCTCAGTTGGTAGAGCAGAGGACCCGTAAGCGGACCCATGATCTGAAGGTCGGTGGATCGAACCCGCCCTCGGGCATCACTTTCATATCATGGGTCCTCAATCTTAGAAGACCCCCCGGGTCCTCAATCTTAGAAGACCCCCCCCCCAGGATCAAGACATGACATGAATCGAACCCCCCCCCAGGACCAGGACATGACATGAATTGACCCCCCCCCAAGGACCAAGACATGACATGAATCGGACCTCCCCCCCCCTCCAGGACCAGGACATGACATGAATTGACCCCCCCCAGGACCAAGACATGACATGAATCGGACCCCCCCCCAGGACCAAGACATGACATGTATCGAACCCCCCAACGGACCAAGACATGGCATATATCGGACATAGTCATATAGCTATATGACTATGTAATTGCTATGTGAACATAATTAGTTTCAAGTATGTATGTCATTATCAGATCGTTCAACAGTCAAGCCGCGATAGCTCACTTGGCAGAGCAAAAGGCTAGCAACCTGAGAGTTCCGGGATCGATACCACATCGGGGCAAACTTTTTTTTGGTTTTTTGTTCACTTTTATGACTCTGTGACATTATGTGACAACATGTGACTGTGACATCATGTGACTCTGTGACATTATGTGACTGTGACTGTTTTTTTTTGTTTTTTTTAACATAATGGCTATATTTCTATGTCTATTTTCACTATTATTATGATAATATTTAATTAGTCATATTTCAATGGTTCTAACCACACAGCATAGGAATAAGTACATGTGTACAGAGTGTGGGGAAACCGATCAATAAATTTTAGAGTGCACTCGTTCAGAGTGTGGAGGAAACCGATCGATAAAATTTCAGAGTGCACTCGTTCAGACCGTGGGAACGATCGATAAATTTGAAAACATCAAAGGCCTAGACCGTGGGAACGATCGATAAATTTGAAAACATCAAAGGCCTAGACCGTGGGAACGATCAATAAATTTCAGAGTGCACTAATTCAGAGCGTGGGAACGATCAATAAATTTGAGAAGGAATGGGATTTTCCACAACTCTATGTTTTATGTTATAGTAGTTGGAAAATGACACTTCTAAAGCACATTTAACAAATGTAGGTTTTTATAACATATAATATATAAAATAAGTTTGAACATTTTAGCATGCTACTTATTTAAATGTTCTAAAGTTATAGTAGTGGAAAAATGGTGGTTCTAGACCAACTTTAACAAATTTAGTGTTTAACACCATATGATATATAAAATAAGTTTGAACATTTTAGCATGCTACTTATTTGAATATTCTAAAGTCATAGTAGTGGGAAAATGATGGTTCTAGACCAACTTTAACAAATTTTGTTTTTTGACAAAATATGATGTATAAAATAAGTTTGAACATTTTACCATGGTGTAGTAGGGTAAAAATAAGGGTTCTAGACCAACTTTAACAAATTTAGTTTTTAACACCATATGATATATAAAATAAGTTTGAACATTTTAGCATGCTACTTATTTGAATGTTCTAAAGTCATAGTAGTGGAAAAATTGTGGTTCTAGACCAATTTTAATAAATTTTGTTTTTTGACAAAATATGATGTATAAAATAAGTTTGAACATTTTACCATGGTGTAGTAGGGTAAAAATAAGGGTTCTAGACCAACTTGAACAAATTTTTGTTTTTTTGACAACATATGATGTATAAAATAAGTTTGAACATTTTACCATGGTGTAGTAAGATCAAAATCAGGGTTCTAAACCAACTTTAACAAATTTAGTTTTTTACACGTTTCAGGCGATTCTACCACTTGGTTGGTTGGTTGATTGTTGGAAAATGGGAAGTGAAAATGTGGATAGTTATGTAGGAAAACTGCGCCCATTCAAAAGACGTGTTCGAATGGCAAGCCCATTTTAAAGACGTGTTCGAATGGCAAGCCCATTCAAAACACGTGTTCGAATAATTTTTGAAAGATATTACGTCGTAGTATTGTTCAACAAATTGTTCAACATGTTCAACACGTTCAACATGTTCAACATGTTCAACATGTTCAACATGTTCAACATGTTCAACAAGTTGTTCAACATGTTCAACATGTTCAACAAGTTCAACATGTTCAACATGTTCAACATGTTCAACTTGTTCAACATGTTCAACAAGTTGTTCAACATGTTCAACATGTTCAACAAGTTCAACTAGTTCAACAAGTTCAACATGTTCAACTTGTTCAACATGTTCAACAAGTTGTTCAACATGTTCAACATGTTGTTGTTCAACATGTTGTTCAACATGTTCAACAAGTTGTATATAGAGCTATGTTTAAAGACTTTCTCATCATTTGAATAGTGTAGGTTGAACCGAAAGGATGTATACATGCAACATTTGTTCGAAATCTTACAATTGGCTGCAAAGTCGCATATGGTAAAATTATTTCTAAACATTTTAGGACATAGTGTGTCCAACCTCGAGTGTGGCAGCTCCCTACAGAGCATAAAAGGTACCTACCCTCAGACATAACGCACATTCTGTATCAAGATACTGAAGAGTGAACATGTCTGCAGTGAGTGAACAACAACTACCATCAATGCCAATGCCTGCAGAAAATTTTATAGCAAAGCCTGAGACAATACCTACAGCAAAGTCTAAGGCAATGCCCATGGTAAAGTCTAAGGCGAAGTTACGTCAGCAGCGTCAAAAGCGACCACATCTTAGAAAGATAAAAAGAGATGAGTTACCAGCTATGACGCCGCCGTGTAAAATGCGAAAAAATACGACAGAGCCTAATGTGAAGCGAGAACCGGAGCGTAAAGCTGATACCACTATGAAGAAGATGCGTGTAGACGATTCACTGGTTATGATACCCATTAATGGAGAAACATATATTAAATTGGTGAATTATCAACAGAAAGTGATGGTTAACATTCGTAAATATATTACGAATCATGCATCTGGGAGGTTATATCCTACCAAGAAGGGAATTTTGTTGTCATTGAAAGACTGGCACATGTTGAAGAAGCAAATGACGTCAGTGGATCTCATGCTTCAGAAAATGGATCTGTATAAATGCAGTGACTGTCAGAAGATGGTTGAGTAGACAGCGAGATGACTGTATACAGTTTTAACAGCATGACGAGCTTAGTGGATGCTGTGATTTCATCACAGTGCAGAAGATTGGACCGACGGTTTTGAAGCTTGACAAGAACTTAGCTTTGACTCATATGGACATGTACATTTGATATGTAGTTCAAATTAAATTGTCTTCATATGTAGACTATGAAATTAACTTTATCTATGTTCATGTGAAGTCAGTTGTTATAAAATTTTAAGTTAAGTTCTTCTGCACATGTATTAACATAATATGTATTTGAAATAGTTTTGTTTTTATCATAATTGTACATATTTGTAATGTTCAATAAAAACACATATGATGCTTTTCAACTTTTTATTTTTCTCATACAATACTTGGATATAATACATAATAAAACAATACTTGGATATAATACATAATAAAACAATACTTGAATATAATACATAATAATACAATTCTTGAATATAATACATAATAATACAAAATTAACTATAATACCCAATATATGATATATGGTTTACGGGTCAATTAAAACCGTGTCAGCAACCTTACGACTTTATATGTTGCAAAGCAAGACATATATTACACAACGCTTAAGTTAATAAAATATTACAACATTTATAAAGTCTTAATTATAAAGTTTAGTCAAATAAGTCTATTTTTCTGCATCTGTTTCACTCTGTTCACTGTCCATGCCACTTTTGTTGTCACTGCTACCATCCTCCTCCTCCTCCATATCTAGTAGCTCTTCAAAGAATGCATTGTTTTTCCTTATAGCCGCCTTTAATGCCTTTGAATACTTATAATGTTTTTCATCAACAAAGTAATTAAAGTCCTCTAAAATCTTTTGATAATGTTTGCTTTGTTGTAGACGCTGGGTATAGTTGAAAAGTCTCATAAACAGTTGTTTTAGTCCATGCTTATAAATGGGTCGAAGGTCATAACTTGCTATTTCACGCGCATCTTCAAGTCCTTGTTCTTCATATTCTGAAACCTTTTCTTGAAATATGTTATCATAGTCATCGTAGACGTCTTGAACCATATCATGCCAAACAGAGTCTATTTCTGACTCACTTTCAACAAGGTATACATCCTTTCGGTTCAACCTACACTATTCAAATGATGAGAAAGTCTTTAAACATAGCTTTATATACAACATGTTGAACATGTTGAACAACATGTTGAACAACAACATGTTGAACAACTTGTTGAACATGTTGAACATGTTGAACATGTTGAACATGTTGAACATGTTGAACATGTTGAACGTGTTGAACATGTTGAACAATTTGTTGAACAATACTACGACGTAATATCTTTCAAAAATTATTCGAACACGTGTTTTGAATGGGCTTGCCATTCGAACACGTCTTTAAAATGGGCTTGCCATTCGAACACGTCTTTAAAATGGGCTTGCCATTCGAACACGTCTTTTGAATGGGCGCAGTTTTCCTACATAACTATCCACATTTTCACTTCCCATTTTCCAACAATCAACCAACCAACCAAGTGGTAGAATCGCCTGAAACGTGTAAAAAACTAAATTTGTTAAAGTTGGTTTAGAACCCTGATTTTGATCTTACTACACCATGGTAAAATGTTCAAACTTATTTTATACATCATATGTTGTCAAAAAAACAAAAATTTGTTCAAGTTGGTCTAGAACCCTTATTTTTACCCTACTACACCATGGTAAAATGTTCAAACTTATTTTATACATCATATTTTGTCAAAAAACAAAATTTATTAAAATTGGTCTAGAACCACAATTTTTCCACTACTATGACTTTAGAACATTCAAATAAGTAGCATGCTAAAATGTTCAAACTTATTTTATATATCATATGGTGTTAAAAACTAAATTTGTTAAAGTTGGTCTAGAACCCTTATTTTTACCCTACTACACCATGGTAAAATGTTCAAACTTATTTTATACATCATATTTTGTCAAAAAACAAAATTTGTTAAAGTTGGTCTAGAACCATCATTTTTCCACTACTATGACTTTAGAATATTCAAATAAGTAGCATGCTAAAATGTTCAAACTTATTTTATATATCGTATGGTGTTAAACACTAAATTTGTTAAAGTTGGTCTAGAACCACCATTTTTCCACTACTATAACTTTAGAACATTTAAATAAGTAGCATGCTAAAATGTTCAAACTTATTTTATATATTATATGTTATAAAAACCTACATTTGTTAAATGTGCTTTAGAAGTGTCATTTTCCAACTACTATAACATAAAACATAGAGTTGTGGAAAATCCCATTCCTTCTCAAATTTATTGATCGTTCCCACGCTCTGAATTAGTGCACTCTGAAATTTATTGATCGTTCCCACGGTCTAGGCCTTTGATGTTTTCAAATTTATCGATCGTTCCCACGGTCTAGGCCTTTGATGTTTTCAAATTTATCGATCGTTCCCACGGTCTGAACGAGTGCACTCTGAAATTTTATCGATCGGTTTCCTCCACACTCTGAACGAGTGCACTCTAAAATTTATTGATCGGTTTCCCCACACTCTGTACACATGTACTTATTCCTATGCTGTGTGGTTAGAACCATTGAAATATGACTAATTAAATATTATCATAATAATAGTGAAAATAGACATAGAAATATAGCCATTATGTTAAAAAAAAACAACAAAAAAAACAGTCACAGTCACATAATGTCACAGAGTCACATGATGTCACAGTCACATGTTGTCACATAATGTCACAGAGTCATAAAAGTGAACAAAAAACCAAAAAAAAGTTTGCCCCGATGTGGTATCGATCCCGGGACTCTCAGGTTGCTAGCCTTTTGCTCTGCCAAGTGAGCTATCGCGGCTTGACTGTTGAACGATCTGATAATGACATACATACTTGAAACTAATTATGTTCACATAGCAATTACATAGTCATATAGCTATATGACTATGTCCGATACATGCCATGTCTTGGTCCGTTGGGGGGTTCGATACATGTCATGTCTTGGTCCTGGGGGGGGTCCGATTCATGTCATGTCTTGGTCCTGGGGGGGGGGGGGTCAATTCATGTCATGTCCTGGTCCTGGGGGGGGAGGTCCGATTCATGTCATGTCTTGGTCCTTGGAGGGGGGGGGCTCAATTCAAGTCATGTCCTGGTCCTGGGGGGGGGGGGGGTTCGATTCATGTCATGTCTTGATCCTGGGGGGGGGGGGTCTTCTAAGATTGAGGACCCGGGGGGGGTCTTCTAAGATTGAGGACCCATGATATGAAAGTGATGCCCGAGGGCGGGTTCGATCCACCGACCTTCAGATCATGGGTCCGCTTACGGGTCCTCTGCTCTACCAACTGAGCCATTCAGGCCAGAAGGTTAATCAGCAGGAAAATATTCCTCATATGCGGTTGGAATCACATCACACATGATTGACAGGTCATGTGACCAATGATGATTGACAGGTCACGTGACTAATGACGTCATGATGATTGACAGGCGACTTAGGGTTATCCTGCTTAGAACTGTCTTAATATGCCATAACATCATGATGACGTCATGATAACGTCATGATAACGTCATGATGACGTCATTATAACGTCATGATGATGACGTCATTATAACGTCATGATGACGTCATTATGACGTCATTATAACGTCATGATGATGACGTCATTATAACGTCATGATGACGTCATTATAACGTCATCATGATGACGTCATTATAACGTCATGATGACGTCATCATGACGTCATTGAACGGGCGCGCGCTCTTTCGATTACCTGTTTCAAAATACCCATGCGAATTCGAAAACAATCACGTCACTGTTTTCGGAGCCCCATGGGGCTCCGAAAACACCTCGTGACGTCATTTTGACGTCACTTCCTGTTTTCGGAGCCACACTTTTATCCTGCTGAAAATCCCATTCCTTCTCAAATTTATTGATCGTTCCCACGCTCTGAACGAGTGCACTCTAAAATTTATCGATCGGTTTTCCCCCACACTCTGTACGAGTGCACTCTGAAATTTATCGATCGGGTTTTCCCCACAGTGACGTCAATATGACGTCACTGTTTTCAAACCCCCGTGGGGGTTTGAAAACACCACGTGACGTCACTATGACGTCACTTCCTGTTTTCAAACCCCCGTTTTTCCCCTACTAACGTCTTCCTTGATATTCCACTTTACTAAATTTGAGCCGGAATTGATTACATTGTGTATAATTTTAAATTGTAATTGGAGCCATTTTAGTTCCTTTACCGATCTTCTAGTGAGTGTTAAACTTCTATATACCACATCTTCGTGTGCATTTAATTCATCACGCCATTTTATAATGGTTGCGGGCTGAGATTTAATAAGGTTGATGAAATCCCAATAGAAGTCCCTGCTTTTCGCATTAGACAACTTAACCCTTTTATTGCACTGAAATGTCAACTGCATATATTCCCCATTGGATTGCTTTTAAAAAAGTTTTATTTTATGTCAATGTTGACAATTTAAAACGTCTTATACATTTCAATGTGTATCATTTCGATTAGAAAAAAGCGAAATGCGGTTCATATTCTGAACTTGTCTCTTGAGTAAAATCGAAGTTGATTATGTTTTAATAAGCCGGTAGAATTATGATTTGGCTTTTTCTTACCGTTCAGTTCTAATTTGTTTGTTGTTGGCAAATTCTTGTGTCACGATTACACCCAATCAACTTGCTGATAGAATGCTCGGTTATTGGAGGTATAGAGATGAACAGGGGCAAAATAAGTATTAGGCAGCCTGTTCGAAAATTTCTTTCATTCATCAATTCCAGGCAATCTCATAAAAGATTCTGAATGAAACTTTAGCAAATATCGGATATTCAACGCCAATTAAACGGACATTTTAAGACACAGTTATTATGAAATTATAAGAAGTAACATAGAAATCATGGCCGAGTAAGGTTTTATTTTGACAACTTCTTTTTGTGGCAGTTATTATTTAAAGCATTGTATCAACTATCTGATTTCTTTCTTCTCTTTTTTTTTTGTCGAATTATTAAAGGTGACTTAAGAATGTGTATTATTTTGACTGATGATGGTTTCGCTTGAAATCAGATATTATTGGCAATTTTAGTGTGTTTGAACTCGACTCGTGGCATTTTCGAAAGAGCAAAATCCCTATAAGCTGTAGATGGTTTCTTTCAGCTCGTAACAACAGAATGGACTGTTTATAATACTCAAGGAAAGAACCTTTTGCTTTACCAACATCGTTTAGTTTTATTATCATGTACAGTTACAAAAATAAATACTTTACATACCTTTATTTACACAATTCTTTCAGCAGTTTTACCATTTATACCATATTTCGCCATTGCAGAAATGTTTATGTCAAATGGATTACCGAATGTCTCAACACCTTCCTGTGTAGTTATTGCTAAACTGCCATTGCAGAGTCTTACCACAACGCTTGTTTACGAACGGCTCGTAATATAGACATATAACTCAATGCTGTAGAAATTCAAGTATTTTTGAAAATCAATTCAAGTCTGATATTACTTTAATAACCCTGTCAAACACGGTGAATACCTCATTTATACCATCAGTTTGTAATGTTATAGGTGTGATGTTACTGATCCACATGTTGTAAATTTACATTTTTAAATATTAATGTTAACCTCGAATAAGACATAAAAACCGATAACCATTTTCAATCAGGTGATTCCTGGTGTTAATTAACAACAAGCCTTAACATGGGTTTTTAAAAGGCAAATTTTAGTTCGAGGCCCAGTGATCTGTCTGTCGAGGGAACTGAAACATCGCGCGCTATTTTTCTTATACCAGGGACCGAGCGTCTGGCCCATCAATCCAACAACCTCACAGACGGCTACATTTTGTTTCGCATTTAACAGTTTGATTAGTCAAAGAAACTTCATTTCATAAAACACTTTTAGCTTTTGAACGGAATACGGGAGACTAAAAACTTTTTTTCGCGAAAATTTTTTACTTCTGTGAGGCTTCCTTGGAGGTTACAAAAGTGAGGAAAATAATTCGAAACCAAATGGAACATTCTCTTTTTTTAGATTGAAAATAGGGTTTCGTACTAATAGCCAGTCTTTACCATATTAATTATGTAGCTTCTACGCTCATGTCTTCACATAATTAATTTACCTACGTTCAACTCACAAACAAATGCTTCGAATGAAAGACACAAATAACTTAAACACATCACTACACACAGTCCATTTTAGGCTAGTTCAGAAATCAAAATTTCAATTAATCAAGTGAATAACTAACTAGAATTTAAACTGGTAGCTGATCCGATTTCTCACCTTGTTCTATGATAATCATGCTTGCAATAGTTAACAAGCGCCCGCACTTGCCAATAAGCACAGAAATAAGCTTCTACCGAGCTTGAAAATCGTGAATTCTAAATTTACTTTCATATTGACACAAGTCTTTTCAACATTCTTATTCCCTGGATATTCGTGCACGTATTAGATTTTGTTGGATCATTAAGTAAAACTTGTGTACAATATTACTTGTTTTAAAAAATTGTTTTGCTTGTTTGGTGGTTTATTTTATTTATTACTATCTTATGTTTATTTGAGTATACTGGGCTTAATATCTTCTGCAGCATATTTTCAATACTTGCGTGCATCGTTTTAGAGAATTTTTATTGGTCACTTTGGTTCTTTATGTGCCAATCGTTGGACTGATTACATCAAAGCTTCGTTGCAAGAACGTACTGGTACACTGACCTTGGCTTTCAGGTCAAAGTCAAACAAGCATGAAACTTTGTAATATACAGCTTTAAATATATATGGATGCACTTTGCAGTTTCAAGTATTCAAGTTTTATGTCATGCAACATTTTTTTTTAAATTAGGGTGTTTATACAAATCTTAAACGGAGGAGCGGGGGTGGAGGGTAAGGGGGTCGGGTTCTAGAATTTTATGGTTCTCGTTTCATCATTCCGCTTCAAGGTAATCAGTTCCCTGATATTTCTGTTGACAAATGTAAAGCCTAAATTTTCGTTACGAATATTTTATTAAGGACATAAATCTGGTATTGAAAAACTTCTAGCCACAGCCTTGTCTCATCCATTCTATACACTTTTGTCACTGTATTTTTGAGGGAAGGCTAACCTTTTTTTGACAAGCACACGTGAGCCGAGTAACGAGATATGTCCGAGCTCGAAATGTCGAGATTCGGCTGTAGATGTGTTCCATTCTTAAAAAATATGTTGATTCTAGTTGGAGGGGAGGGGGGCAGGCTTTCCGTCAAGGAAAGAGAAGATAGGGTTACAACCAAGTCTCACCATTTTTAGCCAATATTTGATTTAAATATTGTTCAACCCAAATCCAAATTACCCTACTGTTTTCGATTTTAGTGACATCCCGCTAGCGTTTTGCCAAAATGAGAACAGACCTTGGAGGACAATTAAACAGGTACATTTAATTCAAGCAACGTATATTTATACCATTATATCACACATAATAACTACAATTTAAAAAAAAAGATTTTATGAGATCAGATCTGATCCACTGTCCCGTCAGATTTAACATTTCTAAAAAGTTCACGACCATTTTAATCGTGACAACTTTTCGTCGAAATATACTATAAATAAGCATAAATTAAAAATTTTATTTAAACTGAAATATTTTTGTGTATCACCCTGTCAGATTATGAGTAACATAACACTTCTCGTAAAGAATTGCCAGGAAAACCATTTAGTCATGTCCTTAGCTTAAAATATCCCAAGGGGGTACTAAATATAACGTAGACTTTCAAAAGCAAACTGAACACATGTTAACTTTCACGTGTAGAAAGTAACAAAAAAAACCCCAACTCCTTACAGTTGGAGTTCTTAGTGATGTTCGAATTGAGTGACAATTTTAAGTTTTAAGTAAGAGAACCTGTTTGCACATTTAACTAAGCACTTTCCAGACAACTATAAACAACTAAATGCCTCGCAATCAAAACACCAAGGATAAATATATACAACCATTCACATGCACACGTTTCTGTGTACGTTATGTACAACAAATAAAAGTTTCATATACGTGCACATTGTGCCTCTATAACGAGCAGTTTATTATATATATTTTTACCAACACAACACAACGCCCGCTAACCAAATTCACCTATCGCCAGTTGTATGCTCTTCAATTACTTGTAGATATATATAAATGCATTTTTAACAGTGCGGACGTAACACTAAGCGATTTTTTAAGTTAAGATTAGCAACACGTCTTTCTTTTAAATTACAACAGGCATTAATATAAAGCAGGCTATACATATTACAGAACTTTGAAATAAACGCAGTTCGTTAAATTACATTTTACTATATTTGGTGAAATATCATGTTAAAACAAGTCATTTCTCATATTTTAAACCATAGGATTTAATAGAAAGACTACGAATAGAGATTCTAAAACTGCAAAAACAACTTTGTATATCTGTTTATTTTCTAAAATTATTTAGTTTTTATTTTGCATTCATTTAAGTCCGCTCTTTTACACCTGCAGTCGTCGCGAGGGTACTGGCGATATCTTGCTGTCGTGGATGGGTGCATAATGACACTGATTTTTTTTTCGTTTATTTTATATTTTATTTTAATGCACCCCAATGTTCACGCTATGGTTTAATACTTGAAACAACAACTCTAAAGGAATGTATATCCGTTTAAATAACGTACATTGCTATGTGCCAATGAGGGATGACAGCTGTGTCATCCTTTTTTCTGTCTCCACACTGGAGAGGCATTTAGGGTAACGAAAATTACGCCACTAGATGGCAGTCCTTTCAGCTACGTAAATCCCTACGCAGTGGCTTAATAATACTGATGAGAGGTCTACGTTTTCAATACTTTCCATAAAAAAATAGTAAAAAAAAAAAAGAGAAGAAAAATACTAAGCTCTTGACTTAAGTTCACCTATTTGGAATTGCGAATAAGTTGAAGTCTTTACGTGTTTGGTCTACCGACTCCGCCTCTGATGCACTCTTACGCGACTTTCCACGCTGGTGACGTATTGGCCGATCGCTACTGAAGGGACCCGACTTCCGCTTCGGGCCACGTCTCCGCTTCCCCTTCGAACAATCTGTGAGTCTGAATAGGTTGAGAGGATCGTCACCATTACATTTTGGCCCAGGTATCCTCGCTGATCGTGGCTCAACTTGTGTCGAAGTATCCGGACTAGTTACCACAGTCACTCCGCCGTTTAGATCCACACCAGATGTTGGCTCAATGCCCGTAGGTTTTGTGGCGGGCGGATACAACGGGTCCGATGTTTCGCTAACCGGCCGTTGTATAAAAAGTACATCCGGTTTTTTCTTTCTTGTCGAATGTCCTTTTAAAACTTGTCCGTTTTTCATTCCCAAATACCACTTCTTCTTTGAACGCTTGGGGTTGTTTAAAAACCCCCTATATTTGAGACTGTAGTAACGATTGTGAGGGTTGCCACCATCTTTGATTCCTTCTTGCTTAAACTCGCATTCGTCGGTGCATTTCTCCTACAGACATAATTGAAAAAAAAAACTCACTGTCAGCAATGCATTGCTATTTCAAGAGAAATGTTAAGCATCGAAAAAAAAAACACCACTGATTTTATAATTACTGTAGGGTTTCAGCCATATTGATAAAAAAGATTCTCTAAGCAATTAGACAATTATGAGGTGTAGCAGTTTTATTAATTAAAGGTTGGGAGCTTCATCCTTTTTTATGGACCAAGTTTCTAGACAAGCTATTTCAATTTCTTCTTTCGCCATTCAAAATTTGAATTTTTATTTTGAACTGAATTTTCTACAGTGACTGGGCTACAATTAAAATCAAGTATTTTGTTTACACAACCAAAGAAATGTGCATTCTCTGTAGTAAAATACGCAAGGAAAACTTATTCATGAACTTCAAAAATGCTGTAATGAAACTGATTTTGTTTTTCATTGCGGCATATACTCACCGAAGCGTAGACTTCGCCATATTTGTTCATACATAAGTATTTGTCTGCCTTTTTCCCATGTATCGATACTCGTCCGTATTTCTTTCTCGCTTTGTTGCCATGGAAAGAAGGAGGTATCGTGGTCATCGTCAAGCAGGCTGTTAATATCCGCAGTACTCCTTCAATAATACAAAAAAAAAATATGTTTATCTCTAATTTGCGCCGGACTTTTGTGTAACTTTTAAGGGGGTAATTTCAATTTTATGGGTGAAAAAAAAAGTGCCTTGGAATAGCCGGAGAGTGACAGCAATATCACAGAAAACAAGCAAGTTAAACAGATGTCCAAGAAGAAGCCCCATATTACGAATAAGCTGAAGACTTAATGGATCCAGGAATATATTGATATTTATAAGGAAGATGAATGAATTTGACAACCAACACGTCTGCAAGCTTAAAACATGAAATAGTTTCATCGCATTTAATAATTTATAGCATGATCAGTGGTTTGAATGAGAGATTCCTATTCTTCTGTTTGAGGTTTGGTGCCATTACCGTTGTCGAAAGGGAAAGGGGCGAGGAAATTGGAGGGGTCGGGGTGGTGAGGGTGGGATGAAAGAAATACAATAGCTCAGAATGTACCAAGTGTAACAACGGTGACGTAATTAGCTTGAGCTTTTAATTGATTTATAGAACAACTTAGAGAGCAATTTTATTTCTTGGTATATGCTTTGTGCAATCCGAGGAAAGTAAATAATTGCCATAAGTATTTAAATAATCCACTATGTTTTCGCGGACTTCTAAAAAGTATACCGGTAATAAGCTTTTTGTTGTTTGATCGTAGGATTACTTTCGTAAAATACACTCACATCGCTTTGGTTCCTAAAAATGTATTCCAGAAAGAAAAATCTCTAATGTATAAGGCATCAGTGTTGATAAACGTAAAAGCAAGCTTTCGCGGACAGTTCTCATAGCTATCTTGATTAAAGCGACTCGCCGCAATTTATTTCCCTTTATAAGCAATTCTCTTGAGGAATGTAGAAGTCTTCAGTAGAACATTCATACAACGCATTGAGTTCTTTAGCTTGTCCTGTTTTGGGTAATTAAGTACCTATGCCATAGGCAGATGGGTAAGAAACACGGTGTGCATACAGAAGTTATCGACAACGACACAACCATTGAACCCAGCCCTTATCCCCTACAACCATGAATTAAAGGTTATGTATATATTGTCCATAGTAAATGGGAGTAAGAAATCAGCACAGCCGTGTCGTGTGTGTGGCCCCATTTTGCTGGATTCAGAGAGCACACCCGTCTCAACATCTCCCTCTACCAGTTGCAGGATCCGAGTTCAGTTGTAGTTGTTTTCCCCCCACAGGACTAAAGCTCCATGGGAAAGGTTTTGAATTCTATGTAGAATGTAAACAATATCACTCTTCCTCGGGCAGACACCTTATAATCAAGGCTAAAGGCTGGGAAAAAATGATTGAAGCATTTGGAAGATCTGTACCAGTACTGTTATTTTTCAACAGCAACGTTGATGTAAATAATCTAAATATGATACCAGTTAACTCTTAATCTCCGCGGCGATGTGAGTGTGCAACATTAAAGGGTGTCAATTGGGGTTAGTTGTATCTAGTTTATGTGGCTGAAGTATTTAATTTTTCATTTTTGCCTCTGTGACGCAAGTGTGATTTCTGCACATATATTTCTATGCCTAAATTTTAAGAAAAATACACTTTTGATTACGTATAACCTTTTCTAGAAGTTAAGTTACTTATAATTACCTCGAGATGATATATCATTATATTATCTTAAATAATAAGATCAATCATATAGACATGGGTACCTATTTATAACTGAACCACGCAGATAACATGCAAAAGGAGAATGCTTTAACATCACCACTCGCAGATCTGTAAAAGATAGGGGAATCCTTAAACACTGTTGAACATAGATCTATTTTTGACCTTGTAATATATGTAATTAAATTAATTGCCAATATAATTGTAAGCACAACGCCCTTGGTCTTTAAGCGCAACCTTTTTTCTGTTTAGTCATTTGTTCTCCAAAACCCTGGCAGTATTAAGGGCTGAAATAACCCGCTTTTTTAACACAATTCCTCCATGGTACCAATTTTTAAAAAAATCCGAGGCAAAGAAGGAACATATCAAGAAAAATCAAGCTAGTGCGGTTACACTTTCGTTAAGCCCCGGAAAATCAATCTATCACTATAAAGGGAGGGACAGTGTGGAAACGTGGCTGCCCCCCCCCCCCCCCCCCCCGCTCGCCTGCTATGTATTTATTGCCTTGTGAGCCGACTTTCCATGCGGAGGTAAAAACAGAAATATTTAACGCCAAACTGGCATATTCGCACATGGATCAGCAAGCCCTCTTTTTTTGTTTGTCTGTGTGTTTGTTTTCTTTGCCTGTGAGAAATTGGATAAAAGTACTACGCCTTGGTCGGTTTATTTCCTTATATTTCATTTCGATTAAACTACAGCTGCATGTCTTCTTCTTCAGACAAAACATTTCAGCCATCTCAGCCATCTTGAATGAAACGAAAGTAGAAAATCTTTGTTTAATGATATGGACAAACGCTATGCGAACAGCCCCCAACCCCTTTACCCCCCCCCCCTCCCCCGCGCATAACACATACACACACGAAGACTGTCCAATTAGCTACGATATTGCAATGTAGAAGAGTGCCATTTAGCGTTTACTAATGAACAGTGTTGGGGAAGTATTGTAATCGAAAGAAATAACTCTTACCATAGGGTGGTTTAGATCTTGTAGAAGCACTTACAGTGCCATCGGCTTTAATTTCTAACGTATAATGCTCTGTAGATAAATACTTTGGCTCAAACGGCCACAGATTGAGGCTCCTTTTGCCATGTTTCTGATCTTCAGGGTTAATATTATCCATGATTGGGGTCTGAGAAAAAGTTCCCGAAGTCTGATTAAACGGCGCCGCTAAAACATTGGACAGCGCGATCATGACTTGTAAAACACAAAATAGTGTGAAATTTAAGGCGGCGGCCATGAAGGTTTCTCTTCATATTAGCAGTTTCTTAAAGCGGCAAAATTCACGCGTTTGGACCACAAAGAAAGAACAATTCCTAGATTCAAAATCAAATTTTCGGTTGCGTTTCTGTTTTTCCTTAGCACTTTCTCCTAGCATTTCTGCTTCACCGATATATAAAACTTCAACTCTCTTTTTTTTCAAATTGTATCCACAAAAGTGCTTTTTGTAAGTATCCTGCTAAGAACAGTTATAAAAACCATCAACACTAAATACTGCTCCAATATCCTTTTAGACGTAACTCCATATTTTCGCAGATTTGAAATCTAGAGCTGTTTTCGAAGTGATCCTGTTTTTAAATGCGCAGCCATGAAATGCGAATATAAATTTCCGTTGATTTCCATAGTTTATCCATTTTTATACTATCCTGACTGCAAATTGTTGCGTAAAAGATGCTGAAATATCCAAAATGTGTTTCAGTCCCCTTGTTATAAAAAAACTGATTACCTTGCAATATATATAAAGCCAAATGATATATATAAAACTGAAAATTTTACCAATGATGTTCCCTTTTTGTTTGGATTAACTCCGTGTGGATATTTTCATCATGTTTCAGGAACATAACTATTTAGTTTGATGCGAAAATCAAGTTTCTCCTGCAACTTCAGCAGTGTCTGACTTCGAACACACTGAGTTTAGCTTTAACTCTACCTATGCTCAGGCAAGTCTGTGACGTCACACCGAAGCACGTCCAATCAACGATCGTGTTTGGTTTTAGATCATTGCAACACTCCTTCAAGTGAATAGTGCAGTTGCTTTCCATGCTTGGTGTGCTTTAAATACGCCTAAAGAAAATATAAAACATAATAAAACATTCAGATAAATGAAACTGAATTAAATTTTGGACCCTTTCTGTACAAGGCAATTCAACATTGCCAAACTGCATATACAAGAGCCTTGTGGGGCGGGGCTTAATGACAGTGTCAAGTCAATGCAATGCCCCGCCTGAAGCCTCAAGACAAAACTATTCTGTCAAAAAAAAAAAAAAAAAAAAAAAAACACACATACAAAAACGATCACAGTCATGAAATGAAAGTGATCTCTCCAAACGAACTTGACTTTGGAAAATCGTCATATATAATTATAGCTGGGCCTCTCTCTCTCTCTCTCTCTCTCTCTCTCTCTCTCTCGTTCTTATCCCGATCTCTGTATCTCTGTCTCTCTGTCTTTGTCATAATAATAATAATAATAATAATAATAATAATAATAATAATAATAATAATAATAATAATAATAATAATCATCATCATCATCATCATCATCATCATCATCATCATCATCATCATATTCATCATCATCATAATCATCATCATCATTTTTATTCTTCTTCTTATTATTATTAGTATATAGTATAATAATATGATGCAGCAGAATAGTAATAGAAGCATTGCACATTCACAGTTTTGTTGTAATATAGTGTGAAATGGGCATAAAATAGTTAACTGGGAGGGAGGCATTGTAATCATAAAAATGACTGAATAAAGGGGTGGTTCCCATGACATGCTTTGTAGGGTTGCAATTGTTCTTCTATTTTTTCTTTTCTTTTTTCCCTTTTTATGAGATAGACAAAAGTGCATGGTAAGTGAGGGTTTATAAGCCAGAACCACCCCCTCTCCCCACCGATATCCGCCACTTATGACATGTTAGCCTCTTCTCTGGTGGTTTGGTTTTATCGTTAGTTGTGGGAGAGGAAACCCCAGTGGTCAATTGTCGATGTTAGAAAGACGCGGTTTCAATGCCAGTTGTGTTGTTCTAACACCACGCTCGTAAGGGACAAGTTTGAAAGGAGATGTTAACAAAAAATTTTCCTCTCGAGAATGGCCGTATAATCAAACTTGAGGGAGAGTCGTATTTAAGTGAACCGGGAACTGGGATTGACGAATTCTGACTTCTTCTTCTTCTTATAGAACTCATGTAAGAGAAACGGGAAAAAAGAAAGCTGTACCGATCCAATAAATCCCGATTTTGTTTTATATTTTTGGCCATTTTTCGGTGACGTCGAGTCAAATTTCGTTTGGCCGAGTGGTTTATGCCAATTTTACAACAAATAAATATAAAACATTTGCTTTACCAAAGGACAAAGAAAACGATTTTGATTTGGAAATTAAAATAGTGCAGACGACGTTTACTTAACATTACAAACACACCGAGAAAGCCACGCACCAACAACTTTAATAGTGCAACAGTGTATGTTAAGTCCAGACGACGTCTCCTCACCTATGTCACATAGATATCGCCCAAACGACGGTGATATTACAACACTGTATGCATATCGATGTTACAACACAACATTACAACATTTTATGACCGGCAGGATATGGAAGCCATGATAAGAAAAATATCATCCAAGTGAACATAAATTTAAAAAACCTTATCTCGAAAATATATTTGGAAAGTTACTACATGTATAAATTTCTTCACGGAAAAGTCTCAGGGCAAGGCGTGTTTTATGGCAAGAAGGCAAAAATGTTAAAATAATGTGACTTTGTTTAGACATGAACCTAAGACATGTTTTCCATCTTCGGATGTGTACTGGTTCCATAAGCATTTCCTTCTGCTACACTCTCTGTCTCCGTAGCACCGGTCATGGCTACTTTTAATACTTTTAAAATAAGATGTGACTTTTGATTTTAAATTGTCTTTTATTAAAGTGCGTTCATAGTGAAAACAAAACTTGCTGTATATGGAAAAGCAAAAGGAATTGGAACATAGAAACATATTAGCGGAAGAGAATGGTCGACTTTAAGTTGAGGCCTACAGGCGGAAAATATCAGGAAGAAGTTGTCCTCTCTGAAATCCTGGTCTAAGAATGTCGAGTAACCGGCGAAAAACGGCACTTCACCCATTCATTTCATTTTTAGGTAAATTAAGATTTTGACGCAATAAATAGCTTCAAAAAGACTAATCATAAGCAAAAGTAAATTGTTGTAAATCCAAAATTTCATAGATTTAAAATGTTTGAGAGTTGAATTTATGGGTAGAAACAAAATAAAAAATAGACACCATTTTTTAACTTATGTATGCAAATCATCATCGGTGACCTTGCTAGGTCTCCTAGCTAAAAGAACAATGAAAACAAATTCTAAAGTATAAACGGGGAGCTAGTATACGTTCCCCTTTCACATTTTCAACCCTTTTAAATTGAATATGTTTGTTTGTTTATCTTTTCCAGAATACCAGGAATATCTGAAAAATGTATCATTAACATTTACAAATTTTCAGCAAATTCAAAGAACTGAGTACTTTAGATATGCAGATGGTTTGTAGATAAACACCAGTGCATGTACATTATTTTCCCTTCCATTGTTTTTAAAGCCAAGCACACATATCAAAGGAGTAGATACCGTCCCCTTTTGATGAAAACAAAATTGTAACATTTTCGGGATAATGCAATTGAGCATGCGCACCCAATAAAAATGGCTGCCTTGAGGAAAATAAACAAAGAATTTATTCGCAAAGTATTAACAAATGCAAGACAGTTTCAAGTTATTGCTTCCAGGAAACGAGTTTTTAGTATTCCAGTTATAATTGGGGGATTAGGAGGGATTACAGTATCCTATTATGTAATAAAAAGTGTGGAAGATAAGAATTCCCTATTTTCGCCCGTTTTGGCAAAGGTTCGTACATGTAATTAGATTTCTTTTTGGGTGCGATTTCCTTATCATTGGCCTGTGCAACCGTCTTTAAGGTGTTCATATTCGTCCTTTTGATTAAGGTCTGTGCTTTTTATTAGATGACATGTTTTAATGATGACACAACTTGCAATTAATATAGCGCTGTTTTTCACATTCGTACGAGGGAGAGATAAAATTGGTTATAGTAGATCGTAATTGGTGACAGCAATATGTACGACTGCGACTCCACTAAATAAGACGGATACAATATTCTTTATTTTTCAGCTTTTCATTTCACGAATTTCAATCCGCTGTAACCATTCGTTTTCCAGTATCGAGTGACAGGATGTGAAACTGGTTACAGTTAATCCAGATTGGTGGCAACAAAATATAACACAAAGGCTCCATTAAATAAGTGCAAATTTGGCTACCTTTAGACCCAATTTTGACATGTTTGCAGCCGTGCAAGATGTTCTGTTAAGCAGGTTGTTACTCTGAATTTTGTCGAAAAGAGTTGATGTTTCGACTGTATTAGGTTGGGATAAATGTATGAGCAATGATGGAAAACATAAGAAACAAAAATAGCAAAATAAGTTTTTACTGGAAAATTGTATTCATAAAATGGCTATAAAGGGGAAGAACTATGTAAAATAGATTTAAAAAGCTAACATGATGGTTATTAACGTTAAAAGTGCGTATATTGATAGAAAATTGGATTTTACGGTTATTGGATTTTTGGCTTATTATTTCTGTACAATTTATCTCAATCGATTTTCAGTTGAAACGACACACTCATTGGAAAGACAGAACATACGAACTGGCTTACTTCGTTTCACCAGACTGGATCTGCTGGAACCATTCGTTGCCTCTCCTCGTCGACATAGTACATCTCTTACAAATGGCTTTTCTGGTGTAAATTTTGGGCAGCAGTTGTGTAATATAGGCCTAACATAATATGCTGATCATAATAATAATAATATGCTGACAAGAACAGCACCGTTCAAAGGCTGGTGCACGCATCTTGGAAGGCTGGTGCACGCATCTTCCCTGGTGGAAAACAGCAAAAATGGCACATAAAAAGGGGAACAGCTAAAGAGATATCAAAATGCAGACGAATAAAAAATGCTTTAAATCATATCACAAAGCAATTTAAGTGTTTATGAATAAATTACTATAGCAATAAGCCTCGTAGTAGAGATTTTTATTACCGGGCCCGAGGTGAGAGGATGCGGGCCTCTGCTGTTTCTAAATGGTTAGCCAGTTCGAACTGTGCGTAAAATATTGAATTTTTTTCCGTGGTGTCACTTTTTCTAAAATTGAACGTTTTGAGACAAACACGGTGCCATTTTTTGGGTCAGACGTTAAATGCAAGAGCTGAGACAGACAAAAAACTGTTTATTTTTTTTTGAACTTGTAAAAATTGTTTGCTCAATTCAAAACAGTCAAAAAAAATGGTCCCATCTGTAAGATTTTTGTTGAGAGACAGGGCCTCTGGGTCTTGGAATTGGCAAAAGGTATTCATTCACTCTATCTTCAGTTTAAAATCATGGTAAACGTTACTTACAAAATGACATCCGCAGTGCCCCTTATGGCATCCTCAGAAAACTGAAGAATCAGTCGAAAATGACAAAAAAAGAGCCGCTACGAAGAAAACAACAATACCTTTGACAAAAAATTCACTGAGATTCACAGAAAAGTTAGACATTTCTGTGCAATTACGTACGTTTATAAATGGGTGGAATGTTTGCAAAAAAAAAAAAAAAAATGCCACGGTTAGTCTATAGCAGATTCACTAAAACAACTTTATCGTCACTATCAATACATTTAATAAGAATATAATACAAACGAGTGTGGTAATAAATTGCTTCAGGGTGTAAGAATTAGAATAAATACATGCAGATGAATATTGCCATTGTTTGTGTGCTGCCCACGTTAATAGGCAAATGAACTATTGTGCATAACCTTTCCATACTTCTAAGTTTTCCGAAAAAATGCGCATTTTCTTTACTGTAAACCAACCTGAGAAACAACGAAATAAATGATTGGAGACATTTGTTTAAAAAAAACTTTTTTAGAACTTATCCAAGATTAAGATATCAAGATATCTTATAAGCTATCAAGATTTAGATTAAAAAGAAATTAATTTAGCTTATTATGGGAGCTCCCGTTGTTTTACCATGCCATTATTTGTTACTATGCTGTCACAATGACTTTGAACCCAACGAGAAAAGACTGTCGCTTTTATATTTCTTTTTTTTCTTTATTCTTTTCTCAAATTATTCTTTAATGCTTTGTGTTATGTGGCCTAGAACAATAAAGCTTCCACGTATGGACACCTTTAAAAAGTGGTCGTTCTCCCTGAGCACACACGAATGATGATTAAACCTATAGGAAAACTATAGAAAAGTTATTTTGCTATCAGAGATATTCTAAAGAAAGAAATCCTCAGCACGAACATCGTTACATCGCTACAGTAAGATCTCATGGTGTTATATCTTCTGTTCTTCGCCTCTGGTTAATGGCGTCTCGTTTGCCTGTCCGTCTGCCAGTCTTCTATTTTTTATTTTTTTTAGATTTACTTCAATACATCTGCAGAAGGTCAGATACTGTGTTTACGCTGTGTCCCTGTTTTCCTTTATTGTAAGGAAAAATGAGCGTGCTCAGCTGCAGTAAGGTTTTTACAACAAAACAGTGTCTGGAATGTTTGACACACATTTCAAACTCCGTATAAAGTATATCTGTGTGCAAAAATGAAATCTCATTGAGAGAAATGATAGATTTTTTTTTATCACCTGATTATCCAGACTGCTTAAAAGATATGCATAATGTAGTATGGTCGTGTACCACATTGATGTGTTATTTACCACTCCATGTGACACTTGAGTCTTCTCTGATGTTTTATTAGTCTTTCTTTTGTGACTGGAATCCGGTTTGATAAAACAGTCACATCAAAGAGTAAATAATATATGAAATTTAACTAGACGTGGACCTAATAAGCATGTTTTGCTTTTCTGTAATGTAAACCCTTAAACGTTTTCGACCCCCCTCTGATTTGTGTTATACTTATTTACAACCATTTATCTCGCTTGAAAATTGATCTCTGTGCCGATGGACAATCCTTAGTCATTGAAGAACCTTTATCGGTAAATGTGGTTAAAATGAAAGTAGAAGACCAGATCTGGGTTAAGCGGACTTGGACGTTTTCCAGTTGCCCCACTCAAATGATGTCGCGGTGTTGTTAGTAAGGGAAGTATAGGTGAAAATTTATTTGCGTTACAAAGAGGAAGGCAAAATAGTGTTCATTATTTTTTTAAACTTTGTTAACTTTGTTATTTTTCTGTTTAGTTAAACATTTTTTAACAGTTACGTTCCTTCGAGCAATTGAATCTGAGGCCATCATTTAAATCGGCCCTCTGCAGGGTTTAAAATAATGTACAGTCTGATGCAGCAACACGATGGTTTTCGAGATAAAACCAGGTAGTACAATTTAGTGACCTTGATTCTGACTTTGATATTTATATTCACAAACAGTGGTAATACTAGACCGAATGTCGTTACTGTGTACCCAAACATTCCTATAGAAAGTACTCGTTTCCCGAAATCAGTTTCCCGAATTCAGTTTCTCGAAATCAGTTTCGATATCGAGTTACCTCCACTTAAGTCTGTGTGGATGTGACCCGTTAAAGCAGGTTGATTCTGAAAATAACACAAAAAAGTGTCTATCTCTAAGGGTTGCCATATACACAGGTGGGGGCAACGTCAGATCATGGTGTTAGCCCTGATGTAACTTTGTTCGAGGGTGTGCGTCTGTTGCGAACCGTTTTGGATAGTTTGCGTGACAGTTCACCTTTAAATTCAGGCTAAAACTTTAGATGGCATTTCCGCTTACGTATCTACGCATAGGGATCCTATTGCTTTTTATTTCATGGTTCCCAAGATAGAGACCACGTGACTACATGTATTTCCCTCTTCACAGTTACGTGAAAAAAGTGGCCCTTGCTATAGCTTCATATGAAGGGCAGAATCTAAAAAGAGGTCAAAATCGCTCTTTTTCGAACAGTAGCTTAGATTATCCTTTTGATATGTGAACTTGGCATATGGTTATGGCGAAAATTTTATTTGCTGTGCTGTATATAATAAACCAAACAGGGTAACCCCTTACGTCACTGCTGTTTTGAGCGTAGACTTTTTGAATGTCGGTGATATGCCTGTCAATGTTCTGTCAAGTATTTACGCTGAAAAGGGTATAGGTTGCATATCTCAACCCTGTACATGCTTCCCGTATTGAAACTCGTGGTATCTGATCCTTAAAGTGACCTTGCAGATGCAAGTTTATTGTTCGTGTTGTATGGACAAGTATCTTAGTACTCATACAACAGTTATACTCACAGTTCAAAACTAACCGCTTCCCCCACGCAATCACTTTTTTGGGTATTTGAATTCTGTCAGCGGTAGAAAAAAAAATTGGCAGTGAACAGACTGAGTGCATCGATAACTGAAAGTATCCTGGAACGAGTTTGAAAATCAGCCTCTTGTCATTCCGTAAGATGCACTGATTATTGTCAGTATGCCGTGTGGATAAGGCCACTGTCAATTTATCGGCAGGCCATTTCGTTTATTTGTGTAGGCGACAGTGATAGTAAGTTAGTATTCTGTGTGGTCTGTGTTTTAATTTTTTTTAATAATTGAGAACTCTTTTGTGTGCTAAAACGAGTCCAACGTTTTGTTTTATTTGTTTTTTTTTTTTAGCATTAAACGTGAAACAGAATAAACATCATCAGGACGAATGCACCATTGGAATGATTGGAAAGAGTTTCTTTATTGAGAAAATGATCAAGTTCTGTCTGGGAGTAAAACGGAGTGTGTTGTGTCTGCCCTCTGCGGAGGTGAAATCTCCATGGTGGATCTCTCTGGTGCATTGGGATCTTGCTAGCGCACTAGGTTAAACCACTAGAGTTTTTATTGCTGTTTTGACTCGGTTGTAAGATACGAAAGCATTGATCAGAATGGTAAGCTTAGCCAATGTCTCAATCTGGATCCTTGTTGGTGAACGCGACAGCATACAAGATTGTGTCAGAATTCAGCTGGGACGTTGCCGGGGCTAGGACTTTGAATGACGTCACAGGGATCTTTAAATGGAGCGCATATCAAGAAAAATAATTGCAGAATGTTCTAGTTTTCTTATCGTGTTTTTTCAGCCAAGATAGATCATGTTGTCGTCTTCCTGCGATGCCCCGTTACTGTGAGATGTTAGAAAGAATCATAAGATATATTTAGTCATAAAAAAAGGCATGAAGTTGACAGTGGTCCTGGGAACCGTAAACTCTAGAGTTTGGACTGAGGGGCTATGGCATTGTCCCGTAGATTTCAAAAACTGGGATTTACCATTCTACACTGAAAATGGAATCGGGAAGAACGAGTGTGTTCGTCCTCTTCCTCTTCTTTTTCTTTTTTTTTCTTCTTCTCTTCTTATTTTTTATTTTTTTTGGTGGCCGTGACTGTCGACTCTTGTATGAAGTAGGCGAGAATAAATTCCCCAGTGGCCAAAAAAAAGTCAAGTAACTCAAAGAGAGCACAATCGTATTGGTATAGGAAGACCACAGGCAAGGAATTCATTTCAATTGATCAATCTAATTGTGTATCTGACACCACTGGTACATATATATATCGCGCAATGCATAAACCTCGCATGCTCATATCTTGGTATTATAGTGTAGGCCCAGTGTAACCCCTAAACTGTTTATCCCAAAATATGAAAAAAAAACTACAACAGAAACTGCGTAATGATAACTTTTATCCGGTATAAAATATCGAGTGAGCCAAATATCGATCAGCCGGAAGTAGTTTTGCTCAGTCCCATCGGTTTCAGATACTGGCGTGCCTAAAACCAAGACAGTGGCTAGGAAAATTTCGGTTTCGGACAGCCAATAGAGGTGCCTACTCTGAAAATTTGGCAGACTGACTGAAAATTTGACTGCAGTTAAGATTCTGTCCTGGAGTATCATTATGTCTTCCCGACCAGGATGGGGGAGGGGGGAAGACATGGTTTATATTTGTGTATGTGTACGTGTGTATGTTTCAATCTGTTGTGAACAAAATATTGTGTGGTGCAGGGTACATAAACAAAACCCGCCGGTAAACGGGGTGAAGGTTCACCTGGTGAGGAGGGGCAGAAGAAGCCTGAATCCCCGCGTGAAGGGTATGTGCCCGCGACCCGCGACAGCTGTAAGAATCATAAGTTAATTTTTTTACTTCATTTAAAACAGGAGAAAGAGGAGAGAAGGGAGGAGAGACGCCAAGCCATGCAGACGGCCAGGGAGATGCGCTTTCTCAGCTTTGCAAGTGTGGAATACCAGGGAAACATTTACATGACTCCACAGGATTTCCTCGAGTCGGTGACAGAAGAAGCACCCAGGCGTACGTATCTTACAGTGGGGTCGTGTCTGTCCCTCTGTCTGTTCATGCGTCCTGTCCACAGGCTCATATACGTAAATCAGCCATATCATGCTTTGTGAGTTGCAGGATTAAAATGCCCAAAACGTTGTGTTGACGCAAACAAACGGGGGGAAAAAACGGGAAAAAATAGAATCCACATTAATGTCAACTTTCTTTGCACTGAAGATTAAGTATTGTTTTCTGCATCCCAAATGATTTTAGTTCCTGTTGCAATGAGTTATCAATAAAAGCTATTTTTGAGATATTTCTATTTTTTTTTCATTATTATCCCGGTTGATTTGCAGACGAAAACTAAAACACATGTATTCTGTAAAATTGCAGGTAAATTATGGCATTGCCTCTTTCCGGATGCGATTCGTTTCCTATTTGATTTATTTATTTTGAAACTGAAATCGGGACAGAGTAGATATCGCGGGTAGATTCGCTAGGCGTATGTGTGGCCTCCAACCTCAGCCCCGGTATTGACCCAGAGTTAACTGTGCAGTTAACTGTTCATCGTAGAAGGGAAATCAGCTGATTTAGTCAAATTACGCAAGCAAGTTTTGTAAGAATTTGTTTCAATATGAAAGTAAAATTTATCAGTTAAATTTCAAAAGTTCATAAGGGATTTGTTAACTGCACAGTTAACTTTTTATGAATACGGCTGCATTCGAGTGATGTGCTGGTCTACGTAGTAACTATGGGTGGTTCTTTCCTTTTTGAAATTCCATTACATACGATATAGCCATCATTTTATCGTTTGAGAATGTAACTCATTTTTACAGTGTGGTGCTTTTTTTTTTTCTTTGGCCGTCGCTCATCGGTTTGATGATAAGTGTATTGCGGTATTCTAGAAGTCGGCAGTAAGTTATGTATTTCTCTGCATCGGCATGATTTAACCAAGATATTTGGTTATTATGCAAGGATTGTGTACTCGGCCTGTGTTTGTATGTATGTCTGGATTTAGTGGAATTCTAAGGATTTCTTTCTACATTAGCAGTCTTTTGAGATTCGCTTGAGCTGTATAAATATGAAAACAATCTTCTGTCTCCGTTCAACTTGTAATATAGCGATACATTCTGGCGAGTTATACCGTCTGGCTATTCGCACGTAAAACATTATGCTACGGAACTATAGGTGTCTGCAGTGTATGAAAACATATATTATTCTTTGCCAACGCGCTGGTTGATTGATCGGCGACTTATTGCGTTTTTGTGATGGCAAGCGTATTACATAGGAATAATCAGGCGTGAAGATATGGTCTTTTAGATCGGTCACCAAAATTCACCTTTGACTTTAGTCGGCATACTTATTGTATTTAGGCATACTCCATATCACATGCACTAATGGTAATTATAATGCAGGGCTCTACTCGCAAAGAACCGCTTTCCCGAGATCGGCAGCAGTTCAGGAGAGATTCGATGATTTTGCTGTTTGTTGTTCGGAAAATATATTTACCTTAGGAGTTATCGCTATGCATTGTTTTCAAACAATAAATAACGTTTTTGGGATAATCAAATCTTGCCGTGATGATTTTACCAATTTACTGGATTACAGACAAGTTTTGTAGCGTCCTGAATGAAATACATGCTGTGAAATGCTTGAACGTGTCAAAATGAGTCAAGAGCGCTTGAAAACACTTGAAATTAACTTTTGATTTCCGGTTATTCTGAGCAGAATAATGTCTTAAACACCGTGAAATCCGAAATCGGGCGCGGTCTGGGAGTTTTTTTATCATGATTTAAGCTGGGCATTTTTTTTTATGTAGAGTGTCTGTTCGAACCCTGTTTTTTTTTTACGCTACTCAGTTTTGGGAGGAAAACACACAAGACACGGATTGTCTGTGTCAGAATGTTTCTCTTGTAAATGTATCCACAATGTTTGCGGCTTTTTACCTGGAGGCTGCCTTGTGGTTTTGCCCCACTTCAAACGATTTTGCCGAAATAGTTCACCGCCCATTGTATATCAAATTTCTTATGGTAATCAGTTTGGGTCTTTTAGTACAAATTCGGCTTGCTAATATCAATAGTGACTGTTAATTGTCGGACGGAAACTTAAAAATATTTTGCGAACCGACTTGAAATTAGATTGATGTTCCAAGTTTGATACCTGTTAACAGCAGTTTTATCGGATTGCTTTGGCAGTTAATTCAGTAGTTACCCAGAGGAACCACGTCAATTTAAACACTGGCTTATTTAGTGATTAACAATTAGTAGTTATTTCGAGTTTAAAACACATCTTGGGCGAATTAAAAAAACAATATATATATATGTATCAAATTTACATTGAGTCTTGAGTATGATGACGTGCTATATCAGTCCTGCAGGCATATATAACTTAGGAGGAGGTACTAAATCAGTCCTGCATACATCTGTAGCTTGGGTGGAGGTGCTAAATCAGTCCTGCATACATCTGTAGCTTGGGTGGAGGTGCTAAATCAGTCCTGCATACATCTGTAGCTTGGGTGGAGGTGCTAAATCAGTCCTGCATACATCTGTAGCTTGGGTGGAGGTGCTAAATCAGTCCTGCATACATCTGTAGCTTGGGTGGAGGTGCTAAATCAGTCCTGCATACATCTGTAGCTTGGGTGGAGGTGCTAAATCAGTCCTGCATACATCTGTAGCTTGGGTGGAGGTGCTCAATCAGTTCTGCACGGATCTGTAGCATGAAAGGAGGTGCTCGATCAGTCCTGCACGCATGTGTAGCTGGGGAGAATGTGCTGGATCGATCCTGCACGCATCTGTTTACACTAAAAAAGACGTTGACAACCACACGCTGTTCTTTAAAATCATTGAGTTACCTGTCAGATTTTCCGAACACGTAAAGAGAAGAAAAAAAACAGTGGGATTGGCGACCAAGATTGCTTTCAAATCCCAAACAGGAAAACGATCTGGGAATTATGGACATCCTGGCCTGTCGTGATCAGATGCTCGTGGACAAACTCGACCGTTATAGAATAACGCGACCGTTATCACGTTGAAAGTAACTGGAATCCCAGTCAGGTTTGTCGCAACTGCAATATAAATTTTATTGGAATCACGTCTGGTCGTGGTATCTCAACCGTAACAAGTCTCAATGTCTTTCGAACAGCGTTTACCGGAAGAAGAGTCGACATAATGGTCGGTAATACTAAGCATTGATCCCTCTTCATTGCTGTTCCTCCTGCTTGTAGCTGTTCAGGATCTTTAGTGCTGTTCCTCCTGCTTTGATCTATCCTGGACCTTCATTGCTGTTCCATCTGCTTTGATCTATCCAGGACCTTCAGTGCTGTTCCTCCTGCTTTGATCTATCCAGGACCTTCAGTGCTGTTCCTCCTGCTTTGATCTATCCAGGACCTTCATTGCTGTTCCTCCTGCTTTGATCTATAAAGGACCTTCATTGCTGTTCCTCCTGCCTTGATCTATCCAGGACCTTCATTGCTGTTCCTCCTGCTTGTAGCTATCCAGGACCTTCAGTGCTGCTCTGTCTGCTTTGATCTATCCAGGACCTATGTCTAGAGGTATTTTTATTCAACGCGTCGTACAATTAAAACGAGCAGTCCTTTTCGGAAAAGAGGTTATTTTACCGTTGAGTAATTGTAACTGGTTGATATCTTTCTTTGCTAGTGCCCTTATTGAGAGCGATTACTAGTGTTTTTCTTACGTTAAAATCTTGCCTTAGATCGGCCTATTTTTGTGTCTCACGGCATTGTAACTCTAGAAAATCAGATTAGTGTCATGATAATACGTTATGGGCTGGATGTTTTATATTTTCGTGCCAAAATCCAGTTCTAATCTTGGCCAGATGTGTTAAGAAGTCGTCTGGATTGCGAGCAAGGGGCGGCAGTATGCTCAACGTTATAGTGTCGTTGTCACCAAAGGACGAGGATTTTAGTGTAGTACGCGGCTGCAAAGCTTCATTAGCCCCTTCTGGGGACTATTCCTCCCGCAGCGGACACTTTGTGTGAGTGGTATCGCGTACGAATTCACCCGAGTTTTATTTTTATAATACACAGTCCTAATTTAAAGTGCTTTGGACCGGAAAATATTCCAAAATATCGGAATATAAAAAAAAGTTTTAATTTTAATGGAAAATTGAGTGATGCTTCATATGAATGCCAAATTAATCGTGTTCAAATTAAATGTGACCTGCTGTATCTGCAGGGTTGTTCGAGAACCCGCCTGCTCGAGAACTATGTCAGAGGGGATCATTTCTTATTTCGTCAAGAAATGGTAAAAGTACCATCAGACATCACCACACAGAGCGAACCCGTCCTAGCTTCGTTATTTCTGACTGGGGTAAGGCCAGGTCATATCTCCGTGTGAGGTCAGCTTTGATTCCAAGAAAAACAAAGGGAAGCCTTTGCCTTTCAAATATAAAAAAAAAATCTTCAACACTTGAAAATACGACCCAGTGTAGTTTCAAGCAAACCGTGAAATTTGGTCATCAATAATATTGATAATTTTTTATTTTTGCACATTTGTAGTTTTTGGAATAGGCATTAGAAAGGCATGCATCAATCTTTTTCCCTTTCACTCTGGATCCAGGGGCCAATTTGTATTGGTCGTTATCATGAGTATATATGGATAATGATCTATTATATCAGTAGGACACACAAGAAGAGTAAGATTAATAGCGCAGTAGCGCAAGATATATAAATGTAAGTAATTCTGAGGCTGTGACTAAGCCGCTCTTGTTCCAACGCAATTCCTGAAACGCAGTTTTCTCCCCGAACATGCACGCTTCGTATCTTTGTCATGCGTGCATATGTCTGTGTGTGTGTGTGTGTTTGGCGATTGCAGTACACCTAAGGCGTCGTTACGACGGGAAGTGGCGTCGGGGCATGACCTTGTCGTTTGGCCTTGCCCGGGGCCGTTCACTCTGTTATCTGGGAATCCGTAGATTATTCGTACTAAAGATTATCACTAATTATCAGTAAGTGATAAAAGACCAACAATTATTGTTTGTTTGATAAAAAATGATTGGCGATTTGTCAGATAAAAGACCGAAAATGATAGTGTATTTTGCCGATGCACATGAATGCCCTCTTGAAGCCGACACCCGTGTGAGTCCCAGTGGTGACCTTGACATCGAAACCCTACAGGCCGGCTCCGGTTCGAGCAAGTGCTGTTTGGCCAATCATACAGATCGATGCTCGTATCAAGCCATTAAGTTACATAGATCATCTAAACAGCAGTGGATGATGAGTCCAGATAGTTCACACTAAACCTTAACTGCTCATATAAACAATTCTTGCTTTTAGAAGATTTGTAAGATATTTGTTTGCACTTTCTAGATGAGTCGGATTAAGTCCAGAAACGGTTGCAATGTAGTTTTCATTGCCCTCAAGTTAGTGTTTTTGTTTGTTGCTAAGGTTAGGGAAAATCTCGAAATCATTTCATTGCGTAACGATCATCGGCAAAAACCTTGATGTTACCCACACAATACATTTTTATGGTGAATAATATTATTCTTTTCCTTTCTGTCTGCCTTTCCTTCTTTCTTTGCCTCTTTCTTTCTTTAATTAATTATCTCGGCATTCATTTTTTTCCCCTGTATTTTCTTTCTGGTTGCTGATAAAAGCCACCGCAGATGAGGAATCCCAGGAAATCTAGGAAATATAGCACAGATATTTTGTTTATATAACCTCCCAGGTATGGTAGCTTATATATCGTATTTATTGGAGCATTTCAGAAAAATATTGTTATGCATTTATCTCACTTTGGCCAGATAGTGAATATTGCGTTTTCCAACTTATGCGTAATGTCAACAGTAGCAAAGGATGGTCGTTCCCAGAGAAAAAAAAAAACCCAAAAAACCCTTGGGTACAAATACTTTCCTCCCTCCCCGCGCTTATTTAATGACCCTTCTACTGGGTTAAAAACAACTTTGAGTCAGAGCAGCCAGCTTAATTTAAATGTATCTAGCAAGCAAGCAAGAACGTAAATACCATTCTTCGTTACCATCCAAGAGGGAAAACAAATGAATCGTTACACTCCAACTCTTTTATATCAGACCCGTTTCGGCGGAAGATGGCATCAGGTTATCAATAACCTGTGTAGTTTTTCCCAATTTTCTCCGCGGTCTTGTAAGGGGAAACCTGCATGGTTCCTTTGCTGTAAGCTGAGCCGTCGTAAATCCAAAGCAATGGTACATCTTGTGATCGAGCAAAAGAAACCACAAATTTACTACATACTGAGTGGTGTTTACATGGTGGGCTTTGATTTACGTTAATGCACCACAGCATGTTTATTGCGTATATACTGTATATAATTTTATAGCGGTGGCGATGAGAAGTCTACTGATAAATAGACTTGTACGTAGGTTATTAGCTCTCGTGCATTTATATTTGACCTGGTATTGGTCAATCCGAGCGAGTCACGTGACCTTCCTTCCCGATGTCGGTTAGTAAGGTTCAAGGACATCCAAACAAAAGTTTGGTTGTCTATCTTACCCGGCTTTTCTGGGGGGAACTAAACAATTTTTTCGGTCCTTTCGGCCTTCGTCTCGCTCCTTTCCGTGGATTATGTGCAAAGGGGGATAAGAATCGTTTCTAGAAGTTTTGCTTATCTTTCTGGTAATGCAAAAGTACTATCACAAAATCTTGAACATTGAAAAAGTCGTTATTCTACTGAAAAAAGTGGATAAGCGGTCTAGTTTCAAAAAAAAAAAAAAAAAAAAAAAAGAAGCAGCTCACTGATACCTTTTAAATAAATCTTTTACCGTTTATTCTGACTGGGAATCTCAATGGATTTTTTGTTCAAAGTCACGGTTGTAATTTTCAGTACTTCAGCTCACTCAGACCCGGCTTATTTGTAATCATGGGTATACTTAAGATAAGTCAGTACCGTCCTTGTACGACAAATGGTCATTAATACATACACCAGAAATAACACTGGGATGTAAAGGAAGGTCAGTTCGTCCCTGAAATCTAACAGTGCACTTCTTAATTTTTTTTTTTGCTTCTCGGTCACAGGATATCTTTGAAATATGACTGGGAAGTCATTCTAGTGGGTATAACCTTTTCGGTGTTATTGTAACCTGTTGTGAAAAGGACCTAAACACGTCATGGAGGCTGAGGCCAAAAGTGAGTGTGGACGCACTAAATGTAAGGTGACAGGGAGCCCGTCTCACAGCCTTGATACCGCAACAGCCTAAAGGCATGGCCAGGCCTTATGAGTTCCCGACCAGATAACTGTACTATAGTGTTTGCCAGCGTCATATCGGAGGAAATTTTAGTTCAGTCGAAACGGTTTAGTTGCTTAGCTTACTTCCAAAGAAAGCGTAGCGTTTACCCGGTTTATGCGATTGTCCGATTTGTGCGATTGTCCGGTTTATTTTAAACGTGGAGCACGGAATTAGGTGGTTTGTGCATTTTCCGCTATGCACATTGGCCGATTTTATGTGTATCGAAGAATGGTTAATATAAGATGAGTAGTGATCAGACCGAAGCCCTTGCGAGTCCTCCTGGTTCACCTTGACAGATTTAGTAGCGGGACCACTCGCATGGGCTGGACCAGTTAATTAAGATAATCAGTTTATCATAGAAAATGGTTAATTGCATACCTTTTAGAGAAATATTTCAGCTTCACTCTGCGTTTAACTATTTTAAAATAAAGTTTCAAGGTTTGTGAATATCTGTTGTTTAACCCGAGTGCTTGTACATGTGATCCAACGGGGGGTTGGGGGGAGGGGAGTGGGGGAGGGGGAGGCGGGTGGAATGTCTCAGGGATGCTGGGATTTGCAGTTGTTCTCAAATTAATGTCATAAATATAAACCGCCATCAATCTTATCCCTAATGTATTTACAGCTCATTATGATTATAAGTTCACAGAACAGCGCCGGTTAAATTTTTTTCTCCTCGTGTGGTTTCCGCAATGATGTGTAAAAGTCAGACAGATATCAGTGGGAAGCTTAGCAGACCTGGGAAATACCACACGGAGACTTGGCCTAAAGGTCTCACACTTCGATAGCTTGAATCCAGAGATGTTTCTTTTGGTAACAGGGTCATTTTAAGAGGATGAATCTATCTTTGGATTTGTGGTCAGGTCTCAAATAAAAAAAATTGGTAGGATTGAGTCGGGGTGTGGGGAGGGGTAGCAGGGTGCAGTAGCATTTGCACAAATCTTGGGTATCTGCCAACAGCCGCACAGTGCAGTACATAAATGATGTGTGCTTTTGTTTGCATACGCCAGTTATGCTGAGCATAGTGCAGTGCTTGGGTTGGTTTTACAAGAACGACGCGTGGATGCAAAATATTACCTCGTCATTTCAAGTACACTGAATGTTCGTATAAATTATCAGCTTCAGTTGCCCACTTTTCCTGATGAGGTTTGGGGTCTGGGGGGGGGGGGGGGAGGGGGTTGTGGAGCCGTTTCATCGAGTTTTTTTTTTCTAGAAAGGTTTCGAACTGGCAAAAATGAGTCTTAGGAAGATTTCGGAATGTAAAATTCTAATGATTTCTGGGTCTCTGTTTATACATAACAGATAAATCCCCTTAGAGGTCACCTGTTTTATAACAACGGGGCTTTTCAATAATGACTCGACCTTTCCAGGACAACAGAAAAGTATTTCTCAGAGCTGAGCAGAACTTGTGATTTCGTGCCGGCGAGTCGGGCCGGCACCTTTGAAACTTCGCCCGCCCGACCGACCGAAAATCCTGCCAGTCCTTTTTTATGTTGTTATTATTATTTGTCCATGTTCATAAAATCGCCCTTCAAAATCTTGCCGGCCAAGAAAGATTTCATAACATTTAAAATCTTGCCGGCCACTGGGGCCAGCACAGAGTGATTTCGTGCCGACAATCTAATTTTCACCGGGGGTGAATATTCTATGGGGATGAAAATTCGATCTCACACCGGCTCGAGCCATTTTTATGCAGGCCTTTGCCGGCGGTCTGACACAGTAACTCCCCTCTCGTTCCCATTTCCGGCCTTGTCCTGTTTCGGGGCCATGGTGTATATAAGGTGTGCTACGGAGCCAGAACTATGAAGGCTGTTAGTCTGGACAGGGTTTGGTGGCGGGGAGGGAGGGTGTGAGCCAGTGCAAAGTGGGGAAGGGGGGAGGGGGTGATTCACCTGTTATCTGTAAGCAACCAAAAACTGACGGCAATAAAGCATTAATCACATGGCCATGAAGTGATAATTATGAAAGCTTGTGAATTTGGCGGTTAAAGAGTCCCACTGTGTTGTTAATGGAGCTTCAACATTCTACATCAACTCCCACACGTACGATAAATATGGCTAGACTGGACTCGAATTAAGGCGTTGGTGCCTGCCCCTGTAAAGGTTGTTCCTTCTGAAGAGGCACCGGCGTAGGTGGACGCAGTCGACACAATTTTATTACAGTGCTTTGTTTCGCAAATAACAAAAACTGTGAATCGTTTTTTTTTTTTTTTTTGCTTGATATATACGTGTTTTAAGTGAGTGTTTCCAATGAACTGTCCTGTCCCGTGTGACTTTCTGCCGGGATGTTCAGGGATACAGGACACAACCCTAGCGTCAGCTCCATATGAGCATTCGCACTGAGACACTGACGTGCCTCTCTGAAAATAACTCTTGTGACGTCACATTGGGCTTTATAGTTTCCGATTTTTTATTCAATACATCGTATAGTGACAGATAGTTACCTTATGCAACGCGACCTTCAAATGAAAAAAAAGCGCATCTTCTCCGACGTTTTGCTGATAAATACGTAAATATATCGCCAGTGACGTAAGAGTCTTTCCGTTGACCTTATTTAAAACACAGTAAATCACCTGTAAACGATAAGGTTCATTTAAAAAGCAAATATATAGCTGTCATAGTTTTTCGAAATGATGAAAGGAATTATTTGCACTTCGCACGTAGTCGAGAATTAATTCCACTGTTTCTAAGTAAGAATGGGAGGGGGGAGGTTATTGGCACAAACAATCTGAAAATAGATCACCACCACCCACACATCTGTAAATTAAGATTAGCTTCCAATTAATTAGTTTTCTAATGGATGAAACGAACGATGTCGAGACAGGCAATTCAGTGTCTGCAAACACAAACAATGCCTCTACATTTGGCGCACGATCCATCAAAGAAACGACAAGAATTGAGTTTGGAAACTTTCAGAACTGGGTGAGTGCTACCTGGCTATTCCAGAACAGTGAGCGTTTTCGCTTCCCCAGATTTCTAACTGGCCTGGCTGATGAGTCATTTTCTGACTCGCCAGGGTGAAAACTGACTCGACAAAGATAAATTTTAATACAAACATGTTTTGTTGATGAGGGTTATTAAACAACGCGCCAAAGTACTTGAGAACAAACTCTATTAACGCGCATTCTACTGTATTAACGCGCATTCTAGTGTATTAACGCGCATTCTACTGTAGCAAGAAAAAGAAGCGAACTAATTTTGATGACTCAAACTTCGCTTGATTTTCATAGCCCGCCCGACGATGTGTGCGTGCATGACCCAAGACAAAAATTTCATATTAGCCCTAGAAAAAATGTTTCTATGCTAAAATTGGAACCATATTTCGCGAGCGAAATGTTAAACTCTTGACAAAAATTAAAACGGAAAAATACTTCCTTCAATGAGTTATTTCTTGAATAATATAAAGTATTTTATTTGTGGGAATTTTTTCTGTTGGGCCTCTCTGGATATTTCATTTTTTGGGGGGCAATCTGTATTAGTATTAGCCAAATTGCGAAGTTCTTCTCCCACATGTTGGGGAGAGAGAGAGAGAGAGAGAGAGAGAGAGAGAGAGAGAGAGAGGGGAGAGAGAGAGAGAGAGAGAGAGAGAGAGAGGTGGGGTGGGGTGGGGTGGGGTGGGGGGGCGGATGGGGGTCCATTTCTGCTGGCGACCCCAGAAAACCACGTAGATATTGTCTTTCCAATTACAATCAAGTCAGATTGATTTTTTGGTCGATCATTTGCTTGGATGTTGATAAGTGAGAGCATTATCTATGCCGCTGGAGCACTTGTAATCTCTATACGACCGCTAATATCTAGCCGGTTATCTTGTATTTGTAGGATTAGGAGCGCATTAATGAACTCGAGGACGCTTGATAGTGCGGCCTGTTTGCATAACCACGAGTTGTTCGGTCTGTGTGGTTCTTTTCAATGAGAATGTTTCAGTCTTGGTAATTAAATGGCTCACGCTAATGATTGACAGCTGGAATATTCAACACGTGGTACAATTTGTTGCAGCACGTGCAGACGCTCGTACTTTTTTTAGAAAAAAAAACCATAATGGGGAAAAATTCTTTTCGTTGATGTTAAAATATCGACAATCGTCCATTTCATTTCTGAATCAGTGTTTCGTGTTTGTTTGATGTGATTGTCAAAAACTGGCCATAGGAAGACGTCACATGATTGCGCGACTTAGCAAAAAATCAATAAATCAATAAAGAACTGAAAATCAGTGCCAAAAATATTTCTGTTATAATATCTGTTCTTTAAAGTGAGAAGTGAATGGGTGGTCTCCGCCATTGCTCAAAGTGTGTGGGAGTTCGTTTTGAAAATGGCAATTCGTACTTGATTTTTAAAGCACCTACAAAAGATAAAACTCGTCTCGGCCCGAACCAATCAACGCTGTTGCCATGTAAGGTCGAGGCCAGCGGCCGGATGTGTCGCTTTGTTTTGGTTTTATTACCGACTGTCGTATCGGGCTGGTCTTCGTTTTATTGAGTGTTTCTTCAGCGCTTTTCCTGTGTGTCGGTCCGGACGCAAATGTGTTTCACTGATCAAAAAGGTCCATGACGGTGTTACAACGATGACGTCATGTGTGAGCGGTAAAAACAAAACTGTTTCCAGCACGCTTGCGAGTACCAGCCAACAGTGTCCCTTGCTGTTATACACACAGCTGGAACCACGCCGATGTTCCGGTCAGTGCTCCAGGTGACTGTTCCTCCATTCTCGTCTGGACCTGCTTTTGCCGCTTTTGGCGTGTCCATATTTGACAGTTTACTTTTGATCTCAAATGATTCGTTTTTGCCTGATGGTTAATTATCGCCCGTAAAAAAAAAATAGTGCACTGTGAAAAAAATATGTGACACAACGCGCTTCTGCACTCCTTTCGTTAAACACAAACCAACATTTTTGCCAACATTGTCAGCTGTTCTTATCAGCTGTAATAAGCAATAGATTGTGATAATGAAGCTTCAGTGGATAATGCCGCGAGCCCCGGTCTAGATAATTTTGACGTGTACACCACACGATATTAAGCCGCGTGGTAAGTCCTTCTCAACGCAGTTTTTGAAAGTCGCGCTTTAAGGTTAAGTGTCTGTAATTGTTTCTGATTAACGATGCTTTTTCCACGCAAGGGTATAGATTCGAAGCAATTCTGTCGTCTGCTTCCCGGATATCACCAGGTCGTCTTGCTGTGATTTTGTTTTCGGAGCTGTTTCTCCTGTTGTGCTTTGCAGCATACATTTTTGTGTGCAATCGCTATCACCAATATTAATATTTTTTAACTTGACCCGCTTAAAATCTAATTGGTTAAATTTTGACTTTTCAAAGCTTATATACGCACAACTTCTTCGGAGTTTTGAATAACATAACCATTACAACACAGATATGCACTTTTGTAACTAGTAATAGTAATAGTAATTATTAGTTAAATACGGAAATATAGCCTGGCAAATGTCACAATTTCGAACATTCAGATTCTTTTTATACTCAAGTACTTTCACACCTACACAAAACATCAAATTAAAAAAACGAAAAAAGTGAGTCGGGGCAAAAAAAAAAAAAAAAGAAATGCTTCAACTCGATTTTTGCAGTAGAGCGTCAGTGATGCCTGTGATATATCGCATTATTTGTGCAATCACTTCTTTTATTTGTGCCTTAAAAACGCTCGATCAAGTGCTACTGAGATAAGTATTAAGTTAGCATCGATTCATAAACGCGGTTAATTTACGCTAAATGAAATTTCACATTGGAAAAAATGATGCAGAGTGGAATGGAGGCGGGAACGAAAAAATTTATGTGACAGGCAGAAAGTATGGGGGTAATTGGGGAGGGCAAGTTAACCGCGGGTGTTGGCTTGAGGTTGTTTAGTGCACAGGGATCCAATAGGATGATATTTTTTTCGGCAATTACTTTATATTTTTTGCTGTGGAATTTTTGGTTGTATATAGAATAAATTCCAAATCAAATGTTTTTTTTTTTCATTTTTTTTTTCATTTTGAATGGTATACACGCTTTATGTCACGCAAAACAGATGCATTAGGGGATTAACTGCAAACACGGTATGTCGTGAGCAGAAGGGGTGGAGGGTGGGGGTGGGGGGTGTTTGTCTGTAAACGGCGCATGTGAACAGTTTCTGGGGCAGTGACGGGAGTGCTTCTTCTGTACTACACATTTGTCATGTTATTTTGTAAACAAATGGCGAATATCAATACTTTCTAATTTGTTCGATTTCACACTTCATTGCGCTGGTGACACTGTTCTTGTCATGCTGAGGGACCATCTCCAATTCGAGGGAACAGTACGCTACCGTGCCAGCCTCCAGTTTTTACATGCACAGGGATGAGTTTCTGGACTCGCTTTCGGACAAATACATCACGAATCCGGCTTCTCGCATGGCGAATTGACCCGATAATCCCGGTTCTGAAATTTCGACAAACTTAATTGTGAAATTTTAACTGGTGACGTTTGCGAGTAACACCCAACTAACTTGACAAACGACAGTTTGGGTTGAATTGGACTAAGAATATGTCTGAATAACAAATTGAAAAAAAAAACAAAAAACATATGTCTTGTGTGTGTGCGCAGGGGGTTGGGGAGGGGATATGGAGTAATCTTGGGTTTTGTTAATACTTTTTCACCTTTATATGTGCCGTAATTAACGGCATCTAAGACACAGCTTACAAGCCGGTTTTTCGTCCAGAACACCTTTCTGCGCCTTATACGCCGCTCGTCTTATAAGCCAGTTTTCTGTGAGATAAGGGGATTTTGGCAAATTTATACTACGGACTCAGTAGACAAACTTGATGTTAAAAAACATTAAACACGAATACATCTTTGATTTGTATGTAATGTGCCAGATACCGTACTTGAATTGGTAAAGACCTCATCCCCGAGATAAAAAATTGAAACAAATATGCTATTTGGGCCCAAAAGATTTAGCGTAAAATAGGGCGTGCCTTATATGCCGTTGCGCCTTATTCGTCGTTTTACTTCCAAAATTGGCGACCACAGGCTGCTTACACCTTATATGCGGGGCGCCGTATATGCCGTTAATTACGGTAATAGCAAAATGTTGGCAGACTTAAAGATCAGTGTGAAGCAGAATACGACTGCTTGGCAGTGTGACAGTCAGTGCCGCTAATCGAGTATCCCGTTTGCTCAAGCCCTTAATGATAAGACTATATGTGACTGACTAAGGAGTCTCTTTTCATACAGTCTTGCTTTGATTAGGATTTATAGAACTCCGAAATGTTGCTTCGTTTATATTTATTTATAAGAATACATAAGAGTACCGTAATGGTCCCTTAAAACAAGCTGCAGTAAAAATCATGAGTAGTTTAAACAAGTCAGAATTCATTGGTCCCACTTTACTTTAAAACATTTAAAAATCCAGGTGACTTGTCACAATTTGCAGTTTAGGCTAGTCTTCAGTAAACGTCTTGTCCGTTCTATCATGCGTTTAGGCTAGTCTTCGGTATGTATTCTATCATGCGTTTAAAATAGTCTTCGGTAAGCATTTTGTATGTTCTATCATGCGTTTAGGCTAGTCTTCGGTTTGTGTTCTATCATGCGTTTAGGCTAGTCTTCGGTAAGCGTAATGTATGTTCTATCATGCGTTTAGGCTAGTCTTCGGTAAGCGTAATGTATGTTCTATCATGCGTTTAGGCTAGTCTTCAGTAAGCGCGTTATATGTTCTATCATGCAAAACGTTAGACCAGTTGTCACCGGACGTGTTGTGGCCAAGGATTATTTTTCTCGGCATTCAAGCCTCAGATTGAAATAAGAAATTTTCTGCACAAAACTCCGTTCGTTGGTCTTTGTTCATTTACTTCGGATTTTTCAATCTAATAACATTAAATTTTGATATTGACTAAAAGCTTGAATAGTTTGTTGTCCATGTCACGAGTTTCAGTGCGTGGGGGAATCGGGTTCTTTGAGAACTGCTGTTCTAGTTTTTCAGGGTCTTTTATACTCTTTATTTGTACTGCGCGTCGTTGATATTTTTGAGTCGGTTTCTTAACGCCAGAAAGATTCAGTCGTTTGAAAATTGACATATTTTGCCTAAAGTGACATCATTTCATGAAGTGTTATTGGACTTTGGACAAACAGCAATTTCTCCACTGCTTACGGAAACAGCCACAGTTGAAGTAAACATTAAAAATTGCCTTGAACTCAGTGTCAGTGTAACTTCGTGCAAATAAATTCAAAATATTACATATCTAACAGTTTCCACTATATGCAGGACACGTCACTGTCAAGGTCAAAGCGTGGATAACGAAGTAACCCTTATGTAATACTGTGTAAGAGTTAAACGCGGACCTGCACTCTGCTCATTGCCTCTCCCCTCAACTCCCACAAAATTCAGAAATTGAAGCGGATTGCGGAGGGGGGGGGGGGCGGGGAGGGAGTAGACGTACGAGATTGACAACAGCTCTGAGCAATGAACTCCCAACGAATATGTCTAATCCATATTTGGGAGATAAAACAATGATAGACATAGAAACAGTTTTGTTGGGTGGGGGGAGGGCGTGTAAAGATTAAACGTTTTTAAAAATATACATTATATTTGGTAGGAAAATAGGCGTTGTTTTCTTATGATTCGCCGTGGTGCTTTTAAACGGGACAGATCAAAAGCTAAAAATCTTGAGACGTAAAATATCTGTTCTGTGTTGACGTCGAGGTACACTTTATTATGAAGTGTTCACAAATCAATGCTGTGTCAACAAAAGTGAATAGCCGTTACAAGAGATTTGCGTTTTGTTGACGGTATTACGTTGTCACTATTTGTTATTTTAAAGGGCGCTTTTCTTCTGCGTTCATAACGTCAATGAATGCGTGGGCCAAACGAGCAATCAAAGACCCGCCTTTAATTATCTCCTTGTGAAATTATTAGAAGAAATACCCGTATTTATGCTGTGCAAATCGTGTTATTAACCCCCTGTAAGCCGGTGAACACAATACGTCTACGCTAACATGTTCTACTTGAAGCCTGGCAATATATTTTTACAGATTTGTTTATGTAACCTATTCTTCCTGTTAAGTGTTTTAAGAGGCACGCAGCGAGAAGCGTTTTTCTTTTTACGCGGATAACTGTACGATATGACACGGGCTTAGCTTTCTTTTAGACGCCCAAACCGTAGATTTTTTATCGCTTTATTAAACAAATTTGACTTTAAGAAATTCTAAAAAAATGAGGAATTATTACCAGTTTACACTTAATAGATTTTTAGAGTTGATATTTTGGAAACATTGTGGGAAAATGCCCCTTAGGTTGTGTAACCCGAAATAAATTTCATTTGGAATTTACAGAAGTACCAAACATAAGAAAATCGTATATTAATAACATATGATATGCTAGATTTGGCCGATAAATGCGTTCACAGTGGTGTTGATGTGAGCGCAGGGTGTCATGAGCGGATGCATGACAACAGGCCAGCAGGCAAGTGGTCACAGGTCACAGTGGCCAGCGGACAAGTGGCCACAGTGGCCAGCAGACAAGTGGCTGCAGGTAACAGTGGCCAGCAGACAAGTGGTCACAGTGGCCAGAGGACAAGTGTCCACGGGTCACAGTGGCCAGCAGATAAGTGGTCACAGGTCACAGTGGCCAGCAGACAAGTGATCACAGGTCACAGTGGCCAGCGGACAAGTGTCCACAGTGGCCAGCAGACAAGTGGCTGCAGGTCACAGTGACCAGCGGGCAAGTGGTCACAGGTCACAGTGTCCAGCGGACAAGTGGCTGCAGGTCACAGTGACCAGCGGGCAAGTGGTCACAGGTCACAGTGGCCAGCAGACAAGTGCTGCAGGTAACAGTGGCCAGCAGACAAGTGGTCACAGGTCACAGTGGCCAGAGGACAAGTGTCCACGGGTCACAGTGGCCAGCAGACAAGTGGTCACAGGTCACAGTGGCCAGCAGACAAGTGATCACAGGTCACAGTGGCCAGCGGACAAGTGTCCACAGGTCACAGCGGACAAGTGGCCACAGGTCACAGTGGATAGCGGACAAGTGGCCACAGGTCACAGTGGCCAGCAGATAAGTGGTCACAGGTCACAGTGGCCAGAGGACAAGTGTCCACGGGTCACAGTGGCCAGCAGACAAGTGGCCACAGGTCACAGTGGCCAGCAGACAAGTGGCCACAGGTCACAGTGGCCAGAGGACAAGTGGCCACAGGTCACAGTGGCCAGCAGACAAGTGGCCACAGGTCACAGTGGCCAGAGGACAAGTGTCCACGGGTCACAGTGGCCAGCGGACAAGTGGCCACAGGTCACAGTGGCCAGAGGACAAGTGGCCACAGGTCACAGTGGCCAGCAGACAAGTGGCCACAGGTCACAGTGGCCAGAGGACAAGTGTCCACGGGTCACAGTGGCCAGCGGACAAGTGGCCACAGGTCACAGTGGCCAGCAGACAAGTGGCCACAGGTCACAGTGGCAACAGTACACAATGGCCACCGGAGAAGTGGCCATAGGTCACAGTGGCCAGCGGGCAAGTGTCCACGGGTCACTGTGGCCAGCAGATAAGTGGTCACAGGTCACAGTGGCCAGAGGACAAGTGTCCACGGATCACAGTGGCCAGCGGACAAGTGGCCACAGGTCACAGTGGCCAGCGGACAAGTGGCCACAGGTCACAATGGCTACCGGAGAAGTGACCACAGATCACAGTGGCCAGCGGACAAGTGACCACAGATCACAGTGGCCAGCGGACAAGTGGCCACAGGTCACAGTGGCCACAGTTCACAATGGCCACCGGAGAAGTGGCCATAGGTCACAGTGGCCAGCGGAGAAGAGGCCACCGGTTAAATCAAACGAATATTTTTGAATGCATTTACAGTTTTCTTATACCGTAAATACACAGTTAATAAATATATATGCATTTGTGTGTGAAATATTTATATTTTTCCCTTTTGCCATTTCAATTTTGTCAACTTAGTCCATGGGTTTAAAAATTGCCTCTTGCCTCTTTTAACTTTTAAAAGAACCAAATAATATCCAACACAACAGAAGAGCACTGTCCTGTGGTCAGTTGTCCTACACCGTGTGGGACGTGCGGGATGAAGGTTACACATGAGAGACTGGGACGACCAGGCAGCACAATGTCTAGGGACACCTTGTCGGACCCACTGGCCTGCGTACATTCCCCGTGTATAACTGCAACACGCCGGTGGAATAGAATGTGGGTCAGCGCTGTTTAGCAAGTGTCTTGTTGCGCAATGGGGAGAGCTTTCGAAACTTCCTACTTCTGTCTCGTCCAGGCCTTCTCGTTCCCTTGGTACATTTTATTTCGTTCTTAAAAACAACTGTACAGAAAAAAAAGCAACGCATTTGCCCGGGCATACATATGGAGGATGCAGCGAGGATCTTATCTCTTGGAAGTTGGTTATGCACTGGTTTTATTTTCCTGCCAGGTTCGGCACAGTACACGGTTTGCCAATTACAGCCAATTGTTAAAAGACACACTCCTTGTTTGTGTCTATCATTAGACAATGCGGCCACGGGCACCAAATCTTCTGCTGTGTGCTAGCTTACCGGAATTTTTTACCCATCATCTCTGGTTCACTTTCCTGTGGATGTGGGTCGAGAAGGGCTAATTAAGTGGTCGATAGGGCGGGATGTTGTACATTTAAGAGAAGGTACAGAATCCAGCCGGGCACAGTGTCCCAGTACTGACTTGTGTTCATCGTGAACTTCTGTATTGGTCCCCTTTTTCAAGCATAAGCCCTCGGTTTGTTTTCGGATACTTGAAGAGACAAGAAAATGTGGATGTATGTGCAGTTGTTACGACACACAAATACTGGACTCTTGCTTTAGCACCACAAGTCCATTTAGCGGAAATGTTTGTTTGATATTGATGTGCGGTAATTGCATTTGTTCGGCAGCGTATAGTTGCTGATCATCTGGTCTTGGCTGTGATTGTAGATTTGCCGTTATTCCCACTACCCATTGCTGGACAATTCTAAAGTTTATTTATTTAGTTATTTTTTTTTGTGTGTTTTCCGCCTCGAATGGTTTCAAGAAAACCCTTCCTAGGCTATTTGGCATAGGAAGGTGCTAACTGGCAGAGATAGAGGTTGATGAGACATCGTTAAATCCGCCAATTGTGTTGACCTTGACTTTCAAAATCAAGGTCAAATTAAAGTCAGAGCATTTTATACCTCAAGTGACATTTGGTACAAATATAGAGGGTAATGAGACCTCGTGAATCCAATCCCTTTTTTTACCTTGATCTCCAAGGTTTAGATCGAACTGAGGTCAAAACATTTTTTAAATCCCCTTTTATCAGGAAAAATGACCAGACATAGCGCTCCAGTCCGTGTTTTAACACGTGATACGGTTTCTGTAAGGAGTAATCTTGCGATCTGCATCTCGACATTCAGGGTTAAGGTCAGAAATTATCTGACCTTTGTATCTCGAATATGTTATAGAAACATTGGCTATAATCTCGAAAACGTTGAGAGATTTTGAGCGTATTTTCGACCCGTTGGACCTAAAAGACACTATATAAGGGTTTCCTAGGTGACCTTGACCTCCTCGGTCATGCTGAAGGGGAATCTGACACTTATCTATGAAACGGTTAGAAATTTTCCGCTGTTTTGACCTAAAACACGTTACTTTAGAGGTACCCCGGTGACTGTTGAGCCTTTTTTTGTTAGTGGGTCATTCCGGTATCTAGCGGAATTCGGTCTAGTTCGCATCTTTTCTTCAGAAAAGTCTACTTTGATGGTATGGGTCATCTTCCGGTATTCCGCTTCAAACCGTTCTGTGTTTCACGTCACAGATTTTATCAGTATTTTCTGGCAAGTAACGGTTTAAGTTGACACATAGTCAATCCTTAATTCGTACATAGTCTTGTGGTTTTAAGCAATACTGATTATTAAGACAGTCAAGTTCAAAAAGTCTCACATTTTCTTCAGCCCCGACATAGCATGTCTTCGTAAGTGCTGGGATCAAAGCCAAGTCTGTCCTATCTCTTTGTCTCTTCTGTTATCGAGCTGTTCTTACTATATATTCTCAGTCTGTTGAGGTATCAGACGTGCGTTTTCCACCACAAAGTAGTTATTCCATGATGCATTTTTCCTTCATGTTCTGGCGCTGCCCATACGTGGTTATATCGAATTAAGTCACTTTTTAAACTAAAATATTGCGTCCTGCTTTTGTCCTGCTTTTTTTTTAAAAAATCGTCCTGCTTTTGTCCTGCTTTTTTTGAAAAAATCGTCCTGCTTTTGGCAGGACAGCGTCCTGCTTTTAGCTTAAAAGGGCGTGGTAACACTGATGATGTCATAACACAGATGCGATCTAATGGGGTCGGTCGCTGGTTTTGGGGTTGCTAATGGCGACTTATCGCTTTTCTGTCCGAAACTTGTATGTTTGTGGCGAAAAAAAGATGGTCCGAAGTTTCCTGTCTGTGGATTTCTGGTCTAACCCGTTCGGTCTTCACCCCCTGTAGAAGAAAATCCAGGATTTCCATAGAACGAGCAATTGTTCACCTATTTTGTTCCTGGGCATGAAAAAAAAAATACGGAAAAAAGTTTTTCTGTAAACAAAAAAAAAAAAATGCTGAGACTGTAGCGTCTGGATCTCAGACGTTGTCTTAATGCCTTGTAATGGCGTACTCTACTGCTGACTGCTCTCAGCCAACAGTCCCAGACAGAGATAGACCAATAGGACTCCGCCTGTGAAGACATAAACACTGAAACCCCGGTAATGCAAGCGCCTCCAATGGAGGAACGACCTCAGATTGTACCGTACTGTGTAGTCCTGCACCGTGGATTTGTGTAAGAAAAACATCTGTTCGATTTTTGGAAAATTAAGTCATTGCTTGGATACTCGTCTCTGGTGGGCAAAATGTAACTAGGGTTTGGGAAAGATTTCATTTTTTGTTTTTAAATCACTATAACTGTTCATTAACAATAGTTTCGCGATGAGGTCAAGGTGGGAGACTAATTGCTTGTATTGTGGTTTAAATTCTCACGTGACTTTAATTCAGTTCTACCCACGAGGAATTTGATTGGTTGTCGTGTGGTTTATCTTGTCATATGATTCTGCTTCGTTTGGTCACGTGTGACGGTTTGATTGGTTGTTTGTGGTTTAGGTTGTCATGTGATCCGGCTTTGCTTGCTGATTTGAATTAGATGGATTACATTATGGTGTGTCACCGTATATACAATGTGGATTCGGTTGGCATAGCAACGTACTGTAACTTGATAGGTTGTGTTGATTGTTAAGTGATAGCGGCGGATTTGCAGTTAAAAATGATGCTGGCACCTGGATGGGAGACAGGAAGATACAACCCCCCTGCAAAGAGTGCTTTTAGGTGGATTGAAATTTAGAGCTTACTGTTGGTAAATGTAATCCTGCTTGTAACGTCCAGGTTGATTACCTGGATGCAGCGATTGAAACAAACATATGTTTACATGGGTAAGAACAAGCAATTTATTCAGCACTCGCTTCTCTAAACAAGGTCACTTCAAAGTGATTTAAAATCCTAGCTTATTGATGAGTTAGCGTGTCAGTGTAACACGAGGAAAACTCGGCGCTTGTTTACTCACACAAACAAACACACTTCTTTCTAAAATAACAACATATAACTCAGTTGGTTCTCATTTTCCCAGGTATAAAAGCGGTTTGGTATATTTTCGCAGAGCTCAGTTAGGATGAAGTTGGTACTCGGTAAATTTAGACACAAATGATAGAACCCGCTGAAGTTAGTCTTACTTATTCTTGTTACCGGCTATTTGGAGAGATGCTGTTATTGGGTACAGGTCATTTGACCAACGGTTGGTCAAATGGTCGTTTTGATCAGTCGACCGTTGGTCAGTTGGTAGGGTACCCGCTGTTATTGGACATGTGAATCACTGTGGGTTCGATTGCCCAGTGTGAAAAGGCAATCAAGATATCACTCGATATTTGGCGAGATCCTGATAATATCTGAAATCTGGAGCCCATAATCACGATTCAGAATTCAGTATTATACGAGTATTCCGAGAAGAACTTCATCTCACAGGAAAACAAAGAAGAAGTACAAGGTTTTTGTCCCCCTTTTTTTGTGAACTGACGATGTGTTGTCTTGCGGTGTGCTTGTTACACGGCTTGTTACACCGTGTCGATCAGCGAACGAGCTTTGGAATGTTGAAGGGTTAAACACTAATAAATTACCACATAGTTCCCTGGCACCTGGGATGTTGCGACAATTTTTCTTGATACAGTTTATCACGGGGGTATGTAAGGACCTGCTAATTAGCCATTTATGGCTGACTAATACAAATAACATATGATTACGCTTGAAGATAATAAGGAGAGAACGACTTGTTATCAGACTGACGACGTCACACAGTCGTGTAGAACATTATTATAACCCGTAAAGGTACCCTCGAGTTGTCGCTAACAATACCTGCCTGATAACAACCTCGGCCTGCCTCCCTCTCAGCTGTCGTTTTTTTTTTTTTTGGGGGACATTTTCCATTGGAGTAAATTGAAAAGTTGACCTTATTCTTCGGGTATTGTTGACATTGGCTTTTGTGTTTTAATGCAGGCGGACTCATGTATTTTTTCTGAAGTAATTTTAATGTAACCACATGAGTTTATAATATGATAAAAGGTTCATTTATTTTTTATCCCCCACAGGGGGAATAAATGCGATCGACCGCGTGTCGGTCTGTCGGTCGGTCGGTCTGTCGGTCTGTCATCAAGAGCTTGTTAACACGATAACTTAAAAACTCCTGCAAGGATTTTCATGAAACTTGGTGTGTAGCTTCTATGGGAGCAACCACAGATCGGTATTGTAAATGGGCCAGGTCCGTCCAAGGAAAATGGACCAGCTGGACTTGAAAAATTTCAACTATTGATGGCCGTGTTTAACTGATGGGGGGCCTGTGGGGAATATGTGGGCTTGCACACTGCTCTAGTTGTTTAAGTGTAGTTTGTCAATATAAAGACCCGTTGTCTTGATGGATGTCGAGGGACATTATGACCAGCCAAAATGTAGTTAACTGTTACACAGTGATGATAAATAAAGATGTGCGCTCACCTACTGAACTTGCATACATGGTTTGTATTGAGTTAAGCAAGCACTTGTTAATACAGTACTTGCATTTTGGGATCCCGATTGGATTTCTAAGTTAAAAGGCCTGCAAGATAATTAAGGGTTTTTGTGTGAAAGCAATCACTCATGGATGGGACTTCTTCGTATGGCTTTGGGTGTTTTCGTTTGGCTCTAAAAACAGCCGAGAGACAGAATACCTATTAGCCAGAACTGTTGTGGTAAAATATGAGTTTATAAGAATTCGGTGCATTCTCTCCGCTCCCCCCCACCCCCCCCCCCCCCCCGCGCCCATACCACCTCCTCGCACCCATTGTCCACGTTCGCGGTGACATTTGCTGTGGAGCTGGCTGTAGGCCTGTTATCAGCCAATAGTCAAAAAGTGTGTGAAGAGTCTGTATTTTGACACACTTCATGTCGCATTCGGGTCTCCCTCGAGTGGCCTTAAGTTTGTCTCAATATTGCTTCAAAACTTCTTCAAACGGCTAATTACTTGAAAAGTAGGTTATTTGCCGCCCTTTCTGTCGCCCTGATTGTTTTGAAGAGATAATTTTGGAATTCTTTTGGTGGCTGTTCTCTGTTGTAAGAATGGCGAAATCAGTCACTTTGGCCGTTTTTCTGAGGGACAATAAATAAGAAAAGTAACGCTTGTGCGTGTGGCTTTATTTGTGAGAAAGCAGACCGCCTACGTATGACTTAAGAGTGTATCAGGCCATCGCCATCAAAGCGGAGATGGGTCGAAAAAATTAACAGTATTAATTAGTGAAGTCATTTAATGAAAATATCTTAATTCAACAACTTTCTTCTCTTTCTTGTTTTCCTTTAAGTAGAAATGCTTCCGTTGGAACATGGCTACCCCAACAGCCGGGTAAATCAGGAGTCATTTTCAACCCCGGGGTTGAATGTGTCTCCCGCTGGTACCCGGGGCCACGGGTAAACCGACCCAGCCCTTATCCACATACAACTTTGCTCAGCCAAATTGTCAAAATTCAAATCTTGAAAATAAGCAGGCTGTGTTTTCAAGTAACCGTCCTGTGAAAAGCATGCAGGGAAGCTCAGACTAGCGGCAGACTGTGGGTTTCGTTTTACGTCAGTAAAGTGAGTTGGCAGTGAGTTAATTTAACAAAAATGCGGAAAAAATAAAACGAACTATTAATTAATTAAATCAATAAATCAATAACATGAATGCCTCTAAATTTCGAGATGGCCCAGCGGACCATCTGAGTTGAGATGGCTCGAGCCAATTTGAGATGGTCTCAGGCCTTCGGACCGCCGTTAATTTCGCACACTAGCTTTATGTACGAGGGCTGACGCTTCAGTGTTCATGGCAGAGGGCGTAAGCACTCACCCACAGCTTCAACTTCAGAACCCTTTGAGAAAGTTGGCTCGTATGGTTTCGTTTTGTTCTCTGTGGTCCGCATGTGTACATATGGTTATTGTTTTGAAATATCTCCCATAGTTTTAGTCTGGCGGCTTTCAAATTTCACTGGGAAATGTTCTCAGATTGTACCATATGGACCTTTATAAAAGGTATCATTGACAGTATCAGAGGGCACGGCATCAAGTCTTTGGATTGATTCATTTCAATATTCCTGTGTCAACAATGACTTGATTTTTTTTTGTTGGCGTCCAAGATGATCAATATTCCGAGATTTGAGTAGAACTAGATAAATGTTATCAACAGAAGCTTTTTCGGGAAGTAAACAGGAATGGCGTCTGCTCCTGACCCACACGTCTTCTCTCGGTCTCCTCCCGGGATAGCCTTGATGGAGACGAAGTGGCCCAGCGGTAGGGCACTGGATCCATACCCCAAGGCCGGGGGTTCGAATCCGGCTCCCTGTGGATGGTACACTCTAACACCAATCTGCAGAACAGCATTTAGTTAGCTGTTCCTTTCGCGGAATACGGAATCGCCTTCGTTGTTGTTAAAAAAAACCAAAGTCGCCGCAGCTTGGAATCGTTCGGGCGACCGGCTAGCCTTTCGAGCTTTTCATAGCTGTAGTTTACTGGAAGAGGCTCGAGTTATGCCACTGTTATAGTGTTTTATGCAATACCGGAGCTTCTCAGAAATATAAAAATTGATTTGCAGCCGTTTTAGAATTACTAATTATCAAACCATACTTTGACCTTTTTTCGGGGCAATAATTGTTGAATAACTTGACACCAAAATGGTAATGAAATGTTAGCTATACCTTGTCAGGAATTAATATCTTTTAGTTGTTGCTGCAAACAGTTTTTACGTATTAATTTGAATTGATTTTTACCCTCAGCGCCTGTGCGTGGGGCAATGAAGTATTTTTTTTCACACCAGGGTCTGAAATTAACTCTTAATTTTTTACTTCAAATGCTATGAGTCTCGTCTTTGTGCCTTGGAGTCTTGTCTTTGTGCCATTCGGCAATATTTACGAAAAATAAAACGAATCAAAACAACTGCAGTGACAAAGAGAAGAGGTTTATTTAGGAGATTGAATATTCTTATGTTTATTCCTATGTTTCTGGCATGTTGGGGAAACATTATTTCCACACACGCATATCAGCTGCAGGGGTCATTTGAAACTTTTAGTGTTGTCCGTTTTTAAACCTTTCAGTTAACAAAGAATGCAGATGTTTTTAATGATAGAATGGTTTCTTTTTGGGATTTGACTATCTTGACAATAACTTTTTTTTTGGCTTTTAGAATTAGGTTAAAATTTGCTCCGGGTCACGCGAGTCCACGAAACAAAGGTTATAGTTAGGTATTACAGCCGTACATTAATTGCACCCTATAATGAATTTGAATGCAAACTAGACCGAGAATTGCAAATCACAGTTTCGGAAATATAACTGTAAGAAGTTAAAAATATGATGTTTTAAAAAAATATCTTGTAAAAATGCAAATTTAACCAACGCAAAAAGCGTTTTTGAAGAGGAAGCTGGTGATACAGAAGCTCTAGCTGCGACAACTTCCGCGATATAAAGCTTTATAGAACTGTATGTTGTCATTGTAAGCAGTAGCAAAGAGCAGCACATGTGGATGCAGTCAGCCACGGAAAGGACCTAAATGTAGATGCTTTGTGCTTATACAATTTCATTCTTGTACCGATAAAACTGTGGCTGTATTTTGAGAACATGCCGCTTTTTATCCCTGTTATTATGGTCTACAAAGTGTGCCCAATGAAAGAAGGTGAACTTAAGCGAACAAAAGTCATAGTTTGATGCATTGAACATTAATTAAAAGCAAACTGAACTGAAAGTCTGAAACAATCAGGTGAGGTTGGTGAAATAACCTGCTTCTCCAACAAAATATATTGCCTCCATTCTTTTTAAAAGTCATTCCTCTTATTACAGACAATTAAATATATTTGGAAATTTCCCATCTATTTTGGCGCTGAGAAGTTGTGCTTTTAGTACACTGCGTTTGGAAACTTAAGATGTCTGGTTTTCCGGCTAATTTGTCATTTGTACCATTTAACCTATTCTTTAGATATTCTTTTATTGAGAAAAGTAATGCTCCCAAGCAGTCTAGGGAACAAAAAGGATGTTCTTTTATTGCAAAAATGGAATGCTCCCAGTCTAGGGAACTAAAAGCCATCGAGTAATTTGTGCACGTATTATGCACATAGTTTTTGTACACATGGTTATACTTGAACTAAAATTACGGTTTATAAACTTGCTTCTGTAGAAGCAATGGGGGGATAGATACCCAGTGCTGGGTACTTGGGACATGGGAAGACAGGCGTCAATCCAACGAACACACTTTCCGCACTTGTTACTGGCCGGAATAATGGAGAAAGACCGAGTGTTTGTCTTTGCTTGAAAAACAATGGCTGCTGGAGCTGAACCCGAAACCGTTCTGGAGCAGTGAATCTGAGGGTTCTGAATATTAATACATTATAAAAACCCAAATCAGAGGAATATTTTGCGTATTCGCTTACTTCCTTCAGCGAAATATTCCTATTTTAAAAATAATAAATAAAAAAAAGTTGGAATTTTCGTTCCGCGTGTACTCCTTTTCTTTCCTTTCACTGAGAGTATGAGTGTCAGCTCAATTCCTCTGTGTGTCATAACTGGACGACTAATTATTGGCCAGACACGACACTTGCAGTCCATAGAAATTCATTGTTCTCTTCATGTCTGTAAATTTTGCCGACGCTTAATTGAGGGGCTCAGCATTACAAAAGGGTTGAAATTAATGCCCATCCTATATCTCTTCTTTTTCAAACCCTAGACTGTGACGCAATTACTTCTAAAATTGCCAATATGGTTTGAAGTTTTTTTTTTATGTTTTAATAACAATATCGTCCAAAGAACAAATGTATTTTTAATCTTTTTAACAAGTTTATTCTTTGTCACTTTTCAATTATGAATATAGCAGAACTTCTTTATAACGACATAATCTTATAACGACACAATTATCTAGACCCATACAAGCTGTTTAAAAATATCGGTTCTAACGACATAGCGGTTATTACGACATATCTTTGCGGTCCCACCCATGACGGTACACGACGAGAGCCAAAAGTTAGTTTATAACATCGCCTAGACTGTGGATTGTGAATACATGTCAGCCGCCCACGCGTGAGCTTTTACTGTACTTAAGTGTGGCTTGTAGACAGTTTCGTATTTATACCACTTGAATTAAGAATCTAAGAAAAGTAGGTTAATATTCAGCAAATTTTTGGACATTTCTTGCCATTTTTCGTAAGGAGATGATTACAGATGAGGGTTTTAGATTTTTTGCTGTTGGTTCATCCTTCCCCTGAATTTCTTTTTCCACGAATACGTTTCTCTGTGTAGTATGGCCGACAAATCGCCCTTCCAAGTATGAAGGTCATGGCCATTGTCAAAGTGGGTACATCTCACAATGCCTATGGCCCACCATACCAAAGGCCTACACGATACCTACGATCCCAGGAGCCTACTTTACGTATTTTTTTTTCTGGCTCTGAACATGAACGCCATGAAATCCATTGCTTCAAAGCCTGGGGTCCCGCGGATCCCCCGATCTAAAAAGTAAACTTCAAGCACTGCAGACATCTTGGTTATCTTTGCTCCATTTTTAGCACGCAATCCCAAAGATTTTCGTACATCCCTGTGGAACACACCGTATAACCCCAGATTTCCTAATTGAATAATTGAGTAAATAATCGATTATGATTCATTTCTATATCAATTAATCGATTGGTTATTAATAACGACCACTAACAGATAGATATATATATATATATCTATCTATTTCAATTAATCGATTGGTTATTAATAACGACCACTAACATATATATTATATATATATATATATATATATATATATATATATATATATATATATCTATTTCAATTAATCGATTGGTTATTAATAACGACCACTAACATATATATATATATATATATATATATATATATATATATATATATATATATATATATCTGTGCGTGTGTATATAACACCAAGTAAAACACCTTGCTGTTTTAGTCTGTATGGAGAAAGACAATAAATCGGGGATTTTTTTCTGTCATCTCAAACATACGCTCCCGAATTCCCAGTCCAAGTTGTAGTCGGCGGATTAGTCTAGTCTTAACACTGACTATGATGAGAAGTGAGAGACAGGTTGCAGAGTGAGAGCCATGTACAGTAAAACCTTGGCCAGGGAACACTTTGTCTTAAGGCCCTGTCCCCATCATTTCTTTCACAGTTCAACTCTAATTATGGTAGGAAATACATTTGTGTAATACAGGTTTCTTCTCGGTTCCCGAAGATGTCCTTCAGAGAAAATTATATTGTGTCACAATCGCATTAGAATGTTGGGTTGACCTATTGATGGATTAAAAGCCAAGTTTTTTTATGCGGCGTGAAGTCACCGAGCGAGTTCCTAACAACAGAGTCAGCAGTGGTTGGAATGTTCTCGCAGCTTATCCTCTTGCTCCAAATACAACGCATTCCGCGAAAGAAAAAATGAATGTACAGCGGCGAAGAATTTGCCATCTTCGTTCACACTACGCGCGAACAGGAGTGGGTGGCAAGCGAACACTGCAAACAAATGTGATCTTGGGGATCAGTGATAATTTCCAACCAGAATGAAGTTTCTGTTTGTAATTTCAATGTGATTGGATGGTGGTACATGGTATCGCATTGTTGTTTACTATTTTCTTTTTGCATATTCTTCCTTAGCAACAGTAAAATCTTGACATACATTCAGGTTGTCAAAATATAATCAGTTTTCCACTGATTGAATTGTGTTTTTGGCTTAATTTAAGAGTTGTTTGGGCTGTTTAGTAAACGACCAATTAATTGTTGGATGGGGTCGAATAATGTATGGTCATTCTTTGCTTCCCAGTAGTGCGTGGCAAAAAAATCGTTCTTTTCGAATAGCCGACCTCTGCGGCGGTTCGTACTGTTGTGTTTTAGACCTTCTGTGCCGCCAATCCATTGGGAGGAGTGTACGAAAATAGTACTCATTGTAAAAGTGAAACTATTTTTTACAAAGTCGGCTTGCTTTGTGTCTTTACTGATAGATAGATCTCTCCGTTATTTTATAATAATAATAATAATAATAATAATAGTAATAATAATAATAATAATAATAATAATAATAATGTAACACCCTATTATTTTAAAAAAAGAATGTACGAAGCAAATGAGAATTTAGATATTTTTTGTCCTAAGCGAAATCGACTTAGTGAGTACTCTCTACTGGAAGAGACTCACGATGCTCAGTCTCATTGACGTACCCCTAATATAATATATACAGAGAATATATAGAAGTTTCACGGCCATTGGTTTACGCTAATACTTGATAGATTAAACACCAGAAAAAAATCAGGGGCGCTGGACAGTTAACGTCGTTTCCTGAACACGTGAATATCGGAGACATTTTGTAGTCTGCGCCCATTTTCACCTCCCCTCCTGTTCCCTCCCCTCAGTGTACTAGGGCCAAGGGGAGTCCCACTGACTGATGGAGCATCTGTTGACGTGGCTATCTGGTTGCCGAAACACACACGCACAAACACACAAAGCACATACATGTAGTTCACGTCAGTGGTTGTGATTAGGGCCAGGAAGTGCACCAAGAACCCGGAGCGCTCTTGACCTGTGAGCGAAAATAATCACGGTTTACGGTGACCAAGATAAAGTTTCCACATTGACTGTTCCCACTTTGGAACTGATTCATGAAGTTAAACAAAGTTTATCACACAAGGATGTTTTGACTCCTGGTGTTTACAAGAACTCGTCTGAAGCCCCTGTTGTTCATTGTTTTTCTTTTCTTTTCTTTTGTTTTCGCTTTCCACTGGCCAGAAAATGTCTCTCTTTTGTATTCGTTGTGGTAAACAGAGGCTTTGGAAATTGCTCATCGCTCAAGGTAAATCAAGTACATTTTTCTTTGCAGCAAAAAATCCCGAAATGATTTCCCAGAATTTAACTTTCAAATTCCAGTATTATAACAGCAGTCATGTTCACAGAGAGATGGGGTCTTTGTCTACGAACTAGCTTGTAGGACGTTTATGTGTACTTTTGTACGCCGTGAATGTGGTAGGTTTTGTTCACATATGTATTCATTAAAAAGTTCTTTTATATCTTAATCGAGAATGTTACAGGTGTCAAAAACTGCAATGAGAAAGAAAAAGAGAAAGTTTAAAATTGTTCCATTCAGCAGTAACTGTAGATACTGTCTGAATGGCATAGCTTTGAAGTATAGATCTTTCTTTTTTCACACAAAGACTGGATGCAATGAGTGAGCCCGTCGTCCATTCGTACAAGCAGGATACAAGGACTGTACACCTGCTGCTCTAGTTAATGGCAAAAAATATAGGACCAGCCTTTCAGGCCGTCGTAGTAGCACGGTCCGGCTCGTTGTTTCTTTAAATGCGCTGTAAGACTGAATCCAAAAATGGCTCAAATGGTTTTAAGGTGTTCGGTTAGCCAGCCACTACTTGAAAAGGGTTAAAAAATTGGCACTGTATTGGCGTAGGCCTGGAGCCGGGCTGAAGTGGGACCTCTTCACTGAATCTTGGAAGACAAAGTATGTGTGAAGAGTTGGAAAAGGCAAGGCATATCGGCGCACTTGATCACTGCGTAGTGCCTCCGCTTCTCCCTTCTGTCAACGGTTTGGTCATTAAAAGCCGTTTACTACTTGTATATTTAGCACGTCTAGCTCCGAAAAAAAAACAACAACAAAGATATGGGAAGGTGCAAGAGTAGCTGGTTTGGAGGGTGATTTAAAAAAAAAAATACCACAGGCATCCAAGAGAAATTGTTTCGAGAAAGTATGCGAGTTCTTTTTGCCCGGAATCTGGTTTTTTTTTTTTTTTTGGTTTGGGTGAAGGATGAATGGGGTGTGGAATATGAGTGGCGTGAGTGGAGAGGGGGGGGGGGGGTGGGGGGGGGGTGGTGACTGGGCTCGTACCTTCTCCACTCAAATTACTCTTCTCTATTAATTATTTTAATATATGCTACACTTTACGAAAAAAAGGTACTCGGCGTTGTTGTTGACGAGTAAGAGTTTTTGGAACTATTGTTAAATTCATCAAGTTAGGGCGTCTGCCTAATTATGTTATATTGCACAATAACTAAATGTATATTATTAATTTTGGAATATTATAATATATAATATAGATTACATATTTATGTCGCACACTAGTTATTATGTTAGTAGTTTTTGGTGTGCCGCTATACATACTTGCACTTGAAACAGTTCACAGTGGAGGTGATCTGAGAAATACAAGAGCTCGTCTGCGGCGAAATAAAACCTTACATTATCGCCCAGCACTAAACGAAGACACCTCACTGAGCCTCGATAAGCAGAACGTGGTAAAAACCTGCCTGCGGGAGGCTCTTCTTTTGCCGCTATCGCTCACTATCGATATCCCTGCCAATCCACCACCGCTCTCATCAATAAGAAAAATGCAAAGGTCATCTACGAAAAAGTAGTTTTCCTTTGATCAAGTTCGCTGTTCTGCTGCACACGTTACGCATCTGCCTTGTAGCTCAAGCCATCGTAGGACAGCGGAGGTCATCCTTGCCCAATTCAGCCCAGGCGTTTTTCTTTTTTTTTTTTGGGTGGGGGTGGGGGGGGGGGCTCACGCTTCACATGGCTTGGACAGGAACAACGGCGTGCGGCTAATTTCGGTAAAATTATAAAAACGTCGGCGTTGTGATTAATTGCTGGTATATGCGAGTATTCGCATCATGTGTAAATCGTTACAGTTTGTGAACTTCTTGTTAGCGGCTGCCTTAACATTTTATGTTACATTTAATATGGTATTATTTAATGACAATGCTTTTGCACACTCTGCACACGAGACATGCACGTTTCCCATGTACACGAGGCGTGCACGTTCTCCGTGTGCACGAGACATGCACGTTTCCCATGTACACGAGGCGTGCACGTTCTCCGTGTGCACGAGACATGCACGTTTCCCATGTACACGAGGCGTGCACGTTCTCCGTGTGCACGAGGCATGCACGTTCTCCGTGTGCACGAGGCATGCACGTTTCCCATGTACACGAGGCATGCGCGTTCGTCATGTACATGAGGATGCACGGTCCGCATGTACAGGAGGCATACATGGTCCCCATATACACGAGGCATACACTTTCTCTATGTACGCCATGATGATGATGATCATAATCATCATCATCATCATCATCATCTTCATCATCATCAACAACAACAACAACAACAACAGGAAAACGTACTGAAGTCTTGGGTCGTTTTGCTTCTGATACCGGTAGGAGCTAAAAGACAAATAAAGCGGCATCAGGAGTTGTTGGGGAAACGGTATACTGGGGTTTTTTTCGGGGATGGGGGCGCGAGTTTGAGTTCCTCTTATCAAACATGGGCGTTCATTGCGGAGTGTTAACATGACTGACAGTGTTATCTCAAAACAAATTCAAAGATGCGCTTTTAAACGCTAATCTTACTTTTTAAAGTCAAAACATCTTTCCAGACACAGAAAGCTGCTAGTTTTTTTTTCCAGTATACAGATTTAGTTGCAATGTTTTTATTTGTGTTTATTGTGTTTTTATCAAGTGTAACTTTAGAAAAGCTTCACAGGGGGTGGGTGGAGACTGTTTTTGTTTTCATTTTGTGCTCTTTTTTTAGACAAAAAACCAATATTTTGATACGTTTGTTCTTGACTAACAAAAATTGCAAAAAAAAAAAAAAAAAAATGGTCGAAGATGTTCAATTGATAAACAGTTTTTCCTCCGGATTTCCTGGAGAAAATGCAGATACAGATGTCTTCTTTCAAAATGGCTGATCCAAGTTATCACACATGGCCATCACTTTTCCTGTATCATAAACGGTCTAGAAGGCGGGTCACGTGGTCTGCGAAGGGGGTGTCTGGCGCGGCCAGAATTGAAATCGAAGTACAAAGGTTAAATTGGAGGGTTTGCAGTGGGTGTCCTAAATTTTTAGATTAATAAAAAATCCTGCCTAGAGGTTATGTAGAGTGGGAAAGTGGCGATAGGTCTTACTTACCAAGGTTAAGCTGTAGAATTACTAAGTATGAAGAGCTCGTGTTTTTGGACGAGTCTGACTGTAGTGTTCAGTTGATGTAAGGATATTGATAACCCCAGGATGAAGCTTGTTCCATGAGGCTTTGTCTCTAACTATTTAGACATCTATTTGTCTGTACGGAGTAGTTATTGATACCTTCGGCAAGGTATTTTTTTCTTTGTAAGACTAATGGCTTGCAGAATAATGGTAGGGGTTAAGGTTGTTAACTTATAATCTTTTACCTGCGCTGTTTGATTGTCTGCGTATGATTTAGGCAAAGGTTGGAATATCACCGTTGTGTAGAACCCCGATATCTCCAATATTGAACCTTTTATTGAAAAAAAAAAAATTGCAGTCCGTCGAATGTTAAATCACGAGAATAGGGAAGTACCGGTAGATGTTTATTCTGGAGATAGTGTCGAAATAACGGGACTTGACAGTGTATAAGTGCGACTCCGTGCTGTACAGCAAACGCCACCGGCATCCGAAAATCTTTATGGCGAGAAAACATACCACTCGTTATTCGCAAGTCTCTGTATTTTTTTCCCTCTGTTATGTAAGGGTTATAGAGGTCTTAACATTTATCATCTGACAAGTGAATATACGTCATTCATCATGTTATGTGAGCAACATATACAAAACAAACCGGCGGTCGGCTACTAATTGCAATTGCTACGTTTCTTCTATGGATTTATAAGTAAATCGAGCCAGTGAGGAAGAGTCTGGATGCGGAGGGACCCGCAGGGTCATAGCGCAGGCGGATTTGTCTGAGATTCAGGAAAAGTGAATTCGCAGGCTGGCGGGTCTTGAAATAATTATGATGGATTCCAAGAGGCGAATGACCACGGAAGAGGGGAGACAAAGACAAATACGTGTATTGCTAACATCAACAAGTCCCCTTTTGAGTTAACTATACGATCACATCGACAGGGGATACACATTAAACAATGATAAGAAGTATAATAAGTAAACAATTATTAAACAAAATGTTAAGAAAAAATCTAGATTTTTCTCAAGAATATGGTACAGCCTGATCTGTCAGTGAACACCAATGAACTACTTCTAATAGACGAGCGTTATTTGTGTTTAATATTTAGCCTTCCCAATGAAATTTAGCTGGTAGACATTGAGAATCGTCGTGTAGGAACTCCAGAAAAAGAATGCTCCCCAGGACATGGAGAATCGCCGTGTGGGAACTCCAGAAAAAGAATGCTCCCCAGGACATGGAGAATCGTCGTGTAGGAACTCCAGAAAAAGAATGCTCCCCAGGACATGGAGAATCGTTGTGTAGGAACTCCAGAAAAAGAATGCTCCCCAGGACATCGAGAGTTGTCGTGTAGCAACTCTAGAAAAAGAATGCTCTCCAGGACATCAAGAGTTGTCGTGTAGGAACTCCAGAAAAAGAATGCTCCCCAGGACATGGAGAATCGTCGTGCAGGAACTCCAGAAAAAGAATGCTCCCCAGGACATCGAGAGTTATCGTGTAGCAACTCTGGAAAAAGAATGCACCCCAGGACATCAAGAGTTGTCGTGTAGGAACTCCAGAAAAAGAATGCTCCCCAGGACATGGAGAATCGTCGTTCAGGAACTCCAGAAAAAGAATGCTCCCCAGGACATCGAGAGTTGTCGTGTAGGAACTCCAGAAAAAGAATGCTCCCCAGGACATGGAGAATCGTCGTGTAGGAACTCCAGACAAAGAATGCTCCCCAGGACATGGAGAATCGTCGTGTAGGAACTCCAGAAAAAGAATGCTCCCCAGGACATGGAGAGTTGTCGTGTAGGAAAACCAGAAAAAGAATCCTATCAAGGACATCACAGAATTGTCGTGTAGAAATTCTGGGGAATTCTGTTCCACAAACTCTAAAAAGGAGCGCATGTTCAAGTCTGGTATCGTCAACATTAAAAACAAAAACAAAAATAACAAAAATACGGAACTTGGGAAATGTTTCGAAAGTTTAAAAACAAAATTGCGAAGCTTCAGCATCTCGAATCCAGGCGAATTCTGGGCATCTTTTGCAAGAATACTATCCAGTTGTCTTGGTGCGCAACAGTGGACGTTAATATGAGCCATTTGCAATCTTAATTGTAATGAAGTGATCGGCAAATTGGCTTTCCTGTGGATTTGGCGTCCAAGGGTCGATTCGTTCGCGCCGTTATTCGAAATCTGCACAGCCTCCCTGCCGTTTTGATTACACCTATGGCTGACCTCCATATCCCGGCATGGACAGTGCCGAGTGTGGTCCCATTTCTCTTCCCTGTTGTATGTATTTTCGCGAATTTTTCTGCGCCAACGCCTGTTTGCTCAGTGAATGTCCACTATCGTGACCGTTTTTTCAATATATGCGGCCATTTTCAAGGCACGAAAACTAAATTTAAGTGAATAAAATCACGGTTGTTACAGCTACAATAAATTGCTTCAAAAAAGGCTGCCAATCAATCTTCATATATGGCCAGTGCGGTTTTGTGTAAAGCGTTTTGTCTATCTCAATGCTTGAAGATAACAGACACACGGCATGGAGCGTGCCCATGGGGTGAAATCCAGGGAAGCTGCGGCTGTAATAACCCATTAACCTATCCACACTGAGTGCATCATTCGGAGCGGTGGCTTGTGTGTAGAATATAAGCGGAATAGTCGGCGATGTGGACGCATGCGCATGGGTCAGGTGTGGAGCTGTGTGGTGGTAAAGGATCGGTCAGTGCACCGGTGTAACTATTACAGTCCTGTTGTGCACCGTGTTATGTGTGTTGACTTGATGAGCGAACTGAGCTAACATTTCCGTTCATGCAGTGCCCTGAGCAAGAAAATTCTCTTTCAAAAATTCAAATTATCATGTAGACCCGCCAGGCAGCATCTGAATGTGGGAGTGTGTAGGGGTATTTATTTTATTAAGGATTTTTTTTGCGAGGTATAACTGTTCGATAATGGTGAGCATTGAATTAGTGGGTAAATAAACCAATAATTCAAGCAAAGATGAAGATAAGTGAAATTGATAATTTGCCGATAACCAGTTACTGCATTCAAAGTTCCAACGAATTCCAGTTGTCAATATGTAAAAAGTCGGAAGTAAATATTTCATATAAGTTTATCTCCATTTCGAGTTCATCGTGATGCTATTTTAAAGATAAATCTTTTTCGTTTTTTTTTTTTTTGCTTTTGTTTTGTTCTTTTTTTTTTCTTTCTTTTTTTTTTTTTTTTTTTTTCTTTTTTTCCTGTTTTTCATGTATCGTCTGGTGCACCTGATAGCTTTTGAAGCAGGGACTAAATAGTGCTTCGCGAAGTTTGGTTTTTATGTTGCGCCAAGATTTGACTGTTGATATCGTCATTATATTGTTTCTGTCGTTATGCGAAGCGCAAACTTTCACTTGACAACAATAATTAGTAAAATTGAATGATATCGCAATTCTCCAGAAAAAAAGGACCTGAGTTGAAAAAGAACAAAAGTTGATGTTCAATTCTCTTTGATGTTTGGCGTGATTTTGCGTGCTGGGACAACGCCCTTCTTTTAAAAGTCAAATTTTTTTGGCGGTAGTTTTTGCTCAGAAAATACTATATACAGTTACCTGGTCTTGCGTACCGGTAATTTAAAACGCTCCATCCATCCGGTATGTCGTATGTTGCTTTGGCAACTGGCAACATTCTTGGATCTGCTTAATAGAGATGGCCGGGGGGGGGGGGGGGGGGGAGTGGGAGAAACTTTTTACTATAGTGAATATATATTGGGCAAATATCGCTAAGAATCCAATATCAGTGAGCAAGAAAATCCCGGTGTTTGGCGAAATTTAGGGAATTTTAGCTGCGAGCCCTCTCATCTATCTTTAGGGAACTGGTGTTTATTTCATGACTTAGAATCCGATAAACTCCTGTCAGTATTGGTGTCACCGACACCTTTTGATGAATCCAAAGGTTGTGCAGCTACTGGCTATAAGGGTATCCTCACTCGATGTAACCGACGGGTAATCGGTTTGGAGCGGATCCATTGATTGCCAGCGCTTGTGATGTGAGTTGCCGATCATAGTGTAATAGTCAGCACAGCTGGGAGGTCTAAAGGCTCCGTTGCCAGTCAACTGTTGTGCGTCTGGAAACGTTCTGATTATCATCAAAACCCTTTGCGGATTTACTCCCAATTACTGACGAAATCGGGGGCCAACTTAAACAGATCTAAAATACTATCGCAAGCCTAAAGCTGTGCTTTCTTTGTAAATGCTTCAGATGCACCAAGTTGCTGCGGGGCAAGGTCACCAAATATCGGCTTTGATTATTCCCCATTGTTGGCTGTGGTGTATCAGTGGTTGACCTTTTTTTATGGAAAAGCGTGCATCGGGAAGTCATTGAGATGTTGGGCTCCTGTTCTTTGCTTTGGCCTTCGTGTTCTGGCTCGTCAGGAGTCAAATTTGCACTGAAATACAGACTGATCAATTCAAAATCGTATGCCAGTAGGAAGATGGCTCTATCTGAGACGATTCCTGGCAGATGTTTTCTGTGTATTTGATGAAGGACTAGGTTACAATCAGTCTTGCGGAGATTGACTTGTTTGTTCCTCCAGCGGGAAGTTACTGTAGGAAAAAGGTGACCGGGTCAGTGTGTAGAGTAGCTGCTGGGTGCAGATTACTTGCTTTTCTGTTGTTGTTTTTGTATGTTCGTTATCCTGTATATGTTTCATGTTATATCGGAAGGCTGCAGCTGACTTGTGGCGTCGTGTCGTTTCCTTTTGGTTGTTAAATATATGTGGACAAACCTGGAGCAATGGAGTGTGTGACCGAGCAAACATGTGGACTGTCCCACAGGCGAACTGAAAGCCATGTGAAAGCCGAAGGTGAACGGACAGTGGCGCAAATGGACGGAGAGGCAGAAGAACGAAGGAGATCCGGCCGCTGCGAGCAGTCTGCATTGTCCAGGCGTAGGCGTGGCCGGGAATCCGTGAAGGGGAGTGACTGGCGGAGACGCGAACGCTGCGTGCAGCTCGCGGCATCTAAGCATAGGCGTGTCTGAAACCGCGAGGGGTGGGAGGAGCATCTCGAGTGGAGGAGTGGGTTCGTGTGAAGAGCCCGCAAGAAGGGCCAAGCCCGGGAGGAGCGAAGCATGTTAATGGCTGTAAGGTTCCGTCGCACTGCGGTGCATGAGATGTCAAGCAAATCCGGATAGCTGGAGCAGCAGCATCCAGGACGCGGACTCAGTACGGCCTCGTGCATGCCTCTTGTTTGTTTGTACACGCACGCTTGCCCGTGTGTGTATGGGTGGTGAATGTGCTGAAAAAAGGTAAAATATGTCAGTTTACAGGGAGGCAGCTCACCGCGTCATAGTAGTAGCTCTCATGTCACTGAGATCTCGATCCTGCTGTGTGGTCGCTGATGTGTCAGTGAGATTTGGGTTCTACTGTGTGGTCACTGATGTGTCAGTGAGGTCTGGGTTCTGTTGTGTTGTCGCTGATGTGTCAGTGAGGTCTGGGTTCTGCTGTGTGGTCGCTGATGTGTCAGTGGGATTTGGGTTCTACTGTGTGGTCGCTAATGTGTCTGTGAGGTCTGGGTTCTGTTGTGTGGTCGCTGATGTGTCAGTGGGATTTGGGTTCTACTGTGTGGTCACTAATGTGCCAGTGAGATCTGGGTTCTGCTGTGTGGTCGCTGATGTGTCTGTGAGGTCTGGGTTCTGTTGTGTGGTCGCTGATGTGTCAGTGGGATTTGGGTTCTACTGTGTGGTCACTAATGTGCCAGTGAGATCTGGGTTCTGCTGTGTGGTCGCTGATGTGTCTGTGAGGTCTGGGTTCTGTTGTGTGGTCGCTGATGTGTCAGTGGGATTTGGGTTCTACTGTGTGGTCACTAATGTGCCAGTGAGATTTGGGTTCTGCTGTGTGGTCGCTGATGTGTCAGTGAGACTTGGGTTCTGCTGTGTGGTCGCTGATGTGTCAGTGAGGTCTGGGTTCTGCTGTGTGGTCGCTGATGTGTCAGTGAGGTCTGGGTTCGGCTGTGTAGTCGCTGATGATGCAGTTAGATTTGGGTTCTGCTGTGTGGTCGCTGATGTGTCAGTGAGGTCTGGGTTCTGTTGTGTGGTCGCTGATGTGTCAGTGGGATTTGGGTTCTGCTGTGTGGTCGCTGATGTGTCAGTGAGATTTGGGTTCTGTTGTGTGGTCGCTGATGTGTCAGTGAGGTCTGGGTCCTGTTGTGTGGTCGTTGATGTGTCAGTGAGATTTGGGTTCTGCTGTGTGGTCGCTGATGTGTCAGTGAGACTTGGGTTCTGTTGTGTGGTCGCTGATGTGTCAGTGAGGTCTGGGTTCTGTTGTGTGGTCGTTGATGTGTCAGTGAGATTTGGGTTCTGCTGTGTGGCCGCTGATGTGTCAGTGAGGTCTGGGTTCTGTTGTGTGGTCGCTGATGTGTCAGTGAGGTCTGGGTTCTGTTGTGTGGTCGTTGATGTGTCAGTGAGATTTGGGTTCTGCTGTGTGGTCGCTGATGTGTCAGTGAGATTTGAGTTCTGCTGTGTGGTTACTGATGTGTTAGCGAGATTTGGCTTCTGCTGTGTGGTCGCTGATGTGTTAGTGAGATTTGGCTTCTACTGTGTGGTAGTTGAACTGCAGCTTTGCCAGAGGTCATCGAATGTGATATCTGATATGTAGCTGTGGCCTCTGGTCATTGTGGTGTGCGGTCGTGACATGATCTCCGGGTGTACGGTCTTACTTGCCATTATTCGACTATGGTCACTGATGTGCTGATATGTTAACCATTGCCACGATAAGCACATATGGTTCATCTTAACGAATTATGGCAGAATGCCTATAATAAGACATAACCTTCCTCAGTTTCCAGATTCCCAGGGGCCTTATGCTTTTCTTCGATGGGGGTGCTAAGAAAACGATACCTCTGTAACACTATCCAAACCAGTTCTGAATTTTTCTTCTTTACATTTAAGTGGAAATATTACCCAACAATTTATTTTTTATTTGCCAATTAACGTCTAACAGATCAGAAATTTTCGCGTACCAGTTTAACTATTTTTATCCAGTTCCATTTAACATTACTAAAGAGGAATGCGCGTTTCTCATTGGTCTAGAGGAGGTTAACAAAACTGCCACTTGGAACGGCCTCACAAAATTCAAGTTTTAAGTTGCCGTGTCAGCAAAATATATTCATTCTCCAGATAGCGTTGTTTAGTCTTAAATTTTCGCAAACAAGCTTCTTAGTTGTGATGATACGCAACATAGTTTTCGTCTTAGTTGGAAATGCGATACCAGTAGATAGGGATTCTTTATTTTGTTCTCTCTCTCTCTCTCTCTCTCTCTCTCTCTCTCTCTCTCTCTCTCTCTCTCTCTCTCTCTCTCTCTCTCTCTCTCTCTCTCTCTCTCACGTTTTCACCCCAATTCTAGGGGAAGAATATCTAGTAGGTATTCTCTTGATTTGTAGTTTCCCTGGCAACCACTCGACATAGTTACGCGTCTGTGTATATACGTCAGTCAGTTAAAAATCACCAAACGATGACAAGCGTAAAATACGTAATGGGTATTAATGTGTGCGTAATAGAATCATGGATCAATGCTCTTGACACGTTTCTCATTTGATCCAGACATTTATATCTTTTGTTGAGATAATATTTTCACACTTTGAGCTCAAATACTGTTGCAATGGCTTATTGAAGGAAAGAGGAGAAAAACAACAATTTACCATCAAAAACTTACTTCCAAGATTTCCACTTTCTCACCTACTATATATGAGCAGAAGCCTAAACACTTTTCTTTCTAATAAACAAGTTTTTAGGCCAGCTGACTTCGTGGGTTTGGTCTTACCACATGAGGAGAAAACATCCGTCGTCTGTATGAGCGCATGTAAACTTTTATTTAAAATACATCTCCCACAATTTTAATCGGATTACTTTCAAATTTTGTACGAATGTGCCCTAAGTAGTGCTCTCTTGAAAAAAAAAGCAAAATGGCGCCAATTCGAATCTTTTGTGAACCAATTCTGCCACAAGTTTACCGGATTCCTTTTAAGTGTTGTACCGATATTCCCTGTATGGTTTCTTTTTGTAAATAGCTTTTTGGAATTTCGCCAAAAATGGCTAGATTGGTCCATTTTGAAATTTTTTGTGAGCCAATTTTCAAAGTGCTTCTTCTCCCACAATTTTTGTCTATTTGGGTCAAATTTTTGTCTATTTGGGTCAGAAATGTGCTGTAGGTGGCTCTCTCTCTCTCTCTCCCTCTCTGTCTCTCTCGAGATCTCTCTCTCGAAATCTCGATCTCTCTCGAGATCTCTTTCTCTCGATCTCGAAATTACTTACGAATGTTCCCTAGATGGTCATCTCTTGAAAAAAGTTTTGGCGATTCACCAAAAATTGGCCCGTTTTGCGGCATTTTCAACCTTTTTGTGAGATATTTTCCAAGATACGTTGCCTCCTCCAGTTTAAATGGATTTATTTTAAATTTTTATAAATATGCTCTTCATGTGATTTTTATTTCAAATTTGTTTTTTTTTTTGGGGGGGGGGGGGGGGATGTACCTCAAAAACTTTTTCAAAACAATTCTTCTGCAAGTATTTTTACTTAGATTGCTTTCATTTTAGGCGTAGTCCAAGGGGAAAACGCCATGACCCCCCCCCCCCCCCCCGGCCGTTACCTCCCCTCTCCGGCCTTTACCCCCGGCGATGATTACCCCCTCCGGTCCTTACCCCCTGGCTGTGATTACCCGCCGGCCGTCAGCCCACCCCCGCCCTTCATTTAATATCTTGCTCAAATTACAACAGAAAAGAAAGCAATGCAAAGAAGTGTTGTCTTACACAAATTACAATAATCAAAGAAGTGCAAAATGGAAAGATCGAGGGAAGGGCCGGGTGTAAAGGCGCGGGGGGGGGGGGGGTAAAGGCCGGGAGGGGTTAAGGCCGGGCGGGGGTAAGGGCCGGGGGGGGGCGTAAAGGCCGGGCGGGGGTAAGGGCCGGGGGGGGGGGTTACCTAGATTCAGTCCAAGGCTAGGGCTTCCTTGACATTTACTTTTTTCGGATCCGTCAGACACACGTCAAATGCCAACCTTTAAGAATTTTTCAGTAACCAGTTTTTAAAATGCTACCAACACCTTTTGGCGACCCTACAAGCCTTTTGATATTGGATTCACTAGATCTCAGGTGGTACAATTTCCCTGGGCATTCTTGTTATATGTCAGTACGTATCGTACTGTTTTGTAAAAACGTGATATCGAATCTCTTGTATTTTCAAACGATTATGACACAAACACAAAATCTTCGAATCTAAAACACCGTTCGGTGTTACGAGAACGAATTTTTAGACCATCCAGCTTTGTCGGGCTGGTCTTATCATATCAATAGAGGGTCTTCTTCTCCTTCGGTTTTGATGGGATTGATTTCAAAGTTTGTGTGAATGTTCTGTAGATAGGCCACTCTAGAAAAATTACTTTTTATTGGGAAGCGCCAAAAATTGGCCAAATGGGGGGGGGGGGCATTTGAAATTTTTCGGTTACGAATTTTCAAAACGCTTTTCCTCCCACTATTTTGATCAGGTTTTCTGTAAATTTTGTACTAATATTCTCTAGGTAGGCAGCTTTCTAAAACTTACTTTTTTGGCGATCCGCGAAAATTCGGCTACATGGGGGCATTTTTAATTTTTTGGCTTTCAATTTTCAAAATGCTTCTTCTCAATTTTTGGATTCTTTGCCAATTATAAACGCTTGTTCTTTAGGTGGGCTTCTTTTGAAATAGTACTTTTTTGGCGATCCGCCAAAAATTGGCCAAATTGGGGGCATTTAAAATTTGTCGTTGCCAATTTTCAAAATACTTGTTCTCATACAATTTTGATGAGATTTTCTTTAAATTTTACTCGAATATTTTCTAGGTAGACCTCTTTTGAAAAATTGCGATTCGACAAAAAACTGACCAAATGGGGGCATTTTTTAATTTTTTGGTTTCCAGTGTTCAAAATGCTTCTACTCTTACAAATTTGATCTGATTCCTTTCCAATTTTGAACGATTGGTTTTCTGGGTAGGCATTTCTTTTTTGGCGATCTGCCAAAAATTGGAAACATAAGCTGAGGTGGCATTTAAAATGTTTTGGTTGTAAATTTTCAAAAACGCTCCTTCTCTCACAGTTTTGATTGGATTCCTTTGCGAATGTTCTCTGGGGAGGCCTCTCTTATAAATGTACTTTTCAGACCAGCCGACTATGTCGGGCTGGTCTTATCTTATCAATAGAGGGGTATCCGTCGTCCGTATGTACGTATGTATGTACGTGTGTAAACTTTTACTTGAAATGCTTCTTCTCCTTCAGTTTTGATCGGATTCCTCTCAAATTATACACGAATGTTCTCTAGGTAGGCCTCTCTTAAAAAATTATTTTTTTTGGCGATCTGCCAAAAATTGGCCAAATGGGGGACATTTGAAATTTTTCGGTTGCCAATTTTCAAAATGCTTCTCCTCCCACAATTTTGATCAGATTTTCTTCAAATTTTGCACGAATATTCCCTAGGTAGGCCTCTTTTGAAAAATTACTCATTTTGGCGATCCGCCAAAAATCGGCCAAATGGGGGACATTTTTTAATTTTTTGGTGTCAAATTTTCAAATTGCTTCTTCTCCCACAATTTTGATCGGATTCCTTTTCAATTTTGGATAGTTGTTCTCTAGGTAGACCTCTCTTGAAAAATTACTATTTTTAGCTATCCACCAAAAATTGGCCAAATGGGGGACATTTGTAATTTTGTGGTTGCCAATTTTCAAAATGCTTCTTCTCCCACAATTTTGGTCAGATTTTCTTCAAATTTTGCATGAATATTCCCTAGGTAGGTCTCTTTTGAAAAATTACTCATTTTGGTGATCCGTCAAAAGTTGACCAAATGGGGGACATTTTAAAATTTTTTGGTGTCAAATTTTCAAAATGCTTCTTCTCCCACAATTTTGGTCAGATTTTCTTCAAATTTTGCATGAATATTCCCTAGGTAGACCTCTTTTGAAAAATTACTTATTTTGGCGATCCGCCAAAAATTGGCCAAATGGGGGACATTTTTCAAATTTTTTGATTTACAATTTTCAAATTGCTTCTCGCACAATTTTGATCGGATTCCTTTTCAATTTTTGATAGTTGTTCTCAAGGTAGATCTCTCTTGAAAAATTACTTTTTTTTGGCGATCCGCAAAAAATTGGCCAAATGGGGGACATTTGTAATTTTGTGGTTGCCAATTTTCAAACTGCTTCTTCTCCCACAATTTTGATCATATTTTCTTCAAATTTTGCACGAATATTCCCCAGGTTAACCTCTTTTGAAACTTACTCATTTTGGCGATCCGCCAAAAATTGGCCAAATGGGGGACATTTTTAGACCAGCCGACTATGTCGGGCTGGTCTTATCTTATCAATAGAGGGGTATCCGTCGTCCGTATGTACGTATGTACGTGTGTATGTACGTGTGTAAACTTTTACTTAAAATGCTTCTTCTCCTTCAGTTTTGATCGGATTCCTCTCAAATTTCACACGAATGTTCTCTAGGTATACCTCTCTTTAAAAATTAATTTTTTTGGCGACCCGCCAAAAATTGGCCAAATGGGGGGCATTTCAAATTTTTCGGTTGCCAATTTTCAAAATGCTTCTTCTCCTTCAGTTTTGATCGGATTCCTCTCAAATTATACACGAATATGCCCTAGGTAGACCTCTTTTGAAAAATTACTCATTTTGGCGATCCGCCAAAAATTGGCCAAATAGGGGACATTTTTTAATTTTTTGGAGTCAAATTTTCAAATTGCTTCTTCTCCCACAATTTTGATCGGATTCCTTTCCAATTTTGGATATTTGTTCTCAAGGTAGACTTGTCTTGAAAAATTACTCGTTTTGGCGATCCACCAAAAATTGGCCAAATGGGGGCCATTTGTAATTTTGTGGTTGCCAATTTTCAAAATGCTTCTTCTCCCACAATTTTGATCAGATTTTTTTCAAATTCTGCACGAATATTCCCTAGGTAGGCCTCTTTTGAAAAATTACTCATTTTGGCGATCCGCCAAAAATTGGCTAAATGGGGGACATTTCTTAATTTTTTGGTGTCCAATTTTCAAATTGCTTCTTCTCCCACAATTTTGATCGGATTCTTTTCCAATTTTGGATAGTTTTTCCCTAGGTAGACCTCTCTTGAAAAATTACTCGTTTTGGCGAGACGCCAAAAATTGGCTAAATGGGGGACATTTGTATTTTGTGGTTGCCAGTTTTCAAAATGCTTCTTCTCCCACAATTTTGATAAGATTTTCTTCAAATTTAGCAAGAATATTCCTTAGGTAGGCCTCTTTGGAAGATTTACTCATTTTAGCGATTTGCCAAAAATTGGCCAAATGGGGGACATTTTTTAATTTTTTGGTGTCAAATTGTCAAATTGCTTCTTCTCGCACAATTTTATTCGGATTCGTTTTCAAGTTTTGTTAGTTGTTCTCTAGGAAGACCTCTCTTGAAAAATTACTTTTTTTGGCGATCCGCCAAAAATTGGCCAAATGGGGGACATTTGTAATTTTGTGGTTTCTAATTTTCAAAATGCTTTTTCTCCCACAATTTTGGTAAGATTTTCTTCAAATTTTGCACGAATATTCCCTAGGTAGGCCTCTTTTGAAAATTTACTCACTTTGGCGATCCGCCAAAAATTGGCTAAATGGGGGACATTTTTTAAATTTTTTGGGGGTCCAATTTTCAAATTGCTTCTTCTCCCACAATTTTAATCGGATTCCTTTCCAATTTTGGATAGTTCTACCCTATGTAGACGTCTCTTGAAAAATTACTCTTTTTGGCGAGACGCCAAAAATTGGCTAAATGGGGGACATTTGCAATTTTGTGGTTGCCAATTTTCAAAATGCTTCTTCTCCCACAATTTTGATAAGATTTTCTTCAAATTTTGCAAGAATATTCCTTAGGTAGGTCTCTTTGGAAAACTTACTCATTTTGGCGATCCGCCAAAAATTGGCCAAATGGGGGACATTTTTTGATTTTTTGGTGTCAAATTGTCAAATTGCTTCTTCTCGCACAATTTTAATCGGATTCCTTTTCAATTTTTGTTGGTTGTTCTCTAGGAAGACCTCTCTTAAAAAATTACTTTTTTTGGCGATCCGCCAAAAATTGGCCAAATGGGGGACATTTGTAATTTTGTGGTTTCTAATTTTCAAAATGCTTTTTCTCCGACAATTTTGATCAGATTTTCTTCAAATTTTGCACCCATATTTCCTAAGTAGACCTCTTTTGAAAAATTGCTTATTTTGGCGATCTGCCAAAAATTGGCCAAATGGGTGACATTTTTTAATTTTTTGGTGTCAAATTTTCAAATTGCTTTTTCTCCCACAATTTTGATCGGATTCCTTTCCAATGTTTGATAGTTGTTCTCAAGGTAGATCTCTCTTGAAAATTTACTTTTTTTGGCAATCCGCCAAAAATTGGCCAAATGGGGGACATTTGTAATTTTGTGGTTTGCCAATTTTCAAAATGCTTCTTCTCCCACAAATTTGATCAGATTTTCACCAAATTTTGCACGAATGTTCCCTAGGTAGACCTCTTTTGAAATATTACTCATTTTGTTGATCCGCCAAAAATTGGCCAAATGGGAGGCATTTTTAAATTTTTTTGGTGTCAAATTTTCAAATTGCTTCTTCTCCCACAATTTTGATTGGATTCTTTTCCAATTTAGGATACTTGTTCTCTAGGTAGACCTCTCTTGAAAAATTACTCGTTTTGGCGATCCACCAAAAATTGGCCAAATGGGGGCCATTTGTAATTTTGTGGTTGCCAATTTTCAAAATGCTTCTTCTCCCACAATTTTGATCAGATTTTCTTCAAATTCTGCACGAATATTCCCTAGGTAGGCCTCTTTTGAAAAATTACTCATTTTGGCGATCCGCCAAAAATTGGCCAAATGGGGGACATTTCTTAATTTTTTGGTGTCAAATTTTCAAATTGCTTCTTCTCCCACAATTTTGATCGGATTCCTTTCCAATTTTGGATAGTTTTTCCCTAGCTAGACCTCTCTTGAAAAATTACTCTTTTTGGCGAGACGCCAAAAATTGGCTAAATGGGGGACATTTGTAATTTTGTGGTTGCCAATTTTCAAAATGCTTCTTCTCCCACAATTTTGATAAGATTTTCTTCAAATTTTGCAAGAATATTCCTTAGGTAGGCCTCTTTTGAAAATTTACTCATTTTGGCGATCCGCCAAAAATGGCCAAATGGGGGACATTTTTTGATTTTTTGGTGTCAAATTGTCAAATTGCTTCTTCTCGCACAATTTTATTCGGATTCCTTTTCAATTTTTGTTGGTTGTTCTCAAGATAGACCTCTCTTGAAAAATTACTTTTTTTGGCGATCCGCCAAAAATTGGCCAAATGGGGGACATTTGTAATTTTGTGGTTGCTAATTTCAAAATGCTTTTTCTCCCACAATTTTGGTCAGATTTTCTTCAAATTTTGCACCAATATATCCTGGGTTGACCTCTTTTGAAAGATTACTTGTTTTGGCGATCTGCCAAAAATTGGCTAAATGGAAGACATTTTTTTAATTTTTTGGTGTCAAATTTTCAAATTGCTTCTTCTCCCACAATTTTGATCGGATTCCTTTCCAATTTTGGATAGTTCTTCCCTAGGTAGACCTCTCCTGTAAAATTACTCTTTTTGGCGATCCGCCAAAAATTGGCCAAATGGGGGACATTTGTAATTTTGTGGTTGCCAATTTTCAAAATGCTTCTTCTCCCACAATTTTGATCAGATTTTCTTCAAATTTTGCACGAATACTCCCTAGGTAGGCCTCTTTTGAAAAATTACTCATTTTGGCGATCCGCCAAAAATTGGCAAAATGGGGGGGCATTTTTTTATTTTTTCCCCTTATGAAAGAATTGAAAGAACGACTCCTCATCAGCCACAACTACACCGATCAAGTGAGCGAATATTTTTTCCGTTCAGTTACGGCTTTTTTCGTAACCGCTGTCTGCGAATTTGATCATGATTTTGTCTGTGATTCTTGGATATATATTCTGTAGGTCACGGCTGGTCACCATGTCCCTGGACATGCTTGTTTAATTTTTTGTGTCAAATTTTCAAATTGCTTCTTCTCCCACAATTTTGATCGGATTCTTTTCCAATTTAGGATACTTGTTCTCTAGGTAAACCTCTCTTGAAAAATTACTCTTTTTGGCGATCCGCCAAAAATTGGCCAAATGGAGGACATTTGTAATTTTGTGGTTGCCAATTTTCAAAATGCTTCTTCTCCCACAATTTTTATCACATTTTCTTCAAATTTTGCACCAATATTCCCTGGGTTGACCTCTTTTGAAAAGTTACTCGTTTTGGCGATCCGCCAAAAATTGGCTAAATGTGGGACATTTTTTAATTTTTTGGTGTCAAATTTTCAAATTCCTTTTTCTCTCCGTCAAAAATTGATCAAGTGGGGGGGGGGGGGGGGGCATTTAAAAAAATTTTTGGACTCCACGTTTACACGATTATTCTCTAGGTAGGTCTCTCTTGAAAAATTACTTTTTTGGCGATATGCCAAAAATTCGTTAAATGGGGGAATTTTTTAATTTACTGATAGCCACTTTTCAAAATACTTCATCTCCCACAATTTGGATCGGCCAAAACGTCCCCAAAGCAAAATTTGTAGTGGAATCGAGGACAAGACGTCACCGCTCATAAGGTCCCCGAATAATTCTAAAACAGTCAAGATGTGACTCACTTCTTTGAAGCTTCATAACTGTCAAACAAGGACGTGGTTTTTATCCCGAAACTTGCGAAACACACGGCATACAAATGTTATTCACGGGTCGGTATGTCGGTACAGCACATAGACCCTGATGTCAGTATGTGCGTGCCCAGTGCACACGTCCGTTAATCAGTGACGCTGGTACGTTTCTTTTCTTCTTTTTATCAGCCAAAACAGTTGATTTGGAATACGGTGAGGAACTTTTTTAAGAGTCAAGAATATTTGGTGTTACGAATGGAATATTGTTTGTTTTAAAGGTCTATAGATATTGTAAATGCAAATGCATGTCACTTCAAGCATGTATCTTGGCCTCTTTCTGAGATTAGTTGGGATCAGTTAGTTGGGTAACTGAATAACCCACCATTTAATGAACACAGTCATCACTGAATGTTTACGTCATTCTCTCTTTCTTTGCGTGTCGTAACAGATGAATTTTGTATAAAAAAAACTGGAGACTGCAACTGTAACTGCATATTATACAAGAAAGCTTGTACCGTCGGTTTGATGTTGTGTGTACCAAAGCTGTGATCAGGATTGCTAAGTGTTGTATGCAGTGTCTAGTGGTAATAATTTTCTTAAACATCTCTGAGTACAGTTTTTTTAAAAATATGGTTAAAATGGTCCGTAATTTTATCGATGTCCCAAAATCTACTGGTCCCATTTTGTATATATATATATATATACATATATATACGTCTCAGAGTCTTCCGCAATTGTGGCCCACTATTCTGTTCCCGGATCTTACGAAAAAAGCGCTTTGGGCCGTCTTCAGATGTACTTCACGACTGTAAAGCGATACATATGCCCTTCCCACAGTGTTTTTGTCATTTTGAGTATTCAAGGAGCATCGTGAAATTGACAGCTTTGTATTTTTCAAATGTGCAAACGCTTTTTACACGTCTAAGTGGCTGAATAATATGTAAAGTGTTATGGGTCTGTGTTTATGTGTGCAAGTATGTACGTCAACATTAGACATTAGGTTCAAATTTGTTTCAGAAATCAAATACATAGGAGTACCTGCGTACACAAATTATCTTTTTGCAATTCGATCGCTACTCATTGATAATGTTAAGTGCTAAAGTTATCAATGGGAGGTAAAGACATGTTTTATGAACGAAAAGCTGCATTTCAAGTTTGACTAAAAAAAAAAAAAAGAAAGAATGAAAGAATCCACTTCGGAGAGACGGACAAATTTATCTATTGGTTAGCCATTTTATGAATGGGGTTCAATTTTTGTGTTTGTTTATGTAGCTACTTGATGCAAAATAAATTATGCTTTGTTGACTCCCACCCCCGCAAGTGAAGAAGTGTTTATCAGTCTGTGCTCATTTGCATAAATATACATACAAATACAGCGACCTGAATTCAAAATTGCGGTCACGATTTTCATATTAGAAAAGTAGTTTACATTAATATTAGTGAAGTGGGCCATGTGGCTTAGCTTTGATTGCGTGGTCAATAAGTCCCCGAAATGTATATCTTTCTTGCCGAATAGTGGAGGAAGTTTTGTGTAACGAGTGACTAAATTTGGAAAATAAAATATTTTGCTGAGTCAGCAGCTTTGAGTGCTGCACTTTTGAGAGTACTGCGGCTTTCGCACAGGAATTTACAGTCCCAATAATTACTCCTCCACCTCCCCCACCCCCACCCCCCCCGTCCTCACCACCCTTTCGTTAAGAACAGAAATTAATATTTTCCTATGTTTTCCTAATAAAAAAGAGAAACACGCCTGCATGTGCAGGTACATATTGGCTTTTACAGTATTCTTTCAACATTTCTCATTGGGCTTGATTATTCCCCGTGTAAAGGAGGGGTATAGCTACGTCTGTCTGTCTGTCCGCATGCGTGTCCGGGCTACTTCTCCAAAACTACAGGTTGTTTTGAAATTTCACACACGGATAGAGCACATAGTGTGCAATTGTTGTTCGGGAGTCATGAACAATTGTCAAACTGACAGTATTCTTTCGATTATTGGAACTTAGTTTCGACGTCGTGTCCAGAACAGATCTCCGTAACTATTAACTATTAATTGGATTGTTTTGAAATTTCGCATATATATTGATGGTGTTTTTATTCCGATTCATGAAAAATTGTCAAATGACAGGTTTTTTTTTTTTAATTAGCATTCATATAGTTTTGTCCGCGTAATGGAATGTCGTGTCCGGGTTACATCTCCGAGCCTATAGGTAGGGTTGGAAATTTTACACACACATAAAAAACATATGGAAGGTTGTAACGCCGTGTTTTTATTCGGATTCATGGAATAACGATGAAATGAACGATTATTGAAAAATCTCAAACAGATAGAGCTCATACTGCAGGTGTGCTATATCATATTTTTGTTCGGATTCATGAAAAATGTCAAAATGACAGCGTTTGGAAATTTGGTGAAATTTCGCGTTTTTTACATAATTTTGAGTGGGTAACTGAACGTGTCGTCCGGGCTGTGTCTCCAGAACTAATCCTCTGATTTTCTGAATTCATAGAGGGACATAAAAAAGATACTGCAAACTTAGCTGTTGTTAAAAATTTTAAAATGCAAAAACTGTTTGAAGTGTGAAAAACGTGATGAAAGTGACAGTAGTATGGCACTGTGCAAACCGACTTTATTGGTCATCCGCGATACACGGGGGATCGTGTCCTCTCTAAGGCTCTAGTTTAAAATTGAATATAGCTGCCTACCAAAAAAAAAAAAAACAAATTGCATAGTCACTATAATAGATTATTCACAGTTTCAGCAATTAGTTTTTTTGTTAAAATAAAAGTTTGAAATTCACATTTTACAGCAAGAAGCGGGCGACGAAGACTGAACGATGAGCAAGTACAGTATTTACTCAAACACACGCCCAAGCGCGGGAAAGGCACGTCTACCATGTTTCGAGATCTGCACAACAAAGGTTAGTGTTCTCACCTCGCCACTGATCACAGTCATCAAGATAAATATTATGTAACCGTTTCGGTGAGTTTTATTTTTCCGTACCGCAGTTTTAACAGATGTTTAACATGACAGGCTGAAAGTCCTTTAACAATGTTCATGATTTGAAGAGCGTTGTCATTTTTTTTTAAATAAGTGTTTAGTTTTGAAAGGTCGTTGAGATTTTTTCTCTGTGGCCGTATTCACAAAAGCTAACTGCACAGTTAACTGATTCCGTTAACTGCTCCTTTAGCAACAGAACATCCGAAAGTAAATAAATAAATTTAACCTATTTAACAAACATAAAAATCCATCTAAAGTCATGTGCCTGATACAGCTAAATCTGCCGATTTTCGCTACCAGGAGTACAGTTAACTGTGCAGTTAACTTTTGTGAATACCGGGGCTGGGGTTAAAAAGTAGAGAGTAGTTCACGTGTGGGTTTTAATCATTGCTGCCCATTTTAAACTGTAGTTTGTTTGTCTTTTGATATAGCAGTGTAAAAGAAAAAAACCTTTTGAGCCGTAAGATTTTCTCTCGATTCGCCACTGCCCGTTACTTAACCCTTAAAGCTACTGAGATATTGTTTTTACAGCGACGAAGGACACTTACTTTATGTTTTCCTAGTTTCAATGACTATATTGAATAATGTATTATTAATAAGAAACAACTGTTTTAAGTAAATCTTAAGAAATAATTTCAATACATGCCATCCCTGGATGATTCTGGCATATAAAAAAGGGACAGCAGTGTTTTGACACACATTGGCGAAATCACACCCAGTGTTTCTGTTAAGTTTGTTGTTTCAAGACTGAAAGGAGAACAAGCAACACCCGTTTTAATGGCCGTGTGTTTTGATTTGAAACAAGATTTTTTAAAAAATGCGAATACGGGCTGTACTCCAAAGAAGAAACAGTCTGTGGGCTTGTCTCAAGAGCACCAGAACGGGGGGGCTTTCTATTTTCTCCAAAAGCACGGCCATTTTGGGGGCCTGATGAGATCGCGGCATATAAAAATACCCACTGTTTTGATAACTCATAATAACTTTTCGCCACATCGCATATTTTGATCACCTATTGGTGTGATTAAAAGAAAGAAAGTTTTTCTTCTTGTTATTGAAATAGCAATTCTTATGAAGTGTGGTTTATGGAGTTTACTTAGTTTGTGTTCTGTCTGTGTGTGTTATTCAATGCAGTTGTTACAGTGTTTTAGCCCACATGACAAGCACCAGGAGGGCTAGTCCCATCACTTTCTTGTCGGTGAAATGTCCGGTTTTGTGTATGTGTATGTATTCAATTAGATTGTTGTTATGTTCCGCGACGTATAACTCGACGCGCTGAAGTCACAGGCCATATGCAACATGTCATCACATGACATGTCCGGTGGTTTGTTGCGCAGTTTGTCATGTCACGTGGTATTCGTAAGTCTCCTGAGTGGATTATTACACAGATATCGACAGGTCGTCGAAAATAACCCAAGCATTTTTTGGCACATTTGACCCAACCTGTAACATAATGACTGGGGTTTTTGTGATATCTGACATAGTGAGTAGGGTTTTTGTGATATCTGGCGTTAGACTGGCGTTTTTATGAAATCTGATACGACGCCTCGATTTGTACGGGTGATACGTATTTATCAACCTCCGCCCTCCCTCCCCCCCCCCTTATGATTCAATTTTGCATTTTAGGATGTTATTCTACGAGAGCGAGATGTCAGAAAATCACAAGGAAAACCACATTTGTTGGTCGTGTGCCTCAAGTTTAAACTAAGGCTTAACGTAACTGTTGAATGCCTCGCTTTACTCGTGGGCTTAGATTAGCTTCGTAAATTCCGTTGTATTCAGGCATTATTTTTTTTTTATTTACCACAAACGGCGTGAAATTTTTAGGTAAACAAAAATCAAAGCTTGTTTACTCGAGTATCTCATAATCAAAGTTTGTGTGTCAATAAACGTCCAATCAAAATAGTTTAGATCCTAGCAGCGAGGTTCTAATTTAACGAAAGTATGCGTTTGTTTTAATACGAATAAACTGAAAAATGTTATCTTTCAAGTATTGTCCATGCGCCATGTAATTGAATGGCACGAGACCTCGTTGTCAATATTGACATATTTACTTCAGTGAAGGTTGAGTCCCATACATAGCTTGTACCCAATATCATGGCAATTAAACCTTAAGCTATTTTGAATATTCAATAAATACTTAACTTGGTGTGCCTATTTTAAGTTCTCTTTCTTCGGACAAGTTTGCACGCTTTTTTTTATTCCCGTTTGTTGGGATGGGCTTATTTCTGGATCTGAATGCTTCTATCCCCCCTCTCCCCTCCCCCTCCCCTCCCTCTCCCCTCCCCCTCTCCCTCCCCCACCCCACTCCCTTGCTGTTTGATATGTACTTCTCGTTCGACATTTCTTCGCCTTGCCCACATACATTGAACTCCAAAATGTCGCCATTAAAAATATCTTCGTTTGGCTTCACATTGGGTTCATATTGAAATTTATTATGTGATCATTAATATTCTTATTGTTTTTTTTTTTTGCTTCAAACCACTTCTGAAGTACCAGTGATTTTTTACATGGTATGCAAGTACACTTCATAGCATGCCTAAGTGCAAGATATTTCACATCTGGTCGATAATTTTTCGTCCTCAACTCAGAAAGCTTAGCGTCTGCACCTTCCCGTGACGTCATCTGCAGAAAGTGTGACGGTTATTAAAACGTTGCTTGTCTTAAGAGCGCTCTATGCGCATTTGTTATGGACCCTTCTCTAAACGAAATAACTTGAAACAGGGTGTCTTTGAGCGAGGTGGGCTAGGAAACAGGGTTAGGAAACAGGGTTAGGAAACAGGCAGCTTAAACCAAGTTACTTTAAAGCAGAGGAGTTGAACCATACGAATGTAACGCACTGGTAAACAGTTTTTTTAATGTAGATTTTGATAAAATAGTTTCACTGGGATGGTCCGCTATTGGCCAATTTTGTTTGAATACTCCGCAGATAGTTTCTTTATATAGGAAGCTGAAGAAATTATTCAGCTGCCAATCTCCGCACCCGGCGAAAATGATGAACCCACGAAGCCATCATTATGGTTTAAAATCTATGTGTTTCCATGCATAAACTGTGACACTGGGAGCAACGACTAAGCGGACGAACTGTTTTTTTTTCTTTTGGGGGAGGAGGCGGTTCACTCAGTGAACAAAGTCTTTAACTATGTTCCTCTTTGGATGATTTTAAGGAAGGTAGATGGGGAGCAGGAATTGTACAAGGGAATCACAACTTTTGTTCCTTTTAAGTGTCCTTCTTTGTCCATTGGTTGTTGGATGGATTGTGACCGCGCAGAAAAGGAAGTCGTATGATTTGCCGCCTATTTGCAGACATATACCGTTTTGTCCCTCCCCTCCCCCCTACCCTCTTGCCTGCTTTGTTTTCAGTCTCGTGTGCGTCAGTCAATACAACTGTTGCTTCTGGCCGAGCCACGACGATCCTGCTTCTGTTTATGCACTAGATCCATGTTCATCTTGTTCATTTATAATATTCTCGGTCGAAAAAGTCGAGTGATTCTTTCAAGTATTATTGCGCTTTTAAGTGGTTTGATACTTGTTTACTCTTTTAATTTGGTTTGAAGTGTGTCTAAATATTCGGTTTCGTTTTCTGCATTGATGTTATCAAGTAAATTGACAATGAAGCAGATACACAAGTAAACGCACTGAGCGATATTTCAATCTACTTAAAACAATAACACAATCTGTACATCCACGAAACAACCTTTCTGCCCCTGGGTTACTTAAGTCAAGAAGGCTTGGTGATTACAATGCTTCTTTTTTCGTCCTGTATATTTGAAAATGTGGTCAGAAATAGATTTATCATTATAATATTTGTTAAGGTTGAAAATATGTTCGGTTGTCGCGTGCTATGAGAGTCTTTTTTTTGTAAATAAAAAAAATATTTATGTAAATTTTCCAGGTGATCATAAAATACGAGCTTACGTGTAAACCTGTTGTTGGTAGTTTTATTGTCACGGGCCAATCGGAATTTTAATTCTGGTAGGTTAGGAATGTTAAACAAAGCAACCCTTTGACAGTGAAACAAGAGAATAGCCTTTGGAAGTCTTTGAAGCCTGCTAGAGCCGTATGAACCGTACGACCCGTGACGATGACCTAAGCATTCGAAGACACAGGTGAACCTTAGTAAGCCTGTAGTACACGAGATTGTTATACACATGTATGGAAAGGCGTACACGCATCCAACAGCGGCACCAGATATCGTCAGCATGCAGGGGCCATGAATGCACACGCAGCAGCCGGTTAAAAGATTAACATGTAAGGCGCGGCTTATATAGTTAAGCAGAAATAGAAAAATTTAAAAGAAAACAGAACACGGCTTTTATATGCCGGTAAATGGCAGTATATCGGGTTGCTGAGCTTAAATTACCAAGCATTGGTTTCACGATGCCTCCCGTCACACCCCCCCCCCCTCTCTGGGTACGTCTTTTAAGCATGGCTCACTTATACCGTCTATAGCCGTAGTTGATAAAACTACGGAGGGTAGGGTGGATGGGGGGGGGGGGGGGGGACAGCTGTGATGCTCGTATACACCAGGTGCGGCGGTGGGGTGAGTGCATTGTATGGGCTGTGATGCTCGTATACACCAGGTGCGGCGGTGGGGTGAGTGCATTGTATGAGCTGTGATGTTCGTATACACCAGGTGCGGGGGTGTGGTGAGTGCATTGTATGGGCTGTGATGCTCGTATACACCAGGTGCGGCGGTGGGGTCAGTGCATTGTATGGGCTGTGATGCTCGTATACACCAGGTGCGGCGGTGGGGTGAGTGCATTGTATGGGAAAAGAGGAAGCCGATGTAGATGGAAATCCCTATGCAAGGCGCGTGGCACGGTGCTGAATACCCAAATTGCAAAGCTATTTAAATCTCATTTGGAAAGTTGACCCGCTTTTTTTTTGGGGGGGGGGGGGTGGGGGGGGGAAGAAATTTGCTTCGTTATTAACGCAATCGAGTAGATTTTATGTTAAACTATAGTATGCATGCATATCTTCCCAGACACATTTCAGAGTTAATAAGCAGTTTTGAAGATAAAATAACAATACATCAAAAAGAATTTATTCCCACAATTCTTTTAATCCGCATTGTTAAAAATCCGATTTCATATGGTATTTAAATATAATGCACGATTTACCAGCTAGGTACAAAGTTGTTGTGATTTTTGCTATTTTGACTTCTACAGTTGAGTACAAAAGGATAACTTAAGAATTAACACAATTTGGTGCCTGTGTGGAGTACTGAATGGACTATTGTTGCAGAGGTGTGAGGTGCAAATACCAACGGTGATTATTCCCTGCTGAAAAATGTCACAATTCTATGAATGGTGCGATTCTTCTCGTTGTTTTTCACCGTCTGCACCGCAGGACCCAAGTCACCCTCTTTCAGAAAAAAAATACTTGAATTAAGTCCGCGCAAGTGCATTCTTGGAGTACCCCATCTATTTTTTTTTTAAGGTTTGCACCTGAAAGGAACTAAATGGCATTTTTTATATTATTGTATTTTATTTATTTATTTATTCTTTTATTTATTTATCTTTTTTTTTTTTTGAAATGCGATTAACAAGGGTAAGGAAGGGAGGAATCTGCATCGATAACAGATATTTAATTCCCACTTGAAAATATCGAGATTCAAACAAATAACAGGCTAGGCAGGTTCTTGTGCTGCGTCAGAGATTATAAAGCAGGCTTTCCACAGCCCGACCTTTGGTGCGTTGTGCAAACGCCCAGTTCTTAGAGGCGCCTTATATATTTGTTGTTACTGGCACCTTGAGATTTTCTGTCCATACGCTTGATCCTTTTACTTGATTTTTTAAAAATCCGATCCAGTTTCTGTGTGAATTCAATTTTGAATTCAAACACATTATTTAATTATTTCTTTGGTGCTCGAAGTAAACGATATCCTTCTAAAAAATTGCCCGCCAAAAAAAAAAAAAAAGGGAAAAACCGTTCGATTGTTGATCCCGCTCTGCTCGCGCCAGCCACTAACGGCATTGGGTTATCTAATCGATGACGTGATGTCGCTAACGAAATAAGTCTTGAAAACAAATCGCCATGTAGCAAAACTTATCGTGTGAGTTACTGTTGTAGAGGAGCCTATGACAAACTTTTTCGTATCATGTACTCCAACAACATATGGTCCAATATCATTTGGTCCGAAGACAAATAATGCGGAAAAAAATCAAAGAAATGATATTTGTTTAGAAACAATTTTTGAAAGTGATTTCACTGTTTTAAGTAAAATTTTGACGCAAAACAGTTTCTGTTAGCCCTGGCCAAAGATGTAGTCTTCGCTGTTAGCAGTATAGATCCACCTGGCATATCGGACCACAGATCCAACTGAGGAGTGTCGGTCTTTATCTTTGGCTTATTTATCTGTAAATATGACCGCATTTTTAGTTCACCAAAAGGAACGTCACCGCATGAAATGGTATCACAAGTTTCTCTTCTCATGTTTGATAGAAAGATTTTTTTTGCTGACTCTTGAATTACATTTGATGTTTTGTGAATTGTTTACATTAATTCTTAGTCCCTGTAAAAATATGTACATGGTTGCAGGAGGTATTTTTGTATTAGATATTTTCTCATTGTTTGTAAATCGTTTTTTTTTTGTTCAGACGAAACACGGAAGAGGAAAAATAAGTTTAGGTTTTTGGGAACACATTTTTGCCATTTCATTTTTTCATCGTGTGCATAGTTTTGCGAAAGTTTGTAATTAGGGCTGTGGTGATATGGTTCTCAAAGATCGACATTTGGTCGTCATGTATTCTCTTCAATTAATTTTAACATTGCAAAACGTATGGCTTAAAATCATCTTTGATGCATTTGTTTCAATTTTATTGAAAAGCAAATTGACTCAAAATGTTCGCGAAGAAAACTTTTTCCTGCTGATCCTGTATAAGCTGTCGTAATGCCAGAATATGTAAATGACCTAACACAGATAAAAAAAGCCTTGCCGCGCAACTTCTCCAAAGGTTTTACTCGAATCATCTCTTTCACTCCATCAATACGCAGTAACGAATCGGACGTTTTGTTGTTGCTGTGTGGGGTTATTTATCAGTAATTCATTAAAGTGATTGCGATGTCCCTGTCCTTTTTTTTTGGGGGGGGGGGGGGGGGAGTTTAGACAAGACAAATTTTAGCATATTTTTTTCTCTTCACCTTTTGGCAGTCGTGTATCATTTCAGTGCATGAACCAATCACATGACGTATTACATAGCACGCGGCCAATCAGATCAAGGCTAATACTATATGGACTATGCATGTTAAGTCTGATTTATTGTACCGTTTTCTTCAAGAAGTCCTAAAGTGAGAAACTGTTTGACAGCAATTTTATTCAGATATTATATTTCAGAATTTGATGACATAACACGTGTGTAATGGTGCACAATATTCTTGTTCAGTTGAAACGTTGTTGCCCTTGTACTATTTACCCTTTTGTTAATTCCCCTGAAGTAAACAAGTAAATATAGTATGGTATCAATGATTAATTGCATAGTTTATCAAGGCCCAGCTATTTTGTATGCATTCCTGGCATTCTCTTTTTCCTTTATTAGAATTTGTATTTCATCAACAAATCACTCTTTGATGTAACCAAAAAAAAAAAAAAAGAAGCCAGTTCTTATCTCCAGAAGGGAGTAAATTTATCAGATAAAATTATCCTTTAGGTTATCAATATTCTATATTTACGCGTTTCCTTCGGTAAATGACAAGTAAAATGAAAGTGAGAAAAAGAAAAGGATTTGCCTTTAACTAATGCTGAAGGGGGGGGGGGGGGTGGGGGGGGGGACCAAATCTCCTGCAGTTCTTATTTTGTATGGTGAAAAGAAGTACTATGGCCTGAACAAAAATTTCGGAGAATTTCCTGCCTCTGGAGAAAGAAATGAAATCTGGAGAAGATCAGTGGAGGGACTTTGCTACGTGACTTTTACTCTGAGTAATCCCGTATAATTTTTTTTGTTATTTTACAGTATAACGCATAACTAACGGCCCATACGTACACTTGTTAAGCCGTTTCCAAACATTTCCCTGCCCAGAGATTTCTGCTATAGAGCGAGATCATGTTCTGGGTGTTTTGCGTTAAATTCGGACCCGCGTGCTTTGTATTGGATTCGGACCAGCGTGTTTTGCATTAGATTCGGACCCGCGTGTTTTGTATTAGATTCGGACCAGCGTGTTTGGTATTGGATTCGGACCAGCGTGTTTTGTATTAGATTCAGACCCGCGTGTTTTGTATTAGATTCGGACCCGCGTGCTTTGTATTAGATTCGGACCCGCGTGCTTTGTATTAGATTCGGACCCGCGTGCTTTGTATTAGATTCGGACCCGCGTGCTTTGTATTAGATTCGGACCCGCGTGCTTTGTATTAGATTCGGACACGCGTGTTTTGTATTAGATTCAGACCCGCGTGTTTTGTATTAGATTCGGACCCGCGTGCTTTGTATTAGATTCGGACGCGCGTGCTTTGTATTAGATTCGGGCGCGCGTGTGTTGTATTGGATTAGAACACGCGTGGAAGCTGCGTCATATCACCTGTCATAACGAGCTTGGGTATTCGTGAATCGATCACAGAGTGATAAAAATATGAAGGGTTGGCCAAAGCGTGCTTTAATATTTACGGGATAGTCAGTGACTAGCTTTTACTTAGCGACTGTAGTTTGGGACTAGAGGGCAGGGGGGAGCGAGGGGGTGGCTTTCTGTGGGAGAGTACATGCAGTTGGTACCCAGAAAGCCGGGAGTCATGTACAGCCGAAACCGGTCAATCGCATTTCCCATTTTTCCAATGAAAATCGTGATTTAACCGATTTTTTTCGATTATACGGCGTATTTTCAAGAATGCAGAAGAACGGTAAGGAATTTTCAAACGCTATGCAGTTTACCGGTTTA